>OX376644.1:6863772-8063772 GCA_947386135.1 Melanchra persicariae | reverse complement strand
CGTACATAAACTCACGTATTCCATTGAGGTACACATAATAGGTACCTATTGATTACTAAAACATGATGAACGAGGTAAACCTTGACATTATTATAATGTTTACCAAAGACCGGATTCGGAACGGTACTTGATAACCCTTGTCAAATTCTTCTCATCTTGTGAATCAATACATGCGTATAATTTACCGAATGCTTACTTACACACTAATGTTTATTTTTCACTGATTATTATTATCTTGATTAGTTACAATAAGTAGACGGGTAACAGAAGGCCTAAACTTCTAAACAAGTAGATCTCTTTCGGTCCTACAGTTCTCTACTTAGGTATTAGATAATTAGACCATAAAAGGAACTTAATTTTAGGTACCTACCTACTGAAATATTTACTATCGCTTCGTATTTAAATATTTTAAAGTACAGCATCTAACATTGCTCTACCTAGGTATATTATTATCTAAGATATAATTTTATTCTACCAAGTTGAATTCTAAATTAAGATTTATTGTTTAAGCATTTTGTTATTATTATTAAAAGAGACTGTAACATTCAGACTGAATAGAAATAAATATTCATAGACATTGTGAGTTTGAATTTGTATCTTAGAAATATGCCTTGTCAACAAAATCACTGAATCCCACGCACATACGTACAGTGAATATTAACAACAAATGAAACCGATTATCATCAAAGATTTCTGAAAAGCAAAAATAACGATAACAAAAAAGATTGGAATCACAAAATTGAAAAAAAAAAATAAGGTTTTACCCAAAAAACATTTTACATAAAAAAATACTTATTTTTTTCACACGTCGTCCATAAGTGGCCATATTCGACACTTGGTTGCTACTGCCATTTATTCAGAATGTAGGTACCGTTAAAAGATAACATTATGCTCTTATATCTTAACGATTAATATCGACATGTACAAACTTTCCACGGTTATTCGGTATACCTCGCGATCACGATAGCAATCGTTAAAGTTAAACATTCATTTCGTTCGACTTTAATGCCTTTCATTTAGTTAGTTAGTGCCTTTGCTATCAACTGCAAGCTTCAATTCCAGTATTTTCTTTTTCCTTGGCGGTTATAGCATAACTCTTAAAAACCGACCAAGAGCTGGTCGAACTCTCACATGAAGGGTTCCGTACCATAACCCGAATAAAAAACGTTTCATGTAGAGAAGCCCCCTTTAATTTAATTTAATGTCACTCTGTGTAAATTTCAACAGTCTACCTATTACGGTTCTTGAGATACAGTCGGTACGGAACCCTAGAAATTATGTTTAATTGTTTAAAGGCCATTCGTATTTTTATGAAAGAAAGAAAGAAAACTAGTTTATTTGGCACACACAGATACACAATATAGGTACAACTATAAGGAAAAATATTTTTTGAAACCATATCAAATTGTGTGCTATGCCCCGCTCACAATCTGCGCATTGTTTGCACGTGTCGTGTACTGTATGAAAAGTTATTTAAGTACCAGGATGTCCACGGATCTCTAAGCAATCTTAGGGATGAACACAAAAAAGCAAATAATAGCTAATTGATTTTCATTTTTAAGTAAAAGTTTTTTTTTGTAAAGACGAATTGTACTTCCCACTAACATTCTTGCCTTACACGCATTTGGTGACTACATTCCTCAAACATATTCAGTCTTCCTCCTAATAACAGTTTTCAATATTCATCTTATTAATTACCTTACTATATACATGACTACAATTTAGTAAGTTTATGATTTCTCATTCATTATACAACTAAAATGTTTGTTTTTACCATTGAGAGAAAATACACTATTCTATTCATTAAGTTAGTGTTCTGCGTGAAAATAATTTTCTTATTTATTGCGCCAGAGTTAATAATAGACCACTTTTAAGTACAGCTTGGAGAAAATTGTAATTTTATACATTTTTCACACTCGCATAGTCACGATTAATAGGAGAACGTATGTTAAGTTAGTAATTAAAAAACTATGTTGTACATAGCTGTAACTATGATGCGTTTATGTACTACTGGTGTTTTATAACCGCGAACAACGAATTATTTTTAGGCACAATTTGGGTACTTATCTACTACATCATTCTAATTTACCCTTTCTGTAGTGTGCTCTACATTTTCGAGTAACTTTTACAGCATTAGGTACTCGGTAGGTACTCCATATGCGTGATTCTTCAACGTATTTAAGAATCTAATTTATTTATGTAAACGAACGTTGTTTAGTTGTTTAATTAAACGAATACTGGAAGTTCGAGCATTTTCTGAATTGAAAACCAAAACTATGTGCCAGCTTGGTAGGAACTTGGTAGTAACTGGAAAATGTTCCACATTTTCTAGTAAGCATTGATTGAAAACGTTCGTCAACATGCGGGATTGGTCGGTACAATTTTTTTTAAACTTTCGGGTAATAAATGATCAATTTAATGTTGAGAAGCGTCAATAGGTTGGCTCTAAATGAGAAAAATTGCCAGCTTAAGTTCATACGGACGTAGAGCTCAATTATGTTTCATACATCACAAACGACATGCTCCAGAGAGCTATCTGCCCGTTATTCGTTAATTACTCGCACACTCATGTACGAATTTAATTGTGAAATGAATAATTAATTTTTATATAATTTGGGATTCTTACCACGTACGGCGATAATAACGGTGAGTGCGCGAATAAACTCGCGGATTTGGGAGATGTTAAAAACTAACATCATTTTAGTCGTCTTATTTTATCTCTGTTGGTAAATTTTATGCAAGGAAACTAGGACGATGTACTTACAGTTAGTTTTAGTAATACAGTCACGCAGAAAATAATGTGTGGAACTGGCAAGTCTTCTAGTTATTAAAACAGGTTTCATACTTTTTAAGACACTATTTGATTGCATTGTAAATAACATAACATAACGAGACATCACACCTATATTCTCAGGAGGAATATGCAAAGGGGCAGACCTACCTGCGTTCCATAAGTAGCGTTTTTACATTCTCATGGCCAGTTGCGTCTAAGTCCCAAGTAACAGGGGCTGATCATAATTCCAATCAGCCGCGCACAAGTCACAGCCACAGTCCGGTTTGCTACTGAGAAATTCCACATGGAAAAATCAATGACACTGTCTGGCACAGGACCTCATGTTCTACAGTAGCACTTGCTACCTACTGAGAATTTCCAGTTGGAAAATATGTATTCGAATACTTAAAGGATGACAGCATAATTAAAAAAGAACCCTAATTAGTTCTATCAAACGTGAATGTTCATTGCCATTTCCCTTGCAGAGGACATCGATCACGTGACAGTAGTGTCACGATGATTAATGTTGAAAGAGTGAGAAAGGTTGTCTTCGAGATACTGAATTTGTTCAAACCATCTTTTATTTGTTTATTTTATTTAACAGTTTATTTATACACAAAAAAAGTAGAAGAAGAAGGAAACAGAAAAATAGGTACAAAGGTGATGCTTATTTCTAAAGAAATCTCTTCCAGGATACCTGCGAAAGGAGAGTTTAATAAAAGAGATGTAGTATTAATTAAAAGAAAGTCTAATGATTTACGATTTACTTTTCTGTGATGGTTTTATCTTTATTTAGTTATTTAAAAGCTTGGTTTATGTCACCCTGTGGCTCCCGACGTCGCTATCGTCTTTGATAGTAGTTACAGGTGGTCAGGAGTCAGAAAAATAAAAATTTACTATCCGGATATCATGTATAGTAATATCCGGATAATACGAATCATAAGGGTACTTAGTCCCAAGTACTTCGGTGTAGTCCTTGATAACAAATTGCTCTGGAAAAGTCTTGACGACAACAAACTCAGTAAAAACATATTCAAATGTTAGGCAAAACATGGGGTATCTCCCCAAAGATTATGTTGTGGCCACACAGCCGCGATCAGGCCTTCGCTGGCCTCTATGTTGCTTTAATTTGGTGGAGAGATCAACGGTTCCAAACTAACCTGCTCCAATTGAACTGGCTGCTTGCAAATGTATATAACTGCCCTTAACTTAATACACTCAGCAGGAGTCAGCACAAGCTGCTTCAGGCTAAAGCACCTAGGTACATGGGGCAAGAACCACTCTAGCACTTATACGCTGGCTATACCCAATGTATGTATAGCCAGTCCCTGATCTACTACGCCACGGACTGAATGAGTATCGCTATAACTACTACTAACATGTTCGAACATCATTGTTTTCTTAAGTTTAAATATCCAACAATCAATTTAAATTATATCCTTGATAAAAATGTTTTCATAAACTATTTCATTCATGAAAACATTGTGACAATGATATGAATTTATTCGTATTATCAATACTTAATTCAAATTGAAATAAGAATTATTGATTAATTCTATTCGTTTAATTTACTTTTTACGTTGCCGGATAGTGTTTTACTATCCGGATTATCCGTATCGTAATATGGGCCGGATAACTGCATGCCCCAGTTACTGGGTTATGTAGATCAGATATGCAACAACATAACACATGGTAACTCTTAAGCTGCATCTGGTTAGATTGGAAGCCAATCCCAACATAATAGGGGAAATCTAAACAGCTGGGATTTATTGAGTAGGTAGATTCGCAAGGGCATATCCGGTCAATGCTCTTATAGGCTACAAAAATCGTGGTCATCGTTCATGTCGATTAAACCCTTACAAAAATTTTTCTCTTCTACATAACATAATTAATCCGTAAACATGTCTGTTTATTAGAAAAACAGAAGCCGACACGTGTCGTTCATAAAATCACAACACAGCTCCACTTAAGAAAGTCTTATAACTTAATTGAAGTGTGCGTCGTGTATGTCGAGTCAGTGCAGTGGATCAAAGCTGCGTCGTTCAGCACAAGTAATTAGATTGGGTTGGCCCTCACCCGGGCCTGCGCTTGACATGGATATGGGTAATGTCATTTTATGTAACAGATTAACTCGATTTACGATGGCATCCTTGATTCATTATTCCTTTGGTGTTGTTATGATAATACTCTCTCGACACGTGCTCATTTGATTTAGTAGATAATTCTACCTCAACATGTTTAACACGGGTTCAGTATTTTATCGCCGCAGATTGCAAAAACTCTACGAAAAGTTTCCTACTTTTTAAGAGCAGGTTTTTCGGATTTTCATTTTTAGTAGAATACATACCATTATCTTTAATCCTATTTTCTACGATTCTAATTTCTATAATACATGTTACAAATATAAATCCGTATGTTTTAATGTTAGGATGTCAATTCGTCAACTATGCCTCAACAGCAGAAATCTGGATGAAATTTTTTTTCAGAGACCTTCACATAAATTGGGACATAAGATACCTAGTTCTTGTCTCAGTAGCAGGTTCTTTGGGATAATTTCCCACTTTGACTGAATGAATAATTGCAATCACGAAGACGCGAGAACGCACTAATGTGTAATAAAATTAACTTGTAAATGATTCGAAGTTTATTTATATGTACGTAGAACGAAGTACCGTGACCGGTGGGCAACTGAGCATGTTCAATTTGTACAATAAAACGCGACACGTTTCCGAACAAGAACAAGGCACGTCTGAGGTGGTCGCGGACACAGGAAAATACCATGTTCAGCTAATTGCTTAGCACAGCACTACTCTACCAATTTGTCCGGCATTTATCTCGCATGGTTGTAGCAAGACAGAAGCCGTGATGCACGCATTAAAAAAAAAATAAAGAAATAAATAAAATAAAATAAAAATAAAAATAAAATAAAATAAAATAAAATAAAAATAAAAACAAAAATAAAATAAAAATAAAATAAAATAAAATAAAAATAAAATAAAATAAAAATAAAATAAAAATAAAATAAAAATAAAATAAAAATAAAATAAAAATAAAATAAAAATAAAATAAAAATAAAATAAAAATAAAATAAAAATAAAATAAAAATAAAATAAAAATAAAATAAAAATAAAATAAAAATAAAATAAAAATAAAATAAAAATAAAATAAAAATAAAATAAAAATAAAAATAAAATTAAAATAAAATAAAATCTTTTTATTTCAGACATACTTGGTCCATAACAACATCAACGTCATCGTCATCGTCTAATAACATTTTACGGGAGTGTTAAGAATATGACGATATTTACCCAGCTGGCACTCCGACACGGAGGGTCATTGTGCCAGATGGTTACCACATAGGCGGCCTAAAAACGAGCCAGTTTCAGTCACTTACATTTACTTAATACGAAATTCTTGAATTTTGTCACATAAAACCAACAATTTAAGCAGCGCACCGTGAAATGTTTTGCTCACACTCGGTCGATAACAGGCCAGTGTAAATGAGTTTGGCATTGCGATTTGAATTTTGTGCATCGCATCCGAATAATCGTAAATATCCTGAGTAATACTCGCGCTTCGGGAAACCGTGTGCTTTGTTGAGAACGGTACGATTAAACTGAAGAATTCAGTTACTCATTACGCATAATTAGAGTTCATATCTGTGTATTTAATCACAATAGTAGCAACAGTTGCTAAACGTTAACATAAATCTATGTGCAGGCGCATACTGGGCTTCCTATGAAAATTTTGCAACAGCGGACGCGGACTCACCTTGCCTGCAAATGTAATAATATTAATGTATATCCTCTGCTTTTTACACTGCAATGTACTGTACCTAGTTATTTCAATTCTAAAAAGGGTTTGTTGTTACAGTTAACTGTACACAACGATAGTGCTATATTTTAACAGTTCTTTTCTCGTTTTTTTTTTCATGGAAACCTCGTTTTGTCCGTTTAAAAAAGTAAGTATCTCGGGTATACATTATAACCATTGCACAATGAGCCCTAATAAACCACCAAACATCTGGTTCTATACAGGCGGTAACCCCTTGCGCCGTCAAGTAAATAGAGCATGAAGAAAAAATGGAGGCCTCCTGGTTTATTAGCATACCTGAATATTTATTTGTGTCACCATGGGAACCGTCCTCGCTCCGCAACATCTTATATTATAAATGCTGCGATAATCCTACGTATTTTACTAAGTGCCTACTTGCTGAAGTGAGTAGAATAAACGCTGCATTGGCAAACATGAGCATTTCAATTAAAGTGTTTGCTTCTGTGACTTCGCACTGAACTACTATTTGGGTCATCATTGCATAGGATAAGTGAAGCATTAAATCCTGATTTATGTCCGTTCTGCACGCACCGAGTACAGCTGTACAATCCAATTTACTTGGACAGGCGTTATTATACTAATATGAACTAAGCCTTTTTTTTTTTTTTTTTTTTTTTTTTTTCTAGGATGGGAAATCATCAAATGACCCCTCCCGCTCTGGGTGGAGCGGCGGGGAGTGTCAGACTTTTACTGACTAAAACCCACCCTTTAGTCCTCCTAGTGCCTTTCTTCCCAGGGCCGCGGTAACTCTTTCGAACAAATCCGCAACCCTGGTAGGCTCTGGCCCTAACGGGCCCCGACCCATGCTGACGACTGCTGGCTTGGCGCGCGTAGAACACAGCGCGCCGTCAACCCGGGCCTGTTCTGATCGGACGGCGAGCTACCCATTGCTCGCCGTCCACAGGCATCAGCCACTGCGCCATGCTCAGGAGCATCAGTTCCTGGGCGGCGCAGTGGCTGACGTTCAGCAGGAGGGGGTGAAATGGGGCCATTACTGGCACTCCATTTCAGCCCCCTCCGGAGCCCGTTGTAGGGGCTCTACTGCGGCTGCTGCAGTAGCAGCAGCCGCAGTGGAACCGGCTTTGGCGGCGGAGGAAGCGGCGGCGGCGGCGGCGGCGGTCGCGGCAGAGACGGCGGTGGCGGAGGGCTTTCTCCGATTTACGGCTTTGGCGGGTGGGGCGCAGGCCCTACCCCCAGCCCAGTGGTCGGCCGGCTTGCCAGCTGCCGCACAGACTACGCAGTGCGGCGCGGCGACGCAAGAGCCGGCCCTGTGACCGGGCTGACCGCAGCGGAAACAAAGACCGCTGCGGTCCACCTCCGAGGTGCATTGAGCTCCTACATGGTGGCCCACCTGGCACCGGAAGCACCTCAGAGGTCGGGGTTCCAGCAGTTTGACCTGCGCGGAAACCCAACCCACCAAAAACCTACGGCCCTCCGAGATGGTCTTGGCCGCCGACACGGGACAGCTCACCACAATAGTGCGCATGCCCGTGTTGTCAGGACGTAGGGTGCCCGCCTTCACCTCCTCTGCTGAGCACCCCCCCGTCCTAACGACGGCGGCCACCACCTCCGCCTCCGTGACGGAGTCGTCCAGGCCCAAGATGCGCATGTCGATGCGCTTGGTGGGCCTGGACACTCGGGCATCGTCCGCGCTAAGGGACGCCCTGAGCCTTTCGGCTAGAGCGTCCGCGGTTGGGCCGCTGGCTGCCCCGGGGATCTCCAGCATCCGGGCCCCAGTCATGGTGACCCGGAGCCGAAGGCCCCCCACGATGCCTAGCTCACCAAGGTTCACCGCCTCCTTCGCCTTGGTGAGCACGTCCGCGTACGTCACGCCCCTCTTCGCCGCGTCCGGCTGTAGTGTAAGCACTACAGCCGCGGTTTTCGGGGGGCGGAGCGCAGCCGCGACGCTTCGCGCCTTCTGCCGCCGCCTCCTCTCTCGCCTTTTGGCCGCTCTGGCTGCCTTTCCCGCCTTCCTCTTCTCCCCGGCCACTTGCCATTCGGCTTGAGCCGGGGGAGGAGCTGAAGGCGAGGAAGCCGGGGGGAGCTGCTGCTCAGACGGCGTAGGAGCCTTCGCCGTCCGCGCAGCAACCCCACCCCTCCTCTTCTTTCCCGGGGCCGGGTCCGGTTTCCCCGGCACCGGCTTCGCGGGTGCCGGCCCGGACCCTTTGTCCTGGCCGGACGACCCCGGTGTGGCAGCCGCGGCGGCCGCATAAGACGCCGCCTTTTTCTGGCCTGGGACGGCCTTCCCACTCGCCGCACTCGCTAGCGGGGGGCGCAGGACGATGCCCTCCAGGACGGAGAACCGCGCCTGGAAGGCAGCCAACTCCTGCCGCACCAGGTCCAGCACCTGGCCCTCCTGCGGCACGGGCCGGCCGTCCTCCCTGCGTCCCCCTTGCGGCGCCCCCTGTGGGCCGGCTCCCCGGAGCCTGGCCAGGTCTGCGCGGAGCCCCTCGTTCTCCTTACGGAGACGCTCCGTGGCGGCAGCCAAGCGGGCGACCTCCGCCCGCAGCTCGGACATCTCGTCCGGCGGAGGCCCACCTTTGGTAGCCTCCGCTGCCGCCAGAATGGAGGCCATCGCCTCGCTTATGGCCTTGTTCTTAGAGGACAATTTCCTCTTCAAGGCCACATCGCGAAGCACGGCCTCCACCACCTCCGCAAACCCGGCCCTCCGAAATCGCTCCTGTCCGGAGTCATCCGGCTCACCGCCGGAGGACTCCGAACCAGGAGCCCTGCGACCGCCCTCTACGGGGGGTCGTCCGTCAGCGACGAGCTCCCCGGCTCGCTGACCAGCCACCTTGGAGGCGGGCAATCTCCCCTTGCCTCCCTCTCGGCCCTTGCCCCGCCTGCTGGTGGGGATCTTGCGAGCCGAGGCAACCTCCTCGCTGCCGGACGACCCCCGGTCCTCCTCTGTTCTGGGCCGCTTGCGGAAGGACCTGGAGTCCTCCGCAGCAGCCCCCGCCCCCTCGGGTCCAGAGCTCGCCGAGCTTATTTTCACCAGGTCGTCGGAGTCCAACTCGGACTCCGACTCTGCACCCGGGTGACGCTCAGGCGAGCCCCTCCTCCAATATAACGCGCCTCTTAACGCGCTCCGCCCGACCGACGCTTTGTCGGGCGATCCAAAGTCAAACCCGATCATGTCCTCAAAGGACGGCTTGGATCGGGGGCCTCCTCGGCCACTGATGCCCTTGGCATGCGGAATGTGGACAGCACTGTTGCCCCCCCCAGAATACGAGGGGCTTGACGCACGAGGCGTGGCGGATTCCCGGACTGCTGTGCAGTCCGGACCGCCCTGGGGTACAGAATCTCTTGCAGTACTGTCCATTGTTGTCCTTTTAAAGGGTGCGGTCCCTATCTCCCCTCCTCTCTCCCTCTCTCTCACTGCTTGCTCGCTGCCCTCACAGTCACGTCTGATGATCAGACGCGTACCAGAGAGCAGCGAGCAAGCCAATGAGACGCACACCGTCCGAGGACCCGAACACTGCTCAAGTCTCCGAACGGTGTGCCCCTCTTGTGTCTCTCTTGGTCTGGTCTCTCACTTGGGACCTTCCGGCATGAGTGGCTCTACCGGCAAAGCCCCCAAGATCACTGAGACACGCAAGCCCCACCACGACGGCAACGTGGAGACACGGTTGGTGGGGATATGAACTAAGCCTTTTGTAAGCCTCTTACTGGTGCAATACTGCCCTGAGGTTACCTTTCCTTGCATATCGTTCCTAGAACCTGTACCTGTAGGTGAGTTTACATATGTTACACAACGCAGCGATGCTCGAATGTAAACAAAATTAACTGACCCAATTATTTCAATTGTATCATGTGGCAGATCAGGAAATTACACACACGAGAGATTATTGCACGATAGCGAGGATTTTTGCATCTTCAAATGATTTGCTCACCGTCAGAAGATCAGTGGAATGTGTTATCAAGTTGCGTTATTTTATGCATTTACAATAATTAATTTAACACGTGCGCAAGTTATAATGCGCATAAGATGGTTTACTGAGATTGTCGGAACACAGTAATTAAACATCTGTGTAACATTACATGTTTGCATATAATTCGCAGTGCGTTGAATTTCGCGATGCAACGTGTGATTGTTTAATGTTTCATAGACGCAGGTACTCGTCATGGCGGCTGGTCAAGTCATATTTTCCACTAGAAATTGTCGGATTGAGGTTACGTTCGTCAAAATCAATGACGAAAGATTGATGTTTATTTGATCGACGCGGAATGTGTTTCAAATAATTTATCGGCGATGTTAAAATCGTAGTCCTGTATTTTTTATCCGTCCGTTTTATTGCGCTAGTGTAACGTTGCGCGCACAATTAACGTCTAGATTTAGGTTTTGATTTCAATTCACTTCAACGTACGACAATGTAGGTAACTAATAATTAAGAAATACAAATTATGTTGGAGTAGTATGGCACGACAGGTGTGCGAATGTCAACAGGATTCCTCCAGTGGTCCATCAAAAAACTATGGTTTGTTTGCGGGATCGACCGTCTCTACAATTAACCGGCTGAAAAATGTCACTCGACATCCTCAGAAAATAAAACATATCTGGACACCTGTCCCGCTCTTGTGTGCACTAATAACGAGTATTTCAGCTTTGTACGAACTATTTAAAAAATCTTGTTACAGATTTTTTTGGATTACGGTGGGAACTAGTTTTATGAGTTACTCTTGTGCTTCAATTAATTAACTCATGGGCGTCTCTACTGTCACCTGTGTTCTAATTAATGACTTCCATTAAACTAGGCATTTTTAATTTAACTTGTTGGTAGAATGTTTCTCTTAGGTCGCCTGTCAAGTAAGTTGTAGCTACCTGCTTCTCATTATCATTTATTGCTGACAAGCATCGAAACACAGAATCAAATCACGTGTCAATACTTTCCTCGTGGAGTTCATCCATTTTGTGATGTTTTCTTTGCTTATTATTTGTGGTTGACAGCTGCTCCGATGTCCCGCGACGTTGACAAATCGAGAGCCGGCCGCATCGCGACGTTATGCTCCGCTGACGTGCCTGTACTATGTATAGATAAATAACTACTACATGTACATTGTACAATATGTATGATGAATGCCTATAAAAAAGTTGAATGCCTAAGAGCAATTACTAAGATGATATTATTGCTCTTTGTTGCATTTATCAAGAGTAATGTTCATTTCCATAGATCTTATTCATTATACCTATTCATCATCATAACAAAAGAATTCCTAATTAGATTATCGACTACCTAATTAACTGGCAGTTTGTTTAAGCAATTTATTAATGTGGATCAGCGTACCTAATGGATTGAATGGACTGGGCACTGACTGCACTGAGTAACAAGTGATAAAACCAATACTGTCAGGCCTAAATGCTCAGCTATCGGTCATTGCGCGTGTTTTCGTCTTCCGTATCATTGATCAAACTGTGACGCTCATTGACTGGAATTCTTTGTTTACGACGCGGTGCAGCACAATAACAACAACCGAGTTGTTTACAATCAAGCAAAATAAACTGACATGAATAGGCACCACTCTATTAATTAATGAGTGTAATGATTGGAATAGAAACACGTCTTGTCTCGAGTTATGATGCATAATGTCGCTGTGGAATTATTTTATGCGTAATCTTCTCGGTCCATTTAAGACTTGGGTATGTCTTGTATTGGCAGTGCGTTAGGCTAGAACAATAAAGATTCATAGCGTGGATCCTGTCACTTCGTTTGGATGGTTCGTTAGCAGCCAAGGCTCGTCAGACAATGCGGCGTAACATTGGCGTGCAAAGCGCGTCCCACTGGGTTCGCTCACGTAACATTTCCCCAAAAGGCGCGCGCGCAGGAAGGGGCACTGACTCAGCGACCTTACGAGCGCAGTGCGCGCCCCACGCGCCTTTCACGATGCTCCATACACCTTTACAAACAAACGTGACGCAATAATCGCTATTGATTTGCATCTATCGACACTACCTTCTTCGGTCATGACAGGTGTCGGCAAGTGGAATATTATGCGATTCTACCTGTCAATCTCAACATCAGAGTCATTCAAAGCAATTACATACTTATATAATCTAAATTCGGTAACTGGAGTTAGATCTGACATTTATATGCATATGCTATTTCATTATACATCAGCAACTGTTCAAGTGCTCATTACGTTAGTATTTTCAGCGCTGTCCATTAATTACGTGACGCGATTTTTACGCACCCCCACCCCCCTAGGTGAGATGTCGTAAGATTTTTGACTCGACCCCCACTCCCACCTCTTAGGCCCATATTCCAAAACGTATTTACTCCAACTCAACTCGAACTACAACTCCATTGGAGCTTGTCATAAATTGAAGTTTTTGCATTTGTTTGCTCATCTCTCGAGTACGAAAACGTCAATTAGACAAGCTTTCATTGACATTTACGTGCTCATGTTGGAGTTGGAGTTCGTGGCTTAATAATTTCAGTCGGCGGTCGATCTTCAAGGTTAAGCAACGCTTGCCGGGGTCGGTCCGTAGATGGGTGACCATTACTGACCATCTTAACATATCGAGTTTCCTCCGTGCCTCGGAAAGCACGTTAAGCCGTTGGTCCCGGCTGTCATTTTTAGATCTTTGGCAGTCGTTACGGATTGTCAGAAGCCAGAAAATCTGGCCAAGAAGTACCGGGTTACCCAGTTGGGTTGTGGAGGTCTGGTAGGCAGCTGCTCCACTTAAAATACTGGTATTCAGCTGAATCCGGTTTGACTGGAAGCCGACCCCATTAAAGTTGGGAAAAGGCTAGGCAGATGATGAAGATGTTGGTGTTGGAGTTCGAGTTGAGTTGGAGTTCGAGTTTAGTTGGAGTTTACGTTTTTGAATATGGGCCATAGTCTCACGTGATATCTTGCGTACAAAATGCATGTTTCCATAGTAAATAAGTGCGTCAATCTGTGCATCAATGCGTTTAAAAAACATGTTTTGCTTTATTACTTTTATTTAGAGAATTGAGAATCGTACAAATCTCACTAACTACTGAAATTCATAAAAGATTATTATTTATTGTAATTCTGTCCACAGGGACTCATGTGTGTTTTCTTCTTATGAGTGGTTACTGGAACCAATATGTTCATGTGATTTTCAGTAAAATCATCATCACATCATAGGCGCTCTTAAACTGTTGTCGCTTGCACATAGAAGCTCAGCAGCTCAACGTGTGACAATCCGCAAGGGTTGCACTTTGCCCGGTGGTGTTGCTGGTGCACTGTGGAATGAAAAACATCTCACGTCTTAAGTGATTTGTTGTAAGACCAGTTTGCTCGCAATTTTACACTTGTTTCAGTGGCAGTCGGAAAAAAAATAGGTGATATTTTCCGAGACCCCACTCTCCCCCACGTGAGATTGGGTGAGATTGGGCTTGACACCCTCCCCCACTAAAACGCCTCACGTAATTTCTGGACGCCCCCTAAGATTTTTCATTGAATAAGGTCACTAGCTAACGATTTTGGCACTGGACAAAGCAGATTTCAGTGCACAGCACATGCGTAAAACTTGTATTTAATTTAAATAGGTGTCACGTAAATGTGTCGCACATATTGGGCAAGTTAGTGTTTCTGTAATTTAGTTGGAGTGGTGTGACGTGGCGAGGTATTGCTTGTACAAATTAATGGTGACGTGAACGACCGTCCAGCGTAGTTTGTTGCACTCGCGACCGTGTGCGTTGACACTGCGGCACACTCGTCACTGTGTGACGTGCCGTGTGCGCGTCCCGGCGACCACAAACGACCGGCAGGCGACCGGCGCTCGGCGCCGGCGTCACTCGCTGCGCCCGCGCACCACTGCGAACTTTCTACAGCGATGATTCTCTCCAATTAACAGAATGATTGGCGGGCGGACAGCATCTTTGCCTGCACACGCAACACACTTTACTCTTGTTACGACTCATGCAATTCTTATAAGAATGCTAGTTATTCGATGATGTATCAGCATTTCCGATTATATCTTTGGTGAGTGGTGACTGACATTTTCTCTATGCGAATAAAGCGCGTTTAACTTTTACCGTCAATGTGTATCTGACTAACTAGTCATCCAAGATTTAAGTGGCCTTTGAACCTGCGTAGGTGCCTTTTGACTAAGGCCGTAGTAGGTACCAGTAGGTTACACAGCCTCAAGTCTCCTCGTTAGTAATCAATACAAGCTGACTCTCTGTATATGCTCGCCTATATGTAGAGGATTTTAAAGTTTCAGTGGCTATTAGTTACCACTACGAGTATAATTTAAGAAAATGTATTCAAGTTGCGTATCGTTGCGGCATTTGGTCATATCGACGTGTGCGCACTTTCACTTAATATGATGATTATACGTGCAAGTGTCTACAATTACATTATGTACAATACGCCACATTCATTTACTGGCATTAGGTAGGCAGTACCACTTTGTAACTTGCATCAATATGAATACCTCTATCGTTACAGAAACTTAGTTTAAAAGCGTTACAATTTTTCAGTTTACGGATTTCAATCTACACTAATATTATAAAGAGGAAAGATTTGTTTGTTTGTTTGTTTGTTTGTTTGAAATGAATAGGCTCCGAAACTACTGGACCGATTTAAAAAATTCTTTCACCAGTAGAATTCTACATTATCAGAGATGGACATAGGCTATAGAATATTTTCAAAAAAGTTAGGGATCCGTATGAAAACTTCGATAATGTGACCCAAGGTGTGAGAAAAAATCCTTATATCGCGTACGCGGCGGAATCTATTGACAATAGAGCAAAGTGATGTACTACAGTTTTATAGAGGTCATCAATATCTACAAAAAAGTCCGCGATACCATAT
This sequence comes from Melanchra persicariae, assembly GCA_947386135.1. NCBI lineage: Eukaryota > Metazoa > Arthropoda > Insecta > Lepidoptera > Noctuidae > Melanchra > Melanchra persicariae. The sequence goes on along the minus strand of OX376644.1, from coordinate 8,048,378 downwards.
GTCTAACTATTATGGATAAGTCACCATGACCGCTTTTTGTTAATATTAGTCAAGCATCCCATGTCCCATGGTGAAATAAAAAATGGTGATTATAGTACCATGATATTAATCCTTATCCATTTAAATGGTTTGATAATTAAGGTTGATTATGTCCGTGTAAATTACACTTTAAATCATTCAAATCGGACCTTTCGTTCAAAAGTTACGACGGTAATAAACATGCTCGGAGTAAGAAAAATGTCGCGGCTTGAGCGAACTGGGGAGAATCGTATCAATGCTTGGTCCGATGACGTTGAAACACCACGGCATTTAAATGTTTTCGATAAAACAATAAGAATATCAAATGTTTGGATTTTTCGAAAATCAACTAGGTACATACATAATAAGGGGTGAAGCAGGGGTGAATAAGTTTTTAGGGGAGGAAATTATAGCTTGCTTCAATTTACGTCGGAATTCTATGAATAAACTAAAAGTGGGATAATTGCAACAGATCATTTACCTAACAATTTTTGCATAATCAATCTCTGACGGGCTGAACGGGGTGAACAGTTGCGCTGAACCAATAATGAGAATCGTTGTGCTTAATTTTCCAAAACTAACCTTTATAAGGGGATATGTATAGGGGCGTTGCAGTTTGTGGAGTACCTACTATCCCCACGCGGACGAAGTCGCGGGCGAAGTGCTAGTATCTAATATAATTAAAATTATGTTATTACGTCAATAGAATATATACTCTTAGGTGACCAATGTAAAAAAAACAATGCATATTTCCAGAATCTACAAAAAACCTTGTATTTTTCACATCCATCAGGAAAACCACACATTAAGCTGAACCTTATAACGTGAAGCTCCTCCGTCATATCACTCATAATACTTCGGTATAAAAAGGATTTTATACCGAAGTATTATGTGTATGTGTGTAAATGTAGGAACATTTCAGGATATAAAATAGCCGTAGTGATGAACGGCCTATTTGGCAAAACGTCCGACCTACATATTTTATTTTATGTCGTTATTACATTACCAAACGTTGAGAGAATTATTCAGGATTCGTCCCTCGTACCATTGTAATGCTCTACGAATATATTTTTATTGTGGACTATTTGTTTGTTTTTACGATTCTCCTAAATGTGACATAAGATTTTCGGACTGCACAGCTGTACGCTCACTGTTCGCTTTGCAAAAGTTATGATAAATTTTCCTTACAAAGAAGTAAAGGTATAAGAATGTAATGCATGAGCTTAAGTGTTCATTGGAACTTAAATGGTCAGCCGTTCGTACCGTTCTCTTGTGGTAAATTCTTTTCAAATTAGATAGAAGAAAGTCGAAACCTGTAACTGTAGTCTGTAGAGCATTCTTTCGAGAATTATAAGGCAATTATTACTTGCCCGCAAATAGTAATGGCTTGGCAAGACATTTGATTGAGGAGCTAAAGGCCCGCGCGTGTTGCCGTCCATCCCGGTACGCCGCGCCGGTGACTCAGCGAACATCGGAATGCTATAGTTTCCTGAATCGAGCATTGATTGGCTTTATTTTGTAAGCGATATTTGATAGTGCACAAATCACTCGAAAGAATAGAATGTGGGTTTAAAGTTATGATAGGTTGTGGTAGATCTGACGCCCCAACTGCGTAACTCACACTTAAAATCCTCTTAATTTATAAGTTTTGGACTGTATTTTAAATATTGATGAATTGTCAAAATGTAAGGGGACTGTGATTGTGACTAGTGAATGTGATAAGAAAACTGAGTACTTGAAGTGCTAAACTTGATACTTTGCGAAGAAAAATAACTCTAAAAACCGGATCAAAAACCTTTAAATATATGCTTTCCTGATTCTCATAATCAATCTTAAGAAAACAGAATGAGAATACTAAAGGAACAAGCAAATTATAGCGCAACCAGGTATTAAGTTGGTTAAATATATTCTTAAAACCTATTTGCAAATTACTCATAATTTCCAAGTATTTGTTAAATATGATCCCATGTAGCAAAAAACATTTAGATGTTAGCAATTCTGGCTTTCTGAGTAACAACTCTTTAATTAGCTGTGGCGGGCGGTCAAGCGAGTTATGCGGATATAGCGCAACCGCAGTACAATGCTCGCCGCCCGCAACCGCCTGCGCCCGCGCACCGCGTCCTTCGAGGTCGTTCTAGTTCCTCGCCACGCACTCCACTCGCGCTCCGCAATGGGAACGAGCAAGCAAAGGGAAATTGCTTACTTGATTATTAAGGCTTATCCGTCATCATCGAAGTATTCGTCGGTTCAGAACAACTGTATTTTGTACACTATACCTACTGTATTTTCTAAATAACTGTAATTTGGGAGGTATCTAATTGTAATGAGGTAGTATGAGATTCTTATTTTTGGTGCAGAACTGTCTGCACCACAAATAATTCATTGCTAATGTTTCATAAAACACCAAACCGTTAATCACTTCTTGATGTATTACTAATTAAACTTCATAGAATGATGGCGCCATTAAATCATTCATCGTTAATGGTTGTATTCATGAAATCATGACAGTACCGGGAACTCGACCATGGCATGACATGACTTACCTCCGGAGCCGAGCAGCCGCGCGATTTACAACCGTCCACAAAGTTCAACATCATTACTCGTGTTATTATTCTAAATGGCCCACTAATAACAAACATCAATCAGGAAAATAAACTAAGTACTTCCAACTACTTATAAGTCAAGTGCCCATCATGAATCAGAAACTTATTTGCGAAAATAAAATGGATGACAACGGTCCATGTTAAACAATTGAAATCAATAAAGCTAGATAGTTAGAAGTGGATCAGGGAGCGAGGGGACAATCTGTCCGGTATAAAAGGGTTGCGAATGTCAACAGATTGCTTTTATTACGTGAATTACAAGGTTGATGAGGCAGCCGGAGCCACGTGAAGGTAATGGCGCCTTTAGATTACATTTCGAGTGGAATCGCCGACGCACATCCGCCCTCAGATGTAATTGGTCATTCACTTCGCTGGATGCTGAGCGATCTCACGATGTATGGGAACGTCAACTTGATTCAGTCGAACGTTTCCGATTCGTCTAGGTATTCGTTGCGTAACCGATACACATATAATTTGTTTTGAAAATAAATAAACTAACTTACAGAAGACTTCGGACTACTATCCGGTACGGTACGGTACATGCGAACAGTGGCAAAAAAATATCCGAATAAAAAAGTATACAGCTTCCCTTACGAGTTCTTTTGATCAATAAGGCACGCAGAACGAGCACTTACAGATAAAGTGGAGTGCATGCCATGCCATCTATATAAAAAGCTCTGCATTTACTCGCAGTCTAAAAAAAGTATCACTGGACTGGATGCAGAGTGACTGCAGTTCTGTGCGCAACGCTCTATCGTAAAAAACAATACCTCTATATTCCGTAAAGGCTCAAAGACATCCATGTTATTCACAGCAAGTACATTTAGATACGAAACAATGCGTAACTTACGTTCAAGAACGCGTAATTAAACCATAGAACCGGATCCTTCATGATCGGGATGGCTATTCATCGTAAATGAGGTCCTTGCGGAGACGTGTGCTATTTCACTACCTAATGGAAACGTTATCGGGGTGCCAGCCTATGAAAATATTTATACACCCACTGTGGACTTAGCTTCCCAGTTGTGCTGATATGTCGGGATATTAACAAGTCGTAAGTAGGTACCACAAACTTACATGATAAGATAACTGCCTATAATAACCATTAAGTAGCTGTTACAGCTCCTGTTAAACATACATTCCGGACTCCGGAGGCGATCAACGAATTGTTGCCCGCTGTTTTATTTTTTCTATTTATGCTCCGAAGCCATCGTATTATCTCGATTAGCTGAACGATGTTTTTAATTAAAAGCCTTGGGTTCTTATCTTAAATGATGGCTGAATTAAATTTTTATCCTCGACTACTTCTCTTTTTGCCTTGAGAATGTAATAAAATAAATAATGTCAGTGGTATCCCACTCCAGTAACATATAATATAACTTTGCTTTTTGACTTCAATTTACTACAGAAAAAATTATTATCGCAAGCCCAATCAAAGCGATGAACTAGCGATTTGACACGACTGTTTGAAAAATGATTTTCAAGTCTGAACTTTATTGTGACCCCAAAAGTTTGAAGGATGCCTTTCCTTGAAGAAAATTTGATCAGTTAAGCCTAGGAAATAACTATTATAGTTAAATTGGAACATAATTCGAAATTAATAATCTAGTAGGAAATTTTCCAGCAGTCAAGGATAATCGTCTGTATGTAGCAACACCCGCGTGGAGCCTGATCCAGGGCGCATTCCCGATTCGTTCCCTGTTGTTTTTGCGGCTAGGCACTCACTAATGGGTACTGGTTTAGCTCCCCGAGCCTCCTCACTCGCCTACTCACGTTCTATGGCCTTCCACGATGGTGTTTAAAACGACATAGCTTGATTGAAGTGGACTATAAATATTTTCATAACAGTACTTAAACGTACTACGAAGTCACCGTTTTTATAAAAGAGCTCTGTTTATGATAGAATAGTAAGAAAACACATAATTATTAATCAAGTGATATGAACGTTAAAGGTACCTAACATATTCGCATAACAGCTGCGTTTTTGAAAATAAAACATACTGCGCAGACATCTCTGCACTTCCCAGTAATTTAGTTTCCCGCTCTATTTCCTGTCATTTAATTTTGTTCCACTTCGAAGACTAGAAGAGGACTGGAATTTGCAAACAAAGTGTGAAATACAAAAAGGAATACTGGGGCAGTGTTTCTCGTGGTTATTTTGAAAACATAAATCAATCAATGTGGTTTTAATTGATATCGCTGTATTTTCTCATTGCACAATAAATAAATCATCTTGTATTCGTAGAAGGAGGTCCATAAATCTCAGCATTGCACAAATAGAGGGGTATCGTACTCATTGCTACTTCTTGATATAATACTCTATCTACAAATACTACAAACAAAATTGTGAAAGAAAAACATTAATCTCTTTAGATGTTTTTATTAATAAAACCAAAATAATAACATAGCTAAAAGAAATGGCTTAGAAAACGATGAGTTCCATGAGTGTCTCAAAATTAACGCAAGATTTGAATATGTAAATGGATACGAAAATGATAATTTATAACTAGCAAAACTGTTTTCTTTTTTATCTCTGTCACATGTGTATTTCTTATAATACAATGATAAAGATTTCGCAATGGAGTTACGATTACGACACTATAACAATAACATTCAAATCTCTGAGTGCCAATTCTACAAACTTTTAAGCAATCAGCACATCTAGTCTCAATCTGTCAAAAATGTAGGGAATTGGAGGTTTTTTTTGACAGTTTTTTTTGACTGACATGCAAATGCGAACATTGTTTAGAAATTAATAGAAAGGGCCCTCTGGAATATCGAGACCAAAGAAAAGACGATGAGCTTTACAACAAAGCTCGTCTTTTGTTTTGTTGCACTATCGCAATATTACACTTTAACTATATCACAGTGTAGGCTAAACCAGTTGCCATCTACGGGGATATTATAAAGGATAATTTAAATCGCTTACAGCTGCTAACTGGTGCTTTATCGCTACCGGTTAATTATTGGCTTGGAGTTAAAGACTTTGATCTTGCTGGCCGTACACCTGAGTGATACTGTTCGCTTAGTTCGGACTTATAGCTAAGTACTGCAGCGATACCCAAGGCCGACGACACTTCTTATTCCCATGGCATTTAGAGACAAGGAGCGACTAGTACTGAGCTTCGAGAGCTAAGTTAGGAATTTTGTTTATTAAATATTTACTATTAATACTACCTCCTTCGAAAGTCCCTCGAATTCTAGAAGTCATCTCTGATCATCAGTATTGAATTGGATTTCGGATCCGGATACAGTACCTACCTACCTATTGCCACGGTAAAAGAAGTTATTTATACTGTGCTATTGCTTTAGGATATTGAGAGACGAGTAGCATACTTATAGAACTCATCGTTGAATAATTTCATAGTAAAAAACGTTGCAATATAAATAATACAATAGAAGCCTTATTTTGAATTTCAAATCACGTCTATTGTCGGTATTGATCAAGTTGGGATGACAATCACTTTTATGTGATGGATGTCTGATGTTGACACGCGAGAAATGTACCAACTACCCACAATTTATGAAAAAAAGTGAAAGTGAAATGAAAGAGAATTTCTATCAGTGATGGAATCTTACGCGACATTAAACACGAGCTGCTGTTTTGACAATTTATTGTAGAATTTCGACAACATTAATTTATATTCAAACTAGCTGCCGCCCGCGGCACTGGCCGCGTGTATGTCGAAAATTATCCCAGGGAAACAAACTCCCGGGATTAAAAGTATCCTATGTCCTTTTCCGGGACATGTTCTACCGCCGTGCCAAGTTTAATCAAAATCGGTTTAGCAGTTAAGGCGTAAAAGCGTAATATACAGACAGAGTTCCTTTCTCATTTATAGGTAGCTAGTTATAATATTAGTATTAATTTATTTTTGATGGTATCGCCGGTAACTCTAAGAGATTGATCGACTCTACATTATGTTCAGTCGATATTATTAACTCTTTGCCAATAACACTATAATATTATGTTTTATGTACCTACATAGGTACTAGGTAACATGTAAGCGCAATATTTACACAAATGATCCCAATTCGCGGTACCCATATTTCAAAATTTATTTAGCCATTAATTTTGGGGTTTTAAACAAAATACAACATTAACATAAAATGAGGCAATAAAAACTCGTAAAACACATTTACAATGGCAATATTGACAATTTTATGGACAACGTTTAAAATTATTTTGTAATGACTTTTTCGAATTTGCCACAATTAAGTACTATGTAGAAACACACACACATACAGTTTATCGAAGTCATGTGTTTTACATGATTTGCAATTATACATATTTATATTTAAATTTTGATCATATTGTTGTATTTATCTATAACAAAGCACAATATGTGGTATTAAAATACGTAACTGAAATCATCATCTGCCTAGCTTTCCCAACTATATTGGGGTCGGCTCCCAGTCAAACCGGATTCAGCTGAATACCAGTATTTTATGTGTAGATACGAAATTACGTAACTGAAATACAATTCAATATTTAACAGATATTTTCCTCGCTACTTTGACTTTGACTGTGTGTGAGATTCAGCAAATAGAACGCTAATTTCAGCCATTTATAATGAACTGAATAAGGGACTTCTATAAAGATAAAAATTTATTGAAGCAACAAAGTAAAAGAATTGAAAGCAATTGACACTGATCGTATCCGAACTATTCCGAACTATGCACATTACTTGGATATTTTACAAGGCACTTCGTTAGTCCTTGAATAAACTGAGTAATGTTAATTAATATCGTGTACTTAGAATCAATTTACCACCACTTATTTAAATTTTAATTATTCCTTTAAACTACAGTTTTCTTGCGAATGCAAATTGTTATGGACACAGTAACTTGAATATAAAAGTATGATTTAAACAGTTGTTTTGTACAAAAAGCAACACAAAATTATTGCCATTCGATAAATATTGCAACTGGTTCAGTCTCAGTGTAGCTAACTTTACTGTTGCTTGTCTTAAATAATATTGAAACGAGCCATGAAAATGCGGTTAACGAATCTGTTGTTTTTTCCGCAAGTGATGGTAATCATGCACACTTTCTTCCAAGCAGTTCAACTTTCATTTTCACGTGTGGCAGGGTTCACGACGAGGGGTTTATTAAGTCGCGAGGACAACGACCCTCAGCCGTGACTTCCTCTTTAACGTGACTGCCTCGGAGCAGTGGGAAAGTGTCGAAGAATTAACAGCAGCGTGGCGAGCCTCTTTGTTCTTCGTCTGTAACGAAACAGCCCGCCGCCCGTCTTAAATGACGAGTCATTACCGAACCCATTACACCGGTAGAATATATTTGTTTATTTATTAGTCTTGTGCTCCTCTCCAAGAGTTAAAAGAACCTCATTTTAAATTAAATGCGACGACGTTTTTCAAGTTTGAATGTGCTGGCACGTGGTTCTTTCAACTTGTGAGTGCAACAATGACTGTCACCAATTATGTATTTCGGTGATGCCTCGTTCCATACCGTATTAAGATTGGTTATGATGCAGTTTCGGTGGGGTCGCCCGGTCGACGGTGGCTTGTGTGTGAGGCGATGGTTTCGGATCCAGTAAACTGGCAAGTCATCTGCGCTAATAGCCCAGGCTCCTGTTACATCGCGATACTCGACCCATTGTGTGTGCTGTTCAGGAAACACGACCTTAATCTGCGTAATGTGATGTAAACGAAAATTAAAAGTTAATGAAAAGCTAAAGCTCTGAATTGATCCACAAGATTTCGTGACTCTGCGATAACACCACAGTACTCATAAGTATTTAATTATTTTCTTCATTCAAAGTTAAACTTGAAAAAGTAGATATAATTATGTACTTAAGTAGTTTATGTCTCTTATTGTTTTGTATTATGGAAATTAATCCTGGGAACGGTACGAAGATGTAGTTTACAAGAAAAAGACCTACGATAAAAATAAACTAAACGAAGTCGAACTATTTACCATTGATGCCGTAATGTTTGCGATACATATTCATAATATTGATATCTACAAGAATAAACATGGTATGCTTTACAACTACGTGTACTATAATAACAACCCAACTAATAGAAACGCTCGTAATTATTTAATTGCAAATGGCATTATGATTGAGTACGAACAATACCGTATCCAAGGTGACAAAGAACAACTAAGTATTTATGCTGATCGATGAATAATATGGGATGTAACTAAACTAATATTATGTGTTGGACGTGTTGGTTTAAGTAATCAAAATTGATCCAGGGCCTTGACTTAGCAGGATTAACATTACAGTAAGGCGAGAACATTATGGAGAGGCGCTGGCTGTCTCGCTGGCTCGCTGACTCGCTCATTCGCACTAATCGAACGCAGCACAAGCTCGGGTTTCAATTATGCTTTCATCGTCTTTTGATCAAGTATTATGTTCAACATGTATGATGAGGCCACTCACATATTAATGCAGATTGAATGTCCGCTGGGATTCAGCGTGAACGTCACAATAACTAGACCTACTCCACTTGACGATTCCGCACAAAACATAATGTTTCCTTTCTACGATCAATTCGTACAAATAAAGCTAAGTGATGCCGTCGGATCTCGATCTAATTGGGACACGGCACGAGAATAATTAAAAACAATAATGAAAGTTTGAATTTGTTGGCAACGAGGGCGACCCCGGCGCAGTTTGCCTGGTTATAGTAGTTATTCCACGTCCCAGGCGGCGGGGTGGGATTTAAGTGCAAATTGTTAAAATTATAGAAGAGTCTGCGGCGAGTTGGCGCGGAGCCAGCGCTCGTGCGACGACCTCGATGTGCGCTGTGCGCTCCGTGCGCGCCGCCTGCACCAGCACACAGCACTTCCTAATTGGTAGCGATTCTTCAACGCGAGGTACGAGTGGGCCACCTCCGCGTCAACGATGCGCAAATTACCGAGTGTTGACTGCCACACGGTCCACACCACACGCGCTCGTGACTCAGCTGCCAGCTCCACGCACACCGCCGCCACCGCCCACCAAGTTATGGCTATTTGTATATTCACATGAACATGAATTAAGCCGTAACTGTTCATAATTTTATACGACTCTAATCGATGTAACCAATGAGATAATTGATCGGAACACAAGGTCTTTAACTTTACAGGCACAGCATGAGAGGTTTATTTTTAAGTTACGACACTCGAAACCCTGCTCGGCACCAGATGTCCTCCGCTCGGTTATCATATCAGTGAACGAGATAAAAATGCACTGGTTCAGGTCGCTGTAGCATGCTTGTGTTCCGATAACCAGTTCGTCAAGTGTACCAGTGCAGTGCGTCGCCGTCTTTGTGTGTTATTTGGAGATACTGCCTCGTTTCATAAGTTTCTGTATGACATAATGTTAGCATGTGGCTCGTTAGATACTTATCAAGAGTGTGTACATTAAGGTAATGCTGAAGTATACCTCGAGATTTACGGCTCATGGATAATTAAAAGCAACGGGTAAACACGCGTGCAGGCAGCTAGCGCGCCGTGTGTGACACAACTGCAAGCGCGTCATTTCGGGAACTGTTTCCTTTTATAAACGCCTCGTCTGAACTATTCTTAGTGACATGACGGTCAGATATTTTTTGTGCTTATTGTATTAGTCCGTATCGCGGTCTGTGTTTTTAGGTCACGGTGTGGTTTTCTTCGGCGTAAAACGGTTAACCTTTATTTATTTATTAACAAAAATAGTTGAATGGTAGCTCTACCTATTACGAAACTACATTCACTGGAGTAAGAACATTAATAAGTTTCAAAACGAATCATTTTGATTACAAAAATATAAATTTTTGCTTTCAATAACTTAAAAATACGTTTACATTAAATGTTTAAGGAACTTCCATAATATACTTGTGTTAGGAAGTTCCGCTCTTCCACTAGTTACATTGAAGAGGAACGTCAAGTATGCAAAGGCAATGGAAACGTACTATAAAGTTCATTTGGAGCCTCCACGTGCACGTATGTTATAAATTAGGTTGGTACCAGTTGTTTGAACAACGACGGGCTGCGTCCACAGTCCACACACAATATTGACTCAGCGGTGACATGCACACACACGCTGTGTTTGAGCTAGTTTTAATTACAGAACGTCTTGGAAATATATTAAGGAAAGCGGAGCAAACACAGGGTGCTGCGAGGAGCTTCCTAACATTCTGATGATAATGTGGATAATTTTAATGTTAGGTAGTAAGTACTAAACTAATGAACAACAGCAAAACTAAATCTGGAACACCCCTCGACCTCTACAATAAAACTGATTCACTACCGAAGTAATCTCCAGTGTGCCAGCCCCCACCAGCAAGTGACCCCAAAATGTTGATATATGAAAGGGTGTTGTACTAGTTAGGGAATAGCTGTGACAAAGGAAGGCAGGGTGTTAAGAAGAGGGCCAAACGCACAAATCTGGGCCGGAAAGAATCCCAGACGACATAAATTTTTCGTGCACCATTTATTTCACCAAACGATTGCGAGGCCTGTCACAGAACTGGAGCGCGGGGGAACGCGACTGCGAATTTCATTATTGTTCCTATTGTTTTGTTTTGATGAATACGTTCGCCTTTTATGGGGACAAATTACCTCCACACGCCATTGTCCTTTTATTCGTTATATCTACCCGAATACTAGCCAAATACTTTGTCTTTCTCTTTCTATTCGGATTCATTTGCGTTGTGACGTTCTCTTACGGTCATAAATCAAGTTATTCATTGCTCAATACGCACTTGTATCGAGATTATCATTGAATAAATCTTATCTGTTTGCATTATCTCTCGCCTACATTTAACAGACAATTATTATTTTTATTTATAGAGCTGTCAAGGGCGAGGACGGTGATGCTTTTATGGTAAGCTAGTTAATCAAAACCTTCTTACAATATGTGACTCTTCGACAAAATTTCTGCTAAATTAAACATAATAATGTAAGTATGTCAGTTTCATCCCAGCTTTTATCAAAGTAGGTAACAATTTCATAAAATTTCTACAGGTTGAAGCGTAGAGCTAGACAGCGGCAGCGTTTCAAAATCGCTTCCAAATGTCTTTTATACTAAATCAATTTGAATTCATAAAGCAATAGCCATGGTAAATAAACATGTAACAGTTCCAAGCTACGGTAGTTAATATAAATTACCTCATCGTGCAAGTTTCACAGATGAATATTACAGTCGCCTGACTAATTGCTTATACAGTGTCCATAGTGCGCACGTTTAATTTACCCAGTAACTGTTTGTGAACATCATTGTAAAACAGACTCGTGTGCCGCGCCGCGGGAGCGTGACTCCACTATTAAAACTATGGACTTTAATGGTCAACGTGCGAGGCACTGCTCACTGCAGGACCCTACATAAATACCTTAACACGTACTTGTTTCTTGACACTTCATATTTATCCTAAGTGTCTATACTACGATTTTAAACCGCAATTGTGCAAGCAGCAAAGTAATTCAATCTGCGTAGATTACATCTGTTTATATCAACGACAATTTCAGTCATCTCATAACTTATCAAAGAATGCTGCCACCAATTTAATTTACATGTAATATCTGTGAGACAGTTTATGTTTATAGATAATTAGCTAAACAAACTGCTTGTCTATTCGATTAAGAAACCTCTCCATCATACAGAGTTACCATTTACGCCGTCTTAATCGTGCGTTTCAATTCTAAGACAATTAATTTTACTGTAAACGAGATATTAAAGTTGATACAATAAGATATTGTGAGCTTTGTAGTTGTGAACATAAACAACGATGCTCGCTCCGGCTTTGCCTGGACTTACCTCTTCACGACCTAAAGGCTGAACGAATTTATATGAAACTTGGCACACAGACCATGTCCTGGAATAGGACATAGAAAACTATTCATCCCGAGTATGGGACGATTATCATCGAGAGAATCATCGGAGGAAACTGCTGGCAGAACCTATTCTGGAATAATGAATCTTTGAAATGGGGAAAAAAATCAAACACCTAGTCTAGTAGTTCCAGCGATTACAATCACTATATACCTACACAAACACAGAAAATACTCTCTCCTTAAATATGTTATTAGTATATCAACAGTTCAACACAGATATGTATTGTGAGTGCTTATGTTGGTAGTGGCGGAAGGACGAGTTACGTTATGTGTTTGATATTCCGCAGAAGACGCAAAGCGCGAGGTTCCGGGAACCGCCGCCATACTTGGCAGTCGCTGGGCTATCGCTAACATACTAAGTGTTACTTTGAGCTGGTTTATTGCTGTTGGCCGAGGTGTACGATCGCGTGCTGCATGGTGTGGAGTGGCTTCATTACACTCATAAGTATCACGTCTGTCTACTGGGGTTATGTTTCATTGAATCGTTACTCGAGATAATGGCTCGGTTGTCCTGAAAGGTTGAAATATGGCGTGTTCTACTCTCTATCTATACATGATTTTCAAAAACCTACTCGTGAATGGAGTCCCCACTTTAACACAGCATGATAAATCTTATAATTCAGTAAAAATATGATTTCGAGAAAGTGAGATGGGTAGGGTATACTCGTCAAGTGAGGAAGGATTTACCGTGCCAACCCTCAGGATCCCACTTAACCAGGATTTACTTCGACATAAATATCATCTGAAATGGGCAGAGACATTCATAATATTTTTCATCGCACGTTTGCGAAGGCTGAGTAAATAAAATTGGAGTGTTTATTTGTAATATCGAAATAACAGGTTTTACTTAATGCATGGGAATTGTTTGCACCATTCTTATAAAAAAATACTTTCTGACTTATTTGGCAATAGGGACCCGTCATATGAATGAACATTATTTTGTCTTGATTATAATTTTTTATAGACTCATATACTTTCCAAGATACCTAAGGGTGTTCAAAGGTATGCACCAGTCAGTCGATCGTCCATCAATATCAATAAGACAATAACATTGTTTGACGTCTGTCAATTGGTGTTGTACCTACCTATCAAACGGGGTGAAGGAATGCAGGGGTGAATCGGAACAAAACTTTGAAGGGGAGTTTTACGTTATTTATCTTGTTTGCAGCAATTGTGGTCTCCACAATTTCATTGAAATGAAACAAATAAAATAATGTTGCTCTCTTAGACAACCAATATTATGACATTAAAGTGACAACCTTGGGCTCTAGACACGTGACATTCTGTCAACGGTAGCGTGGCGCAGGCGATTGTCAATACGTCAAAAATGTATGGGATTGACAGATGCTATCGAAATGTCACGTGATCAAATTCCTACATTTTGGCATTTCGACAGTCGCATTCGCTAATTGAATGGCACATAGTCTAGGGCCTCTTATCAAAGTTTTGTTTCTATTAACCCCTCCGTTCTATTTACCCCGTTTGACGGTAGGTCTGTTTTCGAAGGAAGTGTCGGTCCGCGACGTCGCCTGATCCATTGTTGTAATGTATAACTGACCGCTACTTACGTATACACTTGAATCAGCGAGTAGGACTTACGTTAATACGCATGTATTCCAAAAGGAACTCCTATCTATTTATTTCCCAGGGATGTCCTTATGTGGGCAGTGCGCGCTGCCGGGCCGGCCGGTACCCGCGGCCGGATAAAAACACTCGATAATATACGCCTCAGGATGTGATTCGACACTTTAATGAATTAAATGTTTATTAACATAACTACTCGTGTTTGTTTAGTTAATGATAGATACTTTATGCTGACCGTTTTATGAGCGATATTGAGAACTAACTGTAATGTCAACACTTGACAGTTATCAATTTATTGCTGGTCTCGAGTTTCGATATTGAATGTTTATTAGTTTGTTTCAATATGTTTTGCCTTTATTTCTGGAGTCGGTAAATCGGCGAAATAAAACCTAGCCTGATATCCAGGGTAATTACCAATCACCCTGTATATAATTAGACTGTAATTTTTCCACAGCTGGAACGCAGGGCTTCTTTCTCTCCGCGAGTGTAGGTAAGTAAGTAGATTGGAAGATATCACTTCGATTTTTAGGGTTCCAGTCAGTGTCTCCCCTCTCTGCCAGATAAACGGTTCTTTGGGAGACGTGAAAAAAATTATGGTAGTAGCACATATAACGAATTTAAAAGGAAATCTATCACAGCCAAGTGTATAGGCTTTAGAATTTAACGAGTAATAGTTGCAACTACGGAACCCTACAGTGCGCGTGGCTCGACACGCACTTGGCCGGTTTTTTGGTTCTAGTCAGGGACGTACTGTTTTCGTCGTTATGATTTTTTTCAACGTTTTGTGAAGAAAACCTAGAATATAAGCATATCTTATAGTTTTCTAATGTTTTTTCAGAATTCTAGATCCTACCAGATCAACCTAAAACAGTGGAAACTGTTGGTAATCTCTACGTGAATCACAATTGTTCCAATATGAATTATAATCAAGTGTTACTTTTTCGTTGACATGTAAGTACCTACGTACGGTCTGCATATCAAGGTAAACGTTAAACTGTTTTCTTTTGTAAGTGCCTTTATTTTTATTAACACAAGTTTGTTCTCGTAAAATGTTAAGTAAACGTATGTTAAATCGTTAATGTGTCGAGTGATCGACTTATGATTATGATCCAGTTTATACCTATATCGCCCTTATAACATGTTACAGTAAAAGCGATATCAATATCTAGTGAATTCAAAGTGATGGCGTTATTTACTCGTATTCGATCCGTATTTTTTTCTTATTCGTGATTTTTACGAATAATCTATGTATAGTGAAAACACATCCGAAAATGTTACCACAGAAATAATCCCGGATATGAAACGAAAACGAGTAGGTACGTTAAACAATCCAGTAGTTCATGTATCTGAAGGTTCCAAAAACATGTTTTAAATAATAAATATTGGCACCATGTGGTGTGTAGGTACCCAAATAAATAAACTTCTCAAAGACAAATCGTTGAAAAACGTACCTACTTATATTTTATGCAGCTACATCCCACAAGAAAACTTCCTGTTAGTATAAAGTCGTGCAATTTATATAGAAAATCCAAGGATTTGCCTCTTCTCGAGCTTTTACTGCAACAGAGGATATAAAGCCGATGCATCTGTATAATGTAACGACGCGTCGCTTCGCCGAATTGACGTTATCAACTTTATTGGCGAAACGAACATCAACATTTTTATGATGGAGTACAAAATAAGGATATAAGAGCAGTAAGAGTATTAAAAATTACATCTACTTACTTATATATGTAAGAACAGACAATAGCTAGCTTGAAGCTAGTGGTTTCGCCCGCGTGAAAGTTGAAAATTATCACTAAAGAACATACTCCGGGATACCTAAGCTAGATACATAAGCTACCGTAGTACAAGATGTGGTAGGTACTATATCAGTGTGTCATACATAATCCAAGTAACGATCTACCCGTATGCCAAATTTTATCCAAATCCACTCAACCATTTATACAAAAAAGGTTGAACAGAGAGTCTGTCTGACAGACAGAGTTACTTTCCTCATTTATAATATTAATATGGATTAAATTTAGATTCATGGTGGTAATAAAACATCAACTTTCCTCAGTAACGATCAATTTTAATTAATTCTTGGATGTGTTGACCTAATTAAACAAATGTATGTTTAAATGTAACACGACAGCTCATAAAATCTGAAGTGCTCTATATCAATTGACACTGCGCAAGTAACATGTCGAGTTAACATGTCGATCGTGACACATAAGTGAATAAGTACTAACCAATATTTAGCGAACCCATCGCATCGCCCATTGCCCTTATAACCTACTTCCATCTGGAACTTTTATAACACAAACAACTGTATTAACCCATTTAGAAAAGATGACTAAATAGGGCTTCTTTTAATAGTAGGCGGGGCCCGAGCCTGCCAGGGTTGCTTGGTTGGATTTTGATCGAAAGAGCTACCGCGGCCCTGGAACGCAAAGGGCACTAGGAGGAGCACGGATGGGTTTTAGTCAGTAAGAGTCTGACTCTCCCTCCCGCTCCACCCAGAGCGGAAGGGGTCATTTGATGATTTCCCATCCATAAAAAAGGGCTTCTTTTTAATAAAATTCGGATGATCGCAAATTCTACTTGTAAGTGTTAAGTAAAATTTTTGCTGAAAAAGATTATCACCCAATCAATATATTAAAAAAACAAAACCCAATAAATCAGTTTTTCAAATACTACTTGTTTGCTCCGCTTCGTTTACGATTTCTCATATCCAATAGAAGTTATGAAATCGAATCTGTCCGATTGATATTAGTAGGTATGTCGGTCAACAATGGAATGGGTTTCGCTCGTGGCCGGTGGATCGCTGCCAGAGCGATAACCGATGGATCGTCGTGATAAATGGATGCTGCAGCCCTCTGTCGGCGCCAGGCCGTCTCATCCCAATACCAACTTCTCACATACTATACAGAATTCCACTACGACGAATTTTATTAATATCTCATGTAGTTTTCCTTCAAAACAACGTGGGCCACACACAACCCAATACTGCATTAGTCACTTCGAGGTCGATACTCACTATTGAGGCCAATAAGTTACGAGGAGTTTCGTATGAATTAAGCATTGTTAAGTCAGAGTTAAGTCAAGAATACTCAATCCACAGATCGTGAGTTCGGACCTCATTAAAACTTCAATCGCTACATTAAACCTAATGTAGTGAATCGAATCTTGGAAGCAGCTCGCGGTTACTTGCCAACCTTGGATCACTAGATTCGTTATTTGGTCACAGTCACACCTGTGGATTATCTGAATTCCCACCACCTACAGATCTAAATTGATACTAGCACTTTATGTAGTACAAACATTATTCTATAAATATGCTTATTCTTCTTAAATAAAGTTACTTTTAAGACCCTAGGAATAAAATAAAGTTCGTCACTTTATTTAAATTTCAAGCTAACAGCGCGGGAACGTGCGCTTGCACATAATATGTTTATTAAGTTATGTAAATACTGCGAATTAAATTGTAAACATAATCCTCTCTTAACATAAGAAAATACATTTATCTATTAACAGCTCAGCTCTTCCAAGTATTTAATAACAAGTTACCTAAACTGGTAAGTAGGAAGCACCTACCCACCTCGCTTTGAATACTATGTTGCTAGTCAAATATTATGCCAATATCAATAAATACACTTAAGTTAAAGCTAACAAACAAAAAGCAACAAGCTTCTCAAATAACAGTGATGCGTTTGCGCAAAACTTTGAGAAAATGTTGCTGACTCCGCATTACTGTGTCGAAAGCGGTCTCCTGGTAACGTATCAACATAACGTATTCCATCTTAATACATTGGCGTACCTCTTAATAAACGTGCCTTCACTTTCAACTCACGTTCGCTGGATCTACTTAGGCGTATTAAATAAGGTTACAAGGCCCACCGGGAAAAGGTATAAAACTAATTTCAACGTAGCGCGTAGGAGACATAAAAACACTGTTAAAAACTTTTGGGCGCACATAAATCTTGTAGACGTGTAACTTTTCGGTTGTGGACCCCTGGCTTAGCGAATACGAAAGTCTTAGCAAAGATGATGGAACTTGAACAACCCGTTACTAAGAGAATGTTTCAACTTCGGGTACTTATAATAAAAATACAGACTATAACGAACAATATCACCAATTTCACTGTTACGAAATTCTGTTACTTTCCAATATTATCGATTTTATTTAAACCGTCTTATAAAACGAAGCCACATTAAAGACCAAGAACCAATAAGACTCTCTTTTTTTGCCATTTAAACACAAATGAAAAGTCATTCCAAATACATAAAGTTTTCTTATCTACATGGCTGGTTAAAGGTTTGCATGGCCGTTCAAAACAAAACCTTCAGAAATATTTTTCTGACATCCAGCAATCGGTTCCTTTTAACTAGCAACCTAACCAACATTGTCAATAGTGTGTAGATCACGAACCATAGAGCACGTATCAAAAATGATTGATGCGCAAATGCGTTGAAGCCGCAAGAAGAGCGCGACTTCCGATAGATGGGCCGCACCGTGCGCCCCGCGGCCCCCGCTCCGGATGTCACGTATGTCTTACTTCCCGTTGGACCGACTAAGCTTTTTGCGTACCAATAACATCATTCTCTGATATCGGATTGTGCCAAATGTAACGCTATAGCCACGTGCGTATCGTTTGTCAGAGTGTTTATATAGTTGGCTCGTAACTAAGTAAAACTAAGTAAAAATATCAAAGCCTGTGGTACGCAGACGCTTTCCATAAACTGGGCCTTAAATGTTTGACATAAAATATTGTCAAACGCGCTTTATCTGTGATTGGTTGAATGAATTTTCAACACCCAATCCTACCAGTTGACTAGTATTTAATTTTTCGCGGCGATAATTTACTTCCAAAAGAAAGATCTTTTAAAGTTCCAGTTATGGGAATATGGATCGTAGATCTCTAGTTTCTGCCTATGTTTGAGAGTAAACGACACTCCTTTAGAAGTTAAACATCTCGTGTGGTTAAATAAAGAGCCTTTCCTATAAAAACGCAGTCTTTCTTTCTTTTCAAAGCCTCGTCTGCTACCAAAACTGTGAAACCTCTTAAGCCAAAGCTATAAAAGGGCCGTTCCGAGCATTTTGTCGGTGTAAACATCTTCATTAGCAGTAAGTCGTCCCGGGGGAGGATAAGACGGGTATTGGCATTGGCGTCTAGCCGGCCGTAGTTGGGGGCACACAAATAAAGATCAACGACCGGGTTTAAGCCAGCTGCTGCACCTGAGCTTAAGCCGAGGGTTTGCGAACACTTTTATGTCTACGATATCGTCTGCTTGGATAATAACGAGATCAGAATATGGCGACGCTATAGCGATGATTTGTATGAAAACAGAAAATTTCATAATCACGACGGTTATGAAATTACCTAACTATGCGCACAAACAACAAAAAATGCGATTTGAAGATCTGTCCTCATTGGAGGCAGCTAGTTACAACACATCGCTCTATTTGAAACAAAAAGTTTAGGTAATACTATAACGAAAGTAAAGGCTGGTGTATGAAAAATTAAAAAGGCCTTTAAAAAAAAGTAAACACAAATGGCATCTCTATCATTCTCTGGGCGAAAACGGCCAGCACAATCCAATATTTTCATATTTCAGCCAAATGAGGTTGTGTATGAGCGTTTGTAGGTTTTAATTTTCTTCAAGTTTTCTTACACAAGTCTTTCACTATGAAACTTTAAATCAAACTACAGAATACTCTGCCCAGATTCGGATGAACTTGGTTAGGTTAACCGAGGTAATTGATATAATGTCACATTAAAATAATTGCAATTTTCACTAATAAAACGAATTTAGATTAGAATGCAATATCTATACGATATTAGTTGCACGATTCACCGTGCAATAAAGTTGGAATTTAATTATATTAAATAAGTACTATAAACCGTGACTGGACCTAATAGCATCAAGATATGAAGGAGAAATGAATAAATTATGATTTAAATGTTTCATTCTGAAACCCGTGAATAACCGTAATAAATGTATAAAATAAAATATTTACTACATTGAACCGATTAGCAATTTGCTTTCCCAAGATAGGTATTTAAGTAATAGATAACTATTGTAGCAATTTATAAGCAAAGCCTTTTTGTAGATCGGGATCTACGTTGCTATAAATAAACTTCAAATTATAGATATTGGATTGTTACA
The DNA here is from genome assembly GCA_947386135.1 of Melanchra persicariae. Classification (NCBI taxonomy): domain Eukaryota; kingdom Metazoa; phylum Arthropoda; class Insecta; order Lepidoptera; family Noctuidae; genus Melanchra; species Melanchra persicariae. The sequence goes on along the minus strand of OX376644.1, from coordinate 8,028,195 downwards.
TTTCACAAATTAACAGGGTCTAGATAAGCTCTCTGCCCCTAGTTTTTGTTTCCTCACTTCCGTTCACCACAGGCTTCCATTGTAAAGCTATATATATCATGAAACAGAATATATAGGAAAGCGCATCGACTCAGGCTGGGAGTCCTTAAAATATCAGGATGTGACAGAAAAAAACCACGTGCTTTGCGGAAATACGCACTTCGAATTTATACCGCGACGTATCCCGAAGCTCTAGAAGGATTTTATTTGAAAAATGAACATTAATTGATACCACAGATCCTAAGACTTACCTATCTATATAGTTATGTACTCCGATGTAAATTTTATAGTTGTTTCAATTTTGAAGTGCGCTAACTTTTTTTTACGGGTAGACTGAATAAAGAGGCGAAGCGTTTCCATACAAGTTTTTCCAGTATTTACCTAATTTAATGACGTCTGTGTTTGAAATTCAGCCGTAGGTCCCTACGGCTCCCAATAAGTTAGCCGATTCATATCAAGGGACGAAGTATAAAAGTAAAAGCAAGCAGACAGATATTCGGGACTCAGGGCTGCCACTTACGGAGGCTGTTTCGAAATGCATTTCAGAAACTTTTCTTTAGTCTATCTTCTTTGTTGACTTGCACGCCAAATTTAACACGAATCGTCGGGGGGCTAAAGTGCAGAATTTATTTCTGCAACTCGGTTTAATCAAACACATGTGTTGCTTATTTCAGCCACGAAAACATTTTTCATTTGTTTTATTTAGGACAGCACCCGACAGCTGTTAGAGGCCATAAGTTAATAAGCAGACCATAGGCTAGACAAGGTCAGTTATTCAGTTATTTCAATTGGCTGACCCACCTTTGCATAAATCACTTATGACAATCTCATAAGTAGGTACAGACCTACTTATGAGATTGACTTGTGCTATTGAAATATCACGTAACTATATCGCTGCAACTTGCAAGCGTGTTAGTTTGTCTGTAACCCCTTTGTCAGCTTATGTGGCGATGAGTCGTTTTGGTCATTTTCATTTTGCGGTATAACGCTCACCAAGTGTGCCGTGCGGAGTGGGGTACAGCCTAATTTTAAAATAATAGCAGCTCGTGAAATAAAACGAGCATCAACCCTGTGCGGTGCGGACGGTGACTGGCGCACAGCATCGATCCGTCGCGAGTCGCTACGAGATGCGAGCTACGGCGGCGAACCAGACGCGACTGGGTTTAGGAAAAAGTGTAGGTCTGTGTAGGTATTGAGTACTTCCACAAATAAATCTAAATGTCGCAGCCACATCGTATAATACGCCGTATTACATAAAGGCGGCGCGCCTTTATGTACGTTTATTTTTGTTTGCGCGGATTGATGACGGTAACCGTGTGACGAAAATAATATGAAATATTTAATTGTTGGAAATCTAAATTCAAAATACAACACAGTTTAGGAGTTAGGCTTTTTTTTTTTTTTTTTTTTTTTCTAGGATGGGAAATCATCAAATGACCCCTCCCGCTCTGGGTGGAGCGGCAGGGAGTGTCAGACTTTTACTGACTAAAACCCACCCTTTAGTCCTCCTAGTGCCTTTCTTCCCAGGGCCGCGGTAACTCTTTCGAACAAATCCGCAACCCTGGTAGGCTCTGGCCTTAACGGGCCCCGACCCATGCTGACGACTGCTGGCTTGGCGCGCGTAGAACACAGCGCGCCGTCAACCCGGGCCTGTTCTGATCGGACGGCGAGCTACCCATTGCTCGCCGTCCACAGGCATCAGTCACTGCGCCATGCCCAGGAGCATCAGTTCCTGGGCGGCGCAGTGGCTGACGTTCAACAGGAGGGGGTGAAATGGGGCCATTACTGGCACTCCATTTCAGCCCCCTCCGGAGCCCGTTGTAGGGGCTCCACTGCGGCTGTTGCAGTAGCAGCAGCCGCAGTGGAACCGGCTTTGGCGGCGGAGGAAGCGGCGGCGGTGGCGGCGGTCGCGGCGGAGACGGCGGTGGCGGAGGGCTTTCTCCGATTTCCGGCTTTGGCGGGTGGGGCGCAGGCCCTACCCCCAGCCCAGTGGTCGGCCGGCTTGCCAGCTGCCGCACAGACTACGCAGTGCGGCGCGGCGACGCAAGAGCCGGCCCTGTGACCAGGCTGACCGCAGCGGAAACAAAGACCGCTGCGGTCCACCTCCGAGGTGCATTGAGCTCCCACATGGTGGCCCACTTGGCACCGGAAGCACCTCAGAGGTCGGGGTTCCAGCAGTTTGACCTGCGCGGAAACCCAACCCACCAAAAACCTTCGGCCCTCCGATATGGTTTTGGCCGCCGACACGGGGCAGCTCACCACAATGGTGCGCATGCCCGTGTTGTCAGGACGTAGGGTGCCCGCCTTCACCTCCTCTGCTGAGCACCCCCCCGTCCTAACGACGGCGGCCACCACCTCCGCCTCCGTGACGGAGTCGTCCAGGCCCAAGATGCGCATGTCGATGCGCTTGGTGGGCCTGGACACTCGGGCATCGTCCGCGCTTAGGGACGCCCTAAGCCTTTCGGCTAGAGCGTCCGCGGTTGGGCCGCTGGCTGCCCCGGAGATCTCCAGCATCCGGGCCCCAGTCATGGTGACCCGGAGCCGAAGGCCCCCCACGATGCCTAGCTCACCAAGGTTCACCGCCTCCTTCGCCTTGGTGAGCACGTCCGCGTACGTCACGCCCCTCTTCGCCGCGTCCGGCTGCAGTGTGAGTACTACAGCCGCGGTTTTCGGGGGGCGGAGCGCAGCCGCGACGCTTCGCGCCTTCTGCCGCCGCTTCCTCTCTCGCCTCTTGGCCGCCCTGGCTGCCTTGCCCGCCTTCTTCTTCTCCCCGGCCACTTGCCATTCGGCTTGAGCCGGGGGAGGAGCTGAAGGCGAGGAAGCCGGGGGGAGCTGCTGCTCAGACGGCGTAGGAGCCTTCGCCGTCCGCGCAGCAACCCCACCCTTCCTCTTCCTTCCCGGGGCCGGGTCCGGTTTTCCCGGCACCGGCTTCGCGGGTGCCGGCCCGGACCCTTTGTCCTGGCCGGACGACCCCGGTGTGGCAGCCACGGCGGCCGCGTACGACGCCGCCTTCCGGCCTGGAGCCTTCCCACTCGCCGCTAACGGGGGGCGCAGGACGATGCCCTCCAGGACGGAAAACCGCGCCTGGAAGGCAGCCATCTCCTGCCGCACCAGGTCCAGCACCTGGCTCTCCTGCGGCACGGGCTGGCCGTCCTTCTTGCGCCCCCCCTGCGGCGCCCCCTGTGGGCCGGCTCCCCGGAGCCTGGCCAGGTCTGCGCGGAGCCCCTCGTTCTCCTTTCGGAGACGCTCCGTGGCGGCAGCTAAGCGGGCGACCTCCGCCCGCAGCTCGGACATCTCGTCCGGCGGAGGCCCACCCCTGGTAACCTCCGCTGCCGCCAGAATGGAGGCCATCGCCTCGCTTATGGCCTTGTTCTTAGAGGAAAGCTTCCTCTTCAAGGCCACATCGCGAAGCGCGGCCTCCACCACCTCCGCAAACCCGGCCCTCCGGTCATCCGGCTCGCCGCCGGAGGACTCCGAGCCATGAGCCCCACGACCGCCATCTTCAGGGGGTCGTCCAGCATCCTTGGAGGCAAGGACTCTGCCCTTGCCTCCCTCTCGGCCCTTACCCCGCCTGCTGGTGGAGATCTTACGGGCCGAGGCCACCTCTTCGCTACAAGACGACCCCCGGTCGTCTTCCGGCCTAGGCCGCTTGCGGAAGGACCTCGAGTCCTCCGCTGCAGTCCCTGCCCCCTCGGGTTCAGAGCTCGCCGAGCTAACTGTCACCAGGTCGTCGGAGTCCAACTCGGACTCCGACTCTGCACCCGGGTGACGCTCAGGCGAGCCCCTCCTCCAATACAACGCGCCTCTTGCCGCGCTTCGCCCGACCGACGCTTTGTCGGGCGATCCAAAGTTGAACCCGATCATGTCCTCGAAGGACGGCTTGGATCGGGGGCCTCCTCGGCCACTGATGCCCTTGGCATGCGGAATGTGGACAGCACTGTTGCCCCCCCCAGAATACGAGGGGCTTGACGCACGAGGCGTGGCGGATTCCCGGACTGCTGTGCAGTCCGAACCGCCCTGGGGTACAGAATCTCTTGCAGTACTGTCCATTAGTTTCCTTTTAAAGGGTGCGGTCCCTATCTCCCCTCCTCTCTCCCTCTCTCTCACTGCTTGCTCGCTGCCCTCACAGTCACGTCTGATGATCAGACGCGTACCAGAGAGCAGCGAGCAAGCCAATGAGACGCACACCGTCCGAGGACCCGAACACTGCTCAAGTCTCCGAACGGTGTGCCCCTCTTGTGTCTCTCTTGGTCTGGTCTCTCACTTGGGACCTTCCGGCATGAGTGGCTCTACCGGCAAAGCCCCCAAGATCACTGAGACACGCAAGCCCCACCACGACGGCAACGTGGAGACACGGTTGGTGGGGTTAGGAGTTAGGCTTAGGTTTAATATAAGGTACATTTTTGTGACACTTTAAAATAAGTAGCTGGCAAGGCCAAAATATCTGGCTATCTGTAAAACGTCAATTCGATATTTTGTCATTAGCTCATCCCTAAACGCGATGCGACGCGGTCCGACACAGCAAGACGCGACACGTCGTGACGCGACGCCCGCGCTGACCTCTCAATATTTACTTTTCATTCATACGTTTTATATTATGAACCCCGCTTTGAACCTTTGAGCTGATACATACAAAGGTCACCCCAGAATCTCAGATCTTAGACGTCTGGACACAATTTTTTTTATTGCTGATATATATGCTTTATTATTAATACCCTCACCGTTTGCAGATAATATTATTTGAGTAGTAAACACTAAACAGTATTCTTCACAAACATGATGTTATGTAAATTCATTATGTAGCATTACTTTAAAAAGCCAGTTAACTACGTAATATTGTGGTAATAACGCGCAACAAACATTTTCCTTGCGAACGTTAATAATTACAAATGGTTCCGTACCTACGCATTTTAAAGGCTTTTGCAGTAGCGTTGCGCAGTTACTTACTGTTATTTCATTAAACGTTGAGGCTAAGCAGCAATTAGGGCTTTAATCATGCTTTAATACTCGCGGAGAATTATCTCGTATGTCATCACAGAGCCACGCTGGACTCATCTGACTGCACTATCCTGTCATCACTTAGCCAGTGGATTATTTATTTGTTTGGTCGCGGATGTAATTACACCCTCTCCGCAGCCTCGGCGCGGACGGATCCCGTCCAACAGGTCTCGTTAATATTAATCTGATTAACTATAATGCCAATACCGAGTCTATAAAGCAAATATGCTCACGGACTATCTCGCAGACGTTTCTTGTATTCCTGTTTTATTATTTCGCTTTGCATACTTACAATCATTAAATCGCACTTGATTTATGGCAGATTTTATTTTATTGGAACACACCTACTCTCAGTAATAAAATATCTATCTACAAATAGTAAAACTTTTGATGTCCAAAAAAAACTCTAAAATATACCATTGTTCCGCAAATGGACCGAAAATGTGGAGGCGAGCCGAATGGCGATAAAATTACTGTACACTCGTAAAAAATAGCCATAATATTTTTACGTCCCAATTTAGGAACTTTAGTGGATTGAGCCTGGACATAAATTGTGCGGAACCATGTATCTGTGTTCTCGACTAAGTAGTAGATAGTGATGTGTGTAGGAAACTATAAGTTGTAAGTAGCAGCTTCACCAATAAACTGTGCGTAAGTGAACGTGCGAGACGCGTTGTTATTTAGCGACGCCCCATTAGATAGGTATTCTGTACCTTATTCATGGTGCTCTCTGCGGCAGCAGCACATAAACCAGCGGCAGGTGGAGTGCGAGCACTAGTGAAGGTTAATGAAACACTTTTATTGCTGTGACATCGCACAGTAATTGTTCTAGGAACGGCCATAATTCGTATCCACGTAATTGTTATTATACATAGTTCCAGTAAGTAGAACTCGTTGTACGCACTTGACAGCTCCAATTCCGAGACAAAGTTATAAAAAATCTAGCCAGTTTATCTTGTTTCAGCAGTTTCAGAAAGATAACTCATATAGATTATTTGCTGCTCTGGAATTATCCGTTAAATGTTTTGCTATTGGTTTAAAAATAAACTGTCATGTCATTGATCGTGCTTGGCCACTGTACCATTGTGTTGCTCACCACGACAGACCTCGTCTGCTGAGGCGTACACTCATTGTTTCCCGACTTTGGCTGACTTTAATAGTGAGTTAATTTTACCCATTTCCTGCGCGCAGTGCGTAACGTCTGCAGCTTTTATGTTGCTAAAGGAATTTGTAACACTGCTGGCTGAGAGTAATTGACTTAACACCGGTGCGCTATAAACATAGCCTGACGCGTAACTGCATGCGGCCGACGATACTGAAATAGACGCAGAATGCAAAACGCCGCTCAGAAGTTCATCATCCTCGCAACTATTCCAAATATGCCTCATATGAAACACCTTAGCGGACGCAATGGACGCAATGGACGTGGGGACATGAGTTGTTTATTGGACAGCCTTGAAGAGTAATAGCGGTCGTGTTATGTCTAGAATTACTTGCAAAAATGCGCCTTTGATACCGAGAACAATTTGAAGCTTAAGACTACCGCTCTACGCGGGTCTACATCTACACACATCATATTTTAATGCCTATTCAAAAGTACTGCTAAAACGGGTTGGTCGCAACCAGGCATGGATTGGCCATTTGGGCAAATCAGGCAAATACCCGGTGGGCCGGTGCGGTTGGCGGTCGACTTTCTTTTGCTATTTTAAATTAAATAAAAGCTTGTAAAAAAACATCACACGTTTCGTATGGTGTCAGACGTGAAAGAATAACACCATCCCATCACTTCCCGTGGGTGTCGTAAGAGGCGAGTAAGGGACTCACCAAAGATTGGACAGCAGCATTATGTGTTGGTGAATTTCAACAGCTACACTGCGATCGCCAACCCGCCTGCCAAGCGTGGCGATTATGGCAAACCCCCCCCCCCCAACTGGGGGAGGCCCATGTCCAGCAGTTGACGTCTTTCGGCTGATATGATGATGATGTTGATGATGATGAAAAAACATCGAAATATTTATTATATATTATTTATATTATGAATTTATGAGCTTTAAAAGTCGAAAATGTTTCTACTATTAAATGTTTTGTATTACATATAAATGGCCAAAAGAAAATCAAACTTATCCGAGTTTTTCGAGCTCGCTTCGCTTGCTTTTGATCTTTACATTCTCTCAGTGTTTCACATTTTTTGCATTCCTGTGTTCATTTAAAGTCACTTCTTTTTATCTATTAATGGCTAAAAGAAAATCAATCGTATCCAAGACAGCTTGCCAAAATTTGCGAGCTCGCTTTGCTTGATCTTGTATTCTACACTTCTTTCTCGAGCTCCCATCCTGCATCAGTTAACAAAGTTCTTCTTTATTTAAAATTACGATACGAATGGTTAATAGAAAATCGACCGACAAAAAGCGCGAATATTTTCGAGCGCTCTTCGCTCGCTCTCACAATATATGCGGAGTTCTTAGCTTTCCCACATTAGCCAAGAAAATAACTTGAATGGTACCAACCATTCAAGTTATTTTCTTGGCTAATAGAAAAACAAACCTATTCGATATAAGGTGCAAAAATCACTCACCCCAGCCCATTGCTCTTACGTTCTTGAGCTTTCTTGCATCAATCAACAAAATTACTTACGCTGAAGTAGACCCTATGAACAATGAAAAAAAAAACCTATCCTAGGCGGGGTGTAAACATTTATTTTCTCCCTCTTTTCTCTTCAGAAGTCAATACTATTAAAATTAACATTAATAGATTTTCTTTCTCTTCAGACTGGAGGGTTTACCGTCTCTAAAATGCCCGGGCCGGTTTCGTGTCCCAGTCCGGGCCTGGTCGCAACAAAGTTAACGATGACGCTGCGTCCGTCGCGGGATGTCAGGGAACAGTTAGACGAGCCAGCGGAGAGCGGCACGCGACACATCGACACATATACGCCACTAATGTATAAAGTTACACACTCCTATGCAAATGGCTCGTCAACTACTATAACTCCAGTGATTTCCCCCGATGCGGTCACATATAATAGCGTGGACATTGTTTACGGACCAGTCTCAAGTGTGCTTACATATGCAGGAGTCATCGTAACTTAAATTAAATGAGAAAGATTATAGCCATGTTTTGCAATGTTTTGACATTGCAGCTTTACAATTTGTAATACGGCCTAATCAATGTGACTTGGCTTCTTGATAAAAGTAATGGAGGGGTCCGCAGAGTGGTCTGAAAGCGAGCGGAACTTTCAATGCGGCTGGTTGAAACCCCTAATTTTAGAAAACATGTAAAAACGAATAATCTTTCTAAAATTCGGACTGATGTGCGTTTTATCCTTAGCTTGATTGTTGAACCTGAAGTTAATACATAAATAAAAAAGTCATTTAATTAATATATATAACAGAAATGTGATCTGATGATCAATTATTAACATTTTGAATTCACACAACATCAATCAACAAGATTTTATAATTAAAAGCTTTCTAAAATATACGTTCTGCGTAGGGTAAAAACTGTAAGTATTGAAATACTTACAGTTTTTACCCTACGCTGTTGTAAATAAGTGGTTGGGTCCGTTGTCGGGTGGTATTTCACGATCTAGGAAACATTCCATTATGGACGAGACACGATGCGAGGTTGCAATAAAAAGCAAACACCCAATTATCTGAACCGCTCCACGCCTTTGGTAATGTTTGCAACAAGTATGGCCACCAGCCCTATCTCGACAACAATCCGACTAATTAAACTAACACGAGTAAAACAATTAGCAGAAGCGATGCGATGATACAGCGATCGATTTCTAAGCTCATGAAATTATACGAATTACTTATTGATTATACGGCTCCAAGATACCATCGACAAGTGATGTCCTTATTCGTTTCTATGGCTCCGACAACACAGCTGCTTATGGAATCTTGTCTGTTTACTTCCGCTTAATATACATTGTACAAATGAAATCATTCATAATTAGGTACCTTATGTAAGCGAGGAAGTGCGCAATCAAACGGTTGGATCAAAATTATAAGCCGTACAGAAAGTGAATGTTAATCTGAATACTGATGGTTTTGAACATGACGGAGAAAAACATGTTGTTATGGTACAAAATCCAAACACCAAAATTGGGGTGCAGAAAGATAAAATTTGCATTCACCACTTGCCCATATTTCTACTTTGCATTTTTATTTTCGCAGGGAAGCAACGTGCTTGGGAAGTTAATAAGATCAACACGAACAGGGCCAATTGAAGGGAACGAAGCTCACCGTAATATATTTTTAAATTCATTACTTTATAAGCAAAGCTACTTCTGTGGACAGTAGGGGATGTAAATAAATTTGTTCTGAACACTTTTCTTTGAATGAATGTCAGTATTTTATCACATTGTTTGCTGCAGTTTCCCTGCTCTTGTTTTCACCTGAGCTTTTATTTTATGATACTTTCTTCCGTCTGGCCGCCCGCCGAGTAGAGTTATGGCCGCAATTTGATTCTGCCTGTAAAGCTTTGCGCAAGCACCTGTGTTGCCTGTATTGTGATTGTAAACGTTCATTTCCTCTTTTCAATCGTTTCCTCCGTGAGAATATATTACTGTATAATCGTATAGTTCAGTACCTAAAGGTACTAAGAGTTACGTCATACGACATCCTAATAAAATTAAACTATTTCATAACAATAATAACACTATTCAAAACAAAATAAACGCAAATCATTTGAAAGAGAAGAGCTTAGTCAATACTCTCATGTGAGAGTATCACATGAGTCTTAATTTAAGTTAAAAGTTAAAAATAATCTCGACTATTATATAGCAAGGGGTAGTGAATGAGAACACATTTGTGAAATGTTTACACTTGCTAGAGTATTTTTAAAATATGTTACAAATACACAAATCAAAAAAGTAAATATTATTTCTAGTTTCATATTTCCGTTTAAAATGTGTATACCTAATAAACGATCTGTTAATGTTATTCTATTAATGATATCTTCCTGCGGGCTTGGTTACGGTCGTTAAATATGCTTTGGTAGTGAAGGGACATCCGAAAATAAACTACATGTGTTTATGGTATCAACACATCCCTACAGCGAGTTGTGTTCGCGTTGCATTCTCACACTGACACGACACGTAATGTAATGAAATTGTCACCGATCACTGCGCCCGGCGGCGTGAAAGGGTTTTCATGAAATAAGTTACTTATTATTATCGATCTTATATTTCGAAACTGCTGATTCCTGCTGTTGATCTCATTTTTTTAAACTGCACACTGTCGCGCATTTCGTAACACCTTTTGAATGACATTTCTTATACAATAATGTCATTGTAGAGCGTCACAATCATCGCTGACCTCAAAGTTAGTGCTCATTGTTTGTGGACGAACGTTTTGTTTATTGTCAACAGCACAAAGTAAGGAAGTGTCGCACACCCATGCACCATTGATTTGTGCGCCATTTCCTTGACCCCCTTACTCATAAACAACGTTGAAATATCTCTGCGTAAACGTTTAACTAGGTACAACTACACAGAGTGTAATCGTTTAGTTCGTTGTCAAACTTCACAGACAGACAAAATATAAACATTATGGCTAGCTGGCTCCCGCTGGTGTTATTTATTATGATTAGGTTATAGTATTGTTATATATTTTTGAGCGATGCATTTTTATACATGTATAATAATAATAATAATAATAATAATTATTATTATTAATAATATTAGTATTATATAATTATTAATTAAACTACCGGAGGCATATTATGAAGGACGGGACGGTTGACGTGTGTCGGGCATGCCACCGTCCGGGTGAGTCCATCAGACATATTATCTCTGGTTGTTCTCGTCTGGCTAACGGCGAGTACTTGCACAGGCATAACCAAGTGGCCAGGATTATTCACCAGCAACTTGCTTTGAAATACAAACTTGTGGATTCTGAGGTACCGTATTACAAGTATGTGCCCGACCCAGTTCTCGAAAATGACCATGTCACGTTGTACTGGGATCGGTCTATCATCACTGATAGGACTATCGTCGCTAATAAGCCCGATATAGTGGTGATAGACCGATTAGCGCGCCGCACAATGATAATCGATGTTACCATTCCACATGACGAGAACCTCGTGAAAGCTGAGAAAGAGAAACAAATCAAGTATCTTGACTTAGCGCACGAGGTTGTCGACATGTGGAATGTGGACTCGGCTGTCATTGTGCCGATCGTCGTTACGGCCAATGGCTTGATAGCCAAAAGCTTCGACGACCACCTGTCGAAGCTGGCGTTGCGCAGTTGGGTAAAGGGCCTGATACAGAAAGCAGTACTCCTCGATACGGCTCGTATTGTGAGGAGGTTCCTTTCTCTGGAGCCCTAACCACCGGTAGCTTGGACCCAGCTCCCGACACCGGCGGACTACTATTTTTATATTTTTAAATGTTTTTTTATTGTTTTTATTTTTTTTTGTTATTGAAATATTTAAAAATATAAAATGTATGTTAAAAAAAAAATAAAGAGAATAATAATAATAATATCTTGGGACAACTCACACACGGCCATCTGATCCCAAGTTAAGCAGAGCTTGTGTTATGGTAACCAGACAACTGATATACATACTTATATAATTTATAAATACATACATATTATAGATAAATTACACCCAGACACAGAACAAACAATTATGCTCATCACACAAAGTTTGTCCTGGGTGGGAATCGAACCCACGACCTCCGGCTTTGCAGTCAGGGTCACTAACCACTAGACCAACAGACCAGCCTAGTTATTTTTCAATAAGTACTGTATTACATGTCTTGACGAAATCGCGAATAAAAAATCAGCTGTTCGTCGTGTTATGCACACACAAGTATGGCGCAGTCCAGTTTTTTTTCGAGATTTCAGTGTTGGTCCCATAGTAAAGTTGTTCATAATGATGAGTACAATGACCCCTTAAGAGGTATTGCGTTTATTCTGTTATACGTTGTATAAATGCCACTCAACCAATTTATTATGTAATTTATCAATTCCAAAGCATCATCTACGGATGCGTTTAACTAAACCCTGCTATCTCTACAACAAGCACTACCTATCCTCTCTAACCTCAATTGACTCCTACGACAAACGTAGGAAGAATCAGATTAACACTCTCGATTTCTCTAGGAAGACGAGCAAATGCACTGTGTTCTATAATTCCCACAGTGCTTCTTAGTACAGAAAGTTATGTATAATTGCATTGTTGAGCGCAGTTGGCGATGACATTTGGCCGGCGCGCGCGCAGAGAGAGGCGGCCTCCGGGCCCGGGTGCCGTAACCGTGCGCCCGCGACCCTTCCGACCGATGCACTATCCGATGCATTCACCAGCTCACCGGCCGACGGTACAATCGATGCCAAATTGCTGTACAATTACTGGCTTAAAGTGATCTTAAGTACTTATGGTACCTTCACTTTCATTTGCCTGTAGGTTGAAGGCAATGGTAATACCATATGGCGATCTGTTTAATTGTTTGAGACGCGTGGGAACGTGTCTTGAAACAATATACGAGAGCGATTAGATTATACCTAGTAGGTAAAGACAGGTGCACGCACGTCTTTAGAGGTTTTTAATCAAATATCGTGTGACATACGTCTTCCCAATTTCCCACCAATTAAATAACTTCATTAGAAAATTGAGTCTTTTTACAAACTTTTATGAATAGATAAGGTATACAAGTGTGACCATATTGGATTCAACTAAATCCAATATGGTCACTGTCTCCGAGACAAAATATTAATTATTTCATAATAATAACAGACTCATTCATCTTAATTGTCACTGTGAGACGTGTTCAGTCGTTAAATTTTATGACATTAGAGAAACGTTTTATTGCTAATCTATAATTATAATTGATTTCGGTAGGCACCTACATACGTACTACTTAGGTACTAGTAACGTTTTTATTGCACTCATACCTTAGGTAAACTTAGCTCTGTAGCATGTACCTAAAGTCAATAACTGTAAATCTCGCCAAAGATCATGAAAGTAAATAAATAAAGGGAATCTGAGAAGCTTCACTTGTCGACTGTAAGCGGTTTATCGATGATATTTTAGGTTTCCCTTCGTGACCGCTCGTTCCGAAGGTTAGTTTGATTTTGAAACAAAATATCACTGGAGTCAGCAAAGGCGTGGTCATTGTTGTTTAGCGGTCGACCTCGGAATCGTTACACACCTATTGTTTATATTATTTAATTCGCAAGCACCATATTTCACGACATTAACACACATTTTTAATGACGTGTGATTCCGACGTTTAAATAATACAATTTGAGCTTTTCAAACAAAAAGTCTAATGTTGTTAATAAACAGTCTGTACATTTGCATATTTTTTGTTTTATTGACGTTAATTGATCCGGTCTTCGTGTTATCATTTAAAATATCAGGCCAGATAGGTAGGTTCGTAAAGCGTGGGTGGTCTCGGAAAGAATTTGGTGGTAATGTGTTTTGCTAAAAATCTGCTCAATAAAGTGGATGCCTTTACACGGTTGTATGTTTATAGCATTCACTGTGAGGTCGTTCGTTGCCATTTGTTTTTGTTATATTATTAGGTAATTGTAGATATGTTATTTTTGCAACTCGCGCGTTTGTAAAATTTATTGTAACGCGGCGGGGTGTAAGTCGTTAATTTAGGGAAACAACGAAGGGGAGGGTGAAAATACATATTAATTTAAAACAAACGGCCAGTCAGACAGTATGGGAGTGAGTGGTAGGTAATATATAACAAAACAAGCTGTGTTTAGATACTGCATTGCAAAATAGTCCGGTGACCAGAGGGCCAATTCTACTATTTTTTAAGGATTCTGTCAAAAATGTATGGAAATTAAGGCTTTTTTGTCAGATTGCAACTGATTTGCGAATGCGAACGTTGCTTAAAAATTAGTAGTACAGTTCTCGTCAAATAACTTTGCCTCTCTGAAGTTGGCTACGAGTGGCTGCGCAGTAGTCAAAATTACGAACAAACTGTAACTGCGCATGCGCAAGAGACATGGGGGCGGGGATTAATTTTGTCTCAGTCGCTCGTTTACGTTCGATGTATGCTTGCGTCCCGCTTGCTCCCGTCTACGTGACTGCACCTGCGCGATTTTTGCAAATGGCTAACTTCAGAGGGGCAAAGTTATTGGACGAGAACTGTACTGGCACTCTGATGCCTACCTTCTACCTACTCCTACTTCCTATTTGACTGTCGAACGGGTCACCTGGCCTGATTTTTGTTTTAGGTATACATTTTTAAAGAATATTAAGAGGTAGTTTTGACAGTTTACCAATCGAAAAATATTTTGAAATGAATTTGCAACGAATTCGTACAACGCATAAATTTATTTTATTCGGAGAAGCCTCAGTAAAACGGAAAGTTGAGATGCACACAGCGACATAGTAAGAATTATTAGCCCAATATTAAGGTGAAACTGGCAAGAGCATTTGCTTCAGTACCCGACCATATAAGTACAGCTTCCCTCATGACGTTAGACTTACAGCTGAATCTCTTCGGAAACTATTTTTCACTGATTCAGGAAAGCTGCATTCAGCTATTGATTTTTAATTTGTAGATCTTGTACTTACATCTTTTCACTTTACTATCCCTCTCTACCCCATGTTTGAGCTTTTCTACACATTTTGTATCGGTATCCCTTGGGAAAGAGATGCAATCATGAAAGCTAAACGAAAAGTATATGCGAACAGAAAGAGTCATGCTGTGGAATGCAACTTTGTAAGGAAAGTAAACGAGGATATGTTGATAGAGAATACGTTGTATACCTGGTTTAAAGATCTAATAGACAGTCATCAAAATAGAAAAATCGGAGGCAATGATGGCGAAATTGAAAATGACAACAACGGTTACCATCTATTTAGACATATTGTACACCGATAGCGAGTTGAGGGACAGTGGAGAGTTTGCACAAATGTGAAGTGTAAAGATAAGGTCCTATTTCAACATATTTGTTATTTTTTCTTATCCTCAGTACAATAACAAACAACAACAACAACAATTTTAGGTAGTACGAAGTTCACCGAGTTATCTTGTAAAAAGGTTAAATGGAAATTAATTGATCACAGCTTTATAGAATTAATTTTATGTTTCATTTGCCAGATTCTATCTTTACTGGCTGTTTGTATGATGTGTAGCGAATGTTACGAGAGTAAATATATTATGTTTTAGGTATCTACTGCTGATATCAACAGTCGGTACATATTCTGTAGGCATACTTTAATTTATTGATTGATGGTTGCATTTCATTGCCACATCTGAATAAAATTTAAAAATAAGCTTTAAGCGCAAACATTTGAATACTAATAAATAAATGCTTGTAACATACAGCCACTACTAATTTGTGTCTCTACAATACCAACATAATTCGCTACTGAAGTATTTATATCCTTGTTTTTACATACAGCTGTAAACGTTTCACAAGCGGCACCAGCAGGGTAATGTAACAAATGGGCGCGAAATGCTGTGGTTTCAACACGTAATGTAAAATAATTGAGTGGCCATGCGCTTTGTCGATAGTCGCATTCCGTCGGCGTCGTATTATGAGGCATTTCATCAGGGCTACTGGCTTGACGGAAGCCATTGCCGTGGGCGTGCATTGAATAGTCAGCATTACGCACAATAATTCATAATTTTGAATGATTTATGGACTGCATTAAGAATTATTAGCTTTAATATTTATTACTTATCTTCTTACCTTCTTCGCAGTCTTCCTTGACTTTTGTATGAAGATTAAGAAAGCGCAAAACGAATGCAACAGGCTATGAAATATTTATTTCTACACTTTTTGAAAAGCATTTAAATCTTGAGAACCAACTTTGAATTGATGACTTTCATACAAATTGGCGTAGGTACCTATTCTTGAACGTAAACCGTGTGAATATTATGATGGCACGTAGATATTACACACGCATGATATCATAAACAGACAGCTACATTTTCAATTACGTTTCATAATATTATTAGTTATTTTTCCTTTCCTTTTCCGTCCTACCGTAGCTTATGAATTTATAATACATGTAAATACACAATGGTAAGTGAAGCTAGATACGTTGCCTATTGTTATTCGACGTCGTTACCTATCAAGTATCACGCATGACATTCCTAAAGGTACTATACAAAAATATTCTGGCCTTGACGTCCACTTTCTTATAAATAACTAATGAATAAATGTTAATGTAATAAGGGCTACGCAGTCAGCACTACTTGTAGTGTATTAACAACTTGTATTGAGCGTATAGTATAGTACAGATATTGTATCGTAGATATCTTACTGCCACCTACCTAAGTAAGAAAGAAAGTGTTGATCCTGAGTGTCTTGGTTTTTAATATGAAAGTTTCTAATGACGGATTAAACGAATTTGAATGACAGACTGACATCATAATCATCATTCTCCTGCCCAGATACTAATTAATTTGGGATCCTCGCAGCCAGTTTTCTTTTCCATTCTAACTATTAGAAATTCGCTTTTCTAGCTATTTTCTATCACAAAAAAATGAGCCCAAGCACGAGCAGTGAGGATCGATCGTCAAAGTAACGCAGCCTAGATCTGCGGATGAGTGACCGATATCCATACAGAGACCCTTTTATGAGGTGGTCCGGGCTGCTATTTGTTGTTCTGTGACCGTTACGAGCAGTCAGAAGCACGAGGGGTTGACAGACCGTCAAACCAAGGGGTGTGTATTACCCAGTAGGTAACTGGGTTGTGTTAAAACTTACCTGATACATCTTTCATAAAACCAGTCATTTACAGAAGAGACCACGATATGGGTCCGTACCTAGCTATGGTACCTAAGCGTCAAATAAATTTGCAATTTTCTTAATTTAAGTACCTACCTACTCAATATAAGTATGAGTTAAGATGATCACTTCCCGTAGGTGCCGTAAAAGGCGACTAAGGGACTCACCAGAGAATGGGCAGCAGCATTCTCTGTACATTGCAACAGCTACACTTCGATCGCCAACCCGCCTGCCAAGCGGAGCGATTGCCTTTTGGGGGAGGCCCATGTCCAGAAGTGGACGTCTTTCGGCTGATATAATTATGATGATGAAGGATTAAGAACAGCTGGTCGGCCTGAAGGACTACTATTATACCGTACTAATGACTGGTTGTCTATACCTCTAATGTTTGAATGTGCACTTCCATGTTCATGATCATTATTTATAGTAGCTTAATTATATCGGAATTAGTCATGGTCAATTATCTACCAAAAAAAATCTCCTTCTTAGTATGGCTCTGCTGGAGTTTGCAACGTCATCATAATTATATTAATTGGATTAAAGTTAGCTATGTACAGACATTAATAAATTCATATGACTTCACATCTCTTGAGACAGTGGTCAAATACGTTAGGTACCTAAATAAAAGTAATAACTAGGGTATTTGGTAGGTATTTGCAGCGGGAATTCACAGGGCGATTCTGGGCCACCGTAGGCGCGGGCCTGCGGACGGCGAAGGTTGCGTCGCTCACCTATCGATTAAGTCCGATCAAAGCAAGCCAGGCCCAGGTCGACGCGCGCCTCAAAGAGATGTCAGAGTAAACGGGGCCCGTATGGGCCAGAGCCTGCCAGGGTTGCAGATTTTGTTCGAAAGAGTCATCGCGGCCCTGGAACGCAAAACATACTAGGGATGCACGGATGGTTTTAGTCAGTAAGAGTCTGACACTCCCTCCCGCTCCACCCAGAGCGGATGTAGGTCATTTGAACATCTCCCATCCATAAAAAAAAGCATTTGCCGCGGGAATACAGACACTCACGTGTTTTATTTCATTTGAACCATGGAATTTTCCAGGATATAAAGTACCTAGCATATATGGCTATTTTTAATTTTACAGTTTTAAAAAATTAAGATTGTGTTGTGTACAGTTCCTATTCCTATGCAATGTGACATCTGTCTTATGTGACATGTTTTATTTGTATTAAATCAAAATTATGTAATATTCACTCTTATTATTGAAGGTAAGGAATTCAACTATCTTAAGTTTTCTGATTATATAATAATATTCATTTTTAATTTAATTAATTATTTGATAACAGGATATTTTATTTTTACTAATTTTTGAATTAATTATAATTGAAAGATAATTTCATTGAAAATGGTGATGTATGTATTACACATAATTAAATAGGTATCTGTGATTGCCTGTTTTTATTATAGCTAAATATGTCGTTGGTGTGCCTTACTTATTTCTTCTTCTTCTTCCTAATCGCTCTCTCACTGCTTAGAAGCGGCATAAATGCCGTCACAAAAAACCAACGTCGCAAAATCAACATCGCAATAAAAAGAACCGCAGCGCCATCTATCCCGCCAGCTGCAAACTACCTCTACGAAATCCTGCATCGCGGTATTAGAGTTTTCATTCATTCAGTTTGGATATCAATTAAAAAACCTTTAGAATGCTTTCTTTTGCGTTTATGAACTTAGTATGCTTAAAAGACGATTTAGAAAATGAACCAATTTCCACAGTGCCAGCATAACAATGAATGATCTGGATCCAATGCGGATTAAAAAAACATTAGTTGGTTTGCATTTAGCGCAATCGGATCTCCGTTGACATGCTCTCATTGTTCCATATTGTGCACGATTCATATTGATCGCATGATTAGTCCCGTCTATAATAACCTCGTAAATCTTTCTAATACCGGATTTACTTCCAGGCTCTAAGCCGGCAGATATTTCAGCACCAAATGCATGTTCCAGCCATCTACTGCCTTAAATTGAATGACTAAAAACCGAATGCTTATTGATATTCATTAAGTCCAGTTCATCATCATCATCATCATCATATCAGCCGAAAGACGTCCACTGCTGGACATAGGCCTCCCCCAAGTGTCGCCACAACAACCGGTCCTGTGCGTCTCGCATCCATCGGTTACCCGCGACCCTCACCAAGTCATCGGTCCACCTTGTGGGAGGCCTTCCAACGCTGCGTCTTCGTAAGTCCAGTTCCTAAAAGTATTCGGCACTGAAAGCGCTTCACTGCCACCCAAAAACTAGACTATAGTTTCTTTTATCATGTTTAAAGTTTCATCAGAGTATGAGCAGATGAGCTCTCAAAAAGGCGAATGATTATCCTCATCCCTTTCATTTCTCACCACATCACATTTATTTGATCTATCTCTTTCCTTATAGCTATTCAAAATCAAACTTCGAAGTACTTGTCATGTCACAAGCTCCTCCACTGCTTATTGGCCTTATTCATTGATCTTAGGTCACCACAATACTTTCGTCTTTCCTACAAAGTTGCCCACACTACTTTGTGTCGATACCTGCTCCGGTAACCCCGTAAGGGAAAAAAGCGTGACGCTCAAACACATAGCTACATATGTATAATAAATTATATATTCGCGTTCGGATGCACAATTAACACGTGGGGCAGGCACGCGTGACGGAACATTACGAGAACGTCACGGTGCCACAGAAAACATCATGTTTAGTTATGCATTCGGTGTTGCAATTATATCTAAGTACCGCATGTTGATACTGAGAACTGCACGAGTAGGTTTGTTGTTACTTCAACGATTTCTCCATTGTAATTACGGTGAAAAAGCGAAGCTATTGCTATTGATATTTTTTTAAAAGATACATTGTTGGCCAGCAGGTTTTACTGCTGCTGAACAAATGTCATCAAAATCGGGTCATTTGAAAACATTTCAAGTTACACTTAGGTACCTGCAATAAGTATCAAAATTGATTTCACGAAGATACGTAGATCAACTTTCGTCATTTTGTTGTCCTTGCCTCATTATTTTAAGTTAACTGCTCCGTTGGTCCCGCGGTCGCAAACGCGGCTGCCGAGCGTGGAGTCCTGGGTTCGATTCCTAGGTCGGGCAAAAGAGTTAGGTATTGGGTTTTTCCATTAGGACTTTTTCAGTGACAGCCCGGAGTTTGGAAGTTGGTGGTGTGACACCCCCGTGGGTCCGGCGCCTGATGTCTCTCCGGTCGTGTCGGGTTGCCGTCCCATCGGATTATGAGAGTGATGGAAGGGGGAGTGTACCTGTGTTTGCGCACACACTTGTGCACTATAATAGGTTTATTATGTCCCGCGCCGATGGCTAGTCTCCGTCGAGATGGCCGCCGTGGCCGAATCGGTCAGGAGGACTATATTTGAAGTAGGCGCAACGACTTTTCTTTTTCCATACCTACCTACCTTAATTCTTCTATAATAGTACCTAATCATCTCAGTCGCTTTTCTAGTCACATCATCTTTTAAACTGTCATTTTATCATAACACTGCAAAAATCATCATTGAACATTTATCCGCCTATAACATAAATCCTCATTTAACATAATATCATCCGGCTAGAGAAGTCCGAATTTATAGCTGAACGAGGCCTCTCCAATGAACAACATAAACAAAAGTAAATTACTGCAAAAAGTAAGCCTGCACTGCGTCAATCAGGTAACTAATGGCATATGGGCCAATATCTTGTCATGATAATATCATAATTATGGCTTCTCATTATTATAGTAGTAGGTAAAGCTGATTTAAATTTACGTCATCGTCAGTAAGTACCTAAGTTATTAGGAGTCGAAAGTCTTGGGCCATTTATATCGCCAAACAATGGAAGTCGCCCATACCAACTCAACTGTGGATAGACTTAATACAGAATAGCGACTTCTGTTGGTCCATTCAGAACCCATGCAATGATACAAACATGTTCGACTCTTCAAGGTTACACAAATAACACTGAATTGACAATAAATTTTGATAAATATTTCACCTGATAAAAGCGATGATGCCTAAAAGTAACCTATTCACTATTGTTTTAAAGACAAGAGTTGAAACTAACTTCGTAGGGAATTCCACTCCTTAGCTGTACGCACAATAAAAGTGTTAATAAGGTACCTACCCATCGAAATGATTCAAATAACACTTATAAATAGGTACCCAAATTCAATCGGTATAACACATTTATTCATTAATTTCATGAACATTTAGAAATAAGTAGGTATGAGATCATACTTGTTCCACCGCGTGATGCCTCTTTCCCACCAAATAATATTGTCTCGAGCGTCTCCAATAACATTTCAAATGCAAACAGGCAATGGTCTCTAACCCATTCTCTCAGCTGATGTCAAGCTTAGTGTTTTCGATCGATTTTTGACGTATAACGTCAAACTTTTAACACATTTCCCATACAAAAACTGTCAAAGTTGTCAAATATTCGATCACTGACCGGTCATTGAGACACGATTGCAATAGCAGAATCGAGCCCCAGTTTTGTCTATCACACAAGACCTCGTTTACGGAGACGCGGGGCGTTGCTCGTCGCACGCGACGGTTTCCGCTGCGGCGCGGGCGGCGCACGCAGCGTTGCGACCTATTGCGAAGCTATTCCTGCAGTTCTCCGTTCCCGGTAAAACGTAGCGACACACGCGGCGGGGCCCGCGACGTTCAATTGCCATATTATGTTTGTGTTCGCGCGTGTGATATATGATGCTGGCCGCTGCACGCGCCTCCTGTCTGTAACCGGGAAAAAACGTCCGACGCGCCGTGAGACGCCATGCCGCACGCGACGCGAGACGCCCCGCGTCTTCGTAAACGAGACCTAAGATTGCTAAAACAACCATTTACCTTTTTTGGTTATAAATATTTTCTATGCATACGAAATTAATCGGTGAACAAGAATGATGAGTATTGATGAGTCACTACCACGCAGCCGCGGGCGTTATCAATTAGAAAAATAGAGCAAGAAGTTATTAACGGTTAATTAATCCGTAGGCCCATTCATCAATTAGGTAATGTCAAGTGGCAATGTATGAAGTGGTCTGAATTCTGCGCGATTCCATATTCGCACTGTGTTAGTTGGTGGTTTTCACAACGGCTGTGCAAGCATGTGTGATGGAAGTGGGGTGACCACACGGCTATAAGAAGAGATTATTTTTTACCAACTTCAAAAAAGGAGGTTATCAATTCGACCTTAAAACCAAAACTAGGTAGGTGTAAGGTGTTGCGTGTTGCAACCAGCACCCTTGCTAAGATTAAAATGACATGTACCTATTAATGGCTAGTGGTACAAGCCCATACATAATAATGTTTACATAATAATTAATTTCAGGTAGAGCAAGTGTCTGTTAAAGTAAAGTTAAGAAAAGCGTTGCTTGCAAAATACCTAATTTTAAAATTACAACTATGTATTTTTATTAATGTTGTTAGATTATCATTTTTTCTAGCTCCTCATAACACTGCAGCTGCTGCTGCATAGTTATAGAGAGAGTCAATTTATCTCTTTATGACAAGACCTGGGTAAGACTAAATAAGTCTTGCTTCAATTACCCACCATTTATTTTAAAGGTGCGTTGATGAATAATTTATTTGTGCTACATCACGTTTAGTTAATATACCATTTTTATTTAAATATTCCAAGTAAGGAAAGAGTAATTACTAAGTTAGTCATGATTACCCTTCATTTAAATTAACTTTATTTCACAATTTGTGTCATTGCCGTAAAACCACAGGTTGTTTCAGGGACTAAAGTCCGGGTAACACGGTAGGTACGAGTCACTATATTCTTGGGTGACGGTAGTCCCGATCAGGTGACACGATGACGACGAGCGAAGTAAGTAATAGCTATAGTACCTATTGGCTGCTGTCTTTAAAACCGAAAAATGTAGATGGGAGCTACTGACCGTCTCGAACCTATGACGAGATATTATGTAGGTTCAGATCTCGTATGACGCAGCTCGTACTTTGTATCCTAGCCATAATATAAAGATCTGTCTCGCGAGTGTGTCTAAAAGGACACAGTGGTGTAGGCTGTGCTGAGTCAGCTGTCAGTCAGTTACTGAATAAGACACTCCTCTACGCTTGAGACGTATGTAGGTAGGTAGAAGACATGTCTCTCATCATGCCGGCTTCATGGCCCCCTACCCACGTACGTTATGAGCATCAACGGTCGCGGATGACTTGACTGATTGCCGCACGCGTTATTGGTATTGGTGGTGTAATTGGTACGTTCCTTCGAAATACCTATCATCTAGTTATGACACATCGGTTGTTGCGTGTCTGCCACTCTGCCACGTTAGGTAAGCTCGGCTAAATACTTACAAATTACTCTATCAAATCTGGATTTTAGTTTTTCGTTGGATTGTATATGAAGACGTGGTTCAGCAATATTGTAATGAAGAGTTCAATTTTTAATGCCACGTTTTGTTTTACACTGGGAACTTCGTTTGGTTTTAGACATATAGAAATTTGTAGTTGCACACTCGAACTATACGGGCTCTTATCATAGCTTTCTACATTTTATAGGTGTCATTGTGCAGATACTCCACTAATCACATATTATTGTATGAAGTGAAACTCATGCGGTGATGTCCTGAAAATATCTAGCAGTTAACACGCACCTGCCCACCTCTTACGAACATGGTCCCTACCCTTACCTACTTCGAAAACAAATACATTATGCAAATTGGAGCTACTCTTTACCGTACCTTCCTACAAAACATTCTATCCAACAACAAACAACTCGTAAACAAATTCGCTGATAGACGGCAATACAATTTTATTTGTATTTCGTGAACCCGTGCGTACATCACTGAGGAAATTTTCAAAATAAACACGGCAATCAGGTTAATGCTCTCATTCGATACGGGATTCGCAGTCATTCGCAAATGTGCCGAGTTGCCGACCCAATTCAATCCACTTTTCGCCAAGTGATAAGAAACTGGCCTGGTCTTGGAGAGTCAAGGCTCTCCGACTGATAGCACACAATTTATTGTACTGATAGCCAATAATAGAAAATCTATCGGTAAATAGGCCAATTTAGGCGCGACTGATTGACTTGATTGCTAGACTAGACGACCACGTAGGAAAGTTCAATCAAGCCAACATAGCTTCAAGGCTCCGGACTCATCATCTGTAATTGATTCGCTATATACCCACATAAATTACTACATAATGGTGTTCGTTCGATATGAAAACATCTTCGGTTCTTCGATATTGCTATCGACACCTCTTGCTAATGTTAAATAAAATTTTCAGCATGGAAGTCGTTGTTTGTTTCTCTCCAGCTGTATACTGTAATACCCTACTTTTATTCAGCACATTACACAGTCCACTAGAATCTAATGGAGCATGAAGAGCTAAATTATGTATTCAGTACGTTTTATGCCGACAAAATGGAAGCAAATCATTTCTGTATCTGTATTATATAAGTCGAAAGAAACAGAATTACAGACACATTAAACCAAAATGTTACATAATAGGCTGTCAAAAAGTAGATAGTCATCTCCTTCGTTGAGTCATTCAACGTTTTTCCTGTAATTTTTTTGGCTATACTTGGATTTGTGAAGCCAAGGCCAGTGGGGCGATGATGGAGCACAAAGGCACACAATTTGGTCCAATTTGTTGGTCATGGCTCGCGAACAAAGTTGCATTAAAGACAGCAGCTACATGTTGGATCGCGACGACTCTAATGGCTCCGGCCTGGAAGATGGAAGTTAATTTCGCCATTTCATTCCTTCCCTTTGTCATAAACCTATTTCTTCGTAATGTCCACGTACAATATATTCAGTGTTATCTCCAACTTAATGGCCACAGTGGCTGCAGTGTGGAAGTAATTATTTATGTGCAATTGATTGTAGTTTTGATAAATATTACGCCATTAAATTACTGGTAACCTTCAGCTGCAATAAGGGCGAGGTGTCCCTCTCACAGCGGCTAATGTCCCTCTAATGCTATACAATTTCCGGCTGCCGCAGTCAACGACTTCCTCCGCTATCAGATGCATTAGCGTTCGCAAAAAAAATGGCTGCGGATCTACTTCGCACTGATACTAAGAAAATTATGCGCAAAAGCAATCTAAACGGTAAGAGTAACCCGAGTAAAACCATCTTGAGGGATTATTTATTGAAATAAGATTATGCAGCTAACACCTCGCTGTTTGTCTTTCATTCCATTGTTTACGCAACTTTGTCACTTATCAAGATTAATTTTATGTAATGAAATATTAATTCCCGTGGGAATTTATTTTGCGATGTGGCAGCACATTGTTTATCTTGCAGGATTCAACTTCGTGCATAAGCGATATTAGATTACCATTGACTACTAACCAGTGAAACATTACTTAGCGATAATTACCTCCCATTGTTTTATGACTTACCATTAGGGTAATTTAGGTCCCTACCTAACCATGTGTTTCATTTAGCAGAGAAATTAATGGCACTTTATGTATTTCCTTTACTTTAAACAGAACTCGTAATGCGAGTTTATAGCCAGATCAAAAGAGCCACATCCTGATGATACTCGTTTATCTTACATAAATGACATTATAATCAATTAATGATCAGATTACATATTAATTTGCCTATTTCAAGTCCTGTTAAGAGTCCTTAGAACTTCCGACCACTTCTATAATTGTTTGTCACAGTAATCAACCAAGTAGTCCTCGATTTGTATCTTTGGTCAAGGTTGGCACAAGACTTGCAAATTATTATAATATAGCCCGAAAAAACAAACAGCCAGTTTCCTACTTACAGCAATTATGTCTTCCTTCAAAAAGGAGGAAGTTCTATGTTCGACTGTTTGAATTTTATTTATGTAGGTGCACCGATTTCTCCGCCAATTGTGGACCGATTTTCAAAATTCTATTTTTATTCGAAATCTTATACTCCTGAGGTGGTTCCACTGTCACCAAGTCAAAATCTGAGGGTGGGCTTTCGGAGAAATCGAGGGCCGCCCCCAAATTTTAAAGGTACATAACAATGTTTTTTTTATACTTAGGTAGGTACTTTCTAACGCATTACAGATTTGTGCCTGGTAATCATCATCTCATGTTGCTGAGCTGATGGTGGAAGGTAAGGCTTGATAAGTCAAGGATCTGATAATCGGATCCCAAGAAAAATGTTTGTCCAGCGATATTTTCACCAATTATCAACCGATTTGGATGATTTTTTTTTTTGTTTGGAAAAGTATTTTTCCGGACCGGTCCCTTTTCAATTTGGTGAAGATCTGATGAAGATCTTGAGAGGTAGGCAACGGGACTCTTCAATAACTGATAGCAAATCTCCCGGGATTGCTGAGATCGTATGTCTGTTTATTTTCTGCAACAGTTCATAACATAACATCACGCCGGTACACTGTGACCCCTTCACAGTGTACCGGAGTGACCACAGTGTACGCATGCATATAAGTCAACCTGAATTTCCATGTTTTAAGGGTTATCTATTCGGGCATACTTAACTTTATTGTTTCTTAACCGATCTTTGATGATTCTTTTTGCGTTGGGTTTAGTTATATATATTATTATATATATATTTTATTCATCAACAAGACAACTTTTGGTCCACAGTAGGTGTTAGTAGCACTTAATACTATGATAGTTAGGTTTATAAATATGTCCTAGTCTCATATATTATGGCTAGGTATATTACATTTGCATTGGACGTTGAACTTCAAAGATAAACCAGTGACCTCCTCAACTTTTAGATCTTCACTAAAAAGTGAAAAAAAAACTTGTGTGTTGGGTGTTTTTGGTTGTTTTTCGTTTTTTGACACCGACTTCCGAGATAAAGTTGTTTTATACTTTGTAGTGTTTTTTTGGAAGTCGGTATTTATTTGGAAAAAAAGTGTGTATTAAATACACAGTTAAATATATGATGACAATTAGACCATAAACAGCCATAAACAACGTATATACTTTGAAAAGGCATTTGTGGTCTATGGTCCATTGTGGAAATGCTAGCTGGCTTTGCTATGCAAATCAATTTCCCAAAGTCAACCTTATTTTCAGTGATGGTGCCAAATCATAACACAAAAACCTTCACACACAGTAGTCACGAAACTGAAGTAAAAGCTTATACATGTTGGTACCCAAGCGTGTCTCGTGAGCACATTAACGTGGTTCCGTAGCCACTCGACCTCCTTGCCATTGTGGCTGCGACAATGCTACGACAAATCGACCCGTTGTTGTCACTCGACTTGCGACACGCAACTCACGGCGACTATTCTTCGGTCGCTCTGTATGATAGCGTCGCATGCATGTGAGGTAAGACAAAGTACCTACGTCGATAAACAATGCTGTCTCTCCAATGACTGAACCGCATGCTTTATTAAGCAAGATTCTTAGTTATGAGGACGTTATGTCGTTATTTACATGCTATGCTGTGCATTTAAAGTAGACCTATTGATTTATGCATTGCGTGGAGAAGCTGCCAAAATTGCAGCTAAAAATACGAGTAAGTCAAGATATTTCGCTTAAAGATTTCTATTAGTACTGTTCTTCAAAAGCGGTTCATGCCTTGTTCATCCACTTTAAGATTACCTGCCTTATTATTTATCGAATGATACAAGAATAGTCCTTCAAGATTTCGTTCATTGTTTGCCTGTCATGTTGTGTTACGTAACAGCCGCTTCCTCTAATGTTTACGTTACGATAACGTTCCGCCAAGATGTCTCTGACGGGAACCTTTTCTTACTCGACGAACATTCAATTATCTGTAATTTTCTTTGATTCACAGCACTCGCGTGATTTACACCCGAACAATAGTAATGTGTGTAATTTTAATGGAATTTGGCGGTAAGTGATGAGCTGCCCTTCAAAAGAAGATTATAAGACTGAATTACATAATGCAGTGCTGTGATGATGTAAGTCATGTCGTTTATGTAAGTAGATGTAGATAGGAATAAGAATGATTACATAGTTCAAATAAATAAGCTTTTGGATATCTATATAGTAAGAATTTAGGACACCTATGATAATTAGGTAAGTAGGTATATCAGTAGTCAGACTTCTTCCGCTCTGGGTGGAGCGGGAGGGAGTGTCAGACTCTTATACTGACTAAAACCCCATCCGGTGTTCCTCCTAATGCCCTTTGCGTTCCAGGGTCATGGTGACTCTTTCGAACGAATTCCACAAATCAGTAGAGCCTACTACGTGAAGATAAAACTGACCTTTAAGAAATCTATTATTGAAAATCAACACATAGGTAGTATATCAACATATTGTCCACGTAAAGGACTAAAACCTCCTAGCTGCAATCAACCAAATTGCGACGGGGAAACATATAATCGATGCGAAGTAAAACGAGAAAGGTGTTTTACATCATCATAAATTCAAGTTAAAGGCGTCATAAATGATATATTTACGACGAGCGGTAAATTCGATGGTGTTAGCCAAGTTCTGAAGTGAAAGTAAGTAAGTACTCTCTTATCTTTACATAAAATGTTGCCAGCTTCGGTGAACGCAGTGAAAAATTCACTGTGCGAGAGCAATTTGCCATAAATCATAATAACATCGAAACGGAACCATTTCCCATCTGAATCGGTTTATGTGAAAACTTTGTGGTGGAGAGAAAATGTGAAAAAATTGTTGTGAAATTTCAAATCTTGTGGCCAGCATTGTTTCAATTTGTTTTCCGCGACGATTGGCTGGGATTGGTCGCTTTGATTCGATCAGGATGAGGACACTATCGAGATCGTCTTTATCTATTAAAAATATATTTGAAGGAGGTTAAAACCACATAGGTTACTACAGACATGCACTTCGATAGGACATTATTATAAATGTATAGTGTTAGTAAAAAAATAAGAGATGCCATTAACAAAAAAAAAACAGAATATTTTCAGCAGATTCAGCCGATATTATCTTCTACTGTATTCGATTTTTAGGTTGGATACTTTTGCTTATTGCATATTTAATTCCATAGGTACCTACTTTTTATTGCAAACCTCTTTATGTAAGTAGGTAGGTACTCTCTTATCTTTACATAATGTTGCCAGCTTCGGTGAAAACCACTACTTAGGTACTAGATTTAGTATGTATTTGGAGACAGGTGTTTGTTACCCATTTACAATTTTGCATAAGAGACCCCTCGTTAAAACGTAGAATAAGTGATCCCAGTGGAACCTTTAGCCCTCCTAACTTTATAGGGCAGCCATGAGCCAAAAATATGTTCTAAAATTTCGTAGAGCCAGGATATTCTCAATATAATAAACACGGCGAAATTATTCCCTTGTACTCCGCCATTACTTTAGACTAACACGGGAACCCTTTTAGTTGTGCTCCCCTGGCTAATATTGTGTGGCTTATGGTAATTGTTAACTTGGGTCTTATTGTTATAGTACTTAGATGTAATGTTATAGACGCTTTTTTGAATAAACTAAGTTACCGTGTTGCTTTGATTGTACCTATACTTTTGTCATCAATAAATAATTAAGACAAAAGTGATCATTTTTGGAAAAATAATCAAGACGAGGCGTCTTGATTTTTTTTTCTATAATAAATCTTAACTAGTATTGTAAAGAGGTTTCATTTTATGTTTAGCCTATTTATTGTTTTGTAAAAGGAAGGCTCTGAAAGTTCCAAACGATGTCTGTGTCATAGAAACAATGAAGACGAAAATAAATATTATACATTTAGGTAAATAAGTACTTACGGATTAATGTTCAGCAAAATAGGTACCTATCCGAAACAGAAAATCCAACAATGTAATATTTATTCGCAAGAAGGTACCTAGGTTCATTTTTCAACTTAATATTCTGCTGTCTGTTCGTATTATGAATACATTTACTTTATGGATATTCTTTGTAAGTCGGTTCCTAAGTTATTATGCTAATGAAATCTCCTTTGTTATGAACATAATGTACATTGGAGGCTATTTGCGTCTTTCTTCTTTTTTCCACCATGTATACAGGAAAAAAGTTTAACGTAATGTAAGTATCTACTATATTTACTTATAGGTACTCAAAGCGAAATCCCCAAGTTAGCCTGCAACTGCAAGCCTGTGAGATTCAAATTTTCCTAGTTTTTTTTAAATTTCATGTCCAGCCATAGATGTATGTTATTTAAAAAAATACACTACCGCTGCACCGGTCTATTTATAGGAGGATAAGTAATTAAAAATATCAGTGGGTACAATATTTTATTCTCTCAAATGTCATGTACTTACCTATTTTTTTAACAGGTGACGAATGATGCGAAGGCGACCGTTGCTTGAAAATTTGTAGAATGATTGGTCTCTGGCATTTTTTATCGCAGAAGCCCTAACACTTCCTTCATTCCTACTTTGTACGCCATTATAAATTGTCAATGCAGCCAACGTAATCCCATCATCCATGATTGTTTAGGCAACTATGGCCGATGTCGCCATCACACAATGGTTGAGCAATCCTGAGACTTGTTCCTCTGATTATAAGTCTGAAGTTGACGGCGCGTGATGCCACGCAGCCCCGCGATTAGCCGTACTCGTCTAATGACGCGTGTCAATCTGTGATGGTCCTGCGTGCCTCCAGGATATCAATCATGGTGTCTATGGAACAAAAAGTAAGAGAATCGGCGCCGTTATTAGAACCTTGACTAAATATTAAAACCAAAAAGTTTTTTTACACTTATTCATTTGGCAGAACAATTAATTTTCTTTGGAATTTTGAGCCTACTCGGCTGAATGTTTGCCGAGCTGTAGCTCGTATTTTTTCGAAGTTTAATTTTATGTCATCAAAAATGCTCTAAAGACGTAGGTACTTAAGTACCTAAGTATTACGTTTTTTTGCTATAAAAAAGGTGGTACAAAATACCAATAAAAGTTTTTACACAAAGAATAATAATTCAAAAATATAGGCCAAATTCGATAAAAATATTCACTAAAAAGCCAAAAAAAAAAGAAAAGAATGAGAATCATGAAAAAAAAAAATAAGCATTTTTTGTATGGCATCTACAATTTTAATAAAACTGGCCGGTACCTACATTATTAAGATGACATCGTAAAAGAATAAGTACGTAAGTACGATCTATCCAATAGGTCTAATGTCCTCTTTGTTGCATGAAAGCCTTTTTTGAAGCTTGAACAGCATGATTTATTGTTTATTATCACCGCAGAAAAGTTGGTTGTTGTTCAGTATTGAACGTTATTTTTGACATAATATATATTTTATTATTTTAGTGCCATTTCAACCAAATGTCCGCATAACATCAACAGTATCGCTATCCGGAAATAATTTGTGTGGCTGGTCACGAACGACAGGGGAACAGTGGTCCGTACATAATCTTAATAAAGGGATTGGTCCCCTGTGTCCATACAAACTAAATAGCCCTTCTGTAGGCCGGGGAGAAAGGGCAGCGGTTCATAAGTTGCAGGAAACATTTGCGGTTGGTTTCGCATTCGAAAAAATACTACCGAAATGTGACAGCTGCGGGAAATGGCTTTTTCGGGAATGATGAAAAGGGCTAATAAATGTGACTTTCGAACTATGTTTAGGGATATGTATGATTGATAATGTCGGTATGATTGCAGTAAAAAAAAGACAAAGGAAAATATATTTAAATATAAACAAAAACCCTGCGATCAACAATTACCTACAACTAGATATCGGGTCGACGCCAAAATAACGACTCGGCAAATAACAGCTCACTTGAGATGTGAGCTTCTTCTTTTGTTTAGTTTGCTTGAAAAACAGCCAATGTAAACGCGTTTCGCAATGCCACAATGTGTTATCAAAAGTTGCATAAATAAGCAATTTAACGGCCGGAGTGTCTTATTTTCGGTAATTACATATAGAATAGTATATTATAATTTATTTTAAATTTATAGTTATAATTTAACCTTTAAAAAAACAAATAATATCAAATTTGAATAAAATTACCGATTTAAAACCAGCGCCACAAATGTTTGGCCAAGTTTGGCCAATACACGCGCAAACTTTTGTGTAACAGAACAGTAGATGCATAGAGTAGATTTGCATTTTAATATTTAAAAAAAAATGATGTAGGTCGCAAGGCAATAATAGGAAAAATATACTTTATTTGTTGCCTTCTAAGGTGGATTTCCACACTAAATATTATTTAACCTATGACTTTCAATATCTAGCTGTATATATTACACTAGCACTTCGCCCGCGACTTCGTCCGCGCGGATTTAGTAGGTACTCCACAAACTTCAACACCCCCTATACCCCCTTATAAAGGTTAGTTTTGGACAATTAAGCACAACGATTTTCATTAATTTACATTTATTACTTAGCCATTTCTACTTATTCTATGGTCTCAGGTTCAGCGCAACTGTTCACCCCGTTCACCCCGTCAGGAGTTGATTATGCAAAAATTGTTAGGTACATCTGTTTCAATAATCCCATTTTTAGTTTGTTCATAGCATCCCGACGTAAATTAAAGCAAGCAATAATGTCCTCCCCTAAAATCTTAATCACCCCTGCTTCACCCCTTATTATGTAGGTATGTAGTTTATTTGCGAAAAATCCAAACATTTGTTATTCTTATTGTTTTATCGAAATCATTTTCAACTTCATCGGACCAAGCATTGATATGATTCTTCCCAGTTCGCTCAAGCCGCGACATTTTTCTTACTCCGAGCATGTTTATTACCGTCGTAACTTTTGAACGAAAGGTCCGATTTGAATAATTTAAAGTGTAATTTACACGGAAATAATCAACCTTAATTATCAAACCATTTAAATGGATAAGGATTGATATCATGACACCGAAAACACCATTTTTTCAAATCACCAAGGATTTGCTTGAATAATTTGAACAAAAAGCGGTCATGGTGACTTAACCATAATAGTTAGACATGGTATCGCGGACTTTTTTGTAGACATTGATGACCTCTATAAAACTGTAGTACATCACTTTGCTCTATTGTCAATAGATTCCGCAGCGTACGCGATATAAGGATTTTTTCTCACACCTTGGGTTACATTATCGAAGTTTTCATACGGATCCCTAACTTTTTTGAAAATATTCTATAGCCTATGTCCATCATCGATAATGTGCAATTCTACTGGTGAAAGAATTTTTCAAATCGGTCCAGTAGTTTCGGAGCCTATTCATTTCAAACAAACAAACAAACAAACAAACAAACAAACAAATCTTTCCTCTTTATAATATTAGTGTAGATATATTACTTTCAACCTTATATAAACCAACTGTATATATTACTTTCAATATTGGCTGCCTGTAGCCTGGTTGTCAGTCTATCGGGCTTCGAACTACCCGTAACGTAACCACTACAAACATTTACACAGCCGGGACCACAGATATAGGTACTATATCTGTGGCCAGGACCACAATGCCTGAGATGCTTTACAAAGCACCGAGGGTTCTCGATTTGTATGTACCTATGTAATGGACCTCTCACTAGTTTTTGTTATACTATTTTTGTTGTTCCTGTGTAGGTACCTACCATGCGTGTTCCATGTACTCGTATGTGCTAAATAAATTATATTCTTTCTTTCTTTCATCAATAATAAATCTTCAATCGACCAGTGAACCTGCCTTCTAGCTCTAGCCACAAGTTTCAAGAGCCACATAAGAAAATAATAAACCTTATCAATTAAAACTTACTTAGTCTCCCTTGTTTCCGTCCCGTTTTGTCACAGGTAGGCTTATTGCTACAAGTAAGTACATAATTATGTAACTTAAACGTGTACATTTCAACGGAAAATTGCAGACTTCGTAAGATTGTAATCAATCTTGATTTGATTATAATTTCTCGAAATAAGTATTATGAAAAAATCCCATCCGAATTCAATAGTTTCCAATATACTTACGTGTCTTATTTAGAAAAAAATGTTTATAATGTCACGCAATATTTTACAATAGTTAGGTAGGTACTATTTTCCGGTGACATACACAAGAAAAGATAGGCCAAAAGCCTTTACACGTGCTTTCTCTGAAACAAAAGCAAGTCGTTGACACCCATTAATTTATCGTTATCACGCTTACAAGTTGTTTGTTCTCATAGATAAGCCATGTCCCGACTCCTGTGATGCTGTAATGTGAGGAGGGAGCTATGAGCTGAATGCAGGTAATGTGGCGACACGTGTGTTTGTGCAAACATTAACCTAACTGTAATTTAAAGCTTGCGGCTAGGGAAGCTTGCTACATAATATATTACGATGCATGTAGTCGTAGGCTGTTTATTTTTAGTTGCTTTTATAACATGATGACTTCCTTAGTGTAGGTACCTACCTACTCCAGTCTAACTCTAGATCGGTAGGTACTTAATCCAAATTTATTTCAGTTTTTTGGGTAGGTAGGTACTTATACTTATTATAAGTTTAACCTTTCTTAACAATGGGTACCGATGGGGATTTGAAAAACCATAGGAGAGACGCTTCGCCAACACTTGGGCTAATGTAAATGAGTGATCAGAAGCGGCGCAAGGCGTGGGCGACGTGGGCCATCGCCTACGGCCTCGCAGTTTGAAGGGCTTCGCAGCTTTGGCTTTTTCAACTCCGCAAAATTGTAAGGCCATAAAAAGAATCCAACTTATCCAAGCCTGTTTGCAATTTTTTTGAGCTCGCTTAGCTCGCTCTTGCTATCTGGATTATTTTTTTTGTAAAGGTTTACTTCAGTAGGTATTGTCAAAACATTTCCTGCGGTGGGATAGGCACTATGATTTACAAGCTCACTACGCTCGCTCTTACTCAAGTTTAGTTATTTCTTTTATTTTCCCACATTCGCCAAATATTTACTACTTTTGCTCAAAAAGTGAAAAGAAAATCAGAACTATTGGAGGTGTGCGATTGAGTTCGCCGCATCTTACCCTCAATTGTAGAAGCTAACCTGAGAAAACCTCCTCAAATTAAATTACTCTACTAAAGGGCCTCGTGAAATACGAATCTTGCCCACATCAAATTTTAGTCTTGCCCCGCCACTGTGCGTGACCTATATTGCTTTAGAGTAGGTAAATCAAAACATAACAGAACAGAATATTCAGATCAGTTTCATAAACATGATAAACAAGCGCATTGCAGCGCCACCTATCGAGATAACAGTAAGAACTAAAAGTAAAAATCAACTTATTAGCTTAAGGTGAATGGATGAATGCTCTCACTGCCATTTTGTCGCTAGATGGCGACACATCCACAATTTCGAACATTTTCAATTTTTACACTTAACATAGAAAGTTTTAATAGACAACTTTATTATAGGCTATACCTAGGGCATTAACTTGATTTTTTTAGATAATCACTATGCTTGTTAACTGCTACCATACAAAGATTACAGCAGAATAAAGATTTAGCCGCATGAATTTACTCTTTACACACACATGCAAAGTAAATAGTAGTAACTTTCGACCCTACTAGATGTCGTTTTATTCAAAAATGGTTGGAAATTAAAATGTCCAGAGGACCAAATTGTTATATTCCAATCTATTTCTTATTAATATAACCTTAGCAATGATTATCATCACGCTATACTTTCGGGAAGCTGAGCAGCTAAAAACCTTGACATATATAAGGTCGGCTATTTGAAACATTTATCAACCGTACAAATAGACTGTCGGTTTAGAGACTGCCTTTCATTAGGCTTGGTGTGGGTTCAAATCTCAATAGTTGTATTTATTTTTGAATTATTTTTTATCTTTCTTTATCCTTACCAAACCTAATATTTTCAAATATTAATAATAATATAATTATTGGTCTATGCATATTTTTGTTTCTAGGCTCGATATCCTATCGGATTTGGTGGTAAAAAGGTATCCCTTTTCACCATAACAAATTATTCAGATAAATTATTTTGGGTAATAAACATTGCATGTTACGCTCTAACATCGCAATCAGTAAACATGGGCTCGGCGTACGACTATGCACCGAAACTCACACATCTGTGATCAGTGTCATCACAGTCGCAACCTACTGTTACCGATAGACAAGGATAGAGATAGGAGACGGCGCTGTCGTGCGAGCGAAATCGCGTTAGCTGCCGAATGTTGACGAATGTTTACGATTATGAATGACATGGCATGTGGTAGCGTTAGCAAATAAAATAAAAAACATTAATTATTTTGAGGTAGTTAAAAAAGAAATTAATATTGTTCGCTCGATCGCGCAAGGTTACTAAAGCTTTACTTCTGCCTTTGTTTTCGGAAAATAACAAGCCACTTTTGTCTCCTTAATTCATCTTTAGGAAACCTGAATAAAAAAGAGCCTTAAGTATCACCATTATGCATTTATGTATAAATAAATAAAGAATATGGCTGCACATGACGTGCAGTTTGGGAGTTACGAGGAAGCCTTGAAATCATAACCGTTTGCTTTGCCACAGTCGCGTAATAAAGATAACTAAATATAGTGAAGTAGTGATTCTGCACCAACAATTAGGTACTAAAAACTAGACTTTGTCTTATAAAACATTTTTTTTAAATAAGTACCTGTTGCGTAAAACATAACTGTTATCAATTATTTATAAAATTGACTTGAATTTAAATAATCATGGTTGGTAAAACAATAATAATAAAAAACTATTAATATGTTTGAAGAAATTTGTGTTGCTAACCTTACGCAACCTCGGTCTGGTACTAGTCGTCGCGCGTTGTTTACAAAATCTCTCAACAACTCGCGAATTGTGCGTATCGTGTCTCTCACGCATGTTTTTAATATCTATCTCGCTCTCACAAACATGGCGAAGCAAACGATAAAATATTTTTGTTATTTTCAACAAATTAACATTTTTGGCTGTATTTACGAGTGGTGTGTCTTATTTTTATTCCTAGTATTATTAAAACACTGTTGAGCTGCAAAGATTAAAGATTTTATTACAGATTTTTGGTTTCCTATGTTTAGGTAGGTACTACTTGATACAGAAAGTCAAGTGAAGTCAATTTTTTTTCAAGTCTATGGAGTGAAGGTAGTTCAATTTACACGATAATTAGCAATAAGTACTACTAATTAATAACAATTTCCGAGATACTGATAAAAGCTAACATGTGGGTAGAACTAGGTAAGTATATTTATTCATAGTACCTACCTAAACAAAAAATCTCTAATAAAATTCTTTGCCTTAAAAATCTAGAAAAAATATAGGTATGTTTAGGTATCAAATAGGTACTAAATTTTTGTAAAGGCGAATTGAAATTTTTGAGCCTTTACGTGGAGATCCTAAATGTCGGCAGTCCATCCTGACATCAGAATGACTGCCCATTTTTTAAATTCATTTTCTCAGTTACCTGTCCGGCCCCGGCGACACACCGGTGTGTCGCGAATTAATCGCGAATTTAATGTTTATTTACATATACATAAGATTTACTTTATATTAGGGAATTTTCACATGTTGGGCCCGAGTGGTTAATTAGGTACCAATTATTTAAACAAAGATATCAAATAGTAGCAAATAGGTATTAGATCTTAGTAATATTTTTAAGCTGATCGGTCATTTTGGCCAATCATTCTGAAGGTCACATCAATGATTTTCCGTGCGCGACTGAGTGCCAACTGAGTAGGACCGCTTGCTGTGACTAAGTCCCGTATCTAATGGTAATAAAGGTATATTGTACCTACACAGGTTGTTGTAATGTGACTGAACCTAAATAGTACCTAACGTGTAAATAAATTGTGACGTGTAGGTACTAAATAAATAAAAGATTATTTATGCAATTATTCGTCGCGATCTAAGAATGTTTTCTTTAGGTGATACAGTCGTAACATTCAGTGATTAGTGTGATTACTGGCGTTCTTTGGTGGAATGGTTTTAGATGGCAAAGCAAAGGGTTGTTATCAGCTTAGAATATCTTGGTATTAGTTGGTTAGAGTAGGTACCTACCTATGTAAGTACTCGTATGTGTCACCGGATAATTCCAAACATCGTAAGATTGTAATAAATGTTGTTTATGTTTTAGACTATAATCTATGATTATGTTGAGAACAGATAATGGATTGTGGAGGTCTGGTAGGCAGCCGCACCACGTAAAATACTGGTATTCAGCTGAATCCGGTTTGACTGGAAGCCAATCCCAGTAGAATCCCAGTAGTGTTCTCAACACATCATCTGCCTAGCCCTTTCCCAACTATACAGTTGGGAAAGGGCTAGGCAGATGATGTGTTGAGAAGAAATAATTTCGAATACACTGAATCACACCCAAATTCAATAGTTTCAATACTTGTCTTATCTAGAAGAAATTATAAGTAAGTAGGTACTTGTAAATATACAATCTTACGCGACTTATAATATTACAATCATGCGATACAAATGTAAAAAAATACATCATCTGTGAAAATGTCAACTGTGTAGCTATCACGGTCCGTGAAATACAGTCTGGTGACAGACAGAGACGGACAGACAGACATACGGACCGACAGACGGACGACCATTGCGTAGGTAGCTAGGAAAAAAATAGGTAGTTTGCCTACGCTGATCGCCTGATTTAGGTATAGGTACCCTAAGTATACCTACATGAACTTCTTTTCTCTGATTTGATTCAACCCAAACCAATGAATTAGTACTTAACCGTGTCAGAAAATGTTTTATCAGTACCTACTTACATACAGTGGAAAGATTTTTAAATCTTTAGGTAGGTAGGCACTATTTATTTAAAGTAGATAAGTAATACAATAATAACATTAGTATTGTATCTGTGTGAACCAAAGGCAGATCGCAGATAATTGTTTTCACTTTCTAGCATTATTTCTCATTCCCTAAAAAAAAACATTTCATCAATCATAAAATATAAAATCCGCGGGCAAACCCGCGCGCCGGCGCTAACTTGCTAGAAACACAATTTTGACACACAATCACGCATGGACTGGAATTTGGCAACACGCGTTGTTGCCAAATTGCGTCTTGAATGGCAACGTCGCATCGCCGCGTCCGTCACTCGATAACCTTGGCGCTTGTTCGAATTTTCGAACAGCGCCATCTACTTAAAATGTTCACCGCACGTAAACTCGTAACATAACAGCAATGAACTTTTTCTCGGTGGTTCTATAAATTTCTGTCAGATGGCGCGATTCAGGTCACTCACACATGTAAAGATTTTTCGTTTTTTATTGGGTCTAATTCTCATAGAAAGACTGTTTTTTTTCTAAATTTTGGGCGATAGGCGATCACAATACATTATAAAATCTCATTATACTTGCTTTATTCTGCAGAAACTGTTTATTTACGGAGATTACAGCTCCTGAAAAATGTATGGCGAGGTCTCTTTAGGGATCCCCCTTAAGGGACTCTGGCCCTCCTTAATCTCCTTACTTACCTACTTACTGAAAAAAGCTCTATACTTACATTACAGTCGAATTAAAATATGTTTTTTTTTGAAGTAGGTAAAAAAAAAGTTTAACTTACCTACTTTAAATTGTTTATTTTGGTCATTCGGAGAACGAGCAAGAGAAATTAGGCAAGGTCAAGTTTGTCGGGGTGCTAGAGAAGGGCAGTAGGTAGATAGTCAGTAGCGAAAAATACCACTAAAATAAGTAACGAAACGAATGGGCGACATTATTTTACTTGGTCACAAAAAGTCCTGCTGCAAAACTGAAGATGTCAATATGGCTGCCAAGTGTACTTTAAGCACTGTTGTCACTGTTGACACTACGTAACGTCAAACAGCACTGTTAGTGAGTGACTCACTTTAGCCAATGATCGAGGTCATCGACTGCGCGTGTCAACCGAGTCTACGCGCGTGGATTGGCTAAAACGCGAAAGCAAACTGTTAGCGGGGTTGCCAGCTGATAGGTAATTCCACAAATTTTGGAAAAAAAAAGAAACTATTTAGGATGTTTTTGAAGTTATCTGTAAAACTTACGGTAAACGAAAAGCTATAAGTATTCAATTAATCTTATCTAGATTAATTAAATATTCAGCATCGGCCTACTATACTTTTTCCCGGGAGTACGTTGACTTGGGATAATTTACGACATACCCGCTGGCGAAGCTGCTGGCAGAAGCTAGTGAATAAATATTATTGAATAAGACTTTTAAATCAATCTTAAGTAACTGAAAATATTTGAAACACGATACTTACCTACCCAACTTTGGGATATTGGGTAGGTGACATGACCTACTAAATAATGTACTTTTTATTAGTAAATGTTTTGAAATAGGTACTTGGATTGATACACTTGGGCATTTGCCATTGCAGTTTCTCGGCTCGGGCGTCTATTTCGCCTCGGTTGCCATCATAATATAGTTTGCCCACTAGCTTAAAAATGCATATTTAGCTACGAAAAATAACAAAACAGAATATCTGGGGCGGTTCAATATTGTTCAGTTGAAACAAGACACTATCACTTTTCGTTTAATACTTATCTACCTGCTAGTACAGGTGCTCTGTTTTATTTCGAAGTCTTACAAATTAATAGAACCGAAATAAGTCATTTAATTTTAAAGAGGCAATGTAGATAAATGCATTTCTTGAGAAATTAAGATTTACCTATCTAGTTTGTGGGTATTTTGTATACCGACAGCGGCAGCACTGGTAAAGTGAGCCCCTCCGCCTCCGCGTCGCTCGCTGCGCCGTGAGCCGAATTCGGCAGTCTGTCTGCGCACATTGCGCATATTGCGCACCGCTCACAATCACGTGCGACGAGTCTGTTTAATATCAACGCAACGTTTTCTCGCCAAAAACATGACGTTCAAGTACAACACAAGGCAATTCATAAAGGAAATGGAATGCAGACCATGTCTATGGAACGTCAACACTGCCGAATACAACGACAAAGGTAGCAGAGAATTGGCTTGGATACAAATAGCCGAGATTATGTATGACGAATGGGACGATTTGGATTTAGACGAGAAAGCTGAAAAGGGTGAGTTTACAATGTTACCTACCTGTAATATAATGCCAATTGTCTAGATAAATTCCAGATGTTTGCATTTACTGCATAAACTTTAACAGAAATGAACTAGTTGACGTACTAAATCGTGCCGCGCTCACAGGGCACGGCTCACTAGCTCGGCTCGGTGCACGCTTTGCGCTCGGGCGCTCGGCGCTCGGCTCTCCCGAACTGTGTCGAACTCGCAAACCGACTCATCGATCACTAGACTGTTTGGATGGGTTTATGTACGAGGATGATAGTGCGTGCTAGAAAGTGATCTATCCCTCTCTATGCTCTAGCGAGATGCGAATGTAGTGGGCGCTGAAGAAAAAAGAGTAAAATTAAAGTAACATAAGTACGTAAACATCAACACGAAGCTGAAAAGCTTGTGAGAAACATAGGTCTCTATAGTAAATGTTTCTACATACCTTTGTTACTTTATAGGCATTACTTAGTAAGTACTAGAGTATTCACTCCGAAGGAAAGCAGATGAAAACGAATTGTTAAGGACCATGCCCACTTGTAGTTCCGCTAGTAGAACTGTTATATTAAGGGAGTGCTTTTTTTTAGTAAATATTTTTTACAACTTTAAAGACGCCAGATTAGCCAATGATCTTTTATTGAGTCGTGCTCTTTTTACAAGGAAAGAATTTACTTCCATCTTCTTTATCACAGAATGAATCGCTACGTACCTAAATATATTTTGAAGTAGCATTTTTGTTTTAATTTCAGTAAAAGATCTACAAAAGAAATGGAAAGGTCTTCGGGATTATCACACTAGAGTACAAAATAAGAAATACACGCCGAAAAAATATGTACCTGAATTACAAAGAGGTCGCAAGAGACCGTTTTTGGACATGTTAAGTTTTTTAAATGCCAAGAAGAATCCGATCCAGGCTTCACAGAATCAGCAACCTGCAGAAAATAATCATGGGCCAGCGACAGTAAAACCCAGTAATTTAATGGTGTCATCAGTGGTGTCATCTTACAAGAAAGCAAAGCCAAGCCCGATTAGTACTCGTAAAACTGCTCCCCAAACAGCATCACCATCTCAATTCCAGCCGCCACCAATTCAGGAGTCAACAGCAACAGGAATTCAATCGAACGACCCAGACGCAAACTTCTTGTTCAGTATTTTACCAGACATGAAATCGATGAATTCCTCCCAGAACTTCGAATTCCGATTCCAAGTGATGAAATTGATCAAGGACATAAAATATAATCACCACTTGAATTCAAATTACTATGTGTTTAATGAGCGAGGGTCCTTAATGCAGGAACAAGATATAACGATAGACCCTATTTCAAATGAGTCTGCAGTTTCTTCTCCAGAAGATAGAAAAGTACTACTAGACTCGGAATAATAGAAAAGTACTACTTCATGACTCAGAATAATAGAAAAGTTGCAATACTACAACACTATGTAGGTACCTACTCAGATTAAAAACTTATTAGAAGCTACATCGAAATCATTTCGACGGCTGCTGTTTCTTTTTTATAGTTATGTAAGTACCTACATAAAATAAATTGATATTATTTTTGTCTTAGAAGAACCAGTTTTTTTTAAATTCTTCACATCATGTTCTCATTGCCTTGTATCATGTTCCACCTATGACGGTTATATTCAATCCTGCTTTTCCTTTGCGAATTCAGTATCACCTTCACCAAACCTAAGTGTCAATTCTTAGTAGGTACTAATGTTAAGCAGTTTGCATTCGCATGTCCGTCGCAATCTGCTTTTTGTCAGATTGTGACTGAGATACGAATGCGAACGTTACTTAATCATTAGTAGAATAAATTGGTCCTCAGAGCGCTGCCACCGTCTTCTTCGTGTATGCTTATTTTAATTTCCCTAACAAGCATATTTTAGGCAACAACCAAGAACGTAGGAAGTATGAAAATAGTGTTGTGCGGAGTGACATGGTGACACGAGACGCGGCGATGCGCTGCAGCTTGTCACGCGACTTGTCTTCCGTCCCTTCGTATCTGAATGCACGGCAGCCATTGTTACATGGAGAAAGTTTTGCAGAGCAATTAGATCGATTAGATGGCGTTCAAGGAAACATTTAATAGTTGAGGAAGCGCACGAGAAAACTTCGTAGTATGCCATGAAATATGTATGAGTTGTCTCTTTGGCGAGTTAACTGGAAGCAAATAGGCATGGGTAAGAAGTTGATCAAAAGCTTTGCTAATCATTATCTTTGAGGCAACTTCGTTAGTCACTTAGTTCTTACCTATTTCGTTTGAATTGTTTGTATAAATGTTAAAGAGTTTTTGCATCGGTACTTCCTCAACAGCCTGAGCTTTTGTTTTCTGGGTTGAAAGGGAACACTTATACTTACTTCATGATACAACAGTGCATTAAATACAGGTGCACTCTATGCTCCATTACTTCCACAGCCGGCTACCCGACGCAACTGAAGGGATCAGGCACATGATCAACGGTATAGCGTTCTTTCCGATGCACAAGGGTTGGCCACCAACTTTCAGACTCCGGGTTGCTTCTTAGAAAAATAAAACACCTGTTTTTGACGTTAATGCTCTAAATAAGTGCACTTTTAGCAGACGTCCTCCTTTTTTCCTACACCTCCGCTGTTGCGGGATCCAAGACAGTTGAATCGTTTCACCAGGACTCGTCGAGCTTCATTGACTTGGCGTTTTTCTGTTAGTCGCCACTGTTGATTTTGGCTTTCAGGAGTTGCAGTGGTTTGGGAACTCAGACCAACAAAAAAAGGTAGACAGCGCACCGCGAACATCAAAAGTGAAGCCACAAAACCGTGCTCCTTCAAGTAAATACACAAGCTCACCCACACACCTACACTAAAACCATGCTCATCGCTCTTAGTACGTCACGAGCCGTCGTCTAGAAAACATTAATAGAAAAATATAATTATGCCTTCCTGTGTAGTAAAAATTTGTAAAAACAATAGCAAATCACATAAAAAGGACTCACAGAATCACTTTTCACTTGTGAGTACTTGAAATAACATCGTTTTTATTATAAATTAACTATGAATTTTAGGTTACTTGGAACAAAAACGTCAACAAACGAAAGCAGTGACATTAAGTGTGAGGGTTGCCATAATACGATTTAATATTTCCCCATTCGATTAAACAAATATATATGAAATTTTCTTCGAGTTATATTCTTATTTTCTTTTTTTTAATGTATAAAATATTTTAGATATGAAGTTTTTCAACACATTTGCGAGAAAACAGTACAATAGTTAATGAAAAAAACTTTTTGTTTTTAGATAGTCGGAAAGTCGCAACAATCTTTGACGTTTGTAGTATGAAAATAGCGCGAATTTGCAAATGGAACTACATCTTTCGTCTCTTTTCCTCTCATTAAATTGAGAAGAAAGTATTGTGCAAAAGCGCTTCCAAGTAGGTTCAATCATTCAGCTTATATTTTATTCTCGTACTTATTTATACTCCTATAAGTAAATTAAAAAAAACTGTAAAGGATACGTAGAACAATGACGTGTAAATGTTAAACATAACATTTACACGTCATTGTTTTGTTGTTATGTTTTATCTTGATATTATCTACTTTTTCTTTAGTCAGTGATTTTGTTATGGTGGTATTTTTTAATATATTAAAGTTGATTAAAAATATGATTACCTATTTTATTTTAAAACAATTTACAAAATGACTAACGCTTGTTACGCTTCGACAACCTTTTATAACTTATCTTACATAATTGAATGTAGGCATGTGATGTAAAAAATTGTTTTTTAGATATAGATATTTCTAAAAAATTAAGTTACAATACCATACTCAACAATATCTTACTTGTGCTGACTTGCACAACATTAGCTTACCCATAAAATATTATTTCCCAAGTTATAGGGAAAAAAAATAAAAAATGGCAACCCTTCGAGACACACATAGATAAAAAGATGGCTTCATCTTTGATGTTCGCAGTGCGCCGTCTACCTTTTTTTGTTGGTCTGAGTTTGGGAATGTGTGGCGGGCTTGTCCCAAAAAATAGACGTGCTCGAAGTTGACAGAAGAAGTTTAACAGCCAATGCCATTTTTAAATTTTAGTGAAACAGAAATAAACTTAATTTATGATTTTCCAAGTAAACGATATTATTGATATGTTAATATCATACTTCATAAT
Source organism: Melanchra persicariae (assembly GCA_947386135.1). Taxonomy (NCBI): domain Eukaryota; kingdom Metazoa; phylum Arthropoda; class Insecta; order Lepidoptera; family Noctuidae; genus Melanchra; species Melanchra persicariae. The sequence continues at coordinate 7,983,573 of OX376644.1, read as the reverse complement.
ATGTTAACATTATCATACCCTAGGAATATATAATCAAGTATTCGTAGAAGATCATCGCACATCCCAACAATACAGTCAAGCAAGTTACAACAATACAAAAATATCTCTCGTCGATTTTTCGAGCTGCGAGCGCCATCTACCGCACCATTCCTTAAACACATCAGCTCTACTGGCAACATTTTAACGTCATTCCACTCACGCACGTACGCTCATTGGCTTCTTTACCCCGTAATCGTAACGCTAATACTCGCTAGATGGCGCACTACTCGCCGTTCTTCGTTGTTCAAAAGCTAATAAAAACGCAATAGGTATATTTAAATAGGAAAGTAGAAATCTGTATTCATGAATGACAAATATGATTGTTTCCTGAGTATTCCTTAGAGACAGTCTGACCTATTATAATGTACTTTGTTATGTACGTAGTAACCTACATGTCAGTATGTAGAACGTACATATGCACATTATTCCACTTAGGTAGGTACTACGCCTTTTTCAGTTTTTTTCTATGTGTCTACTCACATAATCATTTCATGACGTCCACGGCCACGTTCATTCATACAAAATGTTTTATGGTTATATTTTTATGGAAGTATACGTTTTATAAAATACTTAACATTGATGGGTAACTTTTTCTTATACTCCTATTACTTTCAAAAGGAGTGCTGGATAGGAGGTATATTTCTAAGTTTAAGTTAGGCCTAATTTGTATCAAAAAGATGACATCTTTAAGTATTATTTTCACATGGCTTTTTGTCTTGTATCTGGAGAAGTCTTTTCAAGGGTATTCCTTATCATCAGCGTCGAAGTGCACCCCCATCTGCTTTCTGACCGTATCTTCAAGTATGGCCAAATTGATGCTTTCCTGATGGGTCATGCGGGGAGATTCGATCAGTCCTGAGAACAGATTTTTTTAAAGTAAGTAAGTACCACTAACATCATCAATAAGGCGAAAAGTTAAAAAAGAGTGGCTGGTAGGCAGGTAGATCTAGATTCATAACTGTGTGTCAGCCAAGTGGCAAACGAAAAGGGCGACGCATCGGCCGACGAACCATTTCGGGCAACTTCCCCTTCCATTTCGAGCCCTGATCCCCCATGACTTGAAACCTGATTGACTAGATAGATTGAAATTATCTTGACCTATAAATGCAAGTTTGCTGTAAAAACACCTTTACCCTGGTAACGATATGTATGGAACCGGTACAAGAACATACATATATATAGAGAATTCTCTCACCTTTACTAAATTTATCTACGTTGCGTGTAATTACTCGACAAATATTTGCACGACGATCAACATTTATATCTTCCTATTGTTCGATGACGTTATCCAGTTAATACTTACGGTTGATAAGAAGATACTTATTTCATAATAAGTACAATAAATATTAATCTAAAGTTCAAACTAGTATAATTATTAGATTATGGTACTAGATTATAATAATAACAAGATTAACGGATTATGTGACAACTACAGGGTGGTGGAGCTCAGAGTCCATCCATGTAGCTAAAAGGTTAGACATAAAATATATAGCCGACCCAAACAAAAAGTAGTTCAGAAAAGTATCATTAGTATGAGTAGGCCTACATGGAGGTTTTAATTTCGGCCGCCACAGGCAAGTCCGGTTTAGCAGACGATAACCTCCTCAGTAGACCTGCGAGAGACCACTCATAAAAAAAAAGAGTTAGTAGTTACATATTCTATAGATTACCTGATCTGATGCATCTTGCCACCTCGAGAGCCTGGTAAACCAATCCCGGACTGTTTGTGAAATTGTATGGCAGTTTTGAAGAATGTAACGGATAGTTCTTTGTTTCGCCATCTACGTCGATCACTATGTGGGGGAAGTGGAAGGGCTGCTCCAACTGTGAAAAGACATATACTATTTTGTAATCCGGAAACAACCAATCGCACATACTTTTTTTTCTGGGATAACAACGCTTCCACGATGCTGACTCGGTGACAAAAAAAGAGCCTATTTCTGGGCGAAAGCCTTCCTTCCTTCTTCTGAGCTTCCTTCCTTCTATTGTTCTCTGTCTCACTTTTTTACCTCCCCACTCATCAGCTGTCATTAAAGCAGACACAATAGTAAAACAATGGCGTCACATCTCCTGGAGATGTAGTAACTGACAAGCTAATACGAAAAAGAGATAATCTTACCGTGACTCGTCCTTCAGTCCCGTAGATAGTCGCTTTGTTCCAGAACTCGAGCTGAGTGTGTATATTGAGTACTGCACGTTTGCCACCCTCATACTCCAGGATAATCGTTTCGGTGAGGTCAACTCCAGAGTTATACAGACTACCGACGGTAGTCACCTTCTTCGGTTCTTCCTTCCATACAAATTGCGGCAGTTGCAGCACGTAAACACCTACGTCAAGCATAGCACCTCCGCCAAATTCTTTTATACTGAAAACATTGTTACATGATATTTGATGACGTCAGAAATGCACTGTTGACGATAGTAAGCGTACCTTATATGCACGATTACGTCGTCTTAGTTAAATATTGAAAATAATAATTGGATATTACGTTAATAATAGATAACAAACAGCTTTTTACAATGGATCGAAGTACAAAAACAGCTATCGGAAAAATGCCATGAGTACCTAGGTACTCGTAAGTAATATAGAATAAATGGAGGTATTATCATAGCGCTAAATACCGCGTAACTTCCATAAAATTTAAGCAATCATTTTAATAATGTAGTTAGAAGATTGTGAACCAGTGTCCAAGGAGTTTATACACATGACTTGAACCGTTATTTTTCCCTGACTGTAAGGGTACTGTTTTTGTTTTCGTAATTTTAAAACTAAATAGGTATAGGTATCCATATATAGTTAAATTTAAAACTTTTAAATTTCCCTTCACAAAGTCATCGGTCCACCTTGTGGAAAACATGTTCATATTATAAGTTAAGTGTCTCTTACTGAGTGGTTCTATCATCCGGACTAACAATCCCAAAGTCAGCCTCAATGAACGTCACGTCACCAAGTTTCCCGTCCTGAATATCTCTCTCCAAATCAGCATAAGCTGGAGAGAAGCGGGTCCACACAGCTTCCATAACGAAGAGATTCTTCTTCCTGGCCAGGTTGATAACGCTGCGAGTCTGCTTAGCATTCAGGCAGAATGGTTTCTCGCAGAGCACGTGTTTGTCGTGCCGAAGGAAAAGCATTGACAGTTCGTAGTGCTCGGAATTTAAAGAGCCGATGTAGACTACATCTGTAGATGAAATTATAATAAGTAATATGCTTTTGTTATGAAATTACGACTACATTTTATTCTGCATGTGGACAAGCTATTATGTATGAAAAAAAGACGGATATAAAACGCAGTGTTGGATTTTCATCGCTAGGTTCATGAATTTTGAAAATTTAACAGTGCATTATTATTTAGTTAGAGATTTTCATTTAGGTGTTACTTAGCGTTAGTGAAAACGGGCAATAATCGGACAATTACGGCACACTCCATACAAATAGGTAGATCTCGCTAGGTACCTAACCGTAGCCCGCAGCGAATCTATCCACTATTTTCATGAAATATGCACCTACTGTTTTCACGATAATCGACATGCATGAATAATGGTGGTAAATTAAGTAAATAAGTACCCACTGTTAGGTATGCAAATTAAGTTGATTGTGAAGAATTGAAAACAAAATACGTAGGTACTTAAGAATGTAGGTACAATTAAGTACCTACCTACATACTTCACAATTTACAGTTTCAGTGCAGTACGTAGGCATAGGTACATTTCAATTATCGCTTTAACATTTGTTACTTTATTTATATTTCGGTATGATAACGTTTACCTACGCGTTTTAATTGCGTTACATAATTAATTAACACCTAATTAATATTTTGGGACATCATGATGTTAATAAGTATGAGTACCTACTTAAATCGGATTTAGACCATAGATAGGGTGTAAGGCTGCCAGGGTTGCGGAATTTGTTCAAAAGAGTCACCGCGCCCCTGGAACGCAAAGGGCACTAGGAGGAACACGAATGAGTTTTAGTCAGTAAGAGCTCTGGGCGGACTGGAAGAAGTCTTCATGATTTTACATCCATAAAAAGGGTGTAGGGGTTATTATAAGGCGTTACTTACTTATTTCATACGCTGTTGGATTTTAAACCGTGTCGGCAAAGAACCGAGGGTTGAAATCATTATAAACTCCATACATACCAACATCTTTGCTTTCAGCCAGTGCCTCGTAAGTGTCAAAGACTTTCGGAATTTGATGTGTCTTCGCAAAATCAGCAGCTCTCTGCTTATTCCTAGCAGCTACGGCCACTATTTCCTGGTCCGCTTTGTTGGGATACGAGTTGAAGGCGTTGACGAAGTCATGGCTGATGCGGCCAGCAGTCACTATACCCCATCGGAGTGTCATCTGTAACACAGTTTACATTTATGTTCATACAATTTATGGTCTTTAAATTAATTGAAAATAACAGTTGCCGTTTAATGACCTTATTGAAATAAACGCTTTGACTTTGAACACAAACAATCATACACCTTTATTGCCCTTGTGGGTATCTTTGAGTCCAATGTAAGTTAAAAAAGCAACAGAGATTGCTTTTTTTACCGCAACGCTTTTTTGGTGAAAGGGGGTCATTTAACTCATCATTATGAACAACTTTTACTATGGGACCAACCCCGAAATCGCGAAAAAAATATCAGCTGTGCAGTACATTTTGTCGAGTTTTGAGCACATAAAAACCTATAAAAACCTATGGGGAAGTCGATTTTTTTTCGCTATTTCACTGTTGGTCCCTTAGTAAAAGTTGTTCATAATGATGAGTAGTTACTTACTTACTATGAGATACCTGCGTTTATTCTATTTCACGTTGTTTCAGGTTGAGCCTATTGCCAACAACCAGTAAATGAATAGTAGGAACCTACACATAACAATGTTAAGGCAAGGCTGTTGCATAGGTGTAGTAGTAACAAACGCGATGACTATGCGTATGGTTCGGGGTTGATGTCCGGTCGGGTAGTAGTGTACCTACTAGGTAGTTATTTTTTTTTCTGTTGGGAATGTAAGTAAATACTACCACTATTCTATTATTCTATCCAGCGAACCCGAAAGAGTTGCATGAAACTTCAAACTTAGGTAGGTACCTACATATTATCTAACTAACATCATGTGGGTAAGAACGGCTGCCTACCCGAAGAGCGATGCAATGTTCAATTACCTATCAAAGGACAACACACACAAAACATAGAACAGAACAAAACAAAGGTGGTCTTATCGCTATTCTACAAACATATTACAAAAAACTTGCAACGAGCTCTCAACTAGAAGCGTACAAGAAAAGATTACTTTACATAATTTATTAAAATGTAAGTGAAACAAATAATAATATTGAACTAACCTTAGCAGAGTGCGCAAGATACGCGTTGTCACTGCGCAACAACTGATAAATATCTGAAAGTGAGAAATATGTCGTAAGTACCTAGTTATTAATTTATTGATGATAGGCCGCAGTAATATTTTGTTTACTTACCAATCAATATATTGTATCGATTCAGTACTTACCTCCTGTTGTTTTAATACCTAAGTATAAGTGTTACGTCTTTGATAAGAACAACATGTAGGTAAGCAGAAAGAGAAAAAGACAAAATGAATACCTAGGTTACTAACTGTGTTGCGGAAGGAGGAACACGGTTGAGTTTTACTTAGTAAAAGTCTGAGGCCCAGTTTCCACCAAAGCAGAGAGGAGAGGTGATGTGTTGAATAAACCAATCAGATTTCGTTATTTCCACATCTTCTCTCCGCTTAGCCTATCGGATTGGTTTATTTAACACATCTCCTCTCCTCTCTGCTTTGGTGGAAACCAGGCCTGACGCTCCCTTCCGCTGAATTCAGCGGAAGGAGTAATATTGATGCTTTAAAACAAAAAGTTAAGTACCGACTAGGTACCAATACACCAAAGTGCCAACGCACTTTTTCCGTATTGTTAGGTAGGTTAGGTAGGATTAGCTCAACATGTCTTATTCTTCCATTTTCCCCCATTGCGCTATATAACATTCACTTCCTTTTCTTTCACATCATTCCTCACACAACATGGTTAAGTAGGTATACGTAACCCACCCAACCTAAGCCTACTTTATTTTATACGCTCTAATTTTCTGCAAGTTTATTTGTTGTGATTCTCACTAAATTAGACAATCCGATATCCGATGACATCGTCGTTGCGCGACACACAATGTAGATGGCGTGACAATCACGTCGTATTTACAGGACAAGGGACATTTATAAATTGAACGGAAAGAGCTCAATTGGTTAAGTACCTCCCTACTTGCCTACCTACAAGTTTAGTGTCCTCATGTCTTGAATGATTTCATTCGACCTCGATCAACTAAAAACAATACCTATTAGAAACGTTATACTTAGCCTCTTTTAAATTCTTTCAAAAAAGAATTTCGTAACTTTAATAACGTGGGTGTTTCTTACCTACCCACTGGTAAGTAGGTACTCATACACCCATTAGATAAAATTCGTGTAGGTAGATATACAAAAGCGAGCATAACTCAAAGTTGAGTTTTCTCCCAGAAAACCTTTGAGTGATTTAGAGAGATCTCATTAGAGGGTAGATAATCCAGTGTACAAACGCTCTTAGCCTTAGACTCTGCGTTGCTTGTTTTAATTTTCGCGGTATTAGGCCTAGCGCGCACTACCTTGCGTTTATTAAACGCTTAATCTGTGAAGTAGATATAGAGAATAGAATAGAATACTCTATATTATGTACACCATATAAGTTACAAAACAATATAGAAAACATTACATAGTGTGAAATGATCGCTTTTAGCGATAAGGCCGCCCATTGTGGGCGGCCTTATCGCTAAAAGCGATCATTTCTAGACAACCTTTGGATGGATTTTAATGAGAATAGAGAGAGAGTGTCATAGAAGTGCGCGCATTGTGGTGAAATAAATAAACGCATGCGGTAAAGTCATCTTTGGCTTCTCGCTGCAAAGAACTATGGTCAGTTTGGACTAGGAAAAAACAGAAATTGGTACCGAGATGAAACGATAACCAATATGTAGTGCATTGTTAATGTAATTCTTAGATGTCTTCCTTTTTAGGGTTCCGTAGCTGTAAAAAACGGAACCCTTATAGATTCGTCATGTCTGTCTGTCTGTCCGTCCGTATGTCACAGCCACTTTTTTCCGAAACTACCTATAAGAACTGTACTGTTGAAACTAGGTAAGTAGATGTATTCTATGAACCGCATTAAGATTTTCACATAAAAATAGAAAAAAAAACAATAAATTTTGCGATTCTGTAAACATGTCGAAGTGAACACTTAGGCGGGGTGCACGACGGGTGAGTTGTCAAACCATACAAATTAGATGGAATGACAGCTCTATTGTCGTTCACTCCGCCTAGATCTACACCGTGAGATAATAAAAAATAATAATAAAAATAAAAATTTATTGAAATAATAATAAGTTTACAAAAGTGTACATATGGTTCGACAGAATCGACCGGCTGTTTACACTGTGATCACTTCTCACTTAACACTACAGACATCTTATTATTTTTGGCTAGCCGATCATTCCCGAGGGCTAGCTAGCTTCGGACGTTGTGGTCCATTCCTGATGGCATTTCTTGTATAACATGTATACTTCATATGAGCAAAAATGTCTAATGCGACAATACTTAGTACCTAGAGTGCAAATGATAAACATACAACAAACATTGATCCTCCGTTTTGAGTAATAAACACCTCCTCTTAAGCTATGCTTGAACGACACATTTTGAGTAATTAAGTCCCAATGAATTCTTAATTAGTCTTTTCAAACAATATAAATATTAAGTTGCGCATGGCCGAACCCCGGCTGGCCGTCGCAAATGGCAGGATCGCCATGTAAGTTGGTGAGTTCGGAAAGATGAGAAAAACGCGAAACATCATGTTTTTGGTTGTTTCTTAGTACTACACCGACTTACTTCATAGTTTTTTTAGGAAGTCGGTTTTTTTTTTGTGAAAAGATTTTTATTTTTCATTTTTTTTTGTGGTACCACACGCCTAACAGCACCACTCGAAAGTCACAGGAAAGCAGAATAAGCAATTTCGTATAAATGGATGAATTTACCACATATTTTTCTAGCTATTTGGATTTAAAAACCAAACTACTGAACCGATTTTGATAACATTTCAATGGGAACAATCGAGAAGAATCCTTCACATAAAACAAGAATTTTTCAAATCAGTTCATAAATGACGGGGATCTGAGGTAAAAGGTATGAATGAGGTACCGTACGTTAGAATAAACGCATCGCGTTCCACCGCAAGGTAATGCGCGCTATGCCTTACCGAGTCGATAGATAAAATTTGGCAGTGACGCAGTTGGTTATCAAAAGTTATCATAAATGACACAGCACACTTTGCGAATCCAAACATAGCCGGTTACGTAAAATAAAAACTCGCCAATACACGCCAATCTACCAAACTTTAGGTATCTATGTAGTCTTCATCATATCAGGTTTTTTGGCTGCTTATTCAATTGACCTTTAGTCTAACTGATAAATTGATTGTTAAGTCACTCAGGGTTCTGTATTTAATAATGTAGAATAAGACAAACAGACAGACTGTGCAGACCTATGGGCCAAATCTACACCAAGACAATACCAATGCCAAATCTACTGTCTCACTGTCATAGGCCTTAATTATTTTTAACCACAAAGTTGGTTAACGGCTCTCAAAGTCAACCGACATATCTTGAGGTACACATATAGCTTCAGGTGAAGAAAGCTTTAAGGCCGGCCATGCACGGGCTGCTTGAACCAGTCAAGATCGACTGCTTTAAGCTGCAACTGCATAGTGAACTACAGACTTCGACGTACTTACGTACATACACGAACCGCTCAAGCAGTTGCAACTGTTGCGACGAAACGTGCGGGCGGGAAGCGTGCGCGACGTGAAATGAAGAGCGCGGGCGGAGGTAACTGCGCGAGAGCAGTCGACAGCTCGAGCAGTCAGTGTATGCCTGGCGACTTTCACCGCTGAAATTTCCCCGTGCTGCTGGCCGCCCGCGGAGCAGTCACAGTAACTGCTCGAGCGGTTCCATGTTTTGTATGCAAAGAAGACTGTAGTTCAGTATGCAGTCGCACTATGCAAGCTGCCCGTGTATGGCCAGCCTTACTTGGGGTCCGGGGTTTGACGTAACACGTCTGCGGCCCTACCATGACGTGTTAAAGCGTGAGTAGTTCGAGCGAGGAGGGATGGAGCTATACACCCTATATAGCTCCATCCCTCCTTCTCGCTCGAACTACTCACGCTTTAACACGTCATGGTAGGGCCCCTGTTCTACTATTCTGTCCTGTCAAACGCAACGCTATGACTGACTTCGTTTTCTATCAGGGATTGACAGCTTTTCGCCTGTTAAGTTGTCATGGTGAGATTTTTATTACAGCCGTGTAATTCTGTAAATGTTATATCTCACCGTAATCGTATAAGCTTAGGTGAAGTGAACATGAAGTGAGCTGTCAATTCATACCAACAAATAAGATGGAATCACAGTTCATTTCACCCTCACTCCATCTTAATTTACACGGTTAGGTATGTGATGTTGGCAGAATAGACCGCCTGAATAGTACTTTCGTCAAAGTTCTCTGTTCCTGATTTATCTTAACACTAGCTGACCCGCACAACTTCATCTGCGTCACATTTTTTCATTGATGCTCCGCTCTTATTGATCTTAGCGTGATGTTATAATAGCCTTCCTCGATGAATGGGCTATCCAACACTAAAATACTTCAGCTTTATTCTAATAAGTATACATAGTATAAATATAATAATTTAATACTAGTAATATAGACAGTCAAACGGAACCCTTACAGCGCAAGAGCCTAACTTGCACTTGTTTATTTTTTACAAGCGTTTGCGAGGTTCGTATCGACTATTACTCCATCATGAGCCTAAAGAGCAAGGTCACTTTATCTCTTTCGATGCTGATAACTCGGTTCATTACCACGGCCATTAAATTTTATCAATTTTTGATTACACAATGAACAATTCATTAAAGATACTTACAAATTTAATCATCAAATTACATTAGCTAGCATACAACACAAACATAATGGCTATCGATATCTAGTATGTAGGTACAGTGGCCTAGTGCGAGTTTTTAACGATCGCGTGCGTCAATTTGGTTACTGCTGGTGACAACAACGGAAACCCTTTTTTCCAGACAATCCTTACTAATCCTACTAATATTGTAATTGCGAAAGTTTGTGAGGATTTATGGATGTATGTTTGTTACTCTTTCACGCAAAAACTACTGAATGGATCTTGATGAAATTTGGCAATGCGGTCAATTTTAGTCTGGAATAACACAAAGGATACTTTTTATCCCGGGAGAATTTTTCCTTTGGATAATTAACGATATTCACGCGGGCGGAGCCGCGAGCGGCAGCTAGTAATATTATAAACGCGAAAGTTTGTATATATGGATGTTTGATACTCTTTCATGCAAAAACTATTGAATGGATCTAGATGAAATTTGGCACAGAGGTGGATTATAGTCTGAAATAACACATAGGATACTTTTTATCCCGGGAGTATGTTCCATTGGGATAAATTTCGACATTCACGTGAGCGGAGCCGCCGGAGGCAGCTACTTTGAAATAAGCGAACGTATACGTTAACGCGTTCGAGTACGTTCCTAAAACTTGCACTAAGCCCTCAGTGGCTTTAGTGCGAGTTTGTAACGTCCTCGATCGCGTTAGCGTAAACGTAAATTTGTATTGAAACTGAATAAACGCTGTCTGGTGACAACCACTGAAAACCTTTTTTCCATTCAATTTGAGATACTTACGCGAACGTTTAAGTTAAAAACTCGCACTAAGCTCTCCGATCAACCAAACCTAATAGCGAAATAGGTAGGTACTCCACGAGACTCATTACTCGAGGAAATGTATGTGACTGCGGGAGTAAGGGTTGGTGTTTTCACTATCCCTTACTTCTTTAAGTTTAAATCAACCTTGATTAAAATTTAATGTCGATAAAACTAAACTCTTAATTTTAATATACTACAGACAAGAGCTTAGAAAAACTAAATAGACCTACCCTGTCAAGAACACAAGACATGGAATGCTGAAAGGACCTATGTTGATTACCAGGCGATTGATAATATAATCCGTGAATCTATGGCAAGCCCTCGGCCTCGGTATAGGTAATGATAAAACATAACACACAAGATTATTTTTAGTAACATAGTTTAATTACAGCACAAGAGTCAATTCTTTATATTAAACTTATAAGTAAATCGACTAGATACTGTTCTACAGTATCTATCAAATTATAGTACCTACCTACCTAAATATTATTTTAATGAACACCCTGTCAAATACATAGTATGGCGGATTAATAAACAGACTTGGTATTGATGTGAGCATTCAGGGAAATTCCTGATCATCCACATCATAATGCACTCCCAGTTGGCTTCTCACGGTGTCCATCAGTTTAGCCAGAACAAGACTGTCCTTGTGCGGCATGCGGGGTGACTCCAGCAGTCCTGCAGGTTAGATAGGGTATTTTACAATTTCTTAAAAAAATAAATAAACATATTCTACATGGTATAGGTACCTACTCAATACTTTTTAAATTCTGACCAATGATATTTATGTGCAAAGTACAGGGTAAAAAGACGACATGCCACAAGGCATTCATTACCTAATTAATCTTTGGGTTAAAAGGACAGTGTTGTATGAATCATTTTACCAAGGTTACTCCAGAACGCTTGGGTATGTTTCGACAAAAAATGCTGAACGTTTACAATATTCAACGATTTTAGAAGAATTATGGTCAAAAATGACTAGGTACAGTTACAGTCCCTATCATCACTAACAAGTAGGTAGGTAGGTACTTGTAAGAATATCGTACGAAAGCTATTTTTTATTACTGATCAGTTATTAATTGTGTAGCAAAAGATAAATATAATTGGAAAGCTACTTAGATAATTTATACAACAACATAGCAAATATTTTCGGATTTTAAAAGGTTTTATATATTCTTACAACAACCCACGCATTGTGACGATTAGTTAAAAAAGTAAGATTGAACGAGTACACACCAGCTCGAATACACCTTGCAACTTCCACGGCTTGGTAAGCGAGTCCCGCAGAGTGGTACCCATACTTGTACGGAATGGGTGACGTGTGTACCGGGAACGTCTTCAATGTCCCATTGACAGCTGTCACTTTATCGGGGAAATGGAACGGATCCTCCAGCTATGAATGAAAAATAACAATTTTAGCGTCGATTATTTTCCAAACTTGCCTTATGAATTAGAAAGACCAAGTTTCTTTCTAAAAGAAAACACTTGCGAAAGACACTTGTCTGCATCAAAACAATCTAGCATGAGCTTTCTCTCGCACAAATAATCTTTCAATTAAATATTTTATACAAATGGTAAATGTTAATGGGCTTGAGCGAAATTATTTTTGGTCATTAGCGAGATTGTAACCAGATTTATTTCCAAACAAGCATATTTCTTTCTCACCGTGATGTGGCCTTTAGTTCCATAGATGGTAGCCCTATTCAAGAGCATCAAACTGGACTGAGTGTTGAGCACGGCTCGTTTGCCTCCGCCGTATTCCAGAATGATTGTCTCGGTATCATCTACGCCTGAATCATTAAGGTTACCAACAGCAGTTACTTTCTTAGGTTCTTCTTTGAAAACGTATTGGGAAAGGTGCAACAGGTAAATGCCGATGTCAAGCACGGCGCTGCCTCCAAACTCTTTTTTCCTAAGAGACAATTTAATGAATGTTTGATACACGTAATTTCAGAGATTAATAAATTAGAGTTCTGGAAAGACCATTAGGTATCAGCCTCAAACAAAAGCAAAATGAGAATGAAACTTACAGCGCTCTGTCACTCTCACAGAAAATGCCGAAGTTAGCTTCAACGAATCTAATTTCACCAAGATTCCCAGCCGCAATCTCTTTCTCTAGGTAAATGTATGATGGAGAGAAGCGAGTCCAGACTGCTTCCATGAGGAACAACTTCTTCTCCCGGGCAAAGTTCATCAAACTCTGAGTTTGTTTCGTGTTCAGACAGAATGGTTTCTCGCACAGCACATGTTTCCCATTTTCAAGGAACAGCTTGGTTAGCCCATAGTGGTCTGGATTTAAAGCTCCAATATACGCGACATCTAAAAATCCGAACAGATACCTTGTTCACCATAATCACTTTATCACAAACAAAAGTAGGTAGGTACCTTATATACTTATTGTAGTCGATTTAGTGAGATAAACAATGACATGCATTTTTTTAAATAAAACACGAGTCATATCCTTACCAATATCGCTACTGCTGGCTAATGCCTGATAATTATCGAATACTTTTGCAATATTATGGATTTTCGCGAATTCAGCAGCCCTGTTCTTATCTCTGGCAGCGATTGCTACTATTTCTTGGTCGCCCTTCTCAGGATACGAATTAAAAGCATTGACGAAGTCATGGCTGATCTTGCCAGCTGTTACGACGCCCCAGCGTAGTGTCATCTGCAATGATCATTTTCAGGCTTTAGGTTATAATGTACTTAATTCTATTTAAAAAAACCGTCCAAGTGCACACATTAACATCATAAAAGAAAAGAACGCGCCAGCCTGATTTATCCAAACCTAATTGCCAACGTCCTTAATTTTTGTCAAAGTTAAAGTCAAAAGTCAAAACGTTTATTTCAATTAGGCCATTAAACGGCACTTTTCAACGTCATAATTTCCATTTAAAAACTATGTATAAAAAATAAAGTGACTCTACTGTCTGTTTATGAGACATCAAATTAATAAAAAAGTTTTTTCTTAATTTGTGAGCGACAGATATTAAGAGGGTACTATAGCGGCGAGAACGGAACTCTTTTTAATCGACTTCACAAAAAAGAGGAGGTTCTCAATTCTTATCGTCCTGTCCTTCTGTCCGTCGGTCCATGTTTCACAGCCCATTTACCTAAGTACTCGGAGACTATCGGCACTGTATCGATGTTTAAAATAAACAATGGCGTAGTGAAATTATAAATAAATAGTAGCTACAGAAATGTAAATGAGAAGTCAAAAATAAGCAGTAGGTACTTATAAATAAACGTGTGAGGAATTGTTGGATCCTATAATCACACGACCAAATTGATCCGGGAAAAGATCCTGAGGCTTATTGCATCCTCTTTACAGCATAGGTACCTATATGTAAGTACTTAATATCTCCAGCGTGACTCTTAATCGGTTTACCAACAGTCTACATTAAAACCGTGGCTAACTCTGATCAAAACTTTGGATAACATCAGTTTTAATCTGTAAAGAGGCCTAACTTAATTTTAAAAAATTGTAAAATTTACAACTCACCTTTACTGAATGGAGGTTGATGAATGACTGATTAATTTCAGAAAAACCAGGTCACGATATTATCAATTGATAAGTTTGAATGTTGACATTTTTATCTATTATGTGTGGATAAGAGGTCCTATCCTAATCTAAATCAAAACTCTCGTGCGTTGGGGCTAAATTCATAGTCGAGTGGTGTTGTCGCCGAGAAATGAGGAAATAAGTACTTAATAAAAATTGTGTATAGATCTAAAATCAACCCGTCAGTACTTATACTTATCTATGAATCAACCTAACAACTTTTTACTAAATGCCCAAAAACCTGACACCAGTCTTGCCAAGAAGTACCTACCATGTTACCCAGTTAATGGGTTGTGGAGGTCTGGTAGGCAGCCGCTCCACGTAAAATACTGGTATTCAGCTGAATCCGTTTTGACTGGCAGCCGACCCTAATATAGTTGGGGGAAAAAGGCTAGGCAGATGATAAACTTTTTACTAAATGCATAATAATGTTTACATGTTACTATCCTACCTATCTATAATAAAAACCTTTTGTTTGAACCGTCTGTTTGTTTGTACCGACTTATCTCCGATACGGCTAGACATTCTCCGATAGCTGAGGTTATAAGGAGCAACTTAGGATAAGTAAAAAGGATTAGAATTCAGCGCAAAAAAAAAACATGTCATTGTGAGGAAAATTCAATTCAAGTCAGTTTTATGCATAATCACGTTGCATAGCATCCGGTGTGAGTTGATCCTTAATCACTACACCAACGCTTTCTGAATAGAACTCTGTTGGTTAGGGTATTTTAAAATAGTCCATGTATATTTTTAACAAATATAACCTACTTAGAATTTCTTCAATAAACACTTAACAATATACTAAACAATAGCATCATCATGGACCTCATCTATCGCTTTCCATCGGGTGTGATCGAGGTCAAGAGCTGGCTCATTCATAAATAAAAAAAAAAAAAGCAATTAATATTTTCTAACAAAGTAATGAATTAATTCTACTAGGTACGTGATTTTTTAAGGACAGTATCTGTTGTAAGTACACGGAAATGGCGGGAGGAATAGGAATGCACGTTAATGAAACTCGCTAGTCGATTGCACACAAATGTATTTATTCGCTAGAAACATCTATATCGCTGGCGGGGATGGAGTTTCCAATTATAATATCTACCTAAAAATAATTTAAATGAGCACCCTGGTTTTATTCTATGGCGGATTATATAGCGGAATAATAAATAGACTTGGAGACTATTACATGAGTCCCTCAAAAGTATTGGTGACCCACACCAATACTTTCAGTTTCAGGGGAATTCTTGGTCATCCACATCATAATGCACTCCCAGTTGGCTTCTCACGGTGTCCATCAGTTTGGACAGTACAAGACTCTCTTTGTGCGACATTCGGGGTGACTCAATCAGTCCTGCAAGAATATACAATTTATTGGAATCTCAAATAATTTAAGTACTTAATTATTTGAAAAAAAAAACTGCTTTTTTTATCGTAAGGGGACACCAAACCATCGACAGCTAATGAAAATTTAAAAAAAAATCGGGAAGCCATCAATAACGAGCAATTACACGATTGATAAGCTCTGATAATGAGTTGTTTAATCATTAATGGCATGACATTATTGCTGTAAAAATAGTTCTGAAACAATAATTGATCAGAGACATTAAACCCAATTAACGCAGCACTACGAAGTATCCTACATCCTAAGAAGTTAGGTACGTACCAGCACGAATGCACCTCGATACTTCAACAGCCTGGTACACGAGCCCCGCAGTATTCCCATAGTTGAATGGAAGGCTGGACGTGTGCAGCGGGAAAGTCTTCAATGTTCCATCGACAGCTGTAACTCTATCGGGGAAGTAGAATGGGTCCTCCAGCTACGAAAGTAAATTATTATCAATTAATTGACACTACAGAAAATTGCTTACCTTGGGTCCTAAAGAAGCGTGCCACTTTAGGGGAAGACTCTCGTCTTAGTAAAAAAAATCTCGCTAATACACAACATTTTCACCTAGATTAATTTTCCATTCTCACCGTGATGTGGCCTTTGGTTCCATAGATCGTAGCCCTATTCAAGAGTGTCAAACCGGTCTGAGTGTTGAGCACGGCTCGCTTTCCACCGCCGTATTCCAGAATGATTGTCTCGGTAACATCCACGCCTGAATCGTTAAGGTTACCAACAGTAGTCACTTTGTTTGGTTCATCTTTGAAGACGTATTGAGATAGTTGTAACAGGTATATGCCAATGTCGAGCACGGCGCTACCTCCAACTTCTTTTTTTCTGCAAGAATATTATTTCTTTGTTTAATGAAAATATTATAGTACCTACTCATATTTTGACATGTTGATAAAAAAAGTAAAACAATTATGAAACTTACAGCACTCTGTCACTTTCACAGAAAATGCCGAAGTTAGCTTCAATGAATCGTATTTCACCAAGAGTCCCAGCCGCAATTTCTTTTTCCAGATAAATGTAAGATGGAGAGAAGCGAGTCCAAACTGCTTCCATGATGAACAATTTCTTCTTCTGGGACAGGTTGATCAAACTCTGAGTTTGTTTCGTGTTCAAACAGAATGGTTTCTCGCATAGAACGTGTTTACCATTTTCAAGGAACAGCTTGGTTAGCCCATAGTGGTCTGGATTTAAAGCTCCAATATACGCGACATCTAAAAATCCGAACAGATTTCTTGTACTTGCATCATAATCGCTTTATCACAATAAAATGCTGTACACTAGTAATTATTGACGATTTATTGAGATAAGCAATGACAAGCATTTTTTAAATAAGGGACCAGTCATATCCTTACCAATATCAGAACTTCTGGCTAATGCTTCATAATTATTGAACACTTTGGCAATATTATGAATTTTAGCAAACTCAGTAGCCCTGTTTATATCTCTGGCTGCAATTGCAACTATTTCTTGGTCACCCTTTTCGGGATACGAGTTAAAAGCATTCACAAAGTCATTGCTGATCTTGCCAGCTGTTACAATACCCCAGCGTAGTGTCATCTGCAATGTCATATTATTTTAGCTTTAGTTATCGATTTAAAAACTGGCAATGTGCACAAATTATCAGGTAAGTTCAGTAATAGTAGAGTGATTTTAAGTTTTCTATAGAAAGTGAAAAATCACTATCTTTCCCCCTGAACTCTTTGAAAATGTTCTCTACTAACTAAACTCTTTTGCAAAAAAAACGGGCACTTTAGATTTTTTTCTCTACTTCAATGAAGAAGAACAAGAAATAGGTTTTGTTAATTTGACGATGTATTGGCATGTTTTTTGAAGCATCCTGGCATGATTCTTTACGTTCCAAATTTAAAATTTGAAAAGAAAAATAATGATTATTGTGGATTATTCTAAAATTGCTTTACTAATGGCGCGAATTGCTGAAACGATTTTTAACTGATTACGATATTTTAAAACTTTTTGGATATTTTCTGCAAATTAAACAATTTAATCTTTCTTTTTACATTAAATACCACTTTTTGATATGAGTGATAAAGCGATAAGGACCGGTAAAATTATAGCCCTACTTGAAGAAGGTTGTTCGCAAACTTACGTATCTCAGCGGCTAAATGTGAGTCGTTCAACTGTCCAGAGGACTTGGCAACGGTATCTAGAGACTGGTTCGGTCAAAAGAAGACCCGGTTCGGGAAGAAAACGATGCACAGAACCAAGAGATGACCGCTTTTTGGTGAGTCAGGCGTTGCGTAATCGTAAGGCGTCAAGTGTGGACCTGAAGAAGAGCCTTGAAGAAGTAAGAGGAGTAGAAGTTAGCTTGTGGACGGTCAGGAGGAGGCTTTTGGCTGCCAATATCAAGAGTTACCGCCCAGCTCGGGGCCCTAAATTACTCCGTGAGCACCGTGTTGCTCGACTTCAGTTTTCTCGGAACTGCGCTTCATGGACTCTGGAGGACTGGAATAAAGTATTGTTTTCTGATGAAGCTAGAATCTCTTTGTGTGGAGAGGACCGACGCCGGCGAGTGCTGCGAAGACCACGGGAACGCTATGCGGAAGTGTGTTTCGAAGAAATCACTCCTTATGGCGGAGGCTCCGTTATGGTTTGGGCAGCAATTAATTCGACGGAGCGTACGGAGTTAATTTTCATAGAAAATGGAACATTAAATGCACACCGGTACATAATGGAAGTCCTAATTCCATATGCACAACCCACATTGACTGCACTTGGGGAAGATTCCATTTTTATGGACGATAATTCTCGCCCGCACCGTTCTGGCGACGTGGAAGCGTACATGCAAGAAGTTGGGATCCGTCGTTTAGATTGGCCAGCTCGAAGTCCTGACCTCAATCCAATTGAGCATGTGTGGGATGTTCTAAAAAGACGGGTAAGATCAGTGCAACCTGCTCCACAAAACATCAGGGAGCTAAAAAGAGTCATTGCAGAAGAGTGGGAACGTATTCCTCAAAACGTTATTAAAAACATCGTGGAAAGCATGCCCAGAAGGATTCAAACTGTGATTTTGGCAAGAGGAGGTCACACTCGTTATTAGGTTTTTACATTTGTAACTTTATTTAATTAAAAAAAGTAAAAAAAAAACTTGTCTTTATTGCCGACCACTTCTTATTGTTTGGGCGTGTACGTCGATTTTAAAGAATCCATCGTTTTTTTTTCTTTTAATTGCTCGAATTCACTTCACGCGCATTAATTTACACGATTATAAGTATACAGACTACGTCAAAGAAATAAATTTCATTTAATTAACTAAAATCGACCTTAGAACGTAAATTTCCTTAGGTGCCCGTTTTTTTTGCAAAAGAGTGTATTTAGACCTGGATATCTAGCATATGCATACCAAGTTTCATTAAAATAAGGTCTTGAAAGTTTGTATGAAATGCCGTATGGTATATTTTATGCGCTCTTAATAATCATATTTAACTCTTTTTTATTTGTCTTGTTTTTATTAAAAATACCTACTTACTCTAAAACATTTGGGAAAAAAAAATTAAAATTATTTGCTTAGCCTTGTAACACAAAAATAGTTTTGTCTTGCCTGAGCATGGATAATATTTAACCTGAGAGTTAAATATTATCCATGCTCAGGCAAGACAAAACTATTTTTACAAGGCTATTGAAAATGAAGTTTATTATTTTATACTTCCCTTTTACATTAACATTTTGCTTCTGGGTGTACCTTACCTACTACTTATCTATGTGTATCTGGCTGTACCTACGTACCTGTGGTGTTCTTCACCTTCAGTAAGTAATAAGAATATTAGACATTAAGTACAGTATCTGGGTGGGGCTCACAAAATTTGTACCATAACGCACTAGAAAGTGTAACACACAAATTCGTTTGCAAGACACTGGAAATTTTGTAACACTCTGGGACCCTGTAAAGGCAGGATTACAGGGAAGGCACGCATGTAATTACATTTAAACATGTTTATTCACACGCAAGCAAAAGTATTATCCTCTTTTGAAGTCCGCTGCAGTCGGTTAAAGACAATGTCTTGATATTATCCAGTGTGTTACGTAACACACTACGTAACACACTATGTAACACACCATAACACACCATAGCGAACTCACAAGAACGTTCTAGTGTTTATTTGATTATAGCAGCCGCAAATTCAAAAGAATATTGGAAAGAAAGACATAATATACGACACAAAAAGGTATTTAATAAGTATCTATACTTCATTATATTGAAAGACAAACAGTTGTCTTGAAAATTCTGTGTTTAATAACAAATTTTTTGGAGGGAAAAACACTTCACTTTTGTTACAAGACTAAAATGGTTGACATTAAATTGACACTTAAGACGCTGACAACAGCAAAAGCTCGGTCACTCTCGGACTGTATAGAAAAGAAAGAGAAGCGCGACGACTAAATGCTTGCAATTTATTGCCAAATATATATATTTTATCGATAATCTATTAAAAATCTAAAACAACAAAGTTTTGCATTAAGATTCGATTCATTATTTGGTATAATTTTTATTGGCATAAGTAGGCTAGTAATATGGGATTTTTTTTTCTAAGGTCAAAGTTAGAGGTAACTTTGACGATCATTACTATCGAGGATTTTATTTATAAACATGTTTCGGAAACAACAGTGTTCTTTGAAATATAGTTAAAATTAACATATATTTTTTCTGCAGCTTGGAACTAAACAGATTTGGCTAAAATTTTGTTAGGAAACTAGCAATTTTTCAGTTTTTGCTGTTGTCAGCGCCTTAAGGGCTGTTGTTATATGGTTTTGCCACCCTACAAAACAAGTTCTAGTGTGGTTATAACTAAACTACGAAAGCTACCGTGGGCTAAACTTTCCTTTATGGGCCGTCGCTTTGGAAGTTCATTTTTTTTTGTGGATAGTACTCATAAATAGAAAGCTTTTTACAAATTTTCAACACTCGGAGACTCACGGTTATCGAGTTAAAAATCTTTGAAGTTTCCATACAAATTGGAAAATAATACGCCATTTGTACATT
The DNA here is from genome assembly GCA_947386135.1 of Melanchra persicariae. Lineage (NCBI taxonomy): Eukaryota > Metazoa > Arthropoda > Insecta > Lepidoptera > Noctuidae > Melanchra > Melanchra persicariae. The sequence continues at coordinate 7,962,772 of OX376644.1, read as the reverse complement.
TTTAGGTTAGATAAATTGTCATAGTAGACGTCAAAGTTGACATTTCACGTTCCGTTTATGGTAGAGGTGTATTTTATTCAATTTAGTGTCATGGTTTTTACATAATTTACATTTTATATAATTTTATTTTCACGTATTCACATATTAAATTTGGTGGGTAATTAATGTGCTGAATAACCGGGCTGTATCATGCAAATACATTGACTTTTTCAAACAAGAAATATTTTTTTTTTTTTACACTGGAACGAAACGTGAAGCGACGCCAATTTGCTATAGCTGTGTTTCAATCTGTCAGTCAGGACATGGGGCACCCCGACTCGGACAGGTTAGGTTAGAAGGGGATGGCGGGGTCTAGTGAGCGAGCGAAGCGAGCGAACTGACCCCGTCATACCCTTCGTGGTTATTTTTTTCAAACCCTTGAGCCCCGCGCAGCGGGGCTCCGACTTGCTATTAAGGACTGGGTTCCCTACTTGTTTTCGAAAATTGATGATTCGATTTTTATTATATCGAACACGGTGTGTCGATAATTCAGTTGTACGATGTTTTATTCCATCGATGCTTTATTGGTGCGATGTAACGTTTGTGCGAAAAATCCTGTTACGAAAAACCCTACAACGATTGCTCATTAGTTCGGGAATTTATTAGTTCGAAAGTATGTCGGTTCGAAACGCCTACTTGTCCGTGACATTTAATTAATAATCTTATGTTGCATTATAGACGTTAAGGAAATACATTAAATAATAATAAATACATATCTTCACGTCATCTTTTCTAAATTGAGGAAGACAGGTAACAAATTCACCACGTTTACCTGTGGCATGGGCCAAAGATAACGTAGACAATATCAGTGACCGGTTGCTAGCCAATCGCCTGATTCAAAGGCCAAAACTGTCATACCTCAATCGTCTATTTGGATATGCAGCACGGAAAAGAAAGCAACTGGGGCATTCTAAGTTTTTTTTAATCCTCACCCAGTACGAAAGCAAAAACGTCATATTTTTGCTTCCGTACTGCTTCCGTTTGCTAATACCTAAAATAAATTAACAACACCTAAAATAATCATTTAAATGTTTTATTTTAATAAAAAATCATACAACAAAATAACAAAAAAGATATAAACTTGGACATAATCAGCATAGAACAAGAAATAAACAAAACATTAGGTAATCGTAAATAAAAATAAAAAATGATTAAGTACAATACTAAAAATATTATAGTATCTATGTATTATTAACGACACTTTTAAGAAAAAAACAATCAAATTGAAAAAAAATACGTAATAATATTGTATAAACTTTTTAATAAGTAGATTTTATATACATACTCATTCATAATAAATGTAAATAATGCATATTTTTGAACATTTCCTTAAATTTTTGCGGCAGGCGTGTCGGCTATAAAAATTACGATATTAAATATTTTTGTTTCATGTTTTGTAAAAATATTTACATTTATTATGAATGAGTATGTATATAAAATCTACTTATTAAAAAGTTTATACAATATTATTACGTATTTTTTTTTACAATTTGATTGTTTTTTCTTAAAAGTGTCGTTAATAATACATAAATACTATAATATTTTTAGTATTGTACTTAATCATTTTTTATTTTTATTTACGATTACCTAATGTTTTGTTTATTTCTTGTTCTATGCTGATTATGTCCAAGTTTATATCTTTTTTGTTATTTTGTTGTATGATTTTTTATTAAAATAAAACATTTAAATGATTATTTTAGGTGTTGTTAATTTATTTTAGGTATTAGCAAACGGAAGCAGTACGGAAGCAAAAATATGACGTTTTTGCTTTCGTACTGGGTGAGGATTAAAAAAAACTTAGAATGCCCCAGTTGCTTTCTTTTCCGTGCTGCATATCCAAATAGACGATTGAGGTATGACAGTTTTGGCCTTTGAGGGTATCAGGCGATTGGCTAGCAACCGGTCACTGATATTGTCTACGTTATCTTTGGCCCATGCCACAGGTAAACGTGGTGAATTTGTTACCTGTCTTCCTCAATTTAGAAAAGATGACGTGAAGATATGTATTTATTATTATTTAATGTATTTCCTTAACGTCTATAATGCAACATAAGATTATTAATTAAATGTCACGGACAAGTAGGCGTTTCGAACCGACATACTTTCGAACTAATAAATTACCGAACTAATGAGCAATCGTTGTAGGGTTTTTCGTAACAGGATTTTTCGCACAAACGTTACATCGCACCAATAAAGCATCGATGGAATAAAACATCGTACAACTGAATTATCGACACACCGTGTTCGATATAATAAAAATCGAATCATCAATTTTCGAAAACAAGTAGGGAACCCTTAAGGACTAAGGATGCAAGAGGATTAGGCTTCAAAAAATGTTTTTTTTTGGAAACGGTTAGTTACCTATTCATGATAGTGGTGCCAGGGAGGAGGGGGGGCACCCTCACCCCCTCCCACCTGCCTCTTTCTGCTACTGGATACGAAATTTTAAGCAAAATTTTTATTCTAACCTATAAACTTTAACCATGGATATCTCCATTACCATGGGGCTCCGGGTGGTGGGGGTGGTAGAGGGGGGTAGCCCCCCTCCCCCTCCCCCCCTCCAACCCCCCAAAACCAGCGGCCCATAAAGGAAAGTTTAACCCTACCGTGTAACACATTACTTGTAACACACTAGAATATTTTATGGGAAATTTTTTTAAATTTGTTGTTTGTAAGCAATTATAATTTTTTGTGAGATTTACAGACAAAGTTCTTTGAATTAACTCCCATAATAACAATGAAGACAAATAGAAATAACATTAACAGCGTAATAAAAAAATAAAAATTATAACCTTATCGACAGATTGCGCTGGGACATTTATGTTTTGTATGGAGCAAAAAAATTTCTAAAAGTTTTATGAACTTAAATATTGTGTGAATTGAAGATTTTGTGTATTTTCTTTGCAACCATCTATTTTTGATGTTACATTCATTTTAATGAAACAAATTCTTTGATAGAAATTACCAAAATATACTAAAACTCAGGAGCAAACAGGTGACCGGGAATTTTTTTTCAAAGGTACATTTTTTTTGAGCCCCACCCATCTAGCTGTACCTAGATACCTATTAAGAATATTAGACAAAAAAAATCTTTCTTCTAGAATCTAGTTCATAAATATTTCCATCATCTAGAGTCTAGATGCTTAGGTAAGCCTTTTTTATAGGATGGGAAATCATCAAATGACTCCTTCCACTCTGGGTATAGCGGAAGAGAGTGTCAGACTCTTATTGACTAAAACCCATCAGTGTCCCTCCATATGCCCTTTACGTTCCATCCAGGGCCTCAGTGACTCTTTCGAACAAATTCCGCAACAGATGAATGGAGCCTACATACAATCTCTTGATTAAAATTGATTTAAATACATACATACACCAGAGTTAAATATATTGTTAACCCTGGTGTGTGTGATGATCACACACACTAGTCACACCGTGATCGCATAAATATCTGTGTAACTATAGCTAAAAGGTCTAAGTTTTACTTACTTGGAAGATGCTAGTTTTATCAAAACTATTGGCAGGTATTCAGTTAAAAGCTAGTCAGATAAACGAGAGATTACATATATATGCCCAAGCAAAAACAAATGAAAAAAGAGGAAAAAAGTTTGTTTATATTTTGTTTCTTTAATGAACAAACTTCGAACAACAATTATTACATTGGACATCAGCCAGCTTGCGTTGCGTCAGCGTCGCTGTCATTGTCAATTTGTCAAAGATGTCAGTACGATGAATAATATTTATTGAATAATATTATGTAGGTAGGTCCTAGTTTAGACAGCAACTCATATTTTCCCGCCACAACTATTCCATTTTTCTTACTCATAACTATAATATAACGATTTATAACGGTTATTTTAACAGTTTCAGTGATAGCGTACTAGTACAGTATGAACAGTATATTATAAGTTGCTTTGAAACTTGAAAAGTGCTAAAACAGTGAACTAAAATCGTAATGGAAACATGGATTTTTCATTAAAAACTCTACTTTTAAGTATTTGTATACAAGAAAACCGCCAGAAGTGGTACCAAGTCTCAGTTAAGTAGGTAATGGTTATAATTATTATTTACCTACATTTGAATTAAAATAATTAAAATATAAATTCCGTATTTTGTAGGTAGGTACTAATTGCCACTCCACGTAAAATACTGGAAATGGAGCTAAATCCGGTTTGACTGGGAGCCGACCCCAATATTGTTGGGAAAAGGCTAGGCAGATGATGATGTACTAATTGTCGATTCTTTTTTTTTAGTTATGGCTGTGCTGCCTTGGTATACCTTATTCCGACACCTATAAACAGAATATGATAAGCAATATCAATTCTAGCAGAATAAGATTTTGTGTCATTATGAAGCAAGTGGCGAAGTTTTTTACACTCTTCATTCAGCTACGTCAACAGCATTAGCAGTAGCATTGCAAAGGTCATTCAAGGTGCAGGAGTCAGTGCAGAAAGAGCAGGATATGAGTACATAAGCATCGTTTGTAGTGGAACTTTATGGTCACATTGTGGCTCATCGGAGCACCCCCATCTGACTAGCAGTCCATCTGGCCTCGAAGTCGTTTACGAGACTTCCAGGTAAGCCATGACATTTTATACCCCACTTTGTCAATTTGCTGGAAGAGAAGTGTTTTTGAGTTGTTCGTAGAGCATCATATTTTTATTTAACTATTTATACTTTATGTACAACTAGCACTTCGCCCGCGACTTCGTCCGCGCGGATTTAGTAGGTACTCCATAAACTTCAACGCCCCCTATACCCATATAAAGGTTAGTTTTGGAATTTTCATTAATTACTTAGCCATTTCTACTTATTCTATGGTCTCAGGTTCAGCGCAACTGTTCACCTCGTTCACCCCGTCAGGAGTTGATTATGCAAAAATTGTTAGGTACATCTGTTTCAATAATCCCATTTTTAGTTTGTTCATAGCATCCCGACGTAAATTAAAGCAAGCAATAATGTCCTCCCCTAAAAACTTAATCACCCCTGCTTCACCCCTTATTATGTAGGTATGTAGTTTATTTGCGAAAAATCCAAACTTTTGTTATTCTTATGTTTTAACGAAATCATTTTCAACTTCATCGGACCAAGCATTGTTATGATTCTTCCCAGTTCGCTCAAGCCGCGACATTTTTCTTACTCCGAGCATGTTTATTACCGTCGTAACTTTTGAACGAAAGGTCCGATTTGAATAATTTAAAGTGCAATTTACACGGACATAATCAACCTTAAATGGATAAGGATTGATATCATGATACCGAAATCACCATTTTTTCAAATCACCAAGGATTTGCTTGAATAATTTGAACAAAAAGCGGTCATGGTGACTTAACCATAATAGTTAGACATATGGTATCGCGGACTTTTTTGTAGACATTGATGACCTCTATAAAACTGTAGTACATCACTTTGCTCTATTGTCAATAGATTCCGCAGCGTACGCGATATAAGGATTTTTTCTCACACCTTGGGTCACATTATCGAAGTTTTCATACGGATCCCTAACTTTTTTGAAAATATTCTATAGTCTATGTCCATCATCGATAATGTACAATTCTACTGGTGAAAGAATTTTTCAAATCGGTCCAGTAGTTTCGGAGCCTATTCATTTCAAACAAACAAACAAATCTTTCCTCTTTATAATATTAGTATAGAAGTATAGATATAGTGGTACATGGGCACACTTAATGCTATTAACTACTTACTGTTCTAATTTGTTACTTTAGTAGACAAAAGAAAAGTCTTCGGACTGTTTGGTTGCTCCATGAAGTACAGTGGGTTCTGATTGTCAGCGTCATGGAGCCGACAGTGCAATGACAAACGCTGGTTCAAACAAAAAAAAATCAAGAAACGAGGTTTTGTTACAACAAATTGTGAAAAATGTAGCATGCTAACATGCAGTTTTTTTTCCTGAGCCGTATTTGATTTTTGTGGGAGGCCTTACAGCCTAATATTAAAAAATAATAAACTGAATAGGTGTGGGCGAGCCCTGCACTTTTCCGTTCGTGTGCGAATATAGTGATTAAGAAAAAGAAACGCCCTGTGCGTGAAATATAATGCAAAAGGAGTCAACAAAAACCCAAGAAGCGTTCTATTTTTTTTATTTTACAAGTCAGTGTTGAAAAATAGTAACAAAATATTCAAGCATATACTTTTTGCTATTGCTACATACAAATCAATAAATAATAAGGATCATGCATGAATCAATATAATGAGATTTGCAGATTATTTGATTGTGTTTCAAAATATTCTGCATAGCATCGAAAAAAATATTCTATTACAGATTAATTTAAAAATAGCACTTCATATAAACTAACCACAATGAGGTAGGGAATAGTAGTTTAGTAAAATACTGTAACGACAATATTGTAAACAAATGCACACACTTAACCTTTCTCTTTTGATATGTTAAGTTTAACCAGTAAACCCTATTGTGTGTGTTTAAAATTAGATTTATGCTAAATGTAAGAGTGTGAAGATTTAATGATTGAATAACATTATGATAATTTACATTATGCTTAACAATAATATCTATATCAATATTGTAAATGATTATGAGATACAAAAATATCACCGATGTGGTTGTGCTAATAAATTATTGAAAACGTTGTGTCTTGTTTTTGTTAAAACTACACGGTTAATTAAAGCTATGTTGAAAAATGTGATTGTGAATTTTAAAACTCGTTTAAGGCGAAATTAAGTTACGCACAATCAAGAACTTCCAATATACGATTCCATAATAAATGAATCAATTGTATGCACTATAGGTACATAGTTTTCGGCACACGTAACTTAATTGCACCTCAAAGATACGTCACGACTTAAAAATAAATTAAAACAAATATTAAAAATAAAAAGAGATTGGATTTAACTTAAAACATACTAATGTCATCAAAATGCTTCTCTAAACGCTAAATCCAAGTCTTCAACGAGATCCTCAACATCCTCTAATCCAACCGAAAGTCTTATGAGCGCATCTGTGATACCAAGTTCTTCTCGTTGTTTCTCGGGAACCGATGCATGTGTCATTACCGATCTGTCGAATTACAAAATATATCATTGATGTCCTTACTTAATCTTTATCTAACTATATCTTTACAAAATAAACTTACGGTAATTCTGCCAAACTTTCATATCCCCCCAAACTCTCAGCCAAAGTAAATACTTTCAAGGAACTTAAGAACTTTCTTGACTCTTTCAGACCACCGGTGTGCTTGAAGCTGAAGACACCCGAATGACCAGTCATTTGCTTCTTGGCAATGTCATGTTGCTTGTGAGACGTAAGTCCTTTAGCAATAAAAAAACATAGTTAATAGATGGTTTTAGCGCCACAAGTAAAAAAAAATACATTGAAAAATAAAATACCTGGATGCATAACTTCGGTAACCTTTGGATGCTTTTCCAACCACTTAGCAATCGTTAAAGCCGATTCCTTATGGCGTTCCATACGCAAAGCTAAAGTCTTCAAACTTCTGTTGACTAGGTAACAATCGAACGGTGATGGCACGATTCCCATAGCTGAAAAGATTAGATAAAATGTCAAATTTAAAATGTTTATCTTAGGACAGTCATATACAATGAATGCATCTAGCTTCGGACTTTGCTCCATATTAATGAGACATTGTTTATTGACTGAGGCTTGTATGAATGGGGTCTTAAATTGTTCACAGGATCTGAGTGAATTTATGTATAATATTCTTATCTCGTTACGTCACGAAACGTAATTATGAAAGCAAAATAATTACTTTGTTATAGACTATAGTCAATATGCAGGTGCATTGCTTTCAACTCCGTTGAATTATATGAAACATAACACTATTATTTTATATTTATTGGTTTTGTAGAAATGGTGGACCAGAAAATGATCCGTGATTTTCGTAATAGAAAGACAACGGTTCAATATTGCTGTAATTTCATCACTGGTAAAATGAGTCATAGCAGGCTATACCTGCACGAAAACCGCAAGTCATTCTATACTACAATAAACTGATAATGAAAAATTTCTCTACGTCATCGCCTACTACAACTATTTCCCCATGTCATGATTGATGATGTTTCCTTATGAATAAATTTCGCAACAGTGAATAAACACTATTTCATTAGCGTGTGTTTCAACTTTGTGTTAATGATAGATATAAGTCTGTGTGGCTTAAATAAACCATTAAATGGAGCTGTTCACGTACTAACACGGTAAAACAACTTATTTTTTCAGCGATCGTTTGATAAATCTATATCGAATGATTTAAAAATAAGTTAATGCCTAACTTATTTGAATTTATTGAATTTATTTGAAACGTATATTTTTAGAAACTCCCAATTACCTAAGTAAGTGGAAGTACATAACTATTAAATCTCTCTAAATATTATTAATATTTAGGAGTGTATGCTTGTGAACTTGGGTTTTATTGATCGATCGCGCCTCAATGGTTAAAATTTATTTAACATTCGCGCGATGCTGTTGGCAAACGCTAAAAGTATACCTAGGTACTTTTCACAATTTATGATTTTAAAAAACTTACCATTTTGTAAAAATCTCAGTTTCTCTGCGATGGCTTGGTCATTAACAACAGCTGCGCCCATCACGACGTCAGAGTGACCATTCATGTATTTTGTTAAAGAGTATATTACTATATCCGCACCGAAGATCAGTGGCTTTTGTAAGTAACATGTGAGGAATGTGTTATCCACAACAATAATAATATCCTTGTTGCGACTCTTTGTTACTTTGACTGCCTCGGCAATATCAATAACTTTCAAGTTCGGATTCGTTGGAGTCTCCAACCAGAGCATCTAAAATGAAAATACATGTAGGCTTAAAGAAATTTCCAGTTGCTTGTTGTTGCTCCATTTTAACATGTCAAAATGCACACGTCTTATTTCAAAATACCTAGTGCAATAAGTTTTATCGTAATTTATAGCGTTAATAATACCTAATTTCAACGAAATAAAACACTTGTGATAAAGATTGTTGTGGTTAAATCATGATACGCAAGTCGCAACACATTATAAATAAGAATGTAATAATATTATGATTTTCGTCATTTTGAGTTTAAACACGCGCATTCGTGGAATGATAGTTACTTTGTCATCGGTTTATTGACCATTATGACAATGAACACTACGAATAAATAATTATAAACCTACATTTTGATCCATCTCAAATCATATTTTACATAGTTTCAACAGCACAAGTGACAGTTGACCAATTCTCTCTAAATAAAAATAAATTAAACAACACCCGTGTAAATTATATCCCTTTTCAGAATGATAATAAAATACTACCAACTACGTAAGAAGAAGATTGAAAGTCGAAAGTTATTCAAAGATTGGGCAACCAGTGCAAAGTTTAATTACTGTAATGAAGACCTAAAAAGACTCACCTTTGTATTTTCTTGAAGTGCATTTTCTAAATTACCAGGAACTGTAAAATCTATGAATGATACATCGACTCCCATTCTTGAAACAACTTGCCTGAAATTAAAATCAGTGAGTTAATCTTCTTTCAGTCGTTGCCTATAAATTAACGTCGCTATTATTTCATGTTTTAAAGAGATACCTTAAAAGGCGGTTTGAACCACCGTAGAGATCATCAATTGACACAATGTGGTCACCCTTGCTAAGTAATGCTGCCACTGTTGTCATCGCTCCAAGACCAGAAGCGAAAGTAAAACCATGTTTTCCGCCTTCCAAAGCTGCGAGGCATTCTTCTAAAGTATTCCTTGTAGGGTTTCCCGATCTCCCATATTCAAAACCCTACGAATTAATTGAGTACATTATATTAAAATATAAATGAATGCCCAGAGAAATGATTAAAACAATATATTCAAGCTAGAATAAGATCAAAGTTCAGCTCATTGAGGAAACCAGTTGGTTTTTTATCTGAAACATTAAATAAGGAGGCTTACTGTGTGTTCGGCAGGAGCCGGTTGCTTGAAAGTGGTTGATAACGTAATGGGTGGCACAACCGCAGCGGAATTCCATTTTTCTGGCTCTTGACCAGCATGTATGGCGATGGTAGCAAAACCTGGTTGTTGTTCCAAAAATCCTTGATCTGCCATCTAGTATTATAGAAACCATAACTAATAAGTACCAAGAGAATTAAATGTTTGATAAAAATATCACTTACGTGAAAAATCAAGCAATTTTAACAAAAAAAAAATACTTCAAAAAAATCAGTAAGAATAATTTACTCATGTCCATTTTTTCACATGAAAAAATTTTTTTAATTTATTATAAATCATAATTCATAAGAACTTATTAAGAATATGATAAAATTAAAATTTAAGAAAACTGTAATGTGGAATAAACGTTCAGTTAACTTTCTTCAATTCACAAATTGAATAGAAGAAACGCAGGTTATCTTCAATACCACTAAAACAAAAATCTAAAAATAATTCTCCTAAAAATTGCACGCTAAAATTCAAGGTTAATGGGTATGACAGAAAAATGTGGCAGTATTTCATCATAATGTTAACACAAGACGTACAAATTTAAAATGTATTATTTTATATCGATTTCCATACAGAATTAAATCTTACCTTAGTTCTCAATTTCAATTGCTGCTTTAATAATATTATTATCTAACCTATCAACACACCGCCACTGAGACTTGTATTACAATTCCGAATGAACAGTTTCAGATGTCAAAACGCCTTTATATTGTACTTTTATACCACCCGGCACCGGCACAATAATGCATGAATCACATTGGTTGAGAGTTAAAAGACGAGACAACTAATGAAGTATACACATCAACCATGCCTTACGAACGACTGGATGCGTTGATAAAAAAAACGAATTCACCACGAAACACGTCTTAGGTATTATTATGTTACCATCAAGCACAAAATCCAGTTATCGTTATTCGTTACTGGTTATCATCGTTATAACTAAAACTATTATTCAGAATTTAAATTAGAATATTTTTGACTCGTTACAGTATTGTAACTAGGTATTGTGAATTGTAGCTTGAAGAATTTAGGAATAAGTTTTTTTTATCAATACTTTTTGACATTTTGACATTGCATCGCTTTCTTTGTGTTGTTGACATTTGCAGAATTATTTCCCGCCAATTTGAAAAAGTAGCTGTCAAACAGTCAAAATAAAAAAGTAAAGTAACTTGGTGTACAATAATTGGTCGCTGTTTTGTTATTTCATTGATAATTATTCTGTAAAAAGTCATCATATAGAAAATTAGAAATAAGTAGTTGAAATTAAGGTTAAACATGAAAATAGATAGTAAACCACTACGTTATGCTCATGCTGAAGGCCACACTGATGTCTGCTACACCGAAAATGGACAGTAAGTTTTACTTTTGATTAAGTCTTTATTAGTGTTAGTTCTTGCCTTTGTATCATGAATTCTACTTGTGCAGGCATATTATTACATGTGGAAACGATGGTGATGTGCGAATATGGGTGGATATAGAAGATGATGATCCGAATTCACATTGTGTTGGGGAAAGTGCTCTCGCTGTTTGCTACAGAGATAAAAGACTTTATGTGGCAACTGATAATCATGCCGTTCAAGCATATACGTACCCAGCTTTCGATAAAGATGGTATTGTCACTAGATTTACTGCACCAGTCACACAAATCAAGTCATCAAGTAAAATTGAGGTGAGACCTTCTTGTTTTTTTTACTGCAGTCCCCTCTCGCTTATCTACCACCACTAAATTGCATCCAACGGCGTATTGCTCGATTATACTGTACTATATGAACAAGCTTATTTAATTAAATGACAACAATACAATTTTTTTTAGTAAAAAAATTCATTATGTTTTGTGAATTACATGGGTTTCATAACAGTTTTCTAAATTGGCTTTTTTGTGGCTGTAATTTTCTTGAACTTGGTCACTCATTTTACATACAAAGATAGCTTGATCTACACTTTTATAAAACAGATTAAACTAAGTGTCGTATTATTGACAGTTTTACATCCTAACAATTTGTAGGCTTTGGGATGTTCATCAGAGAATATGGAAGCCAAGTTATGTAACTTGGAAGGAGGAGCACCCTTGTTTGTAATGAAGGAACACACAGGACCAGTCCTGAGTATAGCTATATGCCCGCACATGAAGTTTGCAAGTACTGCTTGTGGAGATGGAAAATTAAGAATATGGGATATTGATACACAAAAAATTGTAAAAGAAGTATCATGTGTACCGAAGATCAACACATTTTATGCTGCTAAAGTTTTGTGTATGTTTTTATCTATACCTTTTTCAGTTACGAAATCTCAACTGTCTGTCCTTAAAATTATTAAAAGTATTCTGTAAACATATTCATTATTCAATTGTGATATTTTGCTAGTGCATCTAGGCTTAGTAATGTATGGAAATTTTCTCACTATAGAAGGAAAAAACAAGTTATGATAGCTTTACACAATGGTATGAAATTACAGTCTTCTTCTTTATTATGTGGGCGGTCAGGTCTAACAACCTCACACACCCTAGTGTCAGAGTTTTAAGATAAATTACAGTAAGGTAAAATGAATTGAACATTTTTCAGGCCGTATGGATTTTGAGCCTACAGAGGGAAAGTACCTGGCATACCCTGACAATAGAGAGATAATTTTGTTAGACTGTGAGTCTTGGGGGCAGAGGATGACATTTACACATAATTTGGTGAGTATTTACTGAGTACAGTAACAAAATGTGGGCTACATTGTCGAAAAAGAGTTATGAAGGAGACAGAAAATGATTTTAAGATTTCTATGGAACATGAAAAATCACTATCTTTCCCCCTGAACTCTTTTTCGAAAATGTTCTCTACTGACTATTTAGACCTGGATAGCTAGCGTATGCATGCCAAGTTTAATTAAAATCAGTTCATTAATTTAGAATAAGGACTTGAAAGTTTGTATGAAATGCTGTACTGCATAAACACTCAAGTAGGTGAAATTGTTTGTTTGTGGGTTTCATTCATGAAAAATATTTCTCTGATAGAAAGCTGCACTGTTGAGTGCCATAGCCTTTCTTTGCATTTGTCACTGTTGAATGGGCTTACGCCTGTAAAATACTAGTATACCATATCAAAGATTTTGTACTTACATATTATTAATTCCTACATACATATATTTTCATGAAAATGATGTTTTAGTCTAAAACTATGTTGTGACATTCAATAAATAATTCAACCATTAATGAAATGTTTATTTTCAGATAAAATGTGCAATGTCTCAATGTGTATTTTCACCGTGTGGTGAATATCTGGCTGGAAACACAGTTGCTGGACAAATTGCAGTATGGGAAATAGGCTCTGGTGCATGCATTGGCATTATTGAACATCCTACTTCACACAATGTTTCTGCCATGGCATGGAATCCGAAAGGTATGTATAAAAAATATTCAACTAACCTCATATATTTATTCCTCCCTAATCTAAGTCTGAATGTTTGTAAATAAAACATGTCTTAACTGCTCAATAGATGAAATTAAGATCATGGGTAGACCATACCATGGTAAGCATGTTAAGCCATTGGTCCAGGCTGTCATGTGTAGATCTTTGGCAGTTGTTACGGATAGTCAGAAGACAGAAAATCTGAAGCTTAGTGTTCATAATTAATATTGTCTTACTGTAGGAAATCTCTATTAATTTATTACTTAATATAAAATTTATTATACATAGTTTTAATATTTTTGTACATGTCCTTTATTAGTTACAAAACTAATTTAATATTATTTATTTCTTTCACACCTACATAATTTAGTTTAAATAAATAAAACTGAACTTTCTTCTACATTCATCTCTGAGTTTCCTAGGTTGTTGGTTGCCTTGGAAGTTGGGTAGGCCTTTGGTGTGCCATCCCATCTTCTTACTTCTTAGCACGGCGGGTTGTGCTGGGGCGGCTTCTGCGGGTGCAGAATCTGAAACGGCGCAAATACAACAACCTTATTGTCAATTATGTATTTGAGCCGTTTGGGGTAGAAACACTAGGACCATGGGGTCTGAGTGCTCATCGAGTATTCCGTGAAATCAGCAAGCAGTTAGTCAAATCTTCACGTGACCAGAGGGCTGGCCTTTTCTGTGGCCAACAAATCAGCATTGCCATTCAACGTGGCAATGCCACCAGTGTTCTGGGCACTTTTCCCATTGACAGCGATGTGGACGAATTTTTCGATACCGTATGAGTTCTTCCCCTCCCCTTTTTACTCCGCTTGTATATTTTTTACTAGCTTGTATAGTGTCTATCAGTTGTTATGTATTTGTAAATAAATAGACAATAATGTACTACATAAGAGCCTAAATGTGGGTACTGATCGGTGTTACGGGCCGTAATGTACCATTCGCAGCGAGCATGTTACGTTATGCTGTGTCCTAAAATCCGTGTAACATGCTCGTGATGCTCGCGTGTTCGTTTCCACGTACTAACTGCACGAATACTCGCTTTGTAACATGTTACATTACGCCCCGTAACACCGGTCAGCCACTTTTACCCAGCTTTAGATTCTAGATTTGTACAAATTCCTTGGATACCACACTGTATGGTCGGGTCTTGTACAAGGCAGCATGATTTGAGGCCTTTTACGTTTCAGGAAATGGCGTGTTGGCATACTGTGATGTTGCTGGTCAACTGGGTATGTTAGTAAACTGCTACGGCAAGGACAGCTTGTCTGCTGCTGACAATGCCGATGATGTGGAAATGATTGAGAGGGAAGATGGTAAGCAAAAGAAAGTTTGATTTATTAGCTACATTGTGGCTACATGGGAAAAGTGAACCACATATAAGATGATTTACGTGTCGGATGTTTACGTGATGTTTTCACAGCTTCATAACTGTTATTGTCCATAGAAAGCGTTAGCACAGGCACGCTTCCGATATTTTCCTGAACACGGCATATTTTTTCCACAAACGTCATGATATTTTCCCGCCATAGGGTAAATGCCATGTTAACTGAATAATAAGACTGAAAGTTTCCCTTTAGACAATGACGACATCGTGGATGACTTGATAGAGAACTATGAGAGTGATGATGACAACGCAATATCGCTGCAGAAGATAAAGAATGAGACCATGGGCATTGGTGTTGATCATGATGAGTCACGGCCGGCTTCAAGACGTAATGCTACGCCAGCGCCTACCACGGTGCCACCGCAGGCGCCTTTTCAACCCTCGGCCACTCCGACGCATTTGGAGCATAGGTCAGTGACATTTATTTCAATAGTGTGGACTTCTTATCAGCTGTATTATTGCTCAACATCATAGTTGAAGGGCGTTTTTATTTTTAAGTTAACTTTTTGGTTCACTATGTTTTAGTGTTGTCTGCTCTCACAACTGGTCTGTACTTATCAAAGCCGGTTAAGGCTATGAGAATTTAGGACGAAAGTTCTAAATTCCCTTGGCAAAAATTCATTCAGTATCTATTTTATTTTATGTATATAATATATGTATAGTGATAGATAGATGACAATTTTGAGCACGGCGTCATGCCTAGTCAGAAGTCAAATGAAGTCTTAAATCAAATGAGATTGTCAAGTAGTATGCAAGAACTGTAGAAACACCTGTTTTTTTTCCCTTTTCTAGATACATGTGTTGGAACGACGTCGGCATAGTTCGTTGTCACACTGCAGAGAATGGGGAGTCTACTATTGATGTAGAGTTCCATGACACAAACTTACACCATGGGATTCACTTGAACAACTATCTGAACCACACAATGGCTAGTTTGTCTACTACAGTCGTCGCGTTAGCCTGCGAAACACCGAGGTGAGAAGTTATTTAGGAATTCTAATTGTATCTTATTATATTTAACCATTTCCCGTCTGCTGCGATTTGTACAACTTTGCACTTTATGTAGGTGTCGATAAGGTGTATTTTCCAATGTCACCAGATACAGACTTATACAGTTAGCTATGTATCCGCAGTAAGCTGGTGTGCATATCGCTGGTGGGCAGCAGCAAGGAGTGGAGCGCGAGCATGCCGGACACGGAAGAGATCCTGTGCGTGTCGGCGGGCGGCGGCGTGCTCGCGTGCGCCACCAGCGCGCGGCTGCTGCGCCTCTACACGCCCATGGGCACGCAGCGACAGGTACTTATCTCGTGTCACGTGAGCGTGACAGGTACTTATGTCTCATGTAATAGGGAGCGAGCCTATTGCCATCAACCAAGCACAAATCCTAATCCCGACTCCAGGCGGCTAATGGATGTTGCGGAATTTGTTCTAAAGAGTCACCGCGGCCTTAGAACGAAAAGGGCATTTGGAACACGAGTGGCTTTTAATTAGTAATAGTCTGGGGCATTTGGAACATGGGTGGGTTGTAATCAGTGAGAGTCTGGAGCATTTGGAACACGGGTGGGCGTGGGTTTTAATCAGTAAGATTCTGGGGCATTTGGAACACGGGTGAGTTTCAATCGTAAGAGTCTGGGGCATTTGGAACACGGGTGGGTTTTAATCAGTAAGAGTCTAGGACATTTGGACAACAGGTGGGTTTTATTCAGTAGTAGTCTGGGGCATTTGGAACACGGGTGGGTTTTTTCAATAAGGGTCTGGGGCACATGGAACAGGGGTGGATATCTGGGGCATTTAGAACACGTTTGATTTTAATCAGTAAGAGTCTGGGGTATTTGAAACACGGGGCGTGTTAATCAGTAAGAGTCTGGGGCATTTGGAACACGAGTGGGTTTTAATCGCAAGAGTCTGGGGCATTTGGAACACGGGTGGGTTTTAATCAGTAAAAGTCTGGGGCATTTGGAACACGGGTGGGTTTAAATCAGTAGGAGTCTGGGGCATTTGGAACACGGTGGGTTTCAATCTGTAAGAATCTGGGGCATTTGAAACATGAGTTGGTTTTAATCAGTAAGAGTTTGGGGAATTTGGAACACGGGTGGGTTTTAGTCAGTAAGAGTCTGACACTCCCTTCCGCTCCGCCCAGAGCGGAAGGAGTCATTTGATGATTTCCCATCTATAAAAAAAAGGCGGCTTCTGGATAATGTCCGGCAGAAAAGCCCAATTATACTACCCGACCCAGGATTATACTCAAAATTGATATTATTTCTCACAAATCTGGTACTTCAATTTACTTTTGCAGCTCTTGCACCAAATCCCGCAAGACGTGTACTTGGCTTTTCTATGAAGATGTGAAACACAGAAGTGAAACATAGTCTACACAAAGTCAAAGTCAAAGCATTTATTTCAATTAAACCATTTACAGGCACTTTTGAATTGTCAAGGTCGGTCAGTCAAAGAGGTGAAGCTATTTGCACGTTCCAAAGCGTAGATCTCTATGGAGAAGAACGTACAAGAAACTCCATGGACACTCTTTTAAATCAATTAATTATTACAAAGTTGTGGTTACATTGTTCTTGTTGAAATTATTCATAGACATGTGAGAACGATGTAAAAAGACGTGCACGACAAAAGCCAAAAAGGAACAATTCAAAATACTAACAAATTAAAACAAACCGTGGCAGTTGAGAGATGACCAGTCCTAGCTGACGGAGCCAAATGATGAATGAAACACAAACTGCACCATCAGAGAGACTTGAGTGAGCATGACACTCCCAACAGCCAGGGCACATTAAAGTCTTACCCAAAAATTATAGTTTGACTTGAAGGTACACAGTACTCACACATGTGCCGTTAATGCATGAAATTATACAATGCAAAATTAGTTCGAGTCTATACAATGAAAAATCCATGTTCTTTCAATATTCAGCGGGTCTCACAACTGCTAAAAATAAAAATAAAAAATAATTAAATAACTAATTTGTGCGCCCTAGTGGCTGTGGAGCAGGACCAGCATTGAGCCAAGCATTTTTATCATCAATGTAATCCCCCAACTTATAATATGCTTGCCTGCATAGTGTGCGCTTAACACAAGATTTAAATTTTGTTTCATTTAATTCTAATATCTGGGGAGGTATTTTATTGTAACATTTTAAACAGTACCCCATGAAAGATGTGGCTACTTTAGCAAGTCTGAAGCCTGGTTGAACTAATTGATTCCTATTTCTAGTGACATAGTTATGCCTGTCGCCTCGTTTATTAAAAAGATGAACATTCTTTCTAACGTACATAATGTTTTCATAGATGTATTGACAAGGTACCGTCATGATGTTAATATTCTTGAACAGTTGCCTTAGAGAATCGCGCCGGCGGAGATTGTATATGGCCCTTATGGCTCTTTTTTGCAGAATAAAAATTGACTCGATATCTGCAGCCCGTCCCCATAGTAAGATACCGTAAGACATTATACTATGAAAGTAACTAAAATAGACTAGTCTCGCGGTATCAACATCCGTAAGTTGGCGGATTTTCCTAACAGCATACGCTGCAGAGCTTAGCCGTCCTGCAAGAGATGCTAAATGAGGACCCCATTGTAGCCTTGCGTCAAGCGTAATCCCCAGGAAGACCGTTCTATCGACGAATTCCAGTTTTTCCCTGTTCAATACTATGTCACAATCACTACTTTTGACATTTGCTAAGGCAAATCTTATGCACTTCGTTTTTTTCCCATTTAAAACCAAATTATTAGCAGTAAACCAATTATGGACCTGCATAAGGGCGTTATTTACGTCGTCAAGATTATTACTGCGTCTATTTATTTTAAAAATCAAAGAAGTATCGTCGGCAAACAAGACCATGTTTAGTTTGTTTAGCAATAAATGGGGTAGATCATTAATATAAACTAAAAATAAGAAAGGACCCAAAATTGAGCCCTGGGGCACGCCCATTCTTACGTTTAATCCCGAGGAATTGACACCGTTTATTTGAACCAATTGCTGTCTATCGCTTAAATAAGATTTGACTAATTTTAACGCTATTTTGCCTAGTCCGTAATGCTCGAGCTTCAGCAGCAATGTTTCGTGATTAACGCAATCAAACGCTTTAGAAAGGTCGCAGAAGATGCCTATGGCATCCTGCGCCTCCTCCCACGCATTGAAGATATGTTTTAGTAAAGTTACACCAGCGTCAGTTGTACAACGTCCTTTGGTGAAACCATACTGTTTATCATGCAAGATGTTATTCGTGTTAAAATGATTAAGCATCTGATTAAGCATAACCTTCTCAAATACCTTGCTGAATACTGCACATAAATGAATTATGTTGTTTGTTATAGGTAATATCCTTGGCTGGACCAGTGGTAGCGCTAAGCGCCTTCAACACAGCTGTATTAGCGGTATACCACAGCACAGACCCCGGTTATTCAGACCAGCACCTAGCCATGGACATAGTAGCATTGAATGGTAAGTATTTTGGTTTCACTGTTTGTCATGTCAGTGCATGTTCGCACCAGGTAGTCATCATGTAATTAGTTAAGTCATCACAATCATCACCTAAGGTAAGTTTCAATTTTATTTAGTAATGGGTTTTTTTATTACCTTAGGTATTCTTACACATTCTACACGTTTTCCCCAAGTAGATGCTGCTTTGGAGAATACTAGTGCAACTCAAAACGGATATGTTTTTTAGGAGAGCTGATTGAAGTTTACTATTATATTATTTTTAACTTTTGACCCATTGCACTTTTCTTGGCGACAATGAAAGAAAAATAAAGACAAAAACGTGGTTTCGCTTCTAAAGACGCACATGGTAAATCATAAAATGAAAAAATAAATGTTGTATTTTGTAATAATACAGTAGGTATTCCTTCAAAGCAACGCAGATATCGTTCATCAACAGTTGTGTTTACTAAACGGAAAATACCGTTACGGAAATTGTAAATGGAAACAATTATGTTTTTTATTTACATCCTTTCCTGTTATTGTCTGATTCACCTCTTCCGGATAAGATCTAGTTAACGTATAACAGGCCCTAGCTTAAAAACTCCAATTTTCAGGTCGCCAAGTCCGAAGCAAAACAGTCCCTGTGCCGTTAACGCCAAGTTCTAAACTCGCGTGGCTCGGCACCACAGACGTGGGCTCTCCTTGCGCGTACGACAATACAGGCATTTTGCGAATGTATGATGTCTCCAGCGGAGTGTGGATGCCTCTCTGTGATACTAACACACATTCTAAGGGAGCTTCCGATTCCTGGTTCATTGTTTCTGTGAGTGCCTATATTTTTTTTATTATGATGTTTAAACAAGCAAAAACCAAAACATTCTAGAAATGATCCAGCAAAAAATAAATAGATTTATGGCGATAAATCCATCAAAAGTTGATACAAGTTGACTTGTTTATTTTTCATGAGGTAACACTATGCTTTTTAACTGACTTCAAAATAAGGAGGAGGTTGTGCATTCGGTAGTTTTTTTTTATTTGTTACCTCATAACTCCATCATTTTTAACCGATTTGAAAAAATCTTTTATTTGACAAGATACAGTTTCAACGAAATTTAATTTTTTGGTCCCATTGAATTTTCATCAAATTAGGTTCAGTAGTTTGGTTTTTTAATCAAAAAACGAAATTGCGTATTTTGCTTTCCTGTGACTTTCAGTGAAAAATATAAAATATTTTACAAAAAAAAAACAAACCAAAAGAAATACTACCAAGTATAAAATAACTTTAATTTCAGAAGTCGGTGTTAAATACGGAGAAACAACCAAAAACTCCGACTTCTGAAATTATAGTTAATAAATTAAAATTAATAAAATAATTTTTATTGTTTGTAAATTCAAATCAACAATATGAAACAAAAAAAAATGCCTTTTGCAGGTAAGTGAAGCAACACAAAAAGTTCGCGCGATACTCTGCAGAGGGACATCGTTCCCGGCTACCGCACCTAAGCCTATCGTTGCAGAATTAGGTGTACAGGTATGATTATCTGGTCTTACTTTACAATATGCTCACCTATTTTGTTCATGAGGCGAAAATCTATAGGACTACAGGAATCTCAAGAAAAACTAAGTCCTATGATTAATTCACATCGCATCCACCATGTTAAGTCGCAAATCTACAAAAAGTTTTTAATGTTATTAGATTCCTCTTTGCGAAATGGACACAGAAAAGAGTCAGTATGAAGAGCAGCTAGTTCGATGGGCGCATACAACGGCAGATGTGGACATGAAAACTGCTCGAGAAACTGCACTCAAATTGTTTGCGGTAAGTGTGCATGATTATATTGCAAAACACATGTGATAATGAATTAGTCAACATAAAGTTAAACCGTTCGTTTATTTGTTATCATGTCATTCTAAAAACATGTTTTTGTAACAGTGATGCCACATCAGAATGGAAATATTTACCTTTATTTATTATTTTTAGCTTGCTTGCCGCAGCGAGATAGAACAAAGGGCATTAGAATTGATGGAGTTATTGAAAGACGATCGCTTACTGCCCTTAGCGGCCAAGTACGCGTCAAGGCTTGGCCGAGTACACTTAGCGGACAAACTGACGAACTTGGCTGAATCCTGGGACAAAGAGACAGACAAACTAAATATTGCGCAGACCTCACACTTCCAAGAGCTGGATACACAAGAAACTTATGACGTCACTAACGGCGACACGGATTTGAATGCTAGTCTTATTATACCACAGAAAGTTAAGGAGAAGAAGACCGATGTTGACACGACGCTTAAACCAATAGTAAGTTCTGGGAGAGATTATAAGTATTTTCTACCCGTTTTAAAGTTACTAGACGAGACTACGGGTAGCCGATGGATGCGAGCCGCACAGCAGCGGCCGTGCTGCGACACGCGCGCGGAGGCCTGTGTCCAGCAGTATGATGATGATGAGACGAGGCTGCTCTAGTGTTGACCAGACTCTTCTCGGTATTGTTCCACTCCTGATTTCATTTCATTATATATTAAACTATTGAATCTTGATTGTTGAAATTTATAGGTGGGCGGGCATGCAATAATTATTCTAAATTGAACCATATGTAAATGTTTTTTTAAAAGTCAGTCACATGATACGCGCTCCTTTTTTAAATGAATTTGCAACGAAACTATTGACTGCTTTAAACAAGAATTCTTTTCCAGCCTATAAAGTCGTCGCCCGGTAGAGCGAGGAATATATTCAAGAAGCAACCGACTAACTCAAAGAGTGCACAGAGTCCTCTCAGTTTAACTGAAAGGACTCTAGTTGAGGTGCACAGACCTGCTGACACCTCTGAGAATGATGACGTAAGTGCTTTATATATTCTTAATTATTCGACAAAAAACTGTCGTAACTTCTCTCGCGAATCACTCCATAAAGCAATATCCAGTAACTATACTAAATTTTTGAGCATATTCAAATTGATAATCCCATTATATTCATATAGGTACCTATTTGTTATTTAGAATCATGAAATAACCCAGTCTAAACTAATATGACTACTGCGAAACTACAAATCTATCCTTTTGTCTTGACAGTCTCCAGCACCTCTGGAAGGCGAGACCTTCGTAGACTGGTTCACAAGAAATAAATCTGTGTTAGAAAAACAGAACCCAGACCTTAGTCCGTCCGAGTTAACTCGACATGGTATCAAACTGTTTAAGACAGTTCAAGGCAAAGCCACCAATGGCACAGACAATGGCCCTAAAAGGAAATTAGATGAAGATACTAATGGGACAGACTCACCTGTCAGCAACAACGCCCCGAAACAATCCAAACTTAGTGCCTTTGCTTTTCATAAGAAAACATAGTAGTTGTTTGTTAGTAAATTGTATCATGTAAGTAACGTATTTCTTTTATTAATTTATATTACAATAAAATAATATTTTACAGTTTTTGTTGTTTTCAATATTATTATTAGCATCGTCAGAAGACTGAAATGTCCCGTCCTTATAAGGGTTTATTTGGTAGCTGAAATGCAAATCAACGGCAAGTGCCAGTACCTTAAGTTTTTTTTTTTTAATTTTCACTTTTTTTATCGTTTTGAATTTAAAGGTGTTATTCGCATATTTAAGTGAAATCTCCTAAGTGTATTTTTAATTGCAACAGCATAATTATTATTCTATATTAATAAATATATAAACAAATTTTAACCCTATCAAGAAATTATCCTTTTTTTTTTCAGTTAATTTTTGACTGTCAGTTAGGTTATTGGCACTTCGTCATCGAAATAATATTTTTTTTCGTGTTCCATATGTATACACATAACAGTACAGAACTGCATAACAACTCCAATCAGTTGTTATGCAGTTCAGTTCAGAGCATCATCAGAGTAGATGCTCTTCAAATGTCAATATTTTCGAGTCTTATCATAAAACAAAAACAAAGTGATTTAATTCGTTTGTTTATGCTAGATAGTACTGGGTCAATAAGTACGTATAATTACGCAAATGTTGCTAATTTTACCACATATGTGACATAATTATTTCATTGCCTTCTGCCCTTTGTTTGCATCAGCCTGCATTACGATTAAGGCCATCGATTCATAATATAAATTATTTCATAGCGGGCACATTAGTGACTTGGTTGTAGGTACTCAAAACTCAGGGGGTGAGTTCGTAGTTTCGGCCTTAGTTACGGGCGTTTCCTACTCTGTATCACCTATGGTCTTACGATTAGTCCCAAGCCCGAACTAAGAACAACTGTCAAAAAATCGTGTCGTCATTCAGTATTAGTTCGGGCTCGGGACTAATCGTAAGTCCGTAGGTGATACGGAGTAGGAAACGCACGAACTAAGGCCGAAACTACGGACTTCGGGCTTTGAGAGTAGACCCCCGGCTTCAATTATTTAGTTGTAACCATGATGGCATGTGCCTCCTACACTGAAGTATTTGATATCGCATCATGTTCAATAACTTCGTTCGGGCTGGCTCCACATTGACATTGGTTTCAACATTACCAGCTTATATAATCCATTCAGACTCGCTACAAATTCTAAAAACGAAACCGGCTTCACCGAATTAGAATCTCATGGATGGCTTAATGCTATTATTCCTGCTTTGATTTAGGATAAAGGTTAACAAAATTCCCATGAGCTTAGATGGAAACAACACAATGAATATTAGGTCACGCTAGCGATAGCGTTGACATGCAAAAACCCTATAATTGCTGGGGTCTTCCTCATAACAATAACCCATGACTCTGCAAACAGCAGGTTTTATTTGCTTTCCGTGTTTTTGTTTCCCCAAAAAGCAATTATAGCATTCCTCATATGAGAAGTATGTGATCACCTGCTAATATGTAAATGTAAACTGTAATATTGAGTTGAATGAGTCAGCATTTTCATTTAAAGTATGTTAAGAAAATGCTAGGTAGTCATTACAGCATTTTCAATACATACCGGATGCATGATGCCACTAAGCAATTAGCAAACACGTGTAGCATTGAGGTTTGTGTATGGACCTGGAGAAAATTAGTTTAAATGTAACCCAGGCAATTTTTTGAGCAATATTGCTCGGCAACACGTATGGACCCTTGTGCGGCAACTTCAATAAAATGCGGCGATTGCTCCATATATTCCACATTAACTCTATCTGTGTTTTGTTTTTTAACTAAATTAGATACTTGTGTGTTGCCTAGCTTCTTGAAGTTTCTTCCATATCGCTCAATGTTGTCATTGCAAAACATTTCGCCAAATTGACACTTGCTGCCGTTGCCGTAAATTGCTTGATATTTTGTGACGCCACAATCGACCAGTATTGCTTATAATTGAATTTTCATTGCCCATGTATTAGGCACAACAATTCAACGGTGATGTCATGGACCCCACCACTAAAAAGAAACTTAAGTTATCAAGAAAAAAGACCAAAAAAAATAATTAACCCAAGCATTAAGTAGGTACCCCACCAACCGTGTCTCCACGTTGCCGTCGTGGTGGGGCTTGCGTGTCTCAATGATCTTGGGGGCTTTGTCGGTAGAGCCACTCATGCCGGAAGGTCCCAAGTGAGAGACCAGACCAAGAGAGACACAAGAGGGGCACACCGTTCGGAGACTTGAGCAGTGTTCGGCTCCTCGGACGGTGTGCGTCTCATTGGCTTGCTCGCTGCTCTCTGGTACGCGTCTGATCATCAGACGTGACTGTGAGGGCAGCGAGCAAGCAGTGAGAGAGAGGGAGAGAGGAGGGGAGAAAGGGACCGCACCCTCAAAAAGGAAACTATGGATAAAGGCACTGAAAGAGAAGTTGTACCCCAGGGCGGTCCGGACTGCATAGCAGAAAGGGAATCCGCCACGCTTTACGCGTCAAGCCCCTCGTATTCTGGGGGGGGCAACAGTGCTCTTTATTCTCCGCTTGCCAAGTGCAACAGTGGCCGAGGAGGCCCCCGATCCAAGCCGTCCTTTCAGGACTTGATCGGGTTTAGTTTTAGTTCGCTTAACAAAGCGTCGGTCGGACGGAGCGCGGGCAGAGGCTCGCTTGAGCGTCGCGCGGGTGCAGAGTCGGAGTCCGAGTTGGACTCCGACGACCTGGTGACTGTAAGCTCGGCGAGCTCTGGACCCGAGGGGGCAGGGACTGCAGCGGAGGACTCTAGGTCCTTCCGCAAGCGGCCTAGACCGGAGGACGACCGGGGGTCGTCCTGCAGCGAGGAGGTGGCCTCGGCCCGAAAAATCCCCACCAGTAGACGGGGTAAGGGCCGAGAGGGAGGCAAGGGGAGATTGCCCGCCTCCAAGGTGGCTGGCCAGCGAGCCGAGGAGCTCGTCGCTGACGGACGACCCCCCGGAGAGGGCGGTCGCGGGGCTCCTGGTTCGGAGCCCTCCGGCGGTGAGCCGGATGACCGGAGGGCCGGGTTTGCGGAGGTGGTGGAGGCCGCGCTTCGCGATGTGGCCTTGAAGAGGAAGCTTTCCTCAAAGAACAAGGCCATAAGCGAGGCGATGGCCTCCATTCTGGCGGCAGCGGAGGCTAACCGAGGTGGGCCTCCGCGGGACGAGATGTCCAAGCTGCGGGCGGAGGTCGCTCGCTTGGCTGCCGCCACGGAGCGTCTCCAGAAGGAGAACGAGGGGCTCCGCGCAGACCTGGCCAGGCTCCGGGGAGCCGGCCCACAGGGGGCGCCTCAAAGGGGGCGCAGAGAGGACTGCTGTCCCGTGCCGCAGGAGAGCCAGGTGCTGGACCTGGTGCGGCAGGAGATGGCTGCCTTCCAGGCGCGGTTCTCCGTCCTGGAGGGCATCGTCCTGCGCCCCCCGCTAGCGAGTGCGGCGAGTGGGAAGGCCCCCCCAGGCCGGAAAAAGGCGGGGACATATGCGGCCGCCGTGGCTGCCACACCGGGGTCGTCCGGCCAGGACAAAGGGTCCGGGCACCCGCGAAGCCGGTGTCGGGAAAACCGGACCCGGCCCCGGGAAGGAAGAGAAAGGGTGGGGTGGCTGCACGGACGGCAAAGGCTCCTGCGCCAGCCGTGCAGCAGCTCCCCCCGGCTTCCTCGCCTTCTGAACCTCCCCCGGCTCAAGCCGAATGGCAAGTGGCCGGGGAGAAGAAGAGGGCGGGAAAGGCAGCCAGGGCGGCAAAGAGGCGGGAGAGAAGGCGGCGGCAGAGAGTGCGAGGCGTCGCGGCTGCGCTCCGCGCCCCGAAGACCGCGGCTGTAGTGATAACGCTGCAGCCGGACGCGGTGAAGAGAGGCGTGACGTATGCCAACACGCTCACCAAAGCCAAGGAGGCCATCAACCTCGGTGAGCTTGGCATCGTCGGGGGTCTCCGGCTCAGGGTCACCATGACCGGGGCCAGGATGCTCGAGATCCCTGGAGCAGACAGCGGTCCGGCCGCGGACGCTCTAGCCGAAAGGCTTAGGGCGTCCTTGGGCGCGGATGACGTCCGAGTGTCCAGGCCCACGAAGTGCATAGACATGCGCATTTTGGGCCTGGACGACTCCGTCACGGAGGAGAAGGTCTTGGCCGCCGTCGTCAGGACGGGGGGGTGCTCTACAGAGGAGGTGAAGGTGGGCACCATCCGTCCTGACAACACGGGCATGCGAACCGTAGTGGTGAGCTGCCCCGTGTCGGCGGCCAAGAAAGTTTCGGAGGGCCGAAGGCTCTTGGTGGGCTGGGTCTCCGCGCAGGTGAAACTGCTGGAGCCCAGACCTCTGAGGTGCTTCCGTTGCCAGGTTGGCAACCACGTCGGAGCACTCTGCACCTCGGAGGTGGACCGCAGTGACCACTGCTTCCGCTGTGGTCAGCCCGGTCACAGGGCCGGCTCGTGCGACGCCGCGCCGCACTGCTTCGCATGTGCGGCAGCTGGCAAGCCGGCCGATCACTGGGCTGGGGGCAAAGCCTGCGGTACACCCGCCAGGGCCGGGTCGAGGAGAAAACCCTCCTCCACCGCCGCCGCCGCCGCCGTCGCTTCCGCCGCAGCCGCCGCCACCGTCGCCGCCGCTGCCACTGCTCGGGAGGGGGCCGAAATGGAGTGCCAGTAATGGCCCCATTTCGCCTCCTCCAGACGAACGTTAGTCGCTGCGCCTCTCAGGAACTGACGCTCCTGAGCAAGGCGCAGTGACTGACGCCTGCGGACAGCGAGCAATGGGTAGCTCGCTGTCCGATCAGGTCAGGCCAGAGTCGACGGCGCGTTTCACTCCGAACGCGCCGGAAAGAGCAGTCAGCAACGGAGACGGGGCCCGCCAGGGCCAGAGCCTGCCAGGGTTGCGGAATATGTTCGAAAGAGTTACCGCGGCCCTGGGAAGAAAGGCACTAGGAGGACTAAAGGGTGGGTTTTAGTCAGTAAAAGTCTGACACTCCCTGCCGCTCCACCCAGAGCGGGAGGGGTCATTTGATGATTTCCCATCCTATAAAAAAAAAAAAAAAAAAAAAAGCATTAAGTAGGTATGTTAGATTGAATTTCGCTCCTTTAAGATTGGACCATGTTCACTGTATAAAACTAGTGGGTTTTCTGATACGAGTATTTTCCTGGATTAAACCCCTAGTCATCCGTTAATTTGATTAAAATCCCAAGTACTTATATTCAGGAATTTTCATTGGTCCAAAGTTATTTGATCCGAATTTATCTATTCACTGATAAAATGAGTCATGCCAGAATCTAGTAGCGTGTGAAATTGCAAGAGTTGCAAGTCATTCTCTACTTCGATAATATTTTTAATGATGATACTGTCAATTTTCTTCACGTCATCGCCTATGTTTTTCTATGTCATACATGATTTCTTAGACAAAAACATTTCACAATATTGAGAAATAAATCATTCAGTGAACAATTGCTAATTTTCAACCATTTGAAAGGATCGTTACTGATATTATTATTAGTCTGTAATGTAATCAATCACGTCTCGACGGATTTGAAACTTGGCACACGAGTACAGCATGACCTGGATTAGGACGGTAGTAAGTTAGATAGGCCGTGGGATAGGTCATTTAGATTTTGAAGTAGGGATTTTTTGGTAAAATCTAGTTTATAACTACATATTTATTTATTTCAGGCAATAAAAACCACTAAATTGTAGGTTACCATTTAAACGTGCGTATAAAAAAGAGCATCCATTAGTTTTCTTGGCATAAAATAAAAACAGTCTTTGTGAACGTCTTTAATCATGTAGCTTATTATGATGTAACCATCTTGATTGTTTCGATTAATTTAGACATTGACTAATTCAGCTTCATCAGGCGGCGGGAAGATTCCGTCCTTGATCATCTGCCGCCATTCACTACCGTTAGGATACGCGAACTTGTCTAATATTCCCGGTAAGAACTCTGTGCTGTATCCCGGTTGCTGAAAAAATAAACAAAGTATCTTTAAGCTTGTTTACACAGAGTCGCATTAGGACAATAACACATTCGAAACCCCTAAAAGGAAACCCCAAAAAATATTTTAGAACACTGGCTAGTGTTCTAAAATATTTGTTGGGGCTAATTGTTTTTGGTTTTGTGAGGGTGTTATCCAAATTCGGATACACAAATATTAGGGGTACCTAGTAGAATGTGCTATTCAATATAATTATCGAGTAAACGCTACCGAAGCTTGGTGCTAATCTCGTAGCCGAATTCTGGGCTTTTTAAATACCCATCAACACTCTTAAGTACATCAGTTTCCGAGTTGACCTTTCAAAATTGAAGTGTTATATTTTTTGTTGAAAACGTCGGTATCCTACCGTAGGCGCGAGGTATTTAGCGTTCTCCACGACACAGGGGTCAACAAAGTGTTCGTGCTGTTGGTCCACGTACTCGACGAGGCGGCCCTGCATGGTGGCGGACACGCTGGCGAAGTCCCAGTACTGCAGGTGCTGCACCATCTCGCACAGGCCCACGCCGCCCGCGTGAGGACATACCTTCACTGGAAACGATGACGATGTAAGGTTTTACTCTTTAGAAATCTAGTTTAGTCTGCTGTTTTAAACCAATCTGATAAACAGGTAAGTTTACCTTTCAGCTTCTCAGCCATGAGATAAACAGAGAGTATTTCGTTGACCCCGCCAATGCGCGCAGAGTCTATCTGACAGTACTGCATGCCACCGCTCTGCAGGAACTGCTTGAACATGACGCGGTTCGCGCACATCTCGCCCGTCGCCACTCCGATGTTGTACGGCCTTGATATACATATAATAAAAATTGTAAATTTCTCTGAAATTGCACGAGAATCGTATAGGAAAAGGTTTAATTTGTATAAGAGCATGAATAAGAGGAAGTTTGAGTGGGTAGGGTACCCAATTAGTTTGAAAAATTGCGATACGACCTAGGTGATTGCTCTTCACACTAATTTTGAGTTGCTGAAGTAACAGCCAAAAATGTATTGTTAATACCTCAAGTCATCGGTTGAAGCCCTTATGTCGCTTGAACTGCAGGATTTAGGTAACAGAGGGCAGGAAAGGAAGGGAGACGTATCAGTGATGCAGTTCCTCATCAGCACCGTTCAGCCTTTTCGTCGAGATATCCCTATATTTTCCTCGTATGTGGTTGTACTCACGCCAAAGCCTTCGATATAGCAGCATGGCCGAGGACGTCGTCAGGAGAAGTGGGCTCCTCGATCCACATCGGTTTCAGCGGCGCCAGTTTCTTCATCCATTCGATGGCTTCGTTTACACTCCACGCTTGATTCGCATCAACCATCTTTAAATAGTTAAAAAGCAAAATATTATGAATAAGGTCTTACTTACCTATCTAATGTGTTTTTTTATGTAATACCTATATAATTTTCTTACTATACCTACAGCACAATTTATAATGCAACGTTAAGTACCTAAATAATAAATTGTAGACGAGTGGTAAGTCTATACTAGACTAGTGAGGCGGGGATAAACATTTATTACGGGATTTCTAGAACTGACGTTCAGAATTAATTACTACATACAGTTCTCGTCAAATAACTTTGCCCCTCTGAAGTTGTGTCGAGTGGCTGCGTAATAGTCAAAATTACGAACACACTGCAACTGCGCATACGTAAGAGACATGGGGGCGGTGCGCGATTTTATGTCTCAGTCGCTCGTTTACGTTCGATGCATGCTTGCGTCCCGCTTGCTCCCGTGTATCTACCTGCGCGATCTTTGCAAATGGCTAACTTCAGAGGGGCAAAGTTATTTGACGAGAACTGTACTTCCGGTTTGGTCTAATGGTAATGGTCGCAAGCTACTGCTGACCGTGAGGTCTTAGGTTAGATTCCCAGGTCGGGCATAGTTATATGTATTAGGTTTAAATAGAATTTCTTAGTAGCACACCGTCATCGTTCACCGTTGGTAAAAGGTTCGCTTCCTATCACGGGGGCCTTAAAAATAACAGATGAAGTGTGAGTCTACATTTTGTACAGTCGGTCTATTCTGCTGTAAACATCTACTGTGACAACCAAGATGGAGTAAGCTTTGAGTGAACTGTCATTCCATCTTGCTTGGATGTATTGACACCTATGTTGAGATTTTTACAGAAAAGCACTACAGCTCGCTTAACGTTATGTTATGGTTCACACTAAATTGCGTAGTGTCACTTACCAAGACATTATCAGGGCCAATGCACTTGCGAACAGCGCTGCATCTCCTGTAATCATCATCGAAGTTGACCCCAACTTTAACTTTGAAGTATTTGAAGCCCAGTTTCAGGTACTTGTCGCATAGTGACTGCACGAGTTCATCGCTGTAGCCCAGCCAGCCTAAAAGTAAGAAAGGCAGTTCTTAAGAGGCGAGGGCCTATCTCCCGACTTTTCTTCAGCTATTTTTTTGCTTTTTGTTTAGATTAAATCTGAACAAGTTTGTTGGGCGTGTGCGCAAACACAGTTTCTGTTCTGGGTCAGAGGGCCAATTTTACTAATTTTAAGCAACATTCGCATCTCAGTCGCAATCTGTCAAAATATAGGGAAATTTTGCGAACTGCTAGTACTACCTACTAATTTTTTTTCGAACGTTTGCTTAAAAATAAAGAGAATCGGCCTCAGCCTCTACGACCTCATCCCACCAGCCCCCTTCTACCATCGGACCTCCAGACGCACTGCATCTTACCATCCCTACCTTGTAGCTATTCCACCAATTCGCACTAAGCGTTTCCAAACGTCTTTTATAATAGGTACGCACAGCAAAAGACTGGAACTCTCTGCCTGCGTGTGTGTTTCCAAATGCTTACCTACAACCCTAATCTCTTCAAAGTTAGAGAGTACAGGCTCCTTCTGGGTAAGCTCGTACCATCGTAGACTTTGTCTCTGTCATCCCTGACATTGACTAGAGTCAAGAGCAAACCCATCTCTAATAAAAAAGGCTTAATTGTAGATAACTGTTCTATTCAGGTTACATACCTGAATGGTAATGGAACATAAACAGTGCAATATGTCTTACCGACTTGTGTGGTGTACGCTGGGTATCCGTGCTGCATCAAATACTCGACTCTCTCGTCCTTGCCGGCTCGCTTTTCCTTCAGCAGCTTGATCGCTTCTTCCTTCGTTATCACGTCTGTGATGTAGCGGAAGTCTATCGTAGATACTAATTCCTGTAAGTAGATAAGTACGTTATAATGATAATAGTCGCAGAACCAAGAATCGAATTCATGACTTCTTTCGTTTTTCCATTGAACGGCAAGCCGAAAATCAATATTAGAAGCTGTTGTAAAATGTCTGAAACCAAGTTCAAACTTTACCTACCTACTTATGTAAATATTGGTTGCAAGTAGCAGTCTCATTATCAGCTGATTGGCTTGACGGGTAATTACTTAGTAACATGCAGGTTCGAGTACCGAATGTAGGCCAGTCTCCTTCAAGCCTCGTTAACGCAACCGCAATTTGGTTGCGGTCTGGTTTACATTTATAAGAAAACTAGCGACGCGCACAAGCTTCGCACGGGTGCAATGAATAACACTCCTAAATCAGCAAATTTACTAAATATTATCAAATTATATGAGTACCTAGGTGCACAAACATTCCTCATTTGTCGCTTTATAGTTTTTTTAATGAAAACCGTGTATCAAGAGCCGTTGCGTGGTTTAGAAGAAGTACCTAAGCGGCGAAACAAGCAGTGGCTGATAGCGACTTTGATTGATACTATTTAGAGCTTGTTACGATACCAACCTCGGGCTCCATGTCGACCAGAAGCCTCCACAACGGTTTGTTTTCAAGGCGAGCCCATAGGTCCCACAGGGAGTTCAGTATGGCGGCCGCTGCCAAGTGAGCTACGCCTTTCTCGGGTCCAATCTGAAATTATAAACGTCGATATGGTAATGAGACTATCTCGCTGGCTCTGGTCGAAGGTAAGCGCTGGGGTTCGATCGTAATCGGTATTCAGACAGTAGGTTCGCCAATGATACTTGAAAACTACTAAGCTCTCGAAAACAATGAGAACAGCTCAAATAGGTAGGTATGTAGGAAGAGTTATAGTTACCCATCTCATCTGCGAGTCGTTGGTAATAGTTCGCCAGAAACCAGAGAAGTTCGCGAAGATGTCGGCCGCATTCTTCCCGATGATGAACTTCTTCATGGACCGGATGGTGAGCACGATAATCTCGGTGCCTCGGCCGCAAGTGAATGTCAGACCGAAGCCCTGCCTGCCATTACCCGTGGTCGTTGTGACGTAGGCACACGAGTAGTTCGGATCAGTGTGCTGGAAACATTGTTTTGTAAGGTATTTAGTTTATCACAATATGGCCATTGATACCCTATAACTTTGTTTTCACTACTAATTAAGCATTCAAGCTATTAACTAGCTATCTGCTGTTTATCTAAAGTTACATAAGGAATATGATAATACCTATTTGTTCAACACACCCGAAAACTGGCTCCTACCGCTTTTAGGCACGCAATGAAGTGTATTTCGCACTAATGCGGAAAAGCAGCTGGTCAGTTTCGCCTAAATTTATTGTATTTATCACAGCAGGCTGGTCGCCAGGCAGCCCCATTGGCCGCCCGTCAACCCCCACGAAAATAGGCGTTGGTGAACGAAAAAATCCGCGAGCCAGTTTCCAAAATAATTTGTAGCTACAGCTTTCACAAGGGTCCAAGGTCCGAAGGTCCTAAAAAACCAGACAAGTGCGAATCTGACTCGCGCACCGAGGGTTCCGATCGAGTCTTGATTTTTCTAAAATACATTACCTACGAAAGTTTATTATAAACTATGAAAAAATATAGCAGGTAAAATTGAAGGACAAACTTAACTTTGTTATGTGAGTACAACTTACGTCACGGTCAATTCTTCAACCGAAAAATATAAGTTTTTAGATTTTATTCTCAATTTTCAGACTTTTTCCTGTACTTGTAGCTACTTTAAGATCTATCGTATTACCTTTCCATGACTCTAGGTCAACGGGAATAGTACCCCTTAGCATACGACGTAAATATAAACCTCTCCGGACCCCCTAAAAACTCCCCTTATATAGGTACGCCCATGGTTACTAAATATTACGTTTAGGTATCTACTTATATAAAATTTCGCAAGTGTGTTGAAAAACGTCGTTTGATGCACGTGGGCATTTGTAACTGCAGTTTCTCGGCAACATAACGACCTAGCCTTCGACGCGGGCGTCTATTCCGCCATTCTGCCTCGGAAAAAAAAATATCTCTCTCATTTCATTACCCATTGCTTCAGTAAACCCATTTAATACAAAAAATAAACATTGCTTTCTATGTTTTGTAAGGCAAACATTGCATTGCTTTCTATATTTTGTATTCCCTAAACATAGGTACTAAATTCCAGGAGTCTGCATAGAATTACCTACACCGGTCAGACGTTAATTCTGTTATCTGAGGAACAATTATTACGGCCAATACATAGGTCGTTGTTACATAATGATAAATAGGTACCTACATAATTTCTTTTCCATAACAAAATACCACGTGAGCCATTTCAAGGCTAAACTAAGGTGGTTTTTGTGGAAGGTAATTTTGGAGGAAAAAAAGGAAAAAAAAGGGTAAAAAAGGAAATAATTCAACAGTATGTTATACCTACTGTTGAATTATTTCCTTTTTTACTGACCTACTCATTTGCTTTACTAAGTACTGATCCACATGTTATTTAAATGCATATTAATATGTAAGTATAGGTTCTAAGAAAGACCCATTTAAATCTAAAACGAATGCAACAAGGCCACATTTACATGTAAGCAAACCATACATTAATACCTCTTGGTACTAACCTACTTACACCGTTCTCCTGACCAAATAAAATGCTGGCTACTTATACTACTTATGTTATTAATTTACTTACCAGAGCATCTGAGCCGTGGGAGCCCAGTGATGTAGGGAACCTCACATCTTTTACATCTATGGACACAATCTCCAACCCGCTTCTGTTAGGCACCGGCATTTTGTAATAAACTTAGCAACCGTCGCTCGTCAACTGCGCTCGGATAACCCCGACACGTTATGTTTTGTTATTTGGTTATCATCGTAGTTATCATTAACAGTATTTATGTTATTTTCGTTGAGATAAATAATGGGGTATGTTTGGTTTACAGATATGTTAAGTTTTAGACTTTAAGTTTAACAGCAAAAGGCTGAAAATACCTGCATTTCTTAATTTTTAATTAATTTTTCTTAAGATAATTATTATTATCCAACAGGTTTTCATTTTCTATTGAACCATATTATTTAATCTTGCGAAAGATGCAGATTCACATAATTTTTATTCTTAACAATTTTTTTTGTATTTAAAAACTACGAATTGGACACCTTAGCGTCTGCTGTCATACAAATTTATTTATTTTAATCATGCCAATTTATTAATTACCTCTTTAGTAGCATGCTACTAGGCTAGCATCCTATTTCCGCTGATCTAGTGTGTTTACGGTTTCTTGAATTGTACTGAAACTGCTGGTAGCATAATCACAATCTGATTCAGAGACACATTGGACTGCGGCCTTGCTTAGATTTCTTTTGCTTGCTTGATTTTTTTAAAGACATACCTAGTCAGTCTCTTAAGCCTATAGGTACCTTACCTTGGCAAAAGTGGTTCCTTATTGTCTAAGATATTAGAATCTTTGTTCTTTAACATTGTATGAGTGAATGGCTACAAAGTATCAGTCTTACAAGCGCGAGTCAAGCGAACTCAAAAATTACCGCAACTAGCCTCGGAAGAAACCCTTACTGGGGAACCAGGTTTTAATATACAGTATTATTATTTATATTTTTCATATAATTATTATACTGAAAATCAGGGGGTGCAAGTGCACCCCTCTCTCGGCGCCCATGCTTATTCCTCGCCCATACTCACCTACAGGTTCTGTACTATCTCGGCAATCCCAGTGAGAGTGTAAAAATTAAACAAAGAACTAAAACATTATAAAATTTATATTCAATCTTGTATACAATTATAATAAAAATATACATATGTTTTGATCGATTTCTTGTTCGAAAATTGAACACACTTACAATTCTGTGACTAGATCAAAAATGTTATTATTTTATTTCTTTTTATCAATTTTGTGATTGTAAATAATTTCATTAGAGGCACTTCTTTCAGGCGTTTTTGTTATTTATTATTTAGATAGATGCATTTGAAATGCATATTGAGCTTTAAAATATATCACGCATTTACTAACGCTAATATGATGTAAAACTTTCATTTCCCTCCAAAAACTTTTCCTACTTGGCTAATTTAATATAACAAATGCAGAAATGCTGCCACGTTTCAGATCGATTTTATTTTATTATTCATTCGAACTTAGCCAATATTCATGATTCAGGCGGCCAGGCTCCGCAATAGGAAACATGCATGTACCTAACTTTTATATTTTCTAAATAAAATACTGTCTTATTATTAGCACTAGTAAACAATTATGAAATGTTTTTTTATACTGTCTTCATCAATGATGAAGTTATACAGCTTCAAATTTGACAGTTAGAAATAATACTCCGTCACGAACTCTGACGTCGACGTCCATGCCACCCATATACAGTTGCGATCGATCAATGTTTTTTGATTCTGTATTCACTGCTGGTATTATACTGTTGTATATTTTTAGGTTACCTACTTAAATATTTTTTTTTTATATCTACACTCACAACGTAATGTTCCAAATATGAATTTAAAAACTATTGTTTAAACACGTACCTATTTTTTTTTGTGGGTAGGTAAAATAAAAGAAAAGCCATTACAGTTTAACATTTTCCTTCGATTTTCAAACAACTGCACCATAATAGTATGCCACGGCATATAATTAACTATTAAAACAATAGTGTGATAAACCCACACACTTTTTAATAATCCCTTTTATGTGACCCTTGCATAAACTATTATTTCATGCATATTCCCTATTACAAAACAATAAAATATAAACATTAGAAAATCGTTTACGGGGTGTGTTTATAGGTACGTACATATTCATAGATAGTGAGAGTGTAAATTAAACAAAGAACTAAAACATTATAAAATTTATATTCAATCTTGTATACAATTATAATAAAAATATACATATGTTTTGATCGATTTCTTGTTCGAAAATTGAACACACTTACAATTCTGTGACTAGATCAAAAATGTATTTATTTTTTTTCTTTTTATCAATTTTGTGATTGTAAATAATTTCATTAGAGGCACTTCTTTCAGGCGTTTTTGTTATTTATTATTTAGATAGATGCATTTGAAATGCATATTGAGCTTTAAAATATATCACGCATTTACTAACGCTAATATGATGTAAAACTTTCATTTCCCTCCAAAAACTTTTCCTACTTGGCTAATTTAATATAACAAATGCAGAAATGCTGCCACGTTTCAGATCGATTTTATTTTATTATTCATTCGAACTTAGCCAATATTCATGATTCAGGCGGCCAGGCTCCGCAATAGGAAACATGCATGTACCTAACTTTTATATTTTCTAAATAAAATACTGTCTTATTATTAGCACTAGTAAACAATTATGAAATGTTTTTTTATACTGTCTTCATCAATGATGAAGTTATACAGCTTCAAATTTGACAGTTAGAAATAATACTCCGTCACGAACTCTGACGTCGACGTCCATGCCACCCATATACAGTTGCGATCGATCAATGTTTTTTGATTCTGTATTCACTGCTGGTATTATACTGTTGTATATTTTTAGGTTACCTACTTAAATATTTTTTTTTTATATCTACACTCACAACGTAATGTTCCAAATATGAATTTAAAAACTATTGTTTAAACACGTACCTATTTTTTTTGTGGGTAGGTAAAATAAAAGAAAAGCCATTACAGTTTAACATTTTCCTTCGATTTTCAAACAACTGCACCATAATAGTATGCCACGGCATATAATTAACTATTAAAACAATAGTGTGATAAACCCACACACTTTTTAATAATCCCTTTTATGTGACCCTTGCATAAACTATTATTTCATGCATATTCCCTATTACAAAACAATAAAATATAAACATTAGAAAATCGTTTACGGGGTGTGTTTATAGGTACGTACATATTCATAGATGTGTGATGCTACATCAAACGCATTTGTCACCTTAATTTAGCCTCTTAATCGTATATTGCACATTGTGATGTCACTGATAGGTACAGACTACCGCATTCACATCCCTCATGATGAAATAATGCCATAAAACTTTATTTGTTTGAAAAACATATTCTATGCACTTCTTCTTACCTTCAAAAAAAATCTCATCATCAAGGAATGTTTCAAGTTAAATTATTTCATTATATCTTTCCTATACAATCTCAACATTCTCAACCCAAGCACCGAAGTTCCCAATCCATAGTCAAAGTTTAATTTCAATGTGGTATGGTCAACCACACCTCAATAGTAACGAAGTTGGAAAATCACCCTTACCTACTGCTATAACAAATGTTATCAAAGTTCAACTGTTATCATATCATAGACGTGCCATTGACTGTAAGTTTTAGCACATTATTATTAGGATACTAATGGCCATTTTTGTTAACACTAAGCGACATCTAAATTTGTATCTAATATGTAGGTACGCAGTAGCGTAGCTAGGGGGGGCGGGGCTGCGGCCCACTCTGGGTGACACCCGACCGTTAGTTGGCTGTTTTTTGTCACGGTCGGAAGTCAACTCTAAACCTGTCGCAAGTGAGGAGCAAACATTTTGATTTATATGTGAACATCCATTTTGGTGGGGTGACACCACGTTATCCGCAACGGGTGCCACCCATGTTAGCTACGCCACTGTAGGTATACTTCCAGAGTAAAAATAATTATTTAGTCTATCAGTTAATTATCAAAAAATATTGTACTTACACGTATTTTTTGCTTAATAGACGAAGATAAAACGCATCAAAGATCGGTAGTGGGGGCTTGTGCGTTTAGTGTATCTACTCAAATGTGACGTTACACGAGTTTTCAACGCAGTGTATAGTCTTAATTTATTGTTCACGTGAAAAAAGAAAAAATACTTCTTCAATGTTTTTTGGAAATCTATCTGACGGACTAAATATATTTTTTAATCTTTACCCTATTGAAAATCCAACAGTGAATACTACAATAATAATTAGGTAAAACCTTGTGTTAGTGAAAACGAGCGTAACAATTGTATCTACCAAGAGAAACATGTAAAATTGAAATCTAAGAAAAATATGTGTACATAAAATTAAAGCTAGGTATTCAGTAATTAATTCTACAATTAACAGATCTTTCTTGATTTCAATTCTCATACCCTTGGATTTTTCTAGAGTCCGCCAAAGATATCATTTTTTGCTCTTCTTATACATAACAGAGAGGTCTCTGACGATACTTCTCTCTCCCTCCTCCCACAGTAGAGTAGCGAGCCGACCGAGACTACCATCGTCGTCATTGTTCACCCAGTCCAATATTAGTTTGTAGCGCGCCTGGAAAAATAAAATGTTACTATATTACTATCACAGGAGCTCGTGGCTTAATTATGACAGCCGCACGGACCAATCTTCAAGGTTAAGCAACGCTTGCCGAGGTTGGTCTGTGGATGGGTGACCATATTAACATACCGAGACTCCTCCGTGCCTCGGAAAGCACGTTAAGCCGTAAGTCCCAGCAGTCGTTACGGATTGTCAGCAGCCAGAAAATCTCTCACCAGTCTTGCCAAGAAGTACCATGTTACCCAGTTAATGGGTTGTGGTGGTCTGGTAGGCAGCCGCTCCTCGTAAAATACTGGTATTCAGCTGAATCCGGTTTGACTGGGAGCCGACCCCAATATAGTTGGGAAAAGGCTAGGCAGATGATTACTATCACAGTTAATATTAATCTGCCTAACCCAAGTATATTGGGATCGGTTTCCAGTCTAACCAGATGCATCTGAGCACCAATATTTTTAATGGAGCGACTCTCTATCTGAACTCCACAACCCAGGCAGATTATCAAAATGGCCGTCAGCCTAAGCAGGCAGGTATGCGTTCGTTCAAAGTATTTATTCCAAACATTTTGTTACTGAGAAAATAAGTAACATCTGGCAGATCTGGGTCTGATCTGTACCGACTGTCAAAGATTTAAAAAAACCAGCCGGGCTCAACAGCTTCCTTAACCTTATAATAGATCGATCCGTGCGGCTGTCATTATTTAGCTACGAGCTCCTCTCTACTATCATAGCTATTAACAAGTACCTACCTAATTTAAAACCAAACTTCAGTCAAAATTGCAAGTCATATCTGATAAACATGTTTCCAGGAATATGCGAGTATTATCAGTTGGACTAATTTTATCAATACATTGTAGGTACTTAATTTCTGGTATTATACAGCTATGCAAATACCTAACTATAAAAAATATTTTGCGTCTTAGTTATTGCGTCAATCAAGTCAAGATATGATTAAAGAAAATCTTATCGGTGCGGTGTGTACTACAATGTTTGAGGAAAAAAAAACAAATAATTCCATACACAAAAACTGCAACTGTCTAATTACTTTGTTTAACTTTAGACAAGATAAAATAATAGCTGATAACACGAAATAAAATAGTGATTAAAACAACGACAGCAATCTATTGTTTATCTAAATTTGAAAAGAAAATTGGGTAAAATAGTTTAAAGGTCACTTAAACTTGGAATTACTTATCTAATTAGTAAACCTGGCTAGGCTACTGAACTGACTACTTTTGTCACAGAAAAATGTATGGTTCCTGTGGTCATGGGAGTCAAGCTGGGGGAAGTGCATGTAACTATTATATTAAGTCTGTTTAACATCATTTATGTTGCTTGTCTTGAAGCTTTGTCCACACTCTTACACAATGCAAAACATAAGGAATTATGAAAAACATGTGCAAAACATTAATGACAGAAAACAAAAGTACCTCAGAGATATCATAACCCTTTGCGTTGATCTCAGCAGTTTCAATTCTTCCTTGAGTAAAGCCGAGTGCTCTGAAGACAGCGTGCCAGTTCTTTCCTAAGTTCTTTGAGACATAATCCATGTAGTCATGATCAGGCTGGAAAACATAAATTATTATTTAATTTTTATTCATGATCAAATTAGGCACTGAATCAGTAGTTTTTGTGGTTCATCAACTACTTCACAAAAGATAGTCCCCCAAAACCCACGCCCGTTACAACTTTCTAGTGTTTGTTTGATGGTTTAGTGTTTATTAAAGTAAGCATAAATAGTGACCGAACTGTTGTTGCCTCACCAATAAGTACTTTAAAGTGTATGATATTTTCTTAACCGCTCCGGCCCCGGCAACACACCGGTGTGTTGCGAATTAATCGCGAATTTAGTGTTTATTTACCTATTACATAAGATGTATTTTTTTTTGGGAATTTTCACATGTCGGGGCCGCAGCGGTTAACAAAAGATAATCACCTTTATCGTAGCTTCCATGAGCAGTCTGATAAAGTTATCCTTCTCTATTTCTTCCTCTTCATACTTCTTCTCTCTGCCTGCTTTATCTGATGTCTTGGTGACAGGTCCGAAGTAGTAATCATTTCCCAGTCTCACGCCTTTAGCGTTCACAATGTTGTACACATTGCCAGTAGCTGAAAATAAAATTAGAGTTCATGAAAAAGCTGCATTGCAGAGAAATTGAATCAACATTTTAGTTTGGGAACAGTCACATTGATTAGAAAACAATATCAATATGGATCCTTTTTTTACAAGATATGATGAACAAAGACAATCAACAATAACAATAAATGGATGAGAACTCAGTACCTGTGTAGGTACTATAATACATTTAGTTGCAAAAGGTCTGTGTGGACAGACCTTTTGTTACACATATGTGCTTTAGTATGCCATTTCAAACTTTTGAGGATAGGATAATTATCTTATTTGCAACTAAGATCATATCACAAAGATAAACCATAGAGATAATACAAGTATGAAATCATAATGCATTTTTATACTTTTTGATGATTTACAGGCATGTTAAATAAAATTCCTGCCTTTCATTTATGTAAGTTACTTAGTGCACTAAACTTGTGCAAGTCAAGCACCAAACATTGATTGATCCTAATAAATTGGAATAAGAACTTGTTGTATATTATTTTGGGCAATATTTCGGACTCAATATTTTATTTGTTCAGTGTAGCAACAAGGCGTTTCACACTGATCAAAATAATAAAAGATTGCAAAACTAGTGAGATCAAAATATATGCCTAGTAAGCTCAATGTTAGCATAATAAATTGAATTGTAATTAATTGAATTGTTGTTATGACTCATCAAGTTATCAATACCACTTGACACAGTGGTAACCACATAAATAGGGTTAGCCAAACACAGTGCACCCCACTCAAAAACAATGATTACCTTGAACATTGACTGAGCTGGCACTCCCACGTTTTTCTTGTGAAGACTTTGAAAACTCTTCCTCATCCTCTTCTTCTTGTTTTTTTGATTTTTTGGACGTCTTTTTCTTTTTAGGTTTCTTTTCTTTTTTTATTTCGTCATCGGATACTGATTCTATAATTATTTCTTCCTCTTGTTCGTCAGGAAATTCAACGTTTTCATTATGTGCCTCTGGTGGCACAGTCTCTTCAGTATTCCTAGGAGCTCTCGGGACTGCGTCCGATTTCAGCCCCAGCTTGAATGCTTCCAACATTTTGTAGAGTTTACTAGACATTTTTGTAAATATTTTGTGGTTTTGTTACCTGTGTAATGTTTCTTGGAAAGTCACAAAGAACTTTCCTTATCAAAAAACATAAATGCGTTCAAATAGGTAAATTGTCTTCTAGGATATAGGTACACAAATCCTATTGCTGTAGAACTGTATCACAGTATTCAATCAAATCACTTTGTTAAAGTTTTGTTTCCTAGATTCCTGTTAGGGACAAAAATATAAAAATAAACTTTTGCCAAGTAGCTAATATAACACGTCCAGGAACAAGGTGACCGACTGACTGACACTGACAAACAGATGTTTGTATTGCCAGACCGAAGGTTACTAAAACAGCCAATTATATTTCCAAAAAAGCAGACAATCAATCAATCGGCAAAAGTTGCAGAAAATCATCTCAGAAGCGTCAACAGTCATAGGGTAAGTTAGAAGTGGGCAAGTGGGAAGAGGAACAGAAGAGACTAAGTTTGAAATATTTGCGTCAGCTTATTCTTATTTTCATCAATGAGCTTTATGATGATACAATACAAAACCATATTCCCTGCACGCCTTCCTGTGCCGATCAGCATCATTTTCAGCCTCATGATTGCAACGAAATTGAAAATCAATTTGTATTGGTCGATAGATTTAATACTAGGTATTTTAAAAAGGTGTTACTTACATTAAGTTTCAATGGAATTAGAGGCCACGGCCAAATTTTACTAGATTTTTTTACCAAATACCTCAGACCAACAAAAAAAGGTAGACAGCGCACCGCGAACATCAAAAGTGAAGCCACAAAACCGTGCTCCTTCAAGTAAAATACACAAGCTCACCCACACACCTACACTAAAACCATGCTCATCGCTCTTAGTACGTCATGAGCCGTCGTCTAGAAAACATTAATAGAAAAACATAATTATGCCTTCCTGTGTAATAAAAATTTGTAAAAACAATAGCAAATCACATAAAAGTCTCACAGAATCACTTTTCACTTGTGAGTACTTGAAATAACATCGTTTTTATTATAAATTAACTACGAATTTTAGGTTACTTGGAACAAAAACGTCAACAAACGAAAGCAGTGACATTAAGTGTGAGGGTTGCCATAATACGTTTTAATATTTCCCCATTCGATTAAACAAATATATATGATTTCTTTCTTCGAGTTATATTCTTATTTTCTTTTTTTTTAATGTATAAAATATTTTAGATTTGAAGTTTTTCAACACATTTGCGAGAAAACAGTACAATAGGTAATGAAAAAATCTTTTTGTTTTTAGATAGTCGGAAAGTCGCAACAATCTTTGACGTTTGTAGTATGAAAATAGCGCAAATTTGCAAATGGAACTACATATTTCGTCTCTTTTCCTCTCATTAAATTGAGACGAAAGTATTGTGCAAAAGCGCTTCCAAGTAGGTTCAATCATTCGGCTTATATTTTATTCTCGTACTTATATAAGTAAATTAATAAAAAACTGTAAAGGATACGTACGGCGCTAT
The DNA here is from genome assembly GCA_947386135.1 of Melanchra persicariae. Lineage (NCBI taxonomy): Eukaryota > Metazoa > Arthropoda > Insecta > Lepidoptera > Noctuidae > Melanchra > Melanchra persicariae. The sequence goes on along the minus strand of OX376644.1, from coordinate 7,919,137 downwards.
TCAACGGAGTATGCGGTAAAATATGTACTTAGGTGAGAGTACCTATTTTACCGCACGTTCCATTGTGTGGTGCGTTATATTTAACATTCGAATAATGTATACAGTCTTCGTAAATGCATTTTTTTGAGCAAATGTGTTGAAAAAGACTTTATTTGTTCATGATAAATAATATTTATTTTGTAAGCATGTTAAACATAACATTTACACGTCATTGTTCTGTTGTTATGTTTTATCTTGATATTACCTACTTTTTCTTTAGTCAGTGATTTTGTTATGGTGGTCTTTTTTAATTTATTAAAGTTGATTAAAGATATGATTACCTATTTTATTTTAAAACAATTTACATAATGACTTACGCATGTTACGCTTCGACAACCTTTTATAACTTATCTTACATAATTGAATGTAGGAATGTGATGTAAAAAATTGTTTTTTAGGTATAGATCTTTCTAAAAAATTAAGTTACAATACCATACTCAACAATATCTTACTTGTGCTGACTTCCACAACATTACACCCATAAAATATTATTTTCCAAGTTATAGGGAAAAAAAATAAAAAACGGCAACCCTTCGAGACACACATAGATAAAAAGATGGCTTCATCTTTGATGTTCGCAGTGCGCCGTCTACCTTTTTTTGTTGGTCTGAGCCAAATACTTACTGAACAAAATTACGGTACCGTAGATGATTGGACTCAGATAGCCTTGATTTTGATTTAAATATTTGCCCTATCGGCGCTTCTCTTCAACAAGCATAAAATGGCTTGAAATGAAAAAATCGTTTAATCTGGCATCACTTGCTACGTCATTTGTTTGTGGTGTGTGAGTGACTGGAGGCCAAACGATTGTAGCAATATTGTTGTCTCTTTTTAATCAGTCGAAAAGAAGAACATAGGAGTATGCCGAGTTATAATGACACATGAAATGTACCTATCTGTTTTTCCCCGATTTTATTCAAAATAGTACAAAACTGTGAATCCCCGACAAGTTCCAAGCTCCCATTTTGTATAATGTAGTTTACTATTTAATTTTTGACCTAAAGAAATTAGGTATCTACCTACCTAATAACCAAGTTTAGTGATTGTGTACGAAGTGGGCTATTAAATACTCAATATTGCACTACGAACCATCATCATCATCTGCCTAGCCTTTTCTCAACTTTATTGGGGTCGGCTTCCAGTCAAACCGGATACAGCTGAATACCAATACCTATTCTACGTGGAGCGGGTGCCTACCAGACCTCCATAACCCATTAACTGGGTAACACGACAGTACTTCTTGGCAAGACCGGAGTCAGATTTTCTGGCTTCCGAATCCGAAACAACTGCCAAAGATCTACAAATGAAAGCCGGGACCAACAAATTAACGAACGTGCTTTCCGAGGCACGGAGGAATCTCAGTATGTTAAGATCACCCATCCACAGATCGACCCCAGCAAGCGTTGCTTAACATTGAAGATCGACATGTGCGGCTATTATTATTTATCCAATAGCCAGAGGCGTATTTACCCTAGGGCCATCCGGACTATAATTCGCGTTTCGCAAAATCGGGATCAGAATCGGGAAACAGTTCATAGTTTTGTATTATAATACAAATTGTGTATGTCGCATAAAATTAAACCAAAATACTATGGGGTTGTAGGTTTTATTTTTAAAATACGACGTACGAATACGTTAACGTTACTATACGTCAAACATTCGTGATAGGCCCTCTGAAACAAGCTATTATAAGTACGTACCTACTTTGTTGCAGACCAGCACTTTTTATGCCCATTTTCTGAGAGAAGTACCTAAGTATTTTATCACCGGACACTTCTCATAATACGATGTGGGTGCACAGTTACACACAAAGTACCGATTAGCATAAAAAAATTAATAACACGAAATAAGTTGTTTTGAAAGTCACTCTTCAGTTATCATTTATCAGTAAACAACTGGCAAGGCGCGCAAGCGCCGCAGCATGCCCGCCTTCGCTTCAATACAATGAATCAATATCAATTGATGTACCTATGTTTATTGTTTAATACATGACTTACTTACTGAAAAAATACTAAACTGAGTTTCTTGTGATTTTCATCCGTTAACTGAATTTGATTTAAGTAGCTCACAATCTGTGCAAATATCAAAATCGGTCAATTTAAAACTAAGTATTTCGAACTAAATATCCAGTGTCTTCTGAAGACTATAATACAAAACATTTAACCAAACCCTAAAAACCATATATATATTATATATCTTACGACAATTTAAATAATCTAACAGTAACAAACAAATTAAACTTAACATGACGTCTAGATGTATCGTGTGATTAGAGAATAATTATGAGTGAATTATGAGTGAAGAGGTTGTATGATGGTGTAAACGTGCTGTTTGGCTATAATAGGCATGATGATGACATATGCACATCCACATTACGAAGGAACAATGAGTAACTGTTCCGTAGCATCATAGTCTAACTTTTGTAACCAGATTGAGAGCTTCTTTTTGGACATCTTCTTGGGAAGGTCATAAATTGACAAGAATTGATTAATTTTGTTATACAAATAGTTTCCGAACAAACCAAAATGTCGGCGGGCAAAAGCTGTATGGAACCGAATTGTGGTACAGACGGTGTGTTTACGTGGCTTACCTTCAAACAGGGTTGGGTTGTAGTTAAGAAGAGCGTGCTTACGTAGGATCGTATGGCAAATGAAAAGTTGGCGTACGGTTAAAACCCCAACTCGATCATAAAGTTAATTGGTGGGAAACAAGAACGGTAGAAAATAACTCACCTTTAACACTGCCCTCTGTGCTCTTTCGATCCGAAGCATGGATGTTTTTGTCGCTCCACCCCATATAGTTATGCAGTATGAGATAAGTGATTGGCATAACGCAAAGTACCTACACCATTTTCCATATTCCCGTGTCGAACGAAGGTGACGAAGGTTTTTAAATACATAAATGAGTTTTCGGATTCTCGTAGCAAGAGCATCTATGTGCGGGTGAAAACCTAGAGTGACGCCCAGGCACTTTATTGTTTCCGTATGTTTTAGATGGGGACACGAGCAATGAGCACTTCGAGAACACAAACACGACGATGAATGGGCAGTAATTTTAAGATTATCGAAAGAGTCAGTTGGTTTTTTAATGTAAAAAGACATGTACTTGGTTTTGCCAACATTAAGAGCGAGTTGATTGTTTGCAAGCCACGATAGAACTAGGTTTAACCCAAACTGAGCACAACTGTAAACCTCGGACGCCGTGAACGACGGGAAGATCGCAACTAGTCCATTCATCAACTTTGTCCCTCTGGAATCGATTGGTAAGGTAGTCCGAAAAAAGCTTTAGTGGCACATCCCTCACACCGACATTCTCCAATTTCTTCACTAACAGTGGTACGGAGACCGCGTCAAAGGCTTTGGCGAGGTCCATGAAGATTGCTATTACCTTTTTGTTTGCATCTACTTTTTCAGACACAAACTTAGTCAAATCGTGTATGGCGTCGCTGGTCGATAAGCCAGATCGGAAACCGTACTGAGAAGCTGATATCAGTGAATTGGCTTCGAGGTAATTAACCAGGCGCTTCTTCATGATCCTCTCCAGAACCTTAGACAAAGCTGGCAGAATGGAGATAGGTCTATAATTGTTGCCAATGGTAAAGAAAATGTGATAGAGCACGGATGATGGGTTTTAGTCAGTAAGAGTCTGACACTCCCTCCCGCTCCACTCAAAGCGGAAGGAGTCATTTGATGATTTCCCAACCATAACAAAAAAAAAAGTTATTTCAAATAGGACACTGAATAGCTAGAACAAAATCATTTTATTAGGTACCTATACTTAATCATTATTGTGGAAGTGTGGCCGATTTCAGAATGTCGTCCAATTTGTTCAATGCGAAGAATTAATGCGGCTTGGATTGGATGACCCTCCCAAGTCGGCTACCAATACCTAGGTATATTCTAAGTATTTGCAACACGAAAGAATAAGGCCGAGATAAAGATATCTGGATTCGTACCTTTTTTATGGATGGGAAATCATCAAATGACTCCTTCCGCTCTGGATGAAGCGGGAGGGAGTGTCGGACTCTTACTGACTAAAACCCATCCGTGCTCCTCCTAGTGGCCTTTGCGTTCCAGGGCCGCGGTGACTTTCGAACAAAATCCGCAACCTACTCAAATTTTTGGTTTTTGGAGGCAGAATGTAGAAATGAGTTCGTATACTATATAAATATAGGAAGTACGTAGCTAGCAAGTTCCTTTTTTAAAGCTGTGTCTAGTGCGCTGACATCTAATCTCAATGTCAGCACAGGCTCAAAATTTTCTTATTTATAATCACCTTCGATGCAATAGCTAAAAATGAATAAAAAGGGAAGTGATTCAAGGTTTTCCATACTACCGTGGTTAAATTTATTAAAATTGGGACTTTTTGACACCATTTATGCTAAAGGCCCCTGTGAAACTAATCCTCCCCAGAAGGAACAGTGGCATTCTGAATCCTCACGACCAAGACCATGCGTCCCTAAGGAGCCACCAAAGGATACCGATACATGCGCTGGAGGTGACGCGCCTCCTATCAGAATATGCAAATGCAAATCATCTGAAAACACTTGCTCAGCCGGAGACCGAGGGAAAACTGGAGCTGGGGTCACTGGTTCCCGCACGGGAATTGCCGTCTGTCCTCAAGAAGACAATCTGCCGGCAGGTGCCGCCAACCCGGGGCTTCTACGGCATATACACAATGCGGCAAGATATCGACTACCGCAATGTTTTGAAGGAGGCAGTGTATCTGTAAAGCAGAGCTCAAAATGCAATAATTGGATGTTTGGACATACTTTATCGTTTAGTTCAGTGACTCCTGGGGGTTATAAAATGCTACTGTCATACGCGAATAAGAAAAGGCCGTCGGCTATGCCGTACTTCGTGATGGAAGCGGCGCCCGGAGGTCAGCTGAGCTGCGAGATGCGGGTGGGCCCGACGAACGGCACGCGTGCCACCGTTGTAGCGCAGATAGCCGACGCAGAGCTCTACAGTTTTGAGAGCATCATAGACGCATATTTCAATAGGTTTACAGCTTCCATTATCGCTGTGAATCGAGAGTTCATTGCACTTCACTATCTTCAGGTATTATTTTGGACATTCTTCGGTCAATGTGTACCTATACTTTTCAAAAACTAGAGACTAGCAAAGATATTTTATTGTGACTGTATATTGACTATAGACCCTCATGCCTAATTGCCTATTAAACTTGTAGTCTGTGACGGACACGTTATCATTGGGAGCAGAGGTGGTGGCTCGAGGGCAGTCTACGGAGGTGAGCTCAGCATCGGGCGCCGGCCGCTGGGCCAGCGGGGACCACTCCATCAGCGCCACCCTGGGCAACCGGGGCCTGGACCTGTGCTATGCTCGGGATATCAAGCCGTTCCTCACCGTGGCTGCTATGCTTGAGGTGACGACAAAATAGATTTAAATCATTTATTTCAGGTAAGACTCATATTTTACAATAAATAACACTTGCAGTGCAGTTGTCAATTAGTAAGTACATTCTTCAATTGGCTATAGTACGTAAAAGCAAAAGTGGCGCTGATGCCCACGCAAATGCATATAATAAGGTCTAGTTATTTCAATAACTAGACCTTACCACCTATTTACCAGTAAGTTAGTCAACTCAAAAACGATAGGTTGGTTTTGACACCTACTTAAATGCAAGATTACGCAGCAGACTGATGACTTGGCTCTGCAGACCGTCTCCAGAAACAAAACTAAGTACTACGCTTACAAAACTAAGCAATACGTAAAATTGTATCGTCTAATCATAGGTAGGATTTGCGGTGCGTCGCGCCGTAGCGACCCTGGCTTACGAGTGGCACACGCAGCAGTGGACGGTGCGAGCCTCCGCGGACTCCGACGGGCTGGTGGGCGCCACGCTGCAGCGGTCCATCGGCGGCAAGAAGGCGCAGCTGGGCTGTGCCATCTCCGCACTCCTCAACCACCCCAACGATAAGTTCAGGCTTGGCTTTGCTGTAACCGCCGCAATTATATAAACCCAGTCAGTCAATCTAGTCCCAAATATCATGAAAACATAAACTAAGACTGTTTGGACCTTGCAGAACGACTCAGCAATAATGATAAACATTATTAGATGTAACAAATGAAGTAGAAAGACACTCAAGGCTTCCTTTGTCGCACTCTCGTGACTTTTTCTGATGTCTTATTTTTGGAAATTTTAAAAAAGACTACGTTCATCACCTATCATACTTTATGGTACCTATGTTAGTCAGCTGCCTAATTTTTTTAGTGTCTCTATTTGAAATGTCAAATTATTGCCGGTCGAATATTTCATTTTAGCTAGCCAACAGGTCTGATAACCGTTTACATTTAGCTTAAGACGAGAACTCGCATATTTGAATGAATATCGAGCAAGTATAATGTGGCTAAAGTTAGGTAGAAGACTGGAGGCTTCTTTGCGGCTTAAATAATCAGATTAATTTCGTCCAGAAATAAAACAGTAATGGAGAATGAAAATTGCAACTAGGTACCTAAACCTATCTCTTTTGATATGTTTTAGTAATACAATCGGCATGAAACATATAATGGAATCTAGAAACTTATTTATTATTTGTATTGTGATATTTACTGTTTCTTAAGATTGTTTTATAATCATAATCAGTAATTAGGTTGTATTCGAGCGATTTTTGTTAATTTGGCCTGTCGTTATTTATCTGCTGTTTATTGGTTTTTAGGACCCTTGTGCCGTGAGTGAGTTATTTGTGCATTTAATTCAAAATATATATGATGGCTTATAAAAAAGTTGAATATCTTTTTGATTTAATTATTCTTCGCTAGAGAAAAATATATAGCTTACCTTGAAATCGCAAGACAGCTAGTGACATAACCTCTTACATCGTTTAAAAGTCACAGAACATTCACAGGTTGTCCTCACAGTTTAATAATGCACACAAACACTAGAAAATACTATTAAAAATTCATTTTCAATGTAACGATAATGTAGGCGTGTATTACGCGCCGTCGGCTGCGGCAGTGGCCGGCGGCGGCGGCGCGCTGGGCGGGCGCCTGCGCGGCTGCTGGGCGGGGTCTGAATCGCCGCCCTAAGTGGATGCGCATACAATAATGGACTTTACATCGTAAAAATAAAGTGTTGTTTGATGTAAATGGGTGTGGAGTGTGGAAGTGTGGGCGTAGGGCCCTCGGTTGCTGCAGTGTGTATGCCGTGGCGCGTGTTGCGAAGCGAGCGCGGCCGGCGGCGGCAGGCGGCGGCAGGCGGCAGTAATGGTGATGGAGCGGCTGGCGCACTTCGTGAGCAAGTCGCTGGAGGGAGGCGAGGCGCCGGCGCCGCCGCCCGAGCCCGACGCCGACGACGCCGACGACGTGGACGTGGACATCACGGAGCTGGAGGACGCGCCGCCCGCCAAGCGGCCGCGCAACTGGCTACTGTCGCCCGAGCCCGCCTGCAAGCGCGAGGCGCCGCATGACGATGATGACGACCACAGGCATGGTAAGTCATCAATCATCAAGTGTATCTACTAACCTTCTATATGGTATGTTTCGTGCTAGAAAGTGAAAGTCAAAGAAGTAAACGGGTTGTGCTGATTCTTAGTACCTAACATGGTACGAGAGCTGGTTGGATGGTTTTTGAACCCATAAGTTATTTGCACCAATCATCCACCAGACACAATGACTTTTACATATATCCCGAGTGTTCAGAGTTGATACGAACTTTCCAACACTCTTTAATTAACAGCTTGTTATTATACCTGTACTAATCCTACTCGTTTACCTATAAACATAAATAAATCCATTGTCACTTGATTCAAAGCCTGCCTTGGTAAGCTACTTTAGGAGTAACTTCTGTTGCATCACACCTATTTTTTTCACGAAATACATACTTTTTCCAATAAGTACCTATTCAAAAACACATTGAGACACTCATCAACAGTTTTTATAAAATGTACCTACCTATGTTTATTAGGGGGTCAGGGAGGGTTGAGTTCCTAAACGAATTTTCTTATGAACTTAGATGGTGTTGTTGTTGATATTATTTTCAAACTGGAGGGCAAGTAAAATCACAACAATTAAGGGACTTTCATCAAGTAGCTTGAATAAACGATCACACTATCAATATTACATAGATCAACAAATAAATTTTCAATCATTCATTGTAATTCCAATTCATCTACTACCTATATGTTACTACCTACTTAATTAGGTATAACACCCGGCTTCCGAAAGGATAGTCAACACAACAATCACCAGTAAACACCTGTGAAACTCATGTTAATTGCTCCGATAGACTGAATGAACTAATAACAGTCATAAGTTTTACAGTTTCTTAGTTAAGTATCCTTTTATATACTACCCAGAAACTGGGTGAAGAACAAAACGATGAAGGTCTGTAATAAATATAGTAAGCAACACAGAAACATTAATTGACACAGTTTGTGACACGATAGGTACCTACACCATACAATATAAATAAAAGAATAATAACTAGATAACGAAGTCACAATATATAAGGTGCTATAAAATTATCTGCCAACCTCTTGAGGGGTCATTGTACTCATAATTATGAACAACTTTTACTATGGGACCCAACCTGAAATCGCGAAAAAAAAATCAGCTGGTCCCTACAGTTTGACGAGTTAGACGAAAATAAATGTAGGGACCAGCTGATTTTTTTTTCGCGATTTCAGGTTTGATCCTTATTTTTTTTTATTTACTTCTCCGTAGTACAACCAGTTGGACATCGCAGTTGTACCAAGGGTCGGGAGTGGAAAATTCAGGTTGACTTGCATGCAACTGCGTACCCCTTCACAGCGTACCGGCGTGATGTTATGTTATGAACTGTTTACACTGTAAACAATAAACATATTTATTCAAGAGTTCCGTAGCCTACCTCCGAAGTTCTTCATCAGATCTTCACCAAATTGAAATGGGACCAGTCCGGGAAAATACTCTTCCAAACAAAAAAAGAAGCATCCAAATCGGTTGACAATTGGCGAAAATATTGGTGAACAAACATTCTTCCTGGGATCCCATCATCAAATCCTGACTAATACCTTCCATCATCAGCTCAGCAACATGAGATGATGATTACCAGGCACAAAACTATAACATGAAAAAAATTTAAATTTAAGTTGAAATTTAGATTCTGACTTGGTGAAAATGGGATCACCTCAGGCGTATAGACTTTAGAATTCAGAGTTCCGTTGCCTATTTCCGAAGTTCTTGATCACGGTACACCTACGGTATTTGTTTTTCACACGTCAGTGTTGTTGCACCGTAGGTATTTCATTCGCTGCAAAACATATTTCAGTCTTGATAAAGGTCTCATGTGTTCCTGAAGTTTAAAGTAAAAACACAATATTTCATTGTTACAAATAGATATTAATGCTCATCAAATGGAAAAAATTGAGTGAAAATCCATGAATAATTCGTACACCGTATCTATTTTGTACAATATTTTTAGTAAAACTAATTATTTCGATGGCGCGTGTAATATTTGATAATATCACCTAATATTATCAGTAAAGTGGTACCCGCAATAAAATTTACCAATAGAGATACAAAACAAACGTGAAAAATTACTTATTTTAAATTAGAATTATTATTTGTACACAGAAATAGTTACGCCATCTTGAAGTAACACTTAGTTGCACAGCACAAATAGTTTTTGTTGCTAAATCCGTTGTAGATTTAACAATAGCCGTTACTAAGCCGTAAACCATCTTTTGGCTGTATAAGAGAATTATATGAGCTGGGATAGTGGCCAATTGACAGCAGTATAATTGCCATTGTACAGCCCATGTACAGCTCTTAAATGCTCTGGAAGCTGTTAACAAGCTACTATAAAGCTCGGGGCTGGTTAATTTGGGGCCAAATTTAGAATTATAAGAGCTGTGTAGCCGGATATATAGCCCTTGTACAGAAAGCATTACAGCCTCGAGTTTTCAATAATTCTGTTGTCCAATGACTGTACAGCTATGTGTGCTGCTTGGGTTAATTCAATATTAATTGCTTGGTTTTAAAACCATAGCACTGTAGTTCAGTTTTAGACTATAGCCCACCGGCTGCCTTGGAGTCATGCTCTAGTTGTATGGTACGTAGTACGATTCTGTGTCAATATCACCGTGATAACTTGGGTAAGGTGATGAGCTTCCAGTGAGCTGTCAATCCCTTGCATTAATTGGAATGACAGCCGGTCGACTCTGTAAACATGTCGAAGTGAAGGCCATCATATATATGTATTAATTCCATATTGATTACATGGATTGACAGTTCACATAGTGTTCACTTCACCCAAGCCTTCACTTCGACATGTTTATAGAATCGCACTGCAGTTCACTTCACCATAATTTTGATGTTGAGTTTTTTAAAGAATGGACCGGCTAGTTAGGTTTCATGCAATTTTCGCTGCTGTTCAAACCTCTCCCAAGCTGCTCTCACAACCCAGATCCTCGTCTTCTAGCATCCATTCTACCCCAGTTACCTTTTTAATAAAAAAAAATAAAATTCAATAAAATCCATTTATTTCAGGTTTTTCCCCTTAGTTATTAGAATTTTTGAATAGCTGATAAGACAAGGATATTTTCCTAGTAATTTGTACATCAGGTGTAGTAATTTATTTTTGCACTGGACAACATTTTTTATGAAGCAATAGCAAAAATTACCAAAAAAAAATGTTTCATTAGTGATCTTTGCCAAAGTTTTACGTATTTTTGAACTTTTAATTATGGCGTCAACTATGATAATAACTTAAATTTCAGTACTTACAGTCGCGCAATAAATCATTTGTAATTTGGCTTCAAGTGATTTAATTTGGGATTTTTCATAAAAAACTTAAAATCTGACTAAAAAACTACTGAACTTCGGTTGAACATTTGGTGGCTTAATTTATGGCATTTTAACTTGACGTATTCCTTGCAGGACGCAAGGAATACGTCAAGTTACCAGTAACCATACTTATATAGGTACATAGCGATCCTGATATTAGAATTAGATTTTAATATACAGGGTCATTTGTAAAACACCAACAACCTTTCAGTGGGTGAATGTACTCTGATTATAAACAACTTTTGTTATGAGACCAACCCTGAAAAATCGAAAAAAAAATCTACTGTTTCATACATTTTCATCGGGTGAATATTGAGTTTTGTATGAAACAGCCGATTTATTTTTTGACATTTCAGAGTTGGTCCCATAGTAAAAGTTGTTTATCATGAGTAGGTACTTTCACCCACTGAAAGGTTGTTGGTGTTTTACAAATAACCCTGTATATTGTACCCTCAGATTGTACCTGTTTTACAAATAAATCATTTCAATTTGAATTTTAAAAGACAATGAGATGCTGAGCATTTTGGGCACCGGTTAACGGTTGCACAGTTTTTTTACATTCTATTCATGTGTAAGGATCCATTCAATGCTGCCATATGAGACCCATGTGGTGTCGTCTAAATGTCTTATGGTCACTTGTCAATTTGCCAACATAACATGTTCAAGTTTTTTGACGTTATCCTCTGAAGGCGACGTCGATTGGTGGGTTTCACAGTGTTCATCTTCCATGGAGGTTCTAATAAGCTTAAACTCCATAAAACAGCCAGAAACCGAGGCGTTTAGAATAGCATAGAACCCTAGTATGTTGAGTCATGGTGAGCATGTTTTCAACGCCTCTCACAAAAAGTTTGTCCCAATCTAGGCGAGTAAGGGACTCACCAGAGAATGGGCAGCAGCATTCTCTGTAGGTACATTGCTATAGCTACACTGCAATCGCCAACCTGCCTACCAAGCGTGGCGATTATGGCAAACCTATGTTGGTCTATGTCCTAAAGTGGACGTCTTTCGGCTGATATGATGATGATGATCTATCTATAATGACAAAGTTTGTCTACTTGTATCAAAATGTTGGTTCTTTTATTTCACTAGACGGAAGGTTTATGTTTTTAGGTTTTTATTTAAAGTGCTTAAATATAGCTGCAATAGTCTGCTAAGGGCAGGAAGATGATGAGTCTGCTCGAAGCCGTAGCTTCAACACTTTAGTTTCTAGTAGGTATGTGACCTTACCTACTTGATAAAGGAAAAAATTTGAAAACTAAAATACTGTAGGTACCTATATCATTTCGGTGAAATCTGAATAGGTAAGTACAGACCTTAAATAAAATCAAATTCACGTTTCAAGTACCTAACCTAATAAAAAGGTATCATTCTTAAAACGATCATTAATTACGTTAAATCGCCGAACGCTGTGTGAGAAGAAAGCTCCAAACAGATCCGAGAAAGAGTTCTCAATCAAATAAATCAGAGACGCTCGGCGACTTTAACAGGGGTTATACTTTCGGAGCGTTGTACAATTAATCACTGTTCGCTGGTCGTTAGGTGTCTGAGGAGTTCGGATGCCCCGGAGACGAAAGGGGAGAGCGGGTGTGGCTCACAGCGCCGCCCACAGCCGGATAATCCCTCCATTTACATAATTGCCGTATAAAAAGGAGAGCTTCCCAATTTGCTAAATTGCTTCAAACGACAATCTTAAGCGTACAGCTAGAGCCGGCGTGTTCCCGGGAGGCGAGTAGGCGAGTGCCGCCGCGGCACGAGGCTCCCGTCTCCGAGCCGGCGGACGATGCGATTAACGATGTATTAGCACTTCGCTGATTTATTTCTTGATTAATTTAACCGTTTGAAGTATTTTACGCCTTTTTAAAACCTATACGTACATCTATCTAATACCTTTAAACGAGCAATTCTTATATACATATATATGTCGCAGCCAATTAGCTTTATCGGCCGTTTAATTGGTTGTCTAGCCTTTTCATTTCAATGTGACGATTTTTCAACGACCTAAGTGACATCTTTTGTTCAATATCGTTTAATGACTTGCCCATGTCATTTAGGTCGCTCATTAAACGGCGCAGTTCAGTAAAAAGCTAGACTTTTGATGAAATGGCTGATTTAGCTAGTTGGCTGCGACGTGTAACAGAATAAACGCAATACCTCTTATGGGGTCATTGTACTCATCATTATGATCAATTTTTACTATGGGACCAATCCCGAAATCGTGTAAAAAAAAACAATTTGACAAATCGCGAGCTTTTTATGGATATAATTTAACATCATCTCATTGCATTTTATTGTTAGGTACCTACATATTTATTTATTTACCAGGGTATCTACTTTATTTTGTCTTCAAGCAAGTCAGCAAGCTGCAAGAAAATAATCGGAAGAATTTGCAAAAAACATCAATTCAACAGTTTTAATTCGGTTTATAAATTCGCATTCAAACTGGACTAAACAAATATTAATAAAAGAAATTGGTATAACGGGACGTCTCAAACAGCAGTAACACTGAGCAGAGCTGTATTCTGAGCGAAACTGTTATTCCGTAACTCAATTACGACCGAGTACGACGACGCAGCGAGAAATGCTACGACAACATTCTGTAGTCAGATTCAAAGTTAGTATTACAGTTTAACATTCTCGCTTGAATAAAACATTGAAATTGCGTTTTCATCGTATTCAATTACGTAGTGTTACAAACTCCTTCCTTCTCCGTCCACTAATCAGCAAGAGTTGGCATAATGTTGTTAATTCCTTTGCCCGGAAGACATTTAACATAAAAATTTATAATAATTACTCAATTAAACACCCATTAAACACCTATTTAATATACCTACTGTATTATTAAATATAATTATTTAATAATACAGTAGGTATGAGTATCTATTTTGTAATTAACTAATACAATTAACGGTTTTTCATTGTTTGCTTATTTAAAAATATATAATAAGTTTCTCATTGTTGTTGATTCAGAGATGATCAAATGACCTACTGGGGATGAATATGAATCAATTATTGAAGATGTTTTAAAATAAGGATCACCGAGATGGTATTTATGGCACCCTTTGTGTTTTTCTCCTTGTTAGTACACAGTATTTCATTTCTACGTTTTCGTTAAATCCAATTCACAGTAGTATCACGGGGAGGCCTACCTTTTCTAGTGGCCTGGTGTCGGGATGTCCCTGGAGAGTGAGGGGTCCCTCCATCTCGTATGAAATGTTGATTTAAACGGCACTTTTATTTTGATTTGCTCTATTACTTCGTATTTTTATGAATTGATTCTTTTAGTAACATTTATTTAATGTAGGTAAACAACATATTTTCGGTGAGGTAATTAATTAATTTATATTTTTGGGAACTTACAGCAGATTTTAAACGAAACGAGCGGAACCGTAAATTCGATTTTGGGGGAACCACAACTCAATTTCAAAGAAAATTACAACAGCGTTAAAAAAACGAAGAAAAAGCTCGTAGCATAATACCTATGCATAATCTGGAATTTATTAATTCCAATTTCCCCCTTTAATCCGGTCATAATAGACATTCTACGTAAAAATTGGTACGGATGCTGTGGACACGATAATAAATGGAATGTGGAAGTCCCCATCGATCTCCCATCTCCGGTCAAACTTCGCAAAAATGGGTTTTTTGCATTTTCAACGTAACGGTTAGTTTTATCATAAAACTAGGTCAGACAAAGACGGTAGGTCATGCAATTATCTTTAAAAATGTTTGGTTTTTGGTTTTTGGGTGTCGTTGCAAGTCAGCTCTAGTATAACTCATGTCATGGAAAGCACTCAATCAGGCAGCCTATATATGCGGCAAGTTTTTGAATCGCTATAACTCAGAAATGGTGATTCTTAGGAAATAATGTGTAAGAATAAATTTTAATAGATAATTTCATGACCTACAGTTTTTGTGTGACCTAGTTTTATGATAAAATTGACCGTTTGGTTGATATTGAATTGCTAACTTGACCGGACTACTTATTAATGTAAGATTTAGCGTATCTATTTTTAATGCCACATTGTTTCACACTTAAAACCGTTTCTCTACCAGACGCCACAGACAAATCTCCGAACGGAGGCAGCAACAACGGCGGGGGCAAGCAGCGCCGGTCCCGGACGAACTTCACGCTGGAGCAGCTGGGCGAGCTGGAGCGGCTGTTCGACGAGACGCACTACCCTGACGCCTTCATGCGAGAGGAGCTCAGCCAGCGGCTTGGACTCAGCGAAGCTAGGGTTCAGGTAGGTAACTGATACTGATTTTTGACATTGATGGTGATGGTAATCATAATCATCCTGGCCTTTTCCTAATTTATTAGGGGGCTAATTTTTTATGTCTTCATTTCATTCGCCACCTCCTTTCTGCCCATATAATCTTTCACTCGATCCATTCATCATTTGTTTTGGTGTTGATAGAGGAGTCCACTTCTATAGCCATCCACAGTACCTACTTCATACTCATAACTTTGACAATTTGACTCTGTACTTCTGACTTTTTTACATAATTATCTTTTTACTCGCGTCATATTCTCCATTGTTTTGTTTTTTTTAAGAAGTGGGTTTAGGAAAAACTTGCATGACCCTTTAATCCCTAGTGTCCTAGCTCGATTGAGTGGAAAACTATTATCGATACTTATATTAAAATCAATATTGATATCGATATTAATATTAATAGATTTTTTTTTCCTGACTGTCTGATTATTTAGGATGCTAGGTTTACAACCAACGCCAAACTAAGCAATAAGTACCTAGGTATTGTAATTTAGTCCTGATTCATGTATTTGTAATACCTCACTTAACACAACTTCCAATTTATGAGTCTGGTCTTGTTTTTATACGCAACTATTTATTGGCTACTATGTTGCGTGTAATGAATCACACCTAATGCAACAGCGTATGCAAAGAGGGTCAGCGGAAATGTTGATAGTGCTCCGAGGGACATCAAGGGGATCAATTATAAATGTGTAGGTACTAAGTCGTCAGTAATTAAACATCTTTTCCAGATTTTTCTGATATCGACCTGAAAAAATAGGCCATAAATATCAAGTTAATTCGTAGGTAAACGTTTAAATATGATCTAAATTTAAAGAGAAAACATGAACATGAGTGTGTTGTGTAAATACGTCGAAGCCGACCCCTATTTAGTTGGGAAAAGTCTAGGGTGATGATGACATCAGTGTGTAATGTGTAGGCAATACATACTGATTATTCGAATAAAACACGCATGCGTTACGGAGACGCGTGTATTACGATTGTTTCAACCTGTCGTCACAAATATCAGTTAACACCTACTAGACATACTTATACTCACGAAATTATCATGCGCGATATTAATTAGAGCGTGGCAATATCCCGAACCCCTGTACTTCGGCTCGATTAGGCTGCGTACATGGTGCATGGGGGAGCGGAGCTGCTAGCGGGGCGATTTGTGTTGTAAATATAGATCACAGTATTGACCACGTTTGTTTTGTGGACCACGCCATTTTAGGTAGTGTGTCATCATTGCTTCCCATCGCGATCGATGTTTCAAAGTCAATTAAACCACCCCCTTCTGCATCCAGGGTGTCCTTTCGCAGCTACGCTTGATGATGCGTGATCTCCATTATAGGAGATCGTTTGTTCCACCGGCTACTATCGATCCTTTGAACAACATGGTCGGTCCACCGCCACTTCAGCTCGCTGACCATGTATAGTCACGGTGATTCTGGTTCTTTTCCGGATAATCTCATGTACTTACTTAAACTTTTCGATATAAACCTCAACTCTGCAATAAGTTCAAGAAACTTCACGATTGAAGAAACTAAGTACAATTACCTACGTCAGCACGTACCTACTCCAGTCCGGTACGCTTGAAACTGTTCTGGGTGTCGAGCTTTGCCAATTTGAGCTTTGACTTAGAACTTTGGATCTATAAAACCGGCCATGATACCTCTTCACTACGACATTAGCAAATCGTAGGTTCATACATCTATTTCCTACCATCATTAAACCTGCCCTTATCTCCCTTATTTTTTTACCTTAGAAACCCAGATTGTGGAACGAAAATTATTGTGACAAATTGTTCAACGCGCGTTAGCTGTTCATCATCATCATCATATCAGCCGAAAGACGTCCACTGCTGGGAATAGGCCTCCCCCAAATAGGGGACGGGTTGGCGACCGCAGTGTAGCTGTAGCAATGTACCTACAGGGCTATAGAGAATGCTGCTGCCCATTCTCTGGTGAGTCCCTTAGTCGTCTCTTACGACACCCGGTGGAAGTGATGGGATGGTGCTATTCTTTTACGTCCGGACACCATACGGAACCGTTAGCTGTTGTGTCCTAATAAATATCTGTAGCCAATCCAATCACTTGACTGGCGCTTAAATTGTGACGCGTTCAATAATTGCTTTCCAGAAACCTGAGGCTATTCTTCTTCATCACCTCGCTCCGCACGCCGTTCTCCTAGTCTCACACGACTGTATAAACGTAGCCTTAATAGTGATGCGACCCTCACTCATTACTAATGCACGTAATTAGCTGTGAGCCAGCAACGAGCAACGAGCGACACGTTTATCGGCAATATATCGCGATTAGCGTCCGATTGCCGCTAAGTGCCGTGAGTAGCAGATCGCAGGGGATGTTACAATAAATAGATAAAAGCCTTGACCCCGGGCAACGCTGTGTGTCTTCACTAGTGTCAAACGACCTGCCTCTTCGTTGACCTTATTGATATTTATTTGCAGTGATTTCGGTTATTTTATGTCGGTACTGTATGGAAAGTCATTGTTGTGATATAGAATTGAGTCAAGATGAAATGTGCATTTTTCCTTTATTGATTTACGTGTTGGCTTAGAATACACGTAGATGGAAAATAGTGATGAATGTTATCATACTAAGGCAAAGCTTTGTTATGTTTTATTGAATTCAAATAATTGGATAGCATTTTCCACCCTTGGAAAGCTAGTTTAGCAGTAATTTGCAGAATAAAGATTTTTTTTATTCTCTTTATTTTTATCGTACATGCACATCGTACCTTATACAATATCATAATTAACTAAATCGTAACTTAGCAAACTTAAAAACTTAAAAGGCAGCCTTCGCTCTTTAAAAAAAAAACAATCAAATGAAAAAGTCTGGTTTATCTAGTCATATCAACTTACTGCAGCTTCGCGTTCTGCATCTAAACAAACGTAAGCAAAATATTTGTTTGTCTTAGAGCGGGTGTGTTTGTGTGTTTGCTTGTTATTTAGTCGTATTGTCTTATGTAATCAGAGCTAATGAATTCGCCCCTAGTTAGCGTATCGGTCGCCACTCGGTAACAACATGCCAGCATACGAACTACCTACGTATGGGGTATCGTAGCAGGAGCTAACAAACTTTTACTTACAAGCCAGATGGTATCATTCAAATAAGAAATAATTTTTTTTTTTTTTGCAACAGGTAGGTACTGAATGGAGGTCTTAAAAATTCGAAGTGGGCTACTTACTAGGGCATGTGGGACATCATATGAAAGAGCGCTATTTGCTAATTCTCAAACATTTTTTATTTTTTTAGCTGCATAGTTTTCGACTTTTGAATGAAAAAAAATACCATTCCCCCCGCCCTTATCTCCGAAGTTTGCATAGAGAAAAATCTGAAATTATTCTATGTGATAGAAGTTTATGTAAAGATTACAGGAAAAATAAAACTATGTCTCTAAATAGCACATTCAGAAATCATCATGATGGTACGGAACCCTCGGTCCGTGAGTCCAACTCGCTCTTGGCCGGTGTTCTTAAGCAACGTTCGCACCAGTAACAATCTGTTAAAAAAACAGTTTTCGTACATTTTTGATAGATTGCGACCGAGATGCGAATGTTTTTTTTTTTTTTTTTTTATTATTGATAGGCACGCGCTTGACCACTATCTCACCTGATGGTAAGCGACGATGTGGTCGAAGATGGAGCACGCTTGCCTAGAAGTAACCTATTCACTCTTGACTTAAAGACTCCCAGGTTGTAGCTATCAGGAAACACAGACTCCGGCAGGGAATTCCACTCCTTAGCGGTACGCACAATGAATGTATTCCCAAAACGCTTTGTGCGTGTGGGTGGGATGTCCACCATGTACCGGTGGCGCATCGCCGTACGTCTTGTGGTCCGATGATGGAACGGGCTAGGCGGAATCAAACTATGCAATTCCGTTGCACACTCTCCAAAATGCAACCGATAGAAAACCGACAGGCTAGCAACTCGGCGTCGATGCTCGAGACTTTGGAGCTTCGACTCGACGAGCCTATCATTGCCGATGATCCTCTTGGCTCGTTTCTCTATTGACTCAAGGGCATCAAGCTGGTATCTGGCAGATCCGTCCCAAAGATGCGAGCAGTACTCCATACACGATCGAACTTGCGCTTGATAAAGTTTGAGCAGCTGTTCCGGCGTGAAGTACCGTCGCACCTTTGCTAGAATTCCCAACTTTTTGGCAGCCACTTGAGCCTTTGCCTCTATAAATGTGCCAAAATTGAGGGTAGATGTCAACGTAACACCAAGAAGGTCAAGTTGGTCGGTTATCGGCACGGTTACACCTCGGAAAGATGGAGCTGGGTGGAATTGGCTCTTTTTAGCGGAAAAAAGACACGCCTGGGTCTTAGCAGCATTGAACCTGACCAGATTGGCATCGCCCCACTCTGAGACAGCCTGTAGGGACAAGTTCAAGCGCTCAACCATAGCCTCTCGGAGAGACCGGATCTGCGACCCACCAGCTCGTGCGTTAGACACGTATCTCTCAGCAACAGTACTGTCGTCTGCATACCCAAAGGTACCGGGTTTTAGCAGATCATTAATATGCAGCAAAAACAATGTTGCCGAGAGCACCGACCCCTGAGGAACCCCGGCATTAATATCCAGCAGTCCAGACGAGCAGCCATCTATGACCACTCGGATAGACCGATCCCTCAGGAAGTCTGCAATCCAATCACACAATCCGGCGGGTAGACCGAAGGAAGGAAGCTTACCAATAAGGCTTTCGTGCCAGACCCTATCGAAGGCTTTCGAGATGTCAAGAGAGACCGCAAGTGCTTCCCCATGTTTCTCGATGGCCTCACTCCAGATGTGAATGGCATACGCTAGAAGGTCCCCAGTGGACCGATTTCGGCGGAAGCCGTATTGTCGGTCACTAAGGATATCGTTAGCTTCTAGGTATGCCAGGAGCTTACCATTCAGCACGCGTTCCATACTCTTACAGAGTATAGAAGTTACTGAGATGGGTCTATAATTAGCTGGGTCAGCTCGACTACCCTTCTTGGGCACGGGCTGCACGTTAGCTTGCTTCCAAGCCATCGGCACCTTACCAGTCTCAAACGAAAGTCGATATAGGCGTGTCAAGATCGGAGACAACTCAGGCGCGCAGGTCCTCAGTACAATTGCCGGTATCCCGTCGGGGCCACTAGCCTTATTCACGTCAAGGTTACGCAATACCCTACGAACGTCCTTCTGATGAATGCGAATGTTCGACATACTCGACTCGCATCCAACAGGAGAAGCAGGGGGCCTCGCGCCACCAGGATCAAGACGCGAATTTTCCGCAAACAGAAAAGCAAACAGGTTCGCTTTTTCCTCTGCGGAATGGGCCAGCGAACCATCAGGTCTCAGCAGTGGTGGTAGTGAGGGGCGGCAGAAGTTCGATTCAACCGACTTAGCCAGGGACCAAAACGCCTTACTGCCTGCTGGGTATGAAGCAAGTTTGTTCCCAATTCGGCTAATGTGGTCAAACCGAGCCCTCCGCAACACCTTCTTGCAGGACTTGGCAGCCCTGTTGAAGGCTCTCTTCTTCTGACTCACGTCACCCGCTTTGCGCGTACGAGCGTCGACCCATGCTAGGTACGCCGCATGTTTGAGCGCATCGGCGCGATTGCACTCGGCACCAAACCATGGACGAGCCACGCCAGATATTGCTACGTCAGAGAACGGAATGAAATACTCCATTCCCTGCCGCAACACATCCGTCACGGCGTTCGCGCACGACGAAGCGTCAATCGAAGAAAAGCAAGTAGGCTGCCAAGGATAACATGCGAAGAAAGATCGCATGCCATCCCAATCTGCTGACCTGTATCGCCAAACCCGCCGGGTGCCTCTAGGGCTAGGATCGGGCGGGGAGTAGACGGACACAGATTTCACCAGACAGTGGTCGGTACCTCTACCATGAGTTTATGCAGCCAAAACTCGCTAGCGTCTCCGTAAATTATTTGTATGACATACTGTACATAGCCCCTAGCGGTCACAGAAAGAATTAAAATTCGTACCATGAGCACTATAGATTTCGATCGGTTAAAAACCTAACGTAATCTATTCGATGGTCACTGACGTTTTTCAGCTATCACCATACATAACGGCACCATGAGTCACTAATTTGACAAAAGCTATCGAACAATACGCTTACGATATTAGTTACGAAGCTCACTAGCATTTTGCCGTGTGAAACAAAAGTTTACATTAAAATTATACACGTGTTTGAGTATAATAAAGTCAAAATAATGTCTGCAAGAGCTTATTTAGCGTGGAATATGTTAGTTGCCGCTGATTTTGAAGACCAACGACGTGAACAACGTTAATTTCAAGCCAAAATGAAATTTTATGTTGGATCTCAATTGGAAAATATATGTGAAAGATAGTTTATTAAACTTTACACACACTATAGAGAAGCGTTTGAGGATTTGTGCATTTATATTATTGAATAATGTTACGGATTTGACGTCAACACTGAACACAACGAGTTTCATTAGAACTAAAGTTAGTACCTAGTATGTTATGCAGCTATCTCAAAAGAAAACCAATTATAATCTATTGTTGTAAACTATTTTAAACCACACACACACAACGCCAACAAACAAAACATGACATGTTTTAAGGAATAAAAATTTAAAAACCACTAAATACCATAAGTAGTCCACTAACCGTCAACTTTTTTATTCAGTCGGTTTATTTTGTGATATTGACTATCTTAACATTTTTAGCATAGCGATATAACTACATTTTGAGCTTAAGAGCCGTTCTCTCTTCTTATTAGTGAGAAAGAAAGAAACAAAACATAAGTAGTGAAGCATTATATCGAGTAGAATGAAGTTAGCTAGAGAACGCGATCTATCGAGCTTACCTTAGCGAATGCGTAAGACTCCGTAAATCTCATGGTGCAAGCACTATCGAAATCTGTTCGATCCACGTTAGTACGCTAGCGAGTTTAACGCTAGCGAGTAATTTTTCGATGAAATCTCATGGTAGAGGCTCGGAACTTCCTAGTGGTGAAGAAATCGACACCGAGTAGCGGTCTGGATCTGTTGAATGTGAACCATGCTTGAAAATTATTAGAATTGGCTCTTAGGTATTCTATGGTAATACTATCTTTTGTTTCATCCTCTTTATCACCCGACTGTGGTGCAAAGGCGCAAAGGTGTAAAGGCTGGGTTATGTTTTTAAACCTACTTCTAATAAAGGAGGAGGTTCTCAATTCGGATGTTTGATTTTTTTTTTTTATGTTTGTTCGCGCATAACTCCGTCGCTTGCCAACCGATTTGAAAAATCTTTTTTTGTTGGAAAGGGTATACTTCCCTAACGGTCCCATTGAAATTTTATCAAAATCGTTTCAGTAGTTTGGTTTTTAGATCTAAATAGCTGGAAAAAATATGTGGAAAAATCATCTATGTATACGAAATTGCGTAGTTTTGCTTTCCTGTGACTTTCCAGTGGTGTTGTTAGGTGTGGGTTACCACTAAAAAGTTGAAAAATTTCGCAAAAAAAAGAAACCGACTTCCAAAAAACACTACAAAGTTCAAAATAACTTTAATTTCGGAAGTCGGTGTCAAATAACGAAGAAGCAACCAAAAACACCTTTGTAGTATTTTTTGGAAGTCGGTTTTCATGCGTAGGTATGTTTGTAGGTAATACGGTCTCGTTATATCTATAAAACCTTTTATTTATTATATATTTATAAAACGTTTTATTTTGATTACGATATTTATTGACTCTTAATTGCATTAGCTTGACTTCTTGAGTTAAGTTGACGTTAAGTAAACATTGTCACAATGCATAGAAAAAAGAATTCCCTACAGATACAGTGAACAAAAGCAAGCAATATGCATGTTTTCCGTATGGATGCGGCATAATAAACCATTTCCAAATATAAATTCAACCAATTAATCCTTCCAAATTAATTTAGACAACCAATTACGGTACTTTTGTTAATGTAAATGACAATTGCACGCCAACAGATTGTCTGCAACATGCAATCAGCTACGTTCGTGCTGCCTCACTAATGCGGTTACCCGTGTTTGCTCGTATGCATGTACTGTAAGCTACACTAACACGCCACAGACGTACATACGGTACTACTACAGTGTCGTGTAATACGATTTCTCGGAACTCGCGACGAGAGTAACCCTTGTTTGTGTCGTCAATTATTGAAACAGGATTAAATGCAAATGTTTTGCTTTAGCTTGTCATTTGTTTAGTATCAGGTAGAACGGTTCTGTTTCTTTTTCTTTACGACATACATAATATATTTCAGACAGGTATTACCGAATTTTACCTACGCTTGCGGCGCTAGATAAAACATACCTAAATGTATCCGTAAAGTTTCCAATTTTCTTCAGATTACGTTTTTGAATTGTTTTATTGATCTTGTAAAGAGCTTTAAGTACAAGAGAGATGCTTTCGAAGCCTAGTGAAACTGGGTACCTAACAGGTATTTATTTAATAAAATCTCCCTTACAACTATCACTACAGGTGTATACCTATTCGATAGCGCGCTCTGGAAATTAACTTATTTACAATTTAAAACTATGAAAAACTTAAAATAGGTATTGGCTAAGGTATTGATTACCTAAGGTATAAATTACATTTTTTGTTAAACAGGTGTGGTTTCAAAACCGAAGAGCAAAGTGTCGTAAACATGAGAGCCAGATGCACAAAGGTAAGTCATGCTCACTTATTATGTTAAAGTTCATACGCCAGTGATATCAATTTGTTCTGCCAAATCGTACTTCAGATTACTTTACGATTCAGTGAACAGCTCTCCACTAACAGCCCTATGTTAATTTTTCGTGGCTGTTAAATGTATCAACGTCATAATTTATATTCAAAACAGTTTTCCTGCTTAATGTAGTCGAAACCTACAAATTGCAAATGATTCTGGCAAACTAGTTGCCGGCGAGTTGGCACCGCTGTATAATCGCAATGAATTCGCTCGTGCGTGGCGCGCAGCGCACTACATCAGTAGTTAGTGGAGCAGCGGCCGCGGCATGCACAACTCAACTCGCTGTCAGGACAGAACTAGCACATTATGTATTCTCCATGACTCCGTCTAACTCGATTACAACTCCCGCCGGCGCCGGTCCGACTCTAACAGTTTTTTAATTCGACCATAACTCACGCGGATGAATAATTAAAATGGCGGGCCGAGGCGGGAATCCGCGCGAACGCGGTAAAAAAAGCCCGGGAAACGGTACACGCGAGGCGATAAATTCAGGGAATTGCACAACGCACTTAGCGATCGACTGACTGACCTCCCTCACACTGCCCAAGGAGGAAATAAATAAATTACAGGAGATTTCTTACACTTTGAACTTGTCTCTGTTACATTGAAACTTAGGCTTGCAAATTGAAAGAAATAAAATGTTTCACAATAAACTGCTTGTGGACATAATTTGCATGTAGTTGCTTCTTATTATTGTGGTTTAAAGTCCTGAATCTTAGTATATAAACTCTTAAGATGATGCAACATCAATCTAAATCTCTCGGCGATCTGACGCTGAAGTTCATTGAATACGCTACTTCATGTTGATACATCTCGGTTCTATAAAACATTTTGACGCTGGTTCTATGATACCAAAGCAAAAATCGTAACATAATTATGTCAGAGCAATGTATCATGTATCTATCAATTAATTACCCACATCTTGACACGGTGGTTGTCCCACATCCCCAGTAACACATTGCTCGAACGAAAATATCACATTGTCTCATATCGTTGTGTTTTGCGGCGAGCGCTGTCGCTGCTCATAAGGTGACGTAGACAAATGAGACGTGACTGCGCGACTTATCCGCGAAAACCTCCAGGAGATCGCACTATCGCGTGATTGTGAGAGCATTGAGGAACCGCTAAACGGAGCGTAAAGCGGAAAAAAGCCGCTCGCCGGAATCGAATAAAATGATTCCCCGCGGGAGCCATTCGGACGCAATCCCGCCGTCCCCTGCTAAATGTCTTATTAACTTATGTGCCGCCCCCGCGCCGCGCTCGCCCCCCGCGCCACCCCGCCAACACGAGAATAATCATGTAAAGTGAAATGAAACGGTTATTTGTTATGTTATGCCCCTTTAACGGAGCGACGAGATTCCCAATGTTGTTATTGATTTACGCAATCGTTTGTGGCCTCATATCGTTGATTTGAAGATGCATTGTCACGTAATTCAATTATGTTTAAGTGTTGGTTGGAGTTCAATGCTTATTTTGAAAGTAATTAACGTCTCTACAAGTTAACGTATATCTACGGAAGGATTTATTTAAGGAATTTAAGTTTATTTACTTAAATTCCTATTTGATAGGGAGAGTTTTCGTAGCCAATCGCTACGCACGGTTCGTAGCAACCCACTGCTACGAGCCGTAGCACTGAACAAAAAATTAAGGTAATTTCCCATTATACTCGAAGACGGTTAGGGTTTACTTTTTTTACTAAATTTACAACTTATACACAACACAGACGCTTTCAATTCGGTTGATGAAAACTTATTGAAAAACTTTGTTGACAAAACTAGTGTAAATAATGGTTCAATGTCAGATTCCCAAATATATTACCATTTGTTTGCTTACAAATGACTTCAAAAAAAGGAGGAGGTTCTCAATTCGGTTGTATTTTTTTTTTTAGCTAAACAAATTAATGATGACCAATCAGACTTGGTTGATCGTTCCAATTCAAGTGTTCATCTTAGCGCAAGGTTATTTATGGTAGTTAAAAATAACATATTTATCAAAGGTCGGAGAAAAAAATTGAGATCTTTTTCGGCTTTTAAATGTTTAAGTTTTAGTGCTTTTATTCTTTAAAATATTGCTTCTCAACATTTTTCAATAATTTTAGTTGTTTTCACAAATAGCAATATTTTCTACATCAGATCCCATTAAATCATAACCAGTAGGCGCTGAATCTTCATAAAAATTAAGAATTCATATTTAACGAAGACATGAATCTTCGCCGCTCGCAGCGCCTGCTATAAAAACAATCAGAGCTGCCGTGAAATTCAAGAATAAAAGAATACACCGAAGCTTAATTGTTCCCCTGTTCATAAATTGTAAAGTTATTCGCGCGTCGCGAGGGTGGCGATGTTTTATTGCGCACAAACCGCTGTAAAGATGTTCGCAGCGCTTTAAAATAAGCGAGAGCGAGGAGCAGCGCCCCGGCTTACCTTCTAATTCGATTAAATTAAACAACTCAGAGTTAATCAAATAAATGCACGGCGGTCGCCGGGCGGAGGGGCCATGCCGCGCCGTACTGCGCCGTACTGCGCCGAAGTGCCGAGCCGCCGCCGGACGCACGCCGCCGATATTTATGTCGGCACTTTTCGAAAGTAATTCGGTGTCAAATATGGAAATAACTCATACGCGCGGGGAACATCCATTTTGATAATGCTGACGGCGACCGGAGAGGTTCTGATTTACAGCGAGCGCCCGCCCCAGCGCCGCCGCCGCCACCGCCGCCCACACGCTGCCACACGTAGGATATGTTCTTTCATATTCTTAATTCAATAATCTTTTAGAATGCATTTATTTTGTAACCTCACTGATAGCCAGTTATGTCACCTGAATTCATGGATAATAACGTCAATAAACTCTTGAGTAACTTTAATAAATGAACCCAAAAGCTATTAAAATTAATCTAAACAGCAATATTAGCTTGGGAACGCCATCACAATTGAATGAGTGAATGTTGTTTTTACAAATTAATTAAAGAGATGAAATTAAAATAGAGCAACCCTTTGTCATCGTTACAATAAAGAAACTCTTCTGCGGATAATCCCACTTTGATAAAATAAAATCGCGCCTGATATAATCGAAAGGCGAGGTATTCTATTAACAGTAATTAAATGAATGAATCTTTCCGACGAGACCCACGGAGCACCTTAAGTCGGGAAGATCCGCGTTAATTTATTAATTGGCCACTTCGCCCGACAGGCGGGCTATAAACAACGGATCTCACTTAATTTACGAGCAAATTATGCTTTACTTAAATATCAATTTAATTAAGTGGAGTTCGGGAACGGATCTGGGTGGCTTTGTGAAGCTGCGAGCGCTCGTTTGTCTCTGCCAATCGCGAGGATCGATGCGCTCCGCGTCACCGTCACTCGCCGACGGATTAACTTGTTTCATTCATTATGGATTTATATTTCTGTATACTTACTTTAAAGTTGGAATGATAAATAACGAAATTAAATTATTGTAAACTTCTGAATACCGCAACTCTTTAGACATTACATACAATGCATTTTATGTGATGTGTCGAACTCGTATGGCACGAACAAACGCTATGGTGTTTACCCTCACTGCTTGCTGTCAGGCAGGTCGAATACTTACAAAACTTGAGCACCCTGCCTCAGATAGGTTTTGATTATTTTTTTACAGACAAGAATTACCGGGGCGGCACACTACTAGAGTTTAGTAGTGCTTGTTTAATGAAAATCCATATGCACATAAATCCATATACCTCTGTCTAGCCTGCCGCCTAAAGCTGGATAGGTACTGACCGGTGTTGCAGGCCGTAATGTAACATTCGCAGCGAGCATGTTATGTGGTACGCCGTGTCCTAAACCCGTGTAAAACAAAACATATACGCATGTAACATCCTCATGTTCGTGCTCGTTTCCACGATCTGACTGCACGAATGCTCGCTTTGTAAAATGTTACATTACTCCCCGTAACACCGGTCAGTATCCACCTTAAGACTTAAATCTAACAGTCATTAGCATTACACTGCTGCACCAAGGATAAATATTACTCATACATAATTCACTTTTTCACTGTACTTACCTACAGACGACATTAGACGACAATGATGTTGTATCATGGGGACTCTGCCTGCCTCAGGTCTGTTGGTGAGCGGCGGCGGCACGCCGCTGGAACCGTGCCGCGTGGCGCCGTACGTGTCGGTGCCGCGCCTCTCTGCGGTACCGCGCCCCCCGCCCGCGCCGCCACTGGCGCCACTGGCACCACACCCGCCACCCTCCACCGCCTTCGCGCCCTTTGACTCCGCGCTTCTCTCTGCTGCGGCTCATCAGGTAAGCCTTGTAATAACTTACATTATTGGTTCCTGAGGTGGGTCGGCGTGGACAAAACTGAAATTAACAGGCAGTAAGAAAATCAGTAAATACCAAGTAGATACTACGAGTACTTGAAAAGCTTCGAAAACTGCTTTTCCTTACCTACTTTAAAAACAACGACGCAGTGACGTGGTTCTTAAAAACAAACTCAATTTCAAATTAGGTTCAGATTTTTACACCATAACCCGTCTAAATGAATCACCTTAATATGTGAATGTGACAGCACGGAATCGCGATGATAGGGAAATTGGGATAAGGGCAAGAGACTGATGATGGTAGTTTATTGACCTAGTCGTTTTATTGGGCGCAGTACGCGAGCGCGGCAGCAGCAGCGGCTGCGGCGGCGCTGTGTCCGCCGTACGCGGGGCTGGCGGCGCTGGCGGCGCGCTGTCGCTCGTCTTCGATAGCCGACCTGCGCCTCAAGGCGCGGCGCCACGCGGCGGCGCTGGCGGCCGCGCGAGCCTCCCCACCACCCGCGCCCGCGCCTGCTCCCGCGCCCGCCGACACATAGCCTGACTTACTCAATTACTGTGCTTTGTTATCGTCATTTATGGCACAACACTGGGTCGTCTGCTGATTTCGGTGTGCTGAAGTCGACTTGCTCAAAATTTAGCATACACAGAGGCAACAGACGACCGCAAGCGCCTTGTTGGTCGGTGCCGTACTTAGTCAACTTTGGCTGCGAACTAAGTCGTCAAACGACTAGGCGTTTTCACTAGGTCGTTGAAAGACTTCCAACTGCTCACCGAAGTCATCCTGACGCCCACATATTTAAATGTTTGTTTCTGAACAAAAAAAAGATATTCTGATTAAACAAGTTCTAGATTAAAATCAAGATTGTATGGTGATCAAAAGATATCCCTTGTTGACACACAGCCCTGGTTTCCAAATTCTCTATTATTTTTGGCTCAATATGTTCAGCGAAATGTTAAGTAGTTTGTCATTCTAGTCCCACATTGTATTATTAAAATATATTTGTACATAGTTATTTATCAATTTGTAAAATGAAACAATTTCGTCTATTAAAATGAAAATGAAGAAATTGTAATTATTACATTTCTAGATTATAAATACATAGACTGTTTGACATTGCGGAGTATGGTTTGGTAAATTTACGTGGTAGAGATCTTGTCCATTTGGATTCTGAAATCTTCTAAATTTTTTTCAAAGAAAAAAGAAAGTCTTCGTATATAAAATAGCCTTTCAACGAACTAAAAAACGAATCAGAATAATTAATTACCTAAATAAATCTACTACTACTACAACAGTAAAACCTACTGATAAAAATATCTAGGTGTCTTTGCAATGGGCGTTTGTTCAGTGTAGGCGCGGCGTAGCAGTTCGTAGCAAAGCGTAGCAGGCACGTAGCACGGACGTAGCACGGACGTAGCACCGCGTAGCAGCCTCATAGGCGCGCGTAAACGGATACGAAGGGGCGCGTATACGCCGCGAAACAGTTTCATTAGTAAATATGGTTTTCGAAGACAAGATGCTGATAGGTTGGTTTCCTAAATATAAATAGTTGTCATTGTAAACGAGTGTTAGGTCATCTGCCGGATGAAATGAATGTCGATTTTGTTATACTTACTTTTATCCAAACATGAATGTTATGATATAACTTGTCAGTTTCAAACGCAGCGCACCTGCGTCTATCCTGCCGCTGTCCTAACGCCCATTGCGAAAACACCTGGAAGGTACTTTGAGGAGGCTTTGTTCCTAAACTTGTAAACATAAACAGTTGAACTTCGTTATGTGGGTGTTACCTATAGTTATAGATTTAAGATAATTGGATCCAGCACATAATGATGAATCGTCAAGCTAAAGTGCTTCACATGTACAAAGCTAAATAAAGTTAAGTGTATCTTATCATGAAATATCGATGATATACGTGGTTGGTGGTGATGAATCTTTACTATTTTGCACTGTATGGTGAATGCATTATTGATATTGTAGCACTGGAATTATAACTCATGGAATGGATAAATTTTAAGGTTGACACAAGCTCAATAATACAGTGCCTATAGTTTAATTTTACGGAATTGTATTTTTGGTCACCAAGGTTTATTTTGTCATTAACTTGTAGCATCTAATTAATAGATCTATCGCCACGAAATATTTTCATTCTCAGATAAATAAAAGTGTCGCCAGGTATGAATTACCAAATTAATGTAAATATGTATCTAAAATAAGAGATGGATTATCAATAAAATCGTAGTTCATTCCTTGGATAAAAACTTTGTTCTCAAAATAATAGGTTTATTCTCCTTAAATAATAGCTTCCTACTCAGAATGGTATATCTGTCACCAAATATTCGAACATAGGACACAGGGAGCGTAGGGTACCCCGACACGGATAGGTTAGGTTCGAATACTTTATATACTTAGCTCCCGTCATACCATTACTGTTAAGTTCCTATAAACCAGTGGTTCTTAACCGGTGGTCCATGGCATAGCTGAATAAATTGAACAGAGTTCAAAAAAAATGTTTTTTACAAAAAAAAATACAACCGACTTCGAAACAAAAAACACTACGACATGCATTTGACTTTCAGAAGTTAGTAAAGAGTACGCAGTCATTAAAAAGCACTCCCGGCCCGTGGTACAACTGCGATGTCCAACTGGTTGTACTACGGAGAAGTAAATGAAAAAAAATAACCTAACCTGTCCGAGTCGGGGTGCCCCAAATCCCTTTACTTCTCCGTAGTACAACCAGTTGGACACATCGCAGTTGTATCACGGGTCGGGAGACTTAAAAAGTCTGCACTCCCACATTCCCCTTCAAGAAGTTGATGATTCAAGTTAAAAAAATAAAATTTTAAAATTTGTCAAATGGATCACAAAAATAACAAAAAAATTACATGACAAAAAGGTTAAGAACCACTGTTTTGAACCATGCAGACAGAAATCTAGGAGCCCCACGCAGCGGGGTTCGTCGAATGATCGTTCTCAATTAATTTGATTATACAGTCATCAGGACAAACCCTTTATAATAAATCAAAACCTATTTATTTGATACTTGATATTATTATATTAACATAGAAGTATAGATTATTGTTTTTATGTCTAAACAACAACTACATTTTGGAGACAGATCTACTATTTTCATTTTTTATGACATTCAAAACCAATTAAATTAGCAATAGCTTATTAATCATACTCTTAATTATATTGTTATTTTCTTCTCTTTTTGAGACTAGAAACCGAAATCCTTAATGAAAAAGATTATCACTAGTTATGTATGAAAAAGCTATTGAAGCTTTTTGATTTAATCATTGTGTTCGGGAACCTCAACAGTAATATAATATAAGTAGATAAAGTGTTTGTGAAAATGCAGTCTCCACTTGTATCAGACACAATGTACAGACCAGAGGGCCTAGCACGAATATTTTGACGTCTAGTAACGTAACGGTATCGTTAATGTAAGTGATTTTTTTAATTAACTTAATGCTCATTTCGTACATAATATTTATTTGAATGGGATACTGTAAATTCATATTTTTGTATGATACAAATTGTGTATGTCGCATAAAATTAAACCAAAATACTAACGTTTAACGATACAGTAACGTTACCATACGTCAAAACATTCGTGCTTGACCCTCAGTATGTAGAGACAAACGACCAAACGAGTAAATTGGACTGTGACGTATTTGTAAATTAATAAGCTGTGATAAGTGTAGGAGTTGGGACGAGGAGGCGATGATCTCTTTAGCTTCGTTTATATTTTGTTTAAATTATATTATAGGTGTTTTAGCCAAATCGCTGAAGTGGCCATTTCATGGAGGGGTCGCGCATTTAACAGGATGGTTGGCTTCTTTATTTGAAATGTCCACCTTTAACCTTACCTCGGCCTCATCATGAAATAGCCAATTCTACGATATGGCTACGACATGGGTACATCTACGGCTTTTGCTCAGCTACAATATTTATTATATAAGTTTTTTCGAAGCATTGCCTTCTGTAAATATAAAAAATAAAAAATCCTCTATAATTTTGCCCAACAACCTCCAGTTTTCCCCTATTGCAGACACTTTATAATAATAGATACATCCACTAAGCCAGATAGACCAGAGATGAGTTTATAAGTTTATACCCAATTCGGCGAGGAAATGCGTAACTAAATTCACTCAATCAAATGCAATTCCTATCATTTTGACAATTGAACACTATTCATTGCGTTCTTCCCGCTGTCGAGATAATATATGAAGCAATGCAATGGATCAAGCAAGTTATAATTGTTACGCACGGGGTGAGTAGGGTGCAGGTTTAAACCCGGATGATTGCCCATCTCTATATCGGCGGCGGTAAGAGAAAACTAGTCGTCTGCAAGATATGATTTGCATTTTTTTTATTTTAGTTTAGTATACTTATCTATGTTATTTCTAATTGGCTCATGGCCGCAGATGTACTAAAAATAAATGAACTCTTGATATGTAAGTAATTTATTGTAAGATAATATTATTCCGATCACAGTTGAATGTAAATATGATAATTAAGTGTTCGGTATCAATTATCAACGGTCTGTTCATAGTTGTGTACTTACAATAAATATTAGATGACGGACATTACATTTTTTCCTTGTTCATTTTATTTTTCTAATTAGTATTTCTAGTTTTAGACGGAAAATGAACAAGATTTGCATGTCCGTACTACCTATTGCGTGCATACATATAGGAGTATTTTCTATAGCTATAAAAATAAAACGATAAGTTTCGCTGAAATGTCATCAGTCAAATACAAAAAGCATTTATTTAAAAAAAAACTTTTACAGACACTTGGGTTGCCAAGGTGGGGTCAGTCAAAAGTTGAAGCTAATTGCTCGATCCAATTAGTGTAAATACCTAAATCTCTTTGGAGTAGAATATGCAAGAAACTCCACAGTCATTCAGACAGACAATTGGACATAGGGACTTAGGTAAGTATGTGTGAACCATTTATTTTTTTTAAACCTGAGTATCAAGTGCACCACATGAACAAAGTTGCTCCTTCCACATTACCTATAACTGCACGCCGCTAAACTCCGCTAACGGCAACATTCCATAAAATATTCAAGCCACCTACTGTATCATACTGTATCATAAAACTTTAAATAAAACTAAAATAAATTATAAAAACCATTTACCAAAAATAGAAACACTTATTCATTGTATGGAAACACTTATTCATTGTATAGAAACACTTATTCATTGTATAGAAACACTTATTAATGTAACAAATGAAAATATCAGTAAGCGACTACCACCAAACAATGATACAGATGACTTTGTTATTTGACATCCCTCATAAATCAGAGGTTGGGGTGTGCTGTATCCCCATCGGCCGACGATATTGTTTCTGCATTTGCGGCTGATTGATGACAGCCCTAGCTCCATGGCCGGTGCCTCTGCTACCTACAGCGTACGGGTGAGCTGAAACCTGCATAGTTAATGTCGTGGTATAATAATAAATAAATAATGCAATGCCCCACAGATATTAAATTCAGAATTCTCAAAATTATCTGCATAAACTTTGGTGCGAGTTATGTTTTAAATTGAAAGTCACTTAAAGGAACACGCTATGCAATGTTGTTGATGTTCATAGACCCTGTCCACAATTATCAAAATAGTCGATTTTGACAACTTTCACATTTAATATAAGGGCTGTAAACCCTGAAAAAGTTAAGAAAAAACAAATAAACAAAATGCAAAGCAAATATTAGTTAACGAAATGTGATAAACAAATAACATGCACTGAGTCTTTCGTGAATGCGAACTGAGAGACAAACAGCAGGGCTGTCGATGCGGCCCAGACAGGGGAGAGTGTTTGCGCAAGCTGTTAAAAAAGCCCGCCCTCGCATCGGGTGCGCCCAATTAGGGCGGCGACGCTGCTGATTGGGCGTAATCGCGTTAGTATCGGCGACAAACAGCCCTCTGCGCCCGGCGCGCAACACACGAGCTCCACGATTGTTTTAAACTGCCTTTACGTGAACTTAAGGGCCCATTCAAATGATTGTTACGTCCGTTCTCTGTTACATTGCATGTTAATAATCTAGGCCTGGATGCGTACTCTGAGGACTGGTACGAAATCGCGCGGGAAACGAGTTTCTGAGAACTTGGGGAAGGCCTTTGCCCAGTAGGACGGGCTTATACAACGTGTAACAGAATATACCCTCATATGGGTTCATTGTACTCATCATTATGAACATCACTATGGGACCAACACTGAAATCGCGTAAAAAATATCGACTACCCCATACATTTCTGTGCGCATTTATATAACATGGAAAAATGTACTGAACAGCTGCTTTTTTTTGTGATTTAGAGGTTAGTCCCATAGAAAAGTTGTTTATAATATGAGTACAATGATCTCATATGAGGTATTATTATGTTACACGTTGCATAAAAGGTCTAAAGTTCTCAACCATAATGTTTGTTTATTAATGTAGGAAGTAATCCCTGATCGAGACCAATTCACTATAAATTCGTTCACTGATGTAAAAGTAGGTACAATATTGCCAAGTGCTGAGATAGACTACTATTTATCCCGGAAAATGCGCAGTTCTAGTGGGTTTGGCCACAGCAGCCATGCCGCGGGAAAAACCTAATACGTACCTAGATAATAATTGACTTATTAGTTTGTTTTCAGAGTGATTTCACACGGTAGGTAACTAGGTATGCAATGTAGTAAGAAGTTTATAAATTTGCGATTGATATCATTACTAACAAACCAATTCCTTTAAAACGCTTCGAAACGCGAAACGAAAGTGATTCAGACAGGAAACAAAAGCTACATTTTAGCTCATTAAGGAAATCATAGTACGTCATCATGATGAATTTCCCTGTTAGTCAGCAGTGGTACCTATATCTAATGGTTTTTAAAACCTACAGGTTAGCTGATTTTAATTTCCACTTCCTTCCTTATCAAGCAGGAGACAGAACAGAGCTAGGCCAAAAATGCACAATATTTGGCCAAATAGGGTGCATATTTGGCCTAGCTCTTCCTACTCCTCCGCTGTTGTTTTCTGATTAATTTCGTTGCGGGATCCAAGACAGTTGAATCGTTTCTCCGGGACTTGTCGAGCTTTTTTGGTGGTTTTTGTGGTGGTCGCCACTGTTGATTCTGGCTTTTAGGTGTTTCAGTGTTTTGGGAATGTGTCCACAAAAAAAAAACCACATTCATTGTGTGTACAGATGAGTGGAATTCCCTGCCAGAGTTTCCTGATAGCTACAACCCGGGGGGATCTTTATGTCAAGCAAGAGTGAATAGGTTACTTCTAGGCAAGCGTGCTCCATCTTCGACCGCATCATCGCTTACCATCAGGTGAGTTAGTGGTAAAGTGCGTGCCTATCAATAATTAAAAAAAAATCAATACAAAAGCCTGTCCAAAGTATTCTAACTTAGATTATAAAAGAAAATGGGCGAATTTGGTTCAAATGTCCACTACTAACGAGACAGAGCGGATTTCACCAATGAAACTGAACGCGATCAGTACATCTAAACTGCGTTCAAGAGCTATCAGCGTCAATATTCCATAGAAAAATAGTGACACTGACAGCTCATAAACGAGGTTTACACGCTGATCGCGATCAGTTTGGCTTGGTGAAAATGGCCTATAATAACTAAATAGTCCGCGAAATAAAGAGTAACTTTCATTATGAAAGCAAAAAAAAATGCTGTCAGTAAAAAGTTATAAATAAAGAAACAAAAAAATAATTTTATCAAAGTTTGATGTGATGTGACTTCAAAATGCAGGTTGAAAGAAGAAACTGCATATTATGTTGTAAGTAGTCACTGTTACGAAGTTCTCAGAAATCATCAGTTACTTCAACCATTCTTGGATTCCACCCGGGAACCGCTGAACATATTCAAGGACTTCTGGCACCTCGTCAGGTTAGCATACATACACATTATTTTTATACAACACGAATATTTTATTAAATATCTTGATTTTCATTAATCTCGGCATTCTTATTTGTTACACCTAAACGGTGAAGAGTATTATCTGCCACAATAGGGATGATTCCTGAGTAAAAAAATATGATTCTATTTATTCCGTCAGTTAGATTATTGAAAAATATTGGACACGTATTTTTGCTCTATCAAATAAATAAAAATTGATGAAGATAAAAACTCATCAAAGATCAGGAGTGGGGGTTTATGACGTCACTTCTATCTTTAAAGTACAATGCCGTGACGTCACACGAGTATTTAACGCACTGGTGTATCATCTTCATTTTTTGATTACATAAAAAAGAAAAAATACGTGACCAATACTTTTTGGAAATCTATCTGACGGACTAATTAGGTTTTTTAGTCATCTACCCTATTGTTGGATAAGGGTGCAGTATGCAGTCAATCGCGGTGGGGATAGGCTATTAGGTATTGTATTAGACAGTACAATATATTCTAAAGTCAAGCAACTTCCTTTTTCAACGGGAAACATATAGCTTGCACAAATATAGCAAACCTACTGAAGCCGTTTCTTTTAGTGTGTAGTGATGGCCACATAGATGTCACTGGTAGCACATGTCACATGCAGCCACAACATCCGATGCTGTAATAATAAGAGGCCTAATAGCAGAGAATGAAGACAACGCTTTTCATTATTTGTTCACTCAAAGCGACGTATTTATTTGTGACCGTGGCTTCAGGGACGTAATTGCGGAAATCGAGTTGCTTGGATATGAGGCGCGTAGCATAAGTGTACGGCGCGTCGAAGACCAATTAGCAACACTTGAGGCGAACAAGAATCGGCAAGTCACGCTTTGCCGCTGGGTCATCGAAATCGTAAACGGCCGCTTCAAACGCGACTAAGCTGTTCCGGGCAAGATTTTTTTAATCGGGCCTTGCACTACACATACACAGGCGGCGGGCGATGTTTCGCGATGTTGAAGCTTATGTTATAGGAGCAGAAAAGTCCCCAATTCTAATCATCGAAGAATTGGAACATTTTACGCTTGGAACACACCAAATAAAGCTTGCGCGTAATTATTATAGCGAGCATATACGCAATGACGAATACCATATTGAAGTAGCAAGAAAAGATGAATGACATTGCGTACTTTGGCATTGAACATTTTTTTGGTACTTTGAATGGGCGAGACACCAACCTACAATAAGGCTCACAGCTGGTGATCTTGATAATATAGTATATAATATAATATAATATAATATAGACGAGAATGTGCAAGACCAAATAATATTATACCTAACGGTGATTGCTATAGTAATTGGCCATGCAATAGAAATTGACCGCTCATAACAAAAGAGATTTTATGAACTAAAACGAAAACATAATAGACACAGGAATATTTTTGTCTTTTTCATTCATTTTCGTATACAAAAAAAGTAAATGAATGAAAAAAAAAACAACAAAAACAAAGGTCTTTTTTCTCAGGTCCCATAGAGCTGAGAGAATCTACACTGACAAAGACAAATGCCGGAACTGGAGTTGGAGTTTACTTCAACGACCTCAATATCAAAATATCCAGGCCGCTAGGAAAGCTCAACACCGTCAATCAGGCGGAATGCGTGGGCATTATCCAAGCGGTCATAGAAGCCAGGAGTCACGGATACTCATATTCATATACTCTCCTACAGCGCCTCAGTTCTCTAATCCATAAAGTAGAACTACACCACCTCAAAACTCATACAAGAATGCCCACTAGTGAAAAAAAATGAGCTGACCAGGACATCTGATACGCTGGCTGTTAGAACCGAACTCATAGTACCACTCCCTTCTACCCAGCTGTACACGTGGCTATGAGAACATTCTGCGACTGGATAGAGGCAGCCTACGAATGGTGGCGGAGACCATCACCGGACACTGCTCATTGAACAAACATTTCCACACGATAGGTGCCTATTCAGCTGTAACCGGTTTGACTGGGAACCGACCCCAATATAGTTGGGAAAAGGCTATGCAGATGAGGTATAACGGACAGTCCTCTGTGCAGAGCATGCATGAAGGAGGAGGAAACGGTATCGCATGTGCTCCTTGAGTGCACGCACTGGCGTCGCCGAAATACGGAGGCAAACAATAGGGACACCGAATCCACTATCCTGAACACACTAGGAGGACTGATCTGCTTCTGGAGGCAGGTTGGCTGGTTGGAATGACAGCCACCATGGATCACGCACGATGGTCCAACATTTTGATGTTGTGTACTAAGTGCGGAAACCATAACTGAATAGATAGATAGAAGATTTTTTTTTTCAGCTTTATCTTTTTTCTGACATCGTTTTTTTTTGGTTACTCAGTAAAACTTGATCTTTATGTGGTTGAAATTTGGACCGAGCCCCATATATTTTTGCCCATTCCCAACGTGTTACCCGTAATTGTTCATTCTGACTAGTTATGATTTTAATATTGTTCTATAATAATAGCTGCTGGTCCGTAATACTTCGATAATATTTTGCCAAACTCGAGGATATTTTGATTCACGATAACGTCGGCGTCGCGTCACTCGCTAAGTAGGTATGCACGATACGATTGGTTGACTACTATAGGTTTTCACGGTTTCTTTATAAATCATCACAAAAGATTTTCCATTTTTCCTTGCTTGTGTGCAATACCACAACCTCTTCCTTATGAACAACGTCATAGATATATCGCAACCAATTAGCTTAATCAGCCGTTTAATTGGTGGCCTAGCCTTTTCATTTAAATGCGCCGATGTTTCAGCGACCTGGTGACATTATTTGTTCAATATCGTTTGATAACTTGCCCATATCACTTACGTTGCTAATTAAACGGCGCAGTTCAATGAAAAGGCTAGGCTTTTAATGAAACGGCTGATTAAGCTAATTGGCTGCGACAGATATAATACCACAAGGTCAGGTGCACGCAAATTATTGGCCAACTCACCATTTCTATTTAAATATGACGCGTTAAACGTAATTTCACCCAGTTGCAAGCAATAAAATTTTGTATAGCACGACTTTTTACTGAAAATAACTACTTACGACAAAGATCATACATTTGAACTAGAGCCAATTATGAATCTAACTCTAATCATTTCTTGCCTTCGATCGCCACTCTCGTTCGTACCGGTGCACGGTGCAGCCATGCAGTCTCAAACTGTTTTATCGTTCATATTTTTAAGTTTACTCAAAATAAGTGTTTGTGAAAATGGCGGTTCAGATATAGTAACAAGTCCTAATGGAACAATATTTTATTATGCGTACGGCAGTAATTTGTTAACGAGAAGGTTGCACCTCAAAAATCCGTCCGCAGTTTTCTTCAGCATCGCTAAACTAAAGGTAAGCTCAACGTTTTGCTAATGTGATTTTAACTGATGTTTTTAATAACATGAGGCAATATAATGCTACTAACATGGTAGAAATTCATGTTATTCTGTATGATATAGAAGTTAATACGCGCGGATAAGATCGATCGATCATCTTTTGGTACCTCCTAGATCAGAGGTCGCCTAATGGCGGACCGCAGTACGCATCCGGACCGCCGACCCATTTTGTGCGGACCGCTAGAACACAGCAACTTGCACTGCAGATTACATAATTTAATAAAAATGTATCCCCCGCATTATCTTTGTTGACGTCAATTCGAAAACGGCCGGGTGAAACGACGATACTAACAATCGAGAAAGAGTTCGCGGATTGCGTAAGCGTTGATCGTCGCGGCGGATTGATATGTAAAAAAATACCTTTGTTATTTCCGTAATTACATTTTAAAAAAACTACAAAATGTGTGACCCCGAGCGAAGCTATTTGGGACCCCTATCCTAGATGATCTATCTCCGCTTTTAATCTACGCTTTAGTTTTTCGAACCATACTAAAGCCCATTGGAGTCCACTTAATTGGAGACCAAATAAATGATTTTTATTGGACATTTAGAAAGATAAAACATATATGATATCATAAGAGAAGTAATTAAATGTTTGGCAATTATAAAACTTGGTCAGCCACAAAAAATCAGCATTTAAATAATTTGGTACAAAGATTTTGTTTGCAATTTAAAAAATCAGGCAGCAATCCTTGTTCCGCAAATCATTTTGATAATGGTCAAAAATTAAATCATAAATAGGCAGCTTACAATAACATGATATGTTTGCACAATAAACATTCAGTCCGCAAAATAACTACTTGATCAGCAAGATTTCATGATTGATCAGCAGAGAAAACATGTCTTTAAGCAATTAGGTTATTTATGGAACTTATATAAAAAACACAAAAGCCCTGCTGGACATAGGCCTCCTCCAAGCATTACCACATCGACGGGTCGTTCTTCCGGCGGATCCCCGCGACCTTAGATAAAATACTGGTATTCAGCTGAATCTGGTTTGACTGGTAGCCGACCTCAATATAGTTGGGAAAAGGCTAGGCAGATGATGATGGAACTTATGTAAAAAGGGCAATTATTAAAAAAAAATGTTTAGGTTAGGATAGAAGAGCTGTGACGCCAGAAACGACTAGATTATACAGCGTGTAAGGGACATCGACGCACAAACGAATACCATGGATCCAGGACATAATTCTGGACACCCCCGCGTTGGAATTTTTCGTCGGCTTTTTCCTCATTTTTTCATTTTTTTCAGGCGTTTTTTTACTTTAGACTGTTCATAATCGTTATTCTTACCCAACCTAATGTGATTTTTTATAAAAAAAATTGTTAAATCAGAACTTTCACTAAAAAAAGCAATGTAAATAAAACTAGAATTAGGCATCTGCTCAGCTGTTTTGTCGCAAAAGGTCAACGCATCCTGCCTAATAGCAAAACATGGTATGTTAGACGCTACACACACATGGGTTAGTTAGTAACCCATGTGTGTGTAGCGTCTAACATACCGTCTAGAAAAGACATTTTTCATGTGTGGTCTGTAAACCGATCATTAACGAGATTAATGACTTCTACAATTTGGTTAATGGCATAAAGTGTAGCCTTTTCGTGAAGTTTGCGTTACGATGTCCCTAACACCCTGTATAGAAAGAAATATGGAAAAAAAACCTAAAAAAAGGCTACCCGAAACTGAACTAGTTAGACGAGTTTGCTGGCCATGAGTTGCTGATCAATTAGCTTTTTCTACTCGCAGATTATATTTTTCTGCTCACAAAAATACGAATACTATGCTAACCATTTAAATAACACCCATATAATAATATAAAAAAAATGGATGAAATGAAAGATATTTTATATCAACTTTGATAACTAATAAAAAATTATAATTATGCTGCATTAATAAGACTATGCTTGAAACTCTGCGTGATCGGATCAAAAATGAAGAGATTTTTAATAGGATCTCGGTTACCGAAATAGCCGAAGAATTGGCAAACTAAAGTGGCCGTAGGCATATTTCTCGCAAAACGAATGGCTAAAGTGACCGCAGCCGAAGCGTTTTGATCCGCGACCGCGTACAGGAAGGTGGACCGATGACCTGGTGAAGGTCACGGCAAGCCGCCGGAAGAACAGGACCCGCCGATATGGTAATGGTTGGAGGAGGCCTATGTCCAGCAGGGCTTTTGTGTTTTTTGTGCTGAAATGGTAGGTACGAATGGTCAACATGTCAAATAGCCCAATTGCATCAAAATGTATCTACTAGGTATAGTAGGTATTAAGGTTTAGATTAATTTTTGTAGGTTAGGTTAATTTGATAAAGTTTTTGTTGAATGGTTTTGGGGAAGGATTATTTTTAGTCATAAATTGTATCTATGTCATTTAGTTATAAACCACCAAATATACGACTAACTCTGTCTTTGCGGTCGAGCAGTTGGGTAATAAAATAATAAATAAGTAATACCTAGCTACAGAGGTGAACAATTCGTCTAAGTACGTCATATAATCAAAGCAAAAAAAAGTAATATATTTCATTTTAAAACATTAGACACCTTTATATTTAAGTGATTTAAAATTGAAACATCAACATCCGTTGCGCATCTATTAGTGTAGGTAGCCGATGTACTCATTAATTTTACCTATATCTAAATGCCATACATATTCATTTCATTAATTCTATCTTTCAGTCATAATTTTTATATTCTATCGAAATTTTACACAAAATTATAAAAATTGAAATAAAAGAATTACCTACAATATTAATAATAATTATAACAGTGACCAAATAAATTAATTAAAAACTAAAACATTGCAATTCCCTGTTATAATTATTATATTACCTAAATGTCAAAAAAATATCAAAATATTATATCAAAACCATTAGGATAGGATGCTTATCGTTTCTATATAGGTACAGCCTCAACATGTTTTTTCACACCACCTGATCGAAAACGTCAAATTATATGTCATGCCAACAAAACCTAAAGTGAGTCATTTTAGGCCGGTGGCACAGCCGGGCAATAATGTTGTACTGGATTTCATTATAACCCGCCGGTCAATAATGTGATTTAAATTTGGAACCTCATCTGTCTGCAAAATTGGTATCGGTATATTAGGTACTTACAACGCCCCCTGTCTGTCTCTCTCTTTCTGTTCCAGAAAGAGGAAAGATATTCTCGATACTCCTACTACTTAGGGATGATATTCTCGAATTTCTACAGAATCATAAGGATTGACCAGGATTGAACACAATATTATAAGAATAATTAGTGATGTACGGATTATTGTATAAAAAGATTTAAGAATAACACTTAAAACCCATGTATAGTCGATTTATTAATTTAAAACTATTTTCTCGAGCATCTCCTATGACGTTCTAATTTCAAATTGCATACAGCCAACCGTCCGAACCGAACCCATTCTACCAGCTGATATAAAGCTCTGTATAAAGCTTCGTGTACACAAATTTCTAAAATTGTATTAGGTTGCTAACAATATTAGGCCTGCACATATTTACAAACCCACAGAGAAGTAAAAAAAAAACGAAAATCGAGTTGGTCGTGGCCGCTTTGTGGTAGGTATACCGAGTGGAACGCAAAAAAGGCGCAGATATTGCAAATCCGTATGGTATTAAACTATTTTTAAGTATATAGTATACTTAGTTCTGAGACACTTAGAAGTGCTGGGATGCCGGGATACGGAGCCAGGAAATAAAACAGCTGATCACGGTCACACGTATATTCCGACTGACATAATGCTACTTTGCTCCGTTACATTTTATAGGCCTACCCACATATTCTTACATTAATTAATAATAATATTATGAAGGTAACTCCTTCATACACATACATCACACCTCACCACTTAATCTCTAAGTTGTTTACATTTCAGACCTTATTTGTTCTAATTAATATTAACAATACAGGTTACATAATCATTACATTTTTTTTTTATGTTTACGTTACCTGGAATCTAATAACGGGTTTACGGTTACGTTTGGGTCGACCCGCCGGCGATGATGGTGGGGACAGAGAGCCACTTACAGTATCTAGCCTCTCTTTTTCACCCTCACTAACTAGCTTCTGCTTATTCTCCTCCGCTATCTTATCCCGTGCCTGAACGACATCCTCCACCTCTGATGTTTGAGTAGACGATAATGGGGAATCGTCCGTGACCAGACTATCAGAACCCATGAAGTCTGATAAATGGGATCTACGTTTCAATTGGTCTATGTGTTTTTTTGATAGTCGACCGTCCGGAACCGGACCGGACCGGACCGGAAATACATATCTCTACTTAGTGTTTGTAAATTTAAAATACTTTGTTTTTCGTATATGGCTTCTTATTTTCTCACAGGAGGTGTGAAAAGTAGAGTATGCTCCTCGGGGATAAAGGTGTCTTTGCCTTGGGCTAGCTTGAATCCCTCGCTGCACTCGGGAGTTAACTCCCGAATCCTTCATTGCGTTCGAGATTCAATATGACGCCCGTGACACAAGACACTGCTTTATCCCCTGGGTGCATAATCTACTATAGTACGCCTCCCTACATTAATGAAATATAGCAAGTTTCTCTTTCAAATACTCTTCTATTGTGATTAGAACCACAGGTTGGACTTCAACGTGTACGACGAGTTGTGGCAAGGCGCCGTGGCCACCATCGTCGAAGACGACGCCGAAGAGGTATGGGGCACCGTATGGACCATCAGCGCTGACATGCTGCATCATCTAGACGAGTAAGACTCATTCTAACTTTTTACATCACTTGATTAATCCAAATAAGTGTTCCTGCAAAGCCCTCTGCGTAGCTGAATTTATCAATCTAATCAAAGTCTTTTATTTCAAATAGACCATTTACAGGCACCTTTGAATTGTCAAGGTCTGTCAGTCTACTGCCTCCGTGTTCGAGTGGTTTAGGCGGTTGCCTTGTGATCCGGTGGTCGTGGGTTCGATACCCACGGC
The DNA here is from genome assembly GCA_947386135.1 of Melanchra persicariae. Taxonomy (NCBI): domain Eukaryota; kingdom Metazoa; phylum Arthropoda; class Insecta; order Lepidoptera; family Noctuidae; genus Melanchra; species Melanchra persicariae. The sequence continues at coordinate 7,874,761 of OX376644.1, read as the reverse complement.
AAGCATACTTTGTAATACAAAAAACACAAAATAATTTATTTCTGTACCAATAAATAAATGTAAAGTTGTTTCCAGTTTGGGTAGGACATTGCAGGCTTGAATCACCTAATTGGCTGATAAAAAGATGATTCCGTGCTTCGGAAGGCACGTATGAGCCGGTGGCTCGGGCCGCCAAATGGCGGTCGTCAAATAAACCATGTCAGAGGCCCTTGAGGCGGTTTAGAAACTTTGACACTAGGGTGTGTGGAGTCTTAAACCTTACTGCCCACACGAAGAAGAAGAGTCAAATACACATTACATACCTATACATACACACATTTGTTTTTAAATTATTAAATTATGGATTAAGGGGGATTTGGTTCAGATCCGAAGAACATCGTGCCAGTCAGATGCTAATGGCCATGCTTCGTCATTCCTTTTATCCACTGTAGCGTATTGTTTCTTTCTTCAGACAAGAAGACGTATCGACAGGCTGGTACTTCGCAAAGAACGTGACTCTGACGACACCAAGCGGCCAGCAATTAGTGGCCCGAACCTACGAGGAAGTTAATAACCCGACAGATAAAACCGCAAGCTTCGACCTCCCTATGGAAAGACGTCCTTCTAATACATACCTTGAGGTAAGCCTGAACCTAAACATATGAATATCTTGTTCGTTTTTTCGCTCAATCAAAAACGGGTCCGCTCACACTGAGAAGTAACGCGACGCAGCGCGAAGTTTTTAATCAAGTTCAAAAAAAGAGGAGGTTCTCAAATCCACTGATTTGAGAACCTCCTCTTGTTTGTTCAGTGATATTTTTGCCAAAATTGTCAACCGATTTTGATCTTTTTTTTTTTGTTTGGAAGAGTATTTTTCGGGACTGGTTCCATTTGGTGAAGATCTGATGAAGAAGTTCGAATATAGGTAACGGAACTCTTCATTAAATGATAGCAAATCTCCCGGGATGGCTGAAATCACATGTGTTTATTGTTTACATCAGTTCATAACATAACATCACGCCGGTATGCTGTGAAGGGGTACGCAGATGTGTACAAGTCAACCATGGTTTTGGGGTTAACTACTGAGGCATAAATTTATTGTTTATGATCCGATCTTGATGATTCTTTTTGCATTGGGTTTTGGTAGTTAAAGCTATCTTGAATTTGCATTGAACGTTGAACTTCAAAGATAGAGCTTCTCAACTTAAAATATTGTACTAAAGCGAGATAATGTCAGGTTCTCAATCTCAAAGCGAAGGCACACAAAGTAACTCCTTAACGGCAAATAGCGCAACCACTCACCATGAGAAGGAAAATGTTGAACTGTAATGGTTTTGTTTTACTAGGACTTTCTCCTCTATCGTGGGTGCTATTCAAAACATATAATAGCACCCATTAACAGCATTTTAATTTTACCTATCCACAAAAAAAAAGTACGTGTTTATACTATACGGTACTATGTACGGCGTCTCGATGCGCTTCGCGACGTGGGCGCCCGTATTCGCCAGTTACACGTATCTATTACACGTTTAGCGATGGTTAACACTGTTCGAATTCGCATCTAAGGGCCTGTGCACACCACGTTTTTTAAACGCGCCGTTGACGCGCGTTTAAGAAACGTGCGTCGACGGCGCACTTTTATCCTACAGAGCTCTACAGGCTGCGTCTGACTCGCGTGCGTATCGCGTATGTATCGCTAAAAACGCGCGTCAACGGCGCGTTTAAAAAACTTTGTTTGCACAGGCCCTAATGTAGATAATCTGAGCAGATGCCTAGTCCCCTGCATAATATGTAAGTAACATGCATCGCACTTGAAATTGAAATTAAATATTTGAATTTTATTTTGTCTGTTTCAGGTTATCGCTCTCGGCGCCATTGAGTCGCGCCTTCCTCCTGAATACATTGGTTTCATTTTCTCATTTCCGACGAACGGCAAAATGGCTCCCAAAGCGAAAAGAGATCAGCTCGGTTATCCCTTTTAAACTAAGCAGGTGTACACCTAGAGATATTTGTTTAAATTATGCTGTGGTGTAAATAAAATAGTTACCTAAGTAATAATAGCGTGTTTTAATAAACTGATAAGGGATACCTATTACCTGTAAGCCTAACTGAACCGTTACAGCCCAATATGTAGAAAAATGGTATTATAGGATGTCACAAAAGGTCCACATCGATAACTTTAGCATTTATAAAGACTTATTATTACAGTACAACTCGACTGCAATAGCTGAAAGTTACATTTTCGTCTGTATAATAACGCTATTATGCATCACGGAGGCAATTGTAACATTTGTAACGTTGCAAGCGTTAATAGAGGTAAACAGTTCAGTTTTTAGCAATCAATAGTACTGTAAGATGCAATGAAGCCATTTTATGGACTTAACCTAAGCTATATTCTGAATGGAAGGCCACAATGGTACGCTTAAAATGCTTGCATTTTAAGAAAGAACATGTAAACTACTATAATGCAATCAGTTATTCTGTGAATTCAATTAAAAATTATAAAGACTGTAATTTATAGTTGTGTTCCAAATAAAATTATTATTTCCTTTATTCATTATTTGTACATATATAAATTACATTTTAAAATATTTTTACAAAAAAAAAATAAAAATGTAAAAAATAGTAGCCCACCGGTATCGGGAACAGGGTCCAAGCTACCGGCGGTCAGTGCTCCAGAGAGAGGAACCTCCTAACAATGAGAGCCGTGTCCAGAAGTAGGTACTGCTTTCTGAATCACGCCCTAGATCCAGCTGCCTAACGAGAGCCTCCTGAGGTGTTGGTAGAGGCTCGTGGCTATTAAGCCGTTGGCTGACACGACTATCGGTACAATGATTGCCGAATTCACATCCCACATCTCGACAACCTCGCGAGCCAAGTCAAGATATTTGATTTTTTATCTTTCTCGGCTTTCACGAGGTTCTCGTCATGCGGAACGGTGATATCTACAATCATTGCACGCCTCTCGATTCGGTCCACCACCACTTTATCAGGCTTATTTGCAATAATAGTCCTGTCAGTGATGATGGACCGATCCCAGTACAATGTGATACTGCCATTATCGAGAACTGGGTCGGGCACATACCTGTGGTAAGGCACCTCCGATTCCACAAGACAGTATTTCAGAGCAAGTTGCTGATGGATAATCCTGGCTACAAGGTTGTGTCTATGCAAGTACTCTCCGTTAGCAAGACGAGAACAACCAGAGATAATGTGGCGAATTGATTCTCCTGGACGGTGACATGCCCGACATATGTCAACCGTGCCATCCTTCACAATAAATCTCCGGTAGTTTTTCGTCATGATAACTTCGTCCATAATTGCACAGACAAATCCTTCGGTTTCCCCAAAGAGGTCACCAAAACGTAGCCAGGCTACGGACGCTAATTGATCCACATCGGAAAAAGCGTCCGTGAAGTTCCTTGCTCTGCCATACTGCCCTGCGGCTGCGATCGTTAGTGTCAAGCACCATAGGTTTGCGCCAGTTCTCATTTGCCAAGGAGAGCGGGGTGAGTCCCTTGTCCACCGCCACTACATCTCGATACATACCCACGTCGACAGCTAGGAAATATTCCCTGAGACTGCATATCTCGCGATTGTGGAGAGTCTTAGCATTTAAAAAGCCTCGACCTCCACACTTTCGCGGGATATACAGTCTCATTACCGACGACCGTGGGTGATGCATTCGATGTGCAGTTAACAGTGTACGGTACAGTGTGTAAATTATTATTATTATTATTATATAATGCGACTTGCTGCACAAAGTTGAACTTTAATAGTGTTAATCAGCTTGTTACACGCACTCTTGTAATAGCATTTATATAGCCCACATGATCACTATGGGTGAATGTATATGATGCTAAATTACAGCAAAGTGCTATAAATTAGATCACATGTAACCCATGATCCCGAATAGAGCTGAATACTTGTACTAGCATCGGCAAGAATCTACTAATGCAGCTTATGCAGCTAAATAAGATCTTGAAGACTTATTTTTTCAGCGCCCCGGGCATTATCTGTTAATCGCGGAAAGAAGGGTTCCGTATCCGAAAATGCTGATTATTATCTACACACTATGTGAGAAATACTTGAGTCACTGATTATTTTATACTTTTATTATTTCGTTTATTCTGTTTACTCAATTATTTTTACTCATTTTATACATTTTTAAATATTTCTTAAAAAAATACCAAAAAAAAAACATAAAAAATAGTAGCCCACCGGTATCGGGAACAGGGTCCAAGTTTGCAATACCCTAACTAAATAATAAAAGCAATCAGTACCTTTGTTGACTTGTTATCCAATTAAAGAATTCACAATTTATTTAATAATCTCTAAAAAAGAACAACAGAATTCGTCATAAAAATATAATAATTTATTTTTCACACCACCTGATCGAAAACGTCAAGTTATATGTCATGCCAACCGTACCTAAAGTGAGTCATTTTTGGCCGGTGGCACAGCCGGGCAATAATGTTGTACTGGATTTCATTATAATCCGCTGGTCAATAATGTGATTTAAATTTGGAACCTCATCTGTCTGCTAAATTGGCGGTTTGCCCTCTGCCTCTGCTTGTCCCTCTGTCTCTATCTCTTTCTTTCTGTTCCAGAAAGAGGAAAGATATTCTCGGTACTCTAACTACCTACTTAGGGATGATATTCTCGAATTTCTACAGAATCATAAGGATTGACCAGGATTGAAGACAATTTTATAAGAATAATTGGTTATGTACGGATTATTGTATAAAAGGATAAGAATAACACTTAAAACCCATTTATAGTCGATTTATTAATTTAAAACTATTTTCTCGAGCATCTCCTATGACGTTCTAAATTCAAATAGCCCAACCAGCAAAACAGTCTCAGAACTCGCACTTTTTAAGAGTGGTAGGCTTAAAGCGCTCTCATATTTGTTTTAGAACATACCATCGATCCTATATTACTTTTAGACAAGCCGGTATGGCCTCAAGAACGCTCAGTCTCATAACCAAGTCTCATATATGTAAATAAGAGAATTTACTAAGACTAGTTGCACTTGAGAAAAACTTGCTCTTATATGGGTATTTTCTAAGCTCGTTTGATTTTATATTAGACTTGCTAAATGCTATTGTAAGATGTCAGACTAATATCAGCATAGCATAAGAGTACTGTGAGTACGTGCATTTCTGATCTTATTTGAAACTAATATAAGATCAGTAGCACTGGATAAGTATGATATTAGAGTGATTTTGGATCAACATATTTACAATACAAAAGACAAGACCCATATAAGAGCGTTTGATCTTAGATCGATTTTGGGAATAACTAGTTTTAATAGTTTAAAATAGTAATTTAGCTGGCCATATTTATTATTTTTCTCTCTGTCGATTTAAGGTTTTATGTAAAATTGCGAGGAACCCTAATTTATTCCAATATGGAGTTATCTTTAGTATACCGAATGCTAAAATGAGAGTAAACAATCTTACATTAGTCTAATAGTGCGCTTGGAAAATGCAGCTATCTAATGGCGACACTATCAATACAAATTAACAAATAAAATAATTAAACGAGAACAGGAAATACCTTATTTAACAAGACGCATGAATTTTGAAGCGTAAAACGAGGTCTAATTAACATTAAATAATAAATTCCAATACGATTACTTACCGTAAAACTACTTTTACTTTTATACTAAAATGCCGTACAGCACTTTATATGAACATAAACTTCACGCAACTTTAATTTGTTTTCATTTAATTTCAAACCAACACTCACACGAACTTTTCAGTTGGATCTGACGTAAAATTCTCAAAATATTCTAACCTTAGACCAATATAAGCCTATGCAAGCTTACAAGATACTTACGTAAAAGCAATATTAGCCTAAGTCGGCTTAAATTAATTTTGGCTAGATTTCAGTAAGTGCAAACAGCATTCAATTAGACTGATATTAGAACGATATTAAACTAAATATGCTTATAATTAGTGCCCAAACCCAGGCTTATATCATTATATAGGAGTGATATAAGAGCAAAAAAATAGTAGTCTTGAGATTGTTATAAGCCTAGTTTTTGCTGGTTGGGAGCATACAGTCAAGCGTCCAAACCCATTCTACCAGCTGATATAAAGCTGTGTACACAAATTTCTTAAATTGTATTAGGTGGCTAACAATAGGCACATATTTACAAAACCACAGAGAAGTAAAAAAAAAAACGAAAATCGAATTGGTCGTGGCCGCTATGTGGTAGGCAAGGAACTTCTACTACAACCTGGAATGTGCACAGGCTGTCGATACGCGGTCCGAGGGAGATAGCTTCGCGAGAGCCCTCTGTCCCTTTCATTAGGGTGACCAACCAATATAATGTAGGTTGAGACTAATATAATAGGATATAATATTTAACCAATAATTTGATTTCATAAGTTAATAATAATTATGCTTTAAGGATGGATTAAAGTAAAACGCATTAAACTATGTTTTTTTTTTTTTTTTTTTTATTATATCCTGGGGCCTGAAACGAAGACTGCAAATAACGGAATAATTTTTGATATTTGAATGACTTGGAATGACATCAAGCCATTTTTTCTCCCTGATTCTTCTCCAGGCAGTCTGAAATTATATTTTTTAAATTTATTTCAAATATACGAAGTAACAGACCTAAATCAGCGATTGAAGTTGAAACTTTTTTGCCATTTCCCTACAATGTTCCTCGGGAAATGTGAAATTTCATGATCACGTCTTTTAAGTATTCGGTACACCGGTATACGGTACATGTAATGTTTTATTATGCTTACGTTGAAGACTACCTCCTATTTATATGCTGCATTGTGTAAATAATCTTATAATTTCGTTCATTATGGGCACCCTACTTCAAGAATTGCAATATACTTACTTGAAGAAAGAAACACCGCATCCTGCATAGGATTCGCTTTTGCAACCGAACAGCTTTTGAATCGCACACTTTTTAACCATCTTTATTACATCCGAATAAAGAAATTGATTGTTTTACAACAAATAAATATGGCTGGTGGGTTACCAGTCTAACTTATATAATTATATATTCTACTAATAATCTTTTCTTTTTTAATTACATTTCAATACAGTCTCTAAATTATTGCTAAAAAAATGTTCTCATTCAAACAGATAATTTAAAAATATTAGAAATATATCAGAACGAAAGTTAATGTTTTTTTATTAAGACACGACAATATTATTTTTTCCTACCATTCCTACTAAATTCGGGAATAATCCTCGTGGCAACACTTTAGAAAGGGACACAGGGCTCTCCAAGCGCTTTCTCCCTCGGACCGGATTTCTCTTTGACCAAGTGATTGTCTCATTGTCTGTAATAGAACTTAGCTTCATAAACATAAGGTTTATTTTTATATTGGTCAAATTGACAATGCTCATTCCAGGTTGTAGTAGAAGTTCCTTGGTGGTAGGTATGTGTATATGTAGGTATGTAATAGGTCTTTACCTATGAAATTGCCGTTTTATATGAAAAAATTAAAACGATTTTTTTTCATGTATTTTTTATTTGTATTAATCGAAGTAATCACCCATGCAATCAATGCATCTTTGCCAACGCAGTGGCACTTTATTGATGCCCTTCTTAAAGAAATCAGCTGGACGGGAGGCAACAAATTCTTCAAAGGCATTTTGTACTGCCTCTCGGGTATTGAATTTTTTTCCCGCCAAGAAGTTATCCAAATTCTGGAAAAAGTAGTAGTCTGTAGGCGCAAGGTCTGCTGAATAGGGCGGATGACGGAGAACTTCCAACCCCAGTTCTTGCAACTTGGAGACCGTCTGCTGAGCAGTATGAGGTCGCGCGTTGTCGTGCAGGAGCAGCGGAGACGAGCGATTGACCAATGCTGGTTGGAGATGTGCCAGCTTCTCCATCATTGTGTTCAGTTCTTCACAGTACACATCTGCAGTAATGCTCACCCCGTTTGGTAAGAAGCTGTGATGAATCACACCGGCGCTAGACCACCAAATAGTGACCATCACTTTTCTAGGGGTAAGTTTTCGTTTAGGGCATTGTTTAGGTGCTGAACCAGAATCCAACCAACTTTCTGAGCGCTTGCGGTTATCAAACATCCATTTTTCATCGCAGGTAACAATGCGGTTCAAAATTCCTTCATTTGTGTGTCTGTTGAGCAGTGCAAGGCACGTCTCGACGCGTACTTCGCGCTGGCGATCATTGAGTTCGTGGGGCACCCATTTGTCAAGCTTTTTTACCTTGCCAATTTGACGCAAATGGACCAATATTGTTTTGACGCTAACGTCGAAAGCTGCTGCTAATTCAGCCGTAGATTGTGCATCATCAGCTTCCACAATCGCCTTTAATTCGTCATTGTCGACCAAAGTCTTCGGACGACCGCGAGGTTCAATTTTCAGGTCGAAATTTCCAGAACGGAAGCGAGCAAACCAAGAACAGGTGGTGCGTTGGTTTGTAGTGTTAGCTCCGTAAACGTCGTTGATGTTGCGTGCCGCTTGTGCCGCGTTGCTGCCACGACGGTACTCATATTCCATAATTACTCGAATTTTTAACGTATCCATGATGACGAAAAAGATTGAAATGCGATGAAAATGTAACACTAATCAATAAACAAATGACTACTTTTGGAAAAAAAAAACCATGTTTTTAAAATAAAATTAATTTGAAATTAGAATTCTTAGCCAAACAAAAATGATTTTGATTTGAAATGGCCAGTACTGCAGAACGGCAATTTCATAGGTAAAGACCTAATATGTGTATGGTAGTGGAACGCAAAAAAGGCGCGGATATTGCAAATCCGTATGGTATTAAACTAACTTTTTTAAGTATATAGTAGAATTCCAAATACATATCTTTACTAGTGTTTGTAAATTTAAAATACTTTTTTTTTCGTATTATGGCTTCTTATTTTCTCACAGGAGGTGTGAAAAGTAAAGTATCCTCCTCGGGGATAAAGCTGTCTTTTCCTTGGGCTAGCTTGAATCCCTCGCTGCATTCAGGATTCTTGTATTAACTCCCTCGCTTCGCTCGTGAGTTAAACTCTAAACTGCCTCGCTGCGCTCGGGAGTTAACTCCCGAATCCGGCGTTCGAGATTCAATATGACGCCCGTGACAAAAGACACTGCTTTATCCCCTGGGTGCATAATCTACTATTTGTGTAGGCATTTGAATGAGTTCCACTTTGTTCCTGGTCTTGAGTTTACGTCTTTTATTAATTTTGACGCATATGTAACGTTTTTTGTGGCCAGCGGACAATTCCTTCCGTTTCCCACAGCGTGGAAACGACGGTCAGCTTTGGTACATCATTCTCTTTCGTTTGTACTATTTCAAAAGCCATTTCTCTGAAAAGGAAAACAATTGATAATGGAGTTAGAAGTATAATGTAAGTACAACATTATACTATGGTATGGTAGGCGCCAGATAAACTTGCAATAAAGGACCTTTCCCTAATATCCGAGATAGATACCCGAACAATAAATTATGAAGCGTTTTTCATTCCAGAACGTAAAGGATCATGCATGATAGATAAGTCGATTCTGGACAGTTTTATGTCTTCATTTCTGTTTTTGATATTAAGAATGTTAATAAATGTATGTAGGTCAATGTAGGTCCAGTAGTTGGAGTAGTTTCGGAGACAAGGGCGATGGTCGCAATGTTCATCTATTTTCTTTAATAACTTCAGAATGGTTACTTTAAAATTATGAAGAAAAACGCACGACACAGTTGGAATTTTTTTTTTATAAGATACCTCAGCTTTAAAATATACTTATTTTCTTTATATATTTAAATATACACATTTGTATTTCTCTGACCTAAACACGGATGCGTCGTGTTTAGGTCACAGAATTACAAATGTGTAGATAGGTACCAAATTTCAATTGAATCGGTCCAGTAGATTCGGAGAAAATTAGCTGTGACAGACGGAGTCAGACACTACACTCGAGCGATCCTATAAGGGTTCTGTTTTTTCCATGTGGAGGTTCAGAACCCTAAAAACATGATTAAGGCACAATTATTATATCAGCCATAGCATCAATACAGGCTGTCCAAAGTATTCTAACACACATTTACTAAATCAAATGACTAGGTATGAAATGGACTAGTTCAAATAAAACCTTAGATTACAAATTTCAAGGAGTTACCCGTAATTGTTCATTGTGACTAGTTATGAAATATATTGTTCTGTAACAATGCTCCGCTGGTCCGTAATACTTCGATAATATTTAGCCATACTCGAGGATATTTTGATTCACGATTACGTCGGCGTCGCGGTGCTCGTCGTTGCGGTCGCTAGGTAGTACCTATGTATGCACGAAATGATTTGTTGACTAGTATAGGTTTTTACGTTTCTTTATAAATCATCACAAGAAGTTTTCCTTGCTTGTGTGCAATACATAACCTTTTCCTTATGAACCACGTCACAGATATACCACAACGTCAGGTGCACGCAAAGGGATCATTGGCCAACTCAACATTTTTTATGACGCGTTCAACGTAGCAAGCAATATATGTATAGCACGACCTTTTACTGAAAATACCTACGACAAAGTTCATACATTTGAACTAGAGCCAGTGAATCTAACTCAATTCATTTCTTGCCTTCGATCGCCACTCTCGTTCGTACCGGTGCACGGTGCAGCCATGCAGTCTCAAACTGTTTTATCGTTGATATTTTTAAGTTTACTCAAAATAAGTGTATGTGAAAATGGTGGTTCAGATATAGTACCAAGTCCTAATGGAACAATATTTTACTATGCGTACGGCAGTAATTTGTTAACGAGAAGGTTGCACCTCAACAATCCATCCGCAGTTTTCTATGGCATCGCTAAACTAAAGGTAAGCTCAACGTTTCGCTAATGTGATTCTGATATTTCGAATAACATCAGGAATATGGTAGAAATTCATTAAAGCGGGAATTATTTAGCAATGGATAAGGTTTGTTATTCTGTATGTTATAGAAGTTAATACGCACGGAAAAGATCGATCGATCATCTTTTGGTACCTCTTATATGATCTATCTCCGCTTTTAATGTACGCTTTAGTTTATCGAACCACACGTAGCCCTTTAGACTCCATAAAATCAAGTACCTACTTTTAAATGTTTTGTATTGTACATTTAGAAAGATATAAGTAACGTAATGATATAATATTATTCTCTAATCTATATGGATGAAATTAAAGTTATCAACTTTGATAATAAAAAATAATTATAGATTTTTAGAAGGATCTCGTTTACCGAAATAGCCGAAAAATTGACAAACTAAAGTGACCGTAGGCATATTACTCACAAAACGAATGGCTCAAGTGACCCCTGCCGAAGCGTTTCGAACCGCGACTGCATACAGGAAGGTGGACCGATGACCTGGTGAAGGTCACGGCAAGCCGCCGGAAGAATAGGACCCATCGATGTGGTAATGCTTGGAGGAGGCCTATGTCCAGCAGGGATTTTGTACTATTTTAGGCTGAAATGATACTAATGGTGATCATGTCAAATATCATGTTTGATACACTTACTCGAAAGACTGCGAGGTGATCAAAAATAATCCGCGAGCCGTTTCTCACAATAATTTGCTACCTATTATTAATAATACGCTTGTGAAAGTTTTTTGAGATAGTGTGTTGAAAAACGTCGTTTGACAGACGTGGGAGTTTTTTGCAGTCCCTCTGCTCCATAATGCGTCTCATCCACCTTAGCTGCAATGAGAAAGTTTGCCCAATTGCATCAAAATGTACCTATCTACTATAGATTAATTTGAACAATAAAGTTTGTGTTGAATGCTTTTGGGGAAGGTTTATTTTTGGTTATAAATTGTACCTAAGTATGTAATTTAGTTACAAACCACCAAATATACGACTAGGTAACTCTTTCTTTGCTGTCGCGCAGTTGGGTAATAACATAAAGTAATAAATAAGTAATACTTACCTACAGAAGTGAACAATTTGTCTTGTATAACGGCATAATCATAGCAAAAAGAGTTATAAGTATTATTTTATTTTAATACATAGGTAGGTACCTTTATATTTAAGTGATTTAAAATTGAAACGTTTAGTCTAATCGCATCAACATCCGTTGCGCATCGATTAGTGTAGGAAGCCGATTTACTTATTTACCTATATCTAAATGAACACATTATTTACTCCTCATTTCTTTAATGTATAAGATGCTTACCGTTTCTATACACTTACACAGCATCAGCGAATGTTTTACACCTTTCTACAATAATTAAATATAGCAAGTTTATCTTTCAAATAATAATAATAATAATAATAATAATAATAATATAATAATACTCTTCTATTGTGATCAGAACCACAGGTTGGACTTCAACATGTTCGTGGAGTCGTGGCAAGGCGCCGTGGCCACCATCGTCGAAGACGACGCCGAAGAGGTATGGGGCACCGTATGGACCATCAGCGCTGACATGCTGCATCATCTAGACGAGTAAGACTCATTCTAACTTTCTACATCACTTGATAAGTGTTCCTGCAAAGCGTAGCTGTCGATCAAATCAAAATCCTTTATTTCAAATTGTCGCCTTAGAGTGAAAACCTCGGGAATGCATTTTTGCTCAAAATTTGATTGCGTTTCTAAGAATAAAATCTCGCAACGCACATCCTGATCCGACTAATTTGTTCATTCGATACTCGTAGCGCCATCTATGTCAGTACATGAGAACCTCAATAATACTAGCATCTTCTATCAGTTGATGAGTTTCGCCTGTAGTTAGAAGAGGAAAAAGGGATAGATTTACAGGCACTTTTGAATTGTCAAGGTTTGTCAGTCAAATAGATGAATCTAGTTCCGCCGCGCCAGCGCCACATTACTTACCTAAGTACACATACCTACACGCAATTGTTTTGAAATATTATGGATTAAAGGGGATTTGGTTCAGATCCGAAGAACATCGTGCCAGCCAGATGCTACTTGCTAATTCTTCTACTTTGCTTTTATCCACTGTAGCGTATTGTTTTCTTTCTTCAGACAAGAAGGCGTATCGGTTGGCTGGTACTTCGCTAAGAACGTGACTCTGACGACACCAAGCGGCCAGCAATTAGTGGCCCGAACCTATGAGGAAGTTATTAACCCGAAAAATAAAACCGCAAGCTCCGACCTCCCTATGGAAAGACGTCCTTCTAATACATACCTTGAGGTAAAAGTGAACCTAACATAAGGATAATGGATATGGTCGCTTAAGGTCGGCTCACACTGAGAAGTAACGCGACGCAGTGCGAAGTTTTTAACCGACTTCAAAAACAGGAAGAGGTTCTTATATCGATTGATTTTTTTTTGTATGTTTGTTCAGCGACATTTTTGCCAAAATAATTGTCAACCGATTTTGATGATATCTTTTTTTTTTTGTTTGTAAGAGTTGATAAAGATCTGACGAAGAACTTCGGATGTAGGTAAGAGAACAAAATCAACCGATACCGATAGCAAATGCCCTGGGGATTGCTGAAATCGCATCACCAGTGTGTCAATTCTACCCATTTTTAAGCAACGTTCGCATTCGCATTTCAGTCGTAATCTGTCAAAAATGCCTCAATTTCCATTCGTCCAAAGTCCAGCAAATATTAATTCGGCGGCGCGCGTCTCGATGCGCTTCGCGGCGCCATACCTAGGCTAAGTAGTTACACATTTAGCGACAGTTCACACTGTTCGAACTCGCATGTACTTAATGTAGGTAATCTGAGCTGGTGCTTAGTCCCTTGCATAATATGTACTTAAGTACCTAACAATGCATCGCACTTAAAATTCCCTTTTTTCTCCAATTTTCCAATTTTTGTTGAGCTATATTTGAATTTTATTATCTTTTTCAGGTTATCGCTCTCGGCGCCATTGAGTCGCGCCTTCCTCCTGAATACATTGGTTTCATTTTCTCATTTCCGACGAACGGCAAAATGGCTACCAAAGCGAGAAGAGATCAGCTCGGTTATCCCTTTTAGACTAAAGATATTTGTTTAAATTATCTGTGATTAAAATAAAATAAGTAGGTATTAAGATTACAATTGTTTATTTTAATAATCTGTTCTATGTTTCGTTTAATCGCGTGTACCTGTTACCTAACTGAACCGTTGCGGGAACTGACTGACTGACCGTGACCGTGTCGAAATACACAAAACGCGGTAGATACCTAATTTATCTGAAAATCTGTTTATCAAGACCAGCAACCAAGCGGCCCATATGCCCCAGATACCAGCTTCGCTTATCGCAGCAACGTTCTAAAGTATGTAGGTATTCTATAAATTCTATATCCATAGTATATTATTACGGTGCAGTGGCCGCCTCGTGGTGACGGCTGCAATTACCTAGTCGTAGATTTTAGGTGAATTTATTTTATCACTATTTCTGAACGAAAACATCCTAGCTAGGCCTTCGAAAAATAAAACTCTTATTATGCGTAGCTACTGGCTATAGGTAGTAATAGTTTTACCCGGTTACTGCAGGGTTGTGGAGGTCCAGACAGGTCGCTCCATGCAAGAAACTGGTATTCAGCTGCAGTCGGATAGACTGGAAGCCCCCTGGAAATGTGGGAAAAGACTAGGCCGATTGATTGCTGGAAAACATCGTGACTAAGCCGTAACTCCTAAAAAATGGGGTACAAAACTAATATCTAAAAAATCCATGAAATCCAAATTTATCAATGAGGATTAGCGAAAAACACTAAAAGGAGTAGGTAGGTACTTATGTAAGTAGATGAAAAATAAAATAGCATCATTGGATTTTTGAAAATTCGTTTGCTAAGTGTAGGTAATTACTTTCCAGAATTCGATCTTTATCAGCGACACTTTCGGATAATAATAAAGGTTGTGAGTCCAGGGCTGCAGATTTGAGGACCGAATTTCTTTTTCCATATGGTTTCGTACTTGAGGTACGGAACACTATAAAGATTGATTCGCACATATCCGGTCCTGAGCTGAAAGCAAAACAGATCGGTGCGTACTTAGGTAGTTATATGTTATATAAACTAGTTCACATACGTCCGTATCCGGGCCAGGATATTAAATACGTAGTTTATATTACTTCTCAGGTTGGGACCAAGAATCCGATTCCCGACATCCTCTCTACGATCACACAACAGTACCGTTTTATTTATTTATTTATTTTTAATATCAGCAACAAAGAACTATGAGTTATTAAATTAGCATTCAGAGTGAAAATTCAAGTACCCAAAGTGCTAAAACAGTTTTTAATAATAATTATACTCATTGGCCATCACACTCCTTCCTAAAGTAATATTAGTGTTCTGTGGAATCTGTGGTGACGCTATGTCAGTCTTGACTAACAGCCACAGAAGAGACTGAGTGGCTTTGGGATATGTTTTTTAGTGAAAAAAATATATCGATATTTATTGTTTCGACATTTTAAACACTATCGATAATATTATCGATTGAAAAATATCGATGTAATATCGTTTGTTTTTGCATGATTATTCATAAAATATCGATAAAAAATATTTAAAAAATTGTAATTTAATTTTCTACTTGTGCGAATTTTTTTTTGTTTTTTTTTGTAATTGATATGTTGAAAAAAAATCCGACAATTATTAATTATCTGTTACCTTCAGGGTCACATACGTCTCACACGATGATTAATGAATGATGACGTGCACGCGGCCAGTGGTCTTACTGTTATTATACTTATTATACTGCATTTCATAAAGAAATTCATAAAGATTGTGGCGGCTTTTTTTTAATTAACAATGCGCGAGGAGCATGCATAGAGTATCTAGTAACATTAAAAACGAAACCAGAGTTGCGTTAAAAAATATATCGAAATTGATACGATTTCGATACTCTAAAATAAATATCGAATTTCTTTTTTTTTTAGGTATGTCCACCCGCCTTCCGGAGAAAACGGTTTTGGACTACTTGCATCCTGTGGATTTGTTTTGACTTTGTGTGTGCAAATGTGGCACACGCAGAATCGGACACAAATCGGACGTTTGCACGAAGTGTTTATGCGCAGTTTACATATTAGGGACAGTTTGCTGCGTGCATTCAGAATTGAGTGAAGTCTACCCAGAGTAAATGCGGCACGCGAACGTAGCGCACTGATGTGCTCAGCGAACGTAAAGATTACGATCCAAATATCTAGATATTTGGATCGCTTCTCCCAAGGGATCTGCTTACCAAACATGGTGATCGAATTAGGGGGTTTGGGAATGAGTTTAGCCCGCGGCTTGTTAAACTAGACTACCTGGCTTGCCTCTGGATTAACTTCAAATCTCTAAAGTCTGAACTAGTCGCCTAAGGCGCTGGCCGTCTTTTGGAGGTTTTGAGCTAAAGGTTTTTCACTTTTACCAGAGTAAAAGATGGCCGTGTCATCGGCAAAAAGAGCTAACTGCGTCTTGTTACTAGTGCGGATGTCGCGCTAGTGAACAGCGTGAAAAATAAGGGGTAGAGCACACCGCCTTGAGGGACGCCGGGCCCGAATAGGGTAGGAGGAGGAAAGCGCACCTTCGATACTATGCCGAAAGGTGCGATTCGACAAATAGTCTTGTATGATGAGCCCGGGACGGTCTGACATGCCGAGTTTTATAGCTTATAAAGTAAGCCATTGTGCCAGACTGTCGAAGGCTTTCGCTATGTTAAAGAACACGGCTCCCGTCAATAGGCCGCGTTGAGTGCGGTCGCTTATAATGTTCATTAATGCATTAAACCTGTGTTGGACACATGAGTGATAAGCTCTAAAGCCAAACTGTTCGTTGGGGAGTAGGCTCTTCGCTTCGGCGTAATCTTTGAGTCGCTTATAAATAAGTGTCTCGTAGATTTTGCCCAGCACGTTGAGCAAACTGGATATATTGCGATTAAAAATATAGTTGCAATATATCAAATGTTGTTTAGAAAAAGATCGATATTTAAATGTATCGATATTTTTGCCCATCCGCAGTGACTGTGACACTTGCTGTTTGACATGACAAGACAATGAACCTAACCCGCATCTCGAAAATAATCTTGTGTTGTGTTTACTTTTCAAAATTCTAATTCTACGACAGTGCATTTTAACGAAATCTTCTTTTTTTCATTTTTATTTAAAATTTGGGAATCGTCCAGTGTAACCCCTAGTCATTGAGAAGTTTAGTTTAATTTCTAAGTCACACTATAATAATAAATTTGTGTGCCAATAATCTATACAAAAATCTTATTAACCGAGACAAGGGTAAGAGAATGAATGTGAGCCAAAAATAATTAACCATGCAGATATACTATTATATCATGCGTCCCCGAGATCTTACTTGTGTTCATGTCAGTCAGGTGTAAACTTTTAAAAATTGTAGAATTAAATTGAAATGAAGTATGTCGATGAATTGTATCTTCGGGTTCTCTCTATTCCTACTTTTGCTAGTAGCTTTGAATATATATTTCTTCTATATACTGAGCACTGAACACAGACCTGCTACCTTTAAGCTGCCTATTGTGAAGTCTGACCCAATACTCCCTGTAATCAGGGAAATTAATGAATACCTTAACCGCTTGCCTAGTCAGTACCACATTAAAAATTCTAAATTCCTACCTATTCAAAGAGATTTAATTAGCTCATTCAACTTTTCTGCGGCTAGTTTAGACAGTGTATGGCAGAGTGTTGAAAATGTAAGTATCGGCAAACCGTTTGTGGCCAGTTTGGTAATTACAACATTTTATTCATGTATTTTTTGCTTTATTTTCATGAACATATTTGTCTAAAATAATATAGTTAACTCTTTTAATAAACAAAATGGTATTTTAGAACTTATAATTAGCAGAAGGATTTAATATGGAAATCATCAAATGGCATCAGTTATGTGTAGACTTGTGCACAATATTATCACTGCTTAAACATTAAACTCCTCAGAAATATGATCCACCCTTTCATTAATGAATAGGTAGTAATAACATTATCCACTTAAATGTGACTCTAAATTAAAAAGAAAAAGGAAAATATGTTTAATAAAACTTCATCATGTTCCTGTCCATGTTCCATGTTGCTCGAGATCAGCCTTACACATTTTCTTCTTCCATTCTCTCCTGTCAACTGTTCCTCCCCTTTCTTTCATATCATTCCTTACACAATTTATCCATTGTTTTTTATTTAATCAAACAACTAAATTAAGTTGTGTGGTTGAGCCTATCAGAGGATCACACATATCACGTCACAACAAAAAACATTGGACCGCATGAAGATTGTAAGAATGCAATATTTTTCATTGTATAGACTCAATTTATTTAGCATTGTGTAATTTCATGCATTAACGGCACATTTGTGAGTACTATGTACCTTAAATTTAAACTATAATGATCATTTTGAGTAGGTCTTTGACTTGAATGTACCCTGGCGATTGGGAATGTCATGCTCACTCAAAAGTTTGTCTGATGGTGGCGCGTGCGTTGGATCATTTGGCTCCCTTAAAAATAGTTGAGCCAAATGGTGCTAGCGTATGCGTCATGTTCGTGAACGGGCGCCGTCAGCTGAGACTGGTCATCCCTTGGCTGCCATGGTTTATTTTAATTATTTCTTTGAACTGTTTCTTTTTACTCTGGACTCTTTTATCCTGCACGTCTTTTACATTGTTCTCACATATGTATTATTTTAAGGCATGTAATTAAATCAATATCTGTATTTTCCCTTTTTTCGAACAAAATATTTCAAAGTTAAATCAAAAATACTGACTTGCACACAAATTATGCACACTGAATAAATCATATTAGATTTACTGTTTAATGGTATTTGCAGAACTGTCTTACTGAACGAATATTTGGCTAATGATATTTCTGGGTGGTTTAAAAAAAAATAACCACGAAGGTGGGGTGGAAGGAAGGTGGGGTCTGTTCGCTCGCTTCGCTCGCTCACTTGACCCCGCCATCCCCTTCTAACCTAACCTGTCCGATTCGGGGTGCCCAATGACCGGCTACTATTATAACCATGATAACCACCTGCTATTCCAGGGAAGTGCAATTTAGAGTGCAAGTTAGTATTTTTGATAAACAATTCGTATTTTTGTTTTATAAATCATAAATCCGATGTATGAACCACATTTTTGGTGTGAATTCGATAAAAAGGTCATCTCGTTTTGGATGATTTTTTTAGTTTTTTTTTGTAAGACATGTTTAGTTAATCAATTGGGTTTTTTTGCACAGCATTCTTTTTTCTGGTATGCATTCAGTAAATTAGTGGAGTGACCTAGTGTGCTGAAAAATTATACAGATGTGCATTTAAAATATCCCTTATTTTAATATGAATGATGTAACCATAATTTTGTAACAAAATATTATTTTTTTAAAAGAGTGTCCATGGAGTTTCTTGCACTTTCTTCTCCATAGAGATCTACGCCTTGGAACGTGCAAATAGCTTCATCTTTTTGACCGACCGACCTTGACAATTCAAAAGTGCCTGTAAATGGTTTAATTGAAATAAATGCTTTGACTTTGATTTTGACTTTGAAATATCAAAATTAATCAAATAATCTTAAATATACTTAAATTTATTTTAAATTGCAGTGGGCTGATGAGGAGTGTTTGTTTCCACATAAGAATGGTGCGGCAGGTCAGATACTGCAAGCTTTGCGCACCTCACAGATAGCACTGGCTGACAATGCTCCCAAAGGGACACAGTTAAAGTTATTATTTCTGTTAAAGGTTTGTTAATATTTATTTTCAGGTCACAATTTAAGTCACTAAGGCCTTTATTAAAAACATTTTTTTTACATAATTGACATGAATCTAATGATTATTTTATATTCTAATGCACAATGTATTTAGTAATTTGTGGTGCTATTGAGCCCTAATAATTTTAGTTCTTTTTGTTTTGCAGGGAAAACAAAAGGTGTACTTCAAACCAAAGAGGTATAATTTAAGTGATGTGATAAGAGGCAACATTTACGCAGGGTATGACCGCTACAACTCGGAAGTATTCACATACTACCTAGCAATGATACTGAACTATAAGTGGGTGGCCCCTTCTGTCATAAGGAGGATTCGTTTCAACAAAGAGATCCTAGCTCATGCTACTGCTGGATTGAAAAAGACTATGGTTAAAAATGGTGAGTAATTTATTTATCCTATGGACTGTCGGAAATAAAGCATTTTTTTTTATAATTTACATTATCAGAAAACCATAATTACCTATAGTCTTAGACATTTTGGAAAGGAAATAAATATTTTTAAAAACCCTGCATATAGGTACAACCGCCGTAAAAAGAAGATCCCCATCTCTGCCCTGTTTCAGACAAAGGAGTATGTGTTTATGGAAAGTGTTATTACTGCAAAGTAAATGAAACTGTATGTCCTGACAATAACGGTGATATTGAAGGAGCAGCTATACTGTACTTAGATAAACAATTCAAAGTTAACAAGTCACCATGGAGACGATCCTATAGCAGTTTGAAAACGGAATGGGAAAATGATAATGACTATTGTAAGTAAGTATAATTTATTTAATTTATTGGAGAGAGAACAATATTCCTCGAAATGCTCCTAATCCTTTTTTCCGTACATTTAATCCAATTTTACTCAGAACATTCAATTTATAGAAAAGTGTCATCACTGCTCAGTACAAAGCGAATACTCAATTTAATTGATATTGCTATTATTGATTTCCTGATACAAAATGGAGACCGGCATCGATATGAAGTATACAAGCATAGGATAATCCTGCTGGACAATGGGAAAGGGCTTGGTAATCCTATGCTAGATGAACTAGACATACTAGCCCCACTTTATCAGTGTTGCATGTGAGTATCCTACTAATATCATATTATGGAAAAGTATGGTACATTGAACCGCCAGCCAAATTGGACCACATTTTATTAAATGTTTTCAAAAACTTGTTACTTGCAAAGTCACAACACTAAGCAATTTGCTGGATTAAATCTATATGCACTATGCATGCTACTGCATATATCGCTTAGAGTAGCCAATAACGAGTTTTGGAAAATGTAAAGGTGGTTTAACTAAGCTGAGCCCAATTTACCATTGTTTCCCCTATAATAATATTGATCTTCATCTCAATATCTGGTTTGGATATAGTTTGGAACATGGGTGGAGCATGATCTGGGGCGTAGGATACTTTATTCCGCGCGCGTTATACTAAAAGCTAATAAAACAATCAAGAAAGTTTGTTGATAAAGAACAAAAACAGGTTTAAACATCATCGATCCCAAGATAGTACATCGTAGGGCTAGAAATCTCCCAATAGGAGCATAATTCACACAGACTATGAGAGATAGTTTGTACTAACTGGCATAAAGGCACACACACGCACACACCATCATATACACACACAAAGAGTTATGACTCTTTATATATTCACATTTTGTAATTGTTTGTAAAAAATTACGTATAAAATAGTTTAGTTATCTAGTTTGCACATTGCATAAAATTATTTAAAATTTCAGATTATCATCCAAGACCTGGCAAACTTTAGAGTTGGTGTCTGGTGGCAGTTTAACAGAAACAATCAAATTGTTAGCTTCATTCCAAGGCGACATTTTGACCACTGATGACCATTACAGAGCAGTAGAACGAAGACTACTGAAAGTATATGCCACAGTAAAATATTGCATTGGAAAACATGGCAGTGCTAAGGTTTTTAAAAATATAGATGGAATTTAAGTTATGATTCTGTTTTCTTAAGACGCCTCTTGTTTGGTTTCGTTACCAATCTTTTTCGTAAAAAAGGCTAAATAGTGTTCACACAATAAAGACCTGATACCTAAAGCAGGGTGAGTGAGGGAAAGATGAAAAATGGGGGAACACAAAAAGTCGTCTTTAATGCCAGATTTAGTGCAATGTTTGCAATGATGGCAACATTGTTAAAACCGTTTGAAGTGAGTAGTTTACTGAAAAAAAGCAAATTTTTGCGCACCGAATTTTACGCGAGTTCAATGAGTGTTTAAATCTCACCTAATGATGGGCGGAGGATAAATACTCGAGTAATTATCCGAAATGGATAAATACTCGTCTTTGCCCATTTTTTTGGATAAATACTCAAAATGGTGGATATTTTGAGCAAATAAAATGCTTGCTTGCTAAAATGGTTGCTTTTCCAATTTCATTATTTACTTAGGTACGTAAGTACGTGTTTTCCGCCACACCCTTACTTACCTGCACCCCATTGGCGTAACACACTTTCGATCAAAATAAGTTCCATTTTGAAGGAAATTTCTTATACCTACTTCCATAGTTAAATTTTTGGCTGTTCACCAACGAAAAAAACGCAATGAATATTGCTAAACTGACATAACGAATATAAATGATATCGTAAAGGCCATTGGACACACACATCGGGTACAGCAACTCAACTCAACACAAAACATTTATTTCAATTAGACCATTTACAGGCACTTTTGAATTGTCAAGGTCGGTCGGTCAAAAAGATGAAGCTATTTGCACGTTTCAAAACGTAGATCTATGTAGAAGAACGTGCAAGAAACTCCGCAGACACTTTTAAAAATAATAAATTGTTACAAAATAATGGTTAGGTACAGCTACGAGTACATCATTCATGTTGAAATTACACATAAAAGTTTGGGGAAAAAGTCTTTCGCATTATAGTATGTATGAACTTGTAATAAAATCTCTGGCTATACTATTTGTATCTGGCAGGTTTTGGTATCATTGTATCATTGAAAGTTTAAATTTTAAAGAACATAATCCCAAATTCAAATTAGGAAAATGTGTGATTTTCGTTTTGTTTTTCGCACTGTCAAGATGAGTGAATCTAATGAAGAAATTCGACACATTTTAAAATTTTACTACAAAAAAGGTAAAAATGCAACGCAGGCCGCGCGAAAAATTTGCGATGTTTATGGACCTAGTGCAGTGTCTGTTAGAGTAGCACTTAAGCACAGTATAAATATTTATATTATTTACCATATTTATATTGTGACTTAAGGGGGATCCCTAAAGAGACCTCGCCATACATTTTTCAGGAGCTGTAATCTCCGTAAATAAACAGTTTCTGCAGAATAAAGCAAGTATAATGAGATTTTATAATGTATTGTGATCGCCTATCGCCCAAATTTTAGAAAAAAAACAGTCTTTCTATGAGAATTAGACCCAATAAAAAACGAAAAATCTTTACATGTGTGAGTGACCTGAATCGCGCCATCTGACAGAAATTTATAGAACCACCGAGAAAAAGTTCATTGCTGTTGTGTTACGAGTTTACGTGCGGTGAACATTTTAAGTAGATGGCGCTGTTCGAAAATTCGAACAAGCGCCAAGGTTATCGAGTGACGGACGCGGCGATGCGACGTTGCCATTCAAGACGCAATTTGGCAACAACGCGTGTTGCCAAATTGTTCCAGTCCATGCGTGATTGTGGGTCAAAATTGTGTTTCTAGCAAGTTAGCGCCGGCGCGCGGGTTTGCCCGCGGATTTTATATTTTATGATTGATGAAATGTTTTTTTTTAGGGAATGAGAAATAATGCTAGAAAGTGAAAACAATTATCTGCGATCTGCCTTTGGTTCACACAGATACAATACTAATGTTATTATTGTATTACTTATCTACTTTAAATAAATAGTGCCTACCTACCTAAAGATTTAAAAATCTTTCCACTGTATGTAAGTAGGTACTGATAAAACATTTTCTGACACGGTTAAGTACTAATTCATTGGTTTGGGTTGAATCAAATCAGAGAAAAGAAGTTCATGTAGGTATACTTAGGGTACCTATACCTAAATCAGGCGATCAGCGTAGGCAAACTTACCTATTTTTTTCCTAGCTACCTACGCAATGGTCGTCCGTCTGTCGGTCCGTATGTCTGTCTGTCCGTCTCTGTCTGTCACCAGACTGTATTTCACGGACCGTGATAGCTACACAGTTGACATTTTCACAGATGATGTATTTTTTTGCATTTGTATCGCATGATTGTAATATTATAAGTCGCGTAAGATTGTATATTTACAAGTACCTACTTACTTATTATTTCTTCTAGATAAGACAAGTATTGTAAACTATTGAATTTGGGTGTGATTCAGTGTATTCGAAATTATTTCTTCTCAACACATCATCTGCCTAGCCCTTTCCCAACTATACCTACTGGAGTTGGCTTCCAGTCAAACCGGATTCAGCTGAATACCAGTATTTTACGTGGTGCGGCTGCCTACCAGACCTCCACAATCCATTATCTGTTCTCAACATAATCATAGATTATAGTCTAAAACATAAACAACATTTATTACAATCTTACGATGTTTGGAATTATCCGGTGACACATACGAGTACTTACATAGGTAGGTACCTACTCTAACCAACTAATACCAAGATATTCTAAGCTGATAACAACCCTTTGCTTTGCCATCTAAAACCATTCCACCAAAGAACGCCAGTAATCACACTAATCACTGAATGTTACGACTGTATCACCTAAAGAAAACATTCTTAGATCGCGACGAATAATTGCATAAATAATTTTTTATTTATTTAGTACCTACACGTCACAATTTATTTACACGTTAGGTACTATTTAGGTTCAGTCACATTACAACAACCTGTGTAGGTACAATATACCTTTATTACCATTAGATACGGGACTTAGTCACAGCAAGCGGTCCTACTCAACTAAGTGATTGCCCGTAGTTGGCACTCAGTCGCGCACGGAAAATCATTGATGTGACCTTCAGAATGATTGGCCAAAATGACCGATCAGCTTAAAAATATTACTAAGATCTAATACCTATTTGCTACTATTTGATACCTTTGTTTAAATAATTGGTACCTAATTAATAACTGAGAAAATGAATTTAAAAAATGGGCAGTCATTCTGATGTCAGGATGGACTGCCGACATTTAGGATCTCCACGTAAAGGCTCAAAAATTTCAATTCGCCTTTACAAAAATTTAGTACCTATTTGATACCTAAACATACCTATATTTTTTCTAGATTTTTAAGGCAAAGAATTTTATTAGAGATTTTTTGTTTAGGTAGGTACTATGAATAAATATACTTACCTAGTTCTACCCACATGTTAGCTTTTATCAGTATCTCGGAAATTGTTATTAATTAGTAGTACTTATTACTAATTATCGTGTAAATTGAACTACCTTCACTGCATAGACTTGAAAAAAAATTGACTTCACTTGACTTTCTGTATCAAGTAGTACCTACCTAAACATAGGAAACCAAAAATCTGTAATAAAATCTTTAATCTTTGCAGCTCAACAGTGTTTTAATAATACTAGGAATAAAAATAATACACACCACTCGTAAATACAGCCAAAAATGTTAATTTGTTGAAAATAACAAAAATATTTTATCGTTTGCTTCGCCATGTTTGTGAGAGCGAGATAGATGTTAAAAACATGCGTGAGAGACACGATACGCACAATTCGCGAGTTGTTGAGAGATTTTGTAAACAACGCGCGCGGCGACTAGTACCAGACCGAGGTTGCGTAAGGTTAGCAACACAAATTTCTTCATATTAATAGTTTTTTATTATTATTGTTTTACCAACCATGATTATTTAAATTCAAGTCAATTTTATTAATAATTGATAACAGTTATGTTTTACGCAACAGGTAATTATTTAAAAAAAATGTTTTATAAGACAGAGTCTAGTTTTTAGTACCTAATTGTTAGTGCAGAATCACTACTTCACTATATTTAGTTATCTTTATTACGCGACTGTGGCAAAGCAAACGGTTATGATTTCAAGGCTTCCTCGTAACTCCCAAACTGCACGTCATGTGCAGCCATATTCTTTATTTATTTTATTCAGGTTTCCTAAAGATGAATTAAGGAGACAAAAGTGGCTTGTTATTGTCCGAAAACAAAGGCAGAAGTAAAGCTTTAGTAACCTTGCGCGATCGAGCGAACAATATTTCTTTTTTTAAGTACCTCAAAATAATTAATGTTTTTTATTTTATTTGCTAACGCTACCACATGCCATGTCATTCATAATCGTAAACATTCGTCAACATTCGGCAGCTAACGCGATTTCGCTCGCACGACAGCGCCGTCTCCTATCTCTATCCTTGTCTATCGGTAACAGTAGGTTGCGACTGTGATGACACTGATCACAGATGTGTGAGTTTCGGTGCATAGTCGTACGCCGAGCCCATGTTTACTGATTGCGATGTTAGAGCGTAACATGCAATGTTTATTACCCAAAATAATTTATCTGAATAATTTGTTATGGTGAAAAGGGATACCTTTTCACCACCAAATCCGATAGGATATCGAGCCTAGAAACAAAAATATGCATAGACCAATAATTATATTATTATTAATATTTGAAAATATTAGGTTTGGTAAGGATAAAGAAAGATAAAAAATAATTCAAAAATAAATACAACTATTGAGATTTGAACCCACACCAAGCCTAATGAAAGGCAGTCTCTAAACCGACAGTCTATTTGTACGGTTGATAATTGTTTCAAATAGCCGACCTTATTTATGTCAAGGTTTTTAGCTGCTCAGCTCCCCGAAAGTATAGCGTGATGATAATCATTGCTAAGGTTATATTAATAAGAAATAGATTGGAATATAACAATTTGGTCCTCTGGACATTTTAATTTCCAACCATTTTTGAATAAAACGACATCTAGTAGGGTCGAAAGTTACTACTATTTACTTTGCATGTGTGTGTAAAGAGTAAATTCATGCGGCTAAATCTTTATTCTGCTGTAATCTTTGTATGGTAGCAGTTAACAAGCATAGTATTATCTAAAAAAATCAAGTTAATGCCCTAGGTGTCGCCTATAATAAAGTTGTCTATTAAAACTTTCTATGTTAGGTGTAAAAATTGAAAATGTTCGAAATTGTGGATGTGTCGCCATCTAGCGACAAAATGGCAGTGAGAGCATTCATCCATTCACCTTAAGCGTTTTCAATCCGGAAATTTTGATGTCAAAGATGCACGTCGCTCTGGTCGCCCTATTACGGATAAAATGGATGCCTTTTTTGAAAAAGTGGAGCAAGTGTAACACCTAGTCGCCAGCTGTACAGCCGTAGCCCAGGAAGCTTCACTCTACACGCCTCGTCGTCAAGAATAAACGGCTAACGCCATCTACCGGCATTGAACGCAACTAGTATAACAGCAGCCATTGAGATCTACTGATGCAATCTATCTAACAGACTTAATAGCGCCATCTATCACTTTGTAGAGACACTATAATGTTGTGGTCATTTTAAAATATTATTAACTTGTTCTTTTCTCTGAGCATTCATTTATTAATTTGGAAATATTACTGTAAATCCTATTCAATTGTAAAAGTTTACTTTATAAAACCTTATGCTTTTAATCTTATGATTATTGTAATAAGTGTGTCAATTTAAGTAAGTGTTACGAATATTTTACAATAAATAAAAAGGGGATGTGAGTTGACTTGCGGTTGGCTGCGGGACTGAGCGGAGGTCGGGACCCCTTTCTTGGAGCGAGCGTGACTAGGCGGTTGTGAGCGGCTTGTCTTTGTCGAAATACATTTTTTTTAAAACAGAACTAAAGTGTGCGCTTCTTTGAACACCCATTACAGTTCAGAAGTGGGATGCAAGAATTCCACGGCCCATATATCCGCGGCATGGGGAGACGGTCGCCAAGCGTCGACCCTGAAGAAAATGGTGGCCGCCAGGAGGGAAAAAGTCCCGTTTTTTTTTCTTCGCAGTCCTCGTTTTGTGAGTTACCCGCCAACAAGAGACCAAGAATAACACACCTGGACACAGAGGTCATTCCTAAATTCGATCCAGCTAAGAAAAATGTAAACGTGATTGGATGGCTTCACAAGATCGATCAACTGGGCGACATATATAACTGGGAAGAAAGGGACAGGGTCTTCGTGATGCAAACTCGGCTACGGGGTGCTGCGCGCGACTGGTACGACGACCTGGAGGATTATAGCGCCACGTGGGGAACTTGGAAAGAATGGCTGACAAAGGCGTTTCCACGTACTACCGATTTCGTCGACCGCCTAGAAGAAATGCTGGCACGCCAAAAAGGGAACGAGACCATGACCCGATACTACCATGATAAAATATCTTTAATGAAAAAGTGTGGGCTGGACGGGGAGAACGCAATGTCGTGCCTCATCCGTGGATTGCCGGCTGAATTGCGTGCGAACGCGAAAGCATGCGGCTACAATACTCCTGAAGAACTATACTACGGGTTCCTATCGTCACTCGAAAACTACGGGGCTGAAAAAAACAGACCATCCTCCGACCAGAAGCCGATCAAGTCGACTTGGCAACGGGGCTCTGCGGCAGGGAACCCTGCTCCGAAGGTGTGTTATAACTGTCGGCGACCAGGGCACGAAGCCCGGGATTGCCGAGCTGCGCTCGCCACACGCTGCCAGGTCTGCCAGCGCGCGGGACACGCTGCCAACACCTGCTGGTATGCGGCCGGGGGCAGCACGCGGGACATGCCGGTGCCACCGCAAAGAAATCAACAGGTACGGCAGGTTTACCATGTAACCACAGAGATTATTTCAGATTTATACCGCAAACAAATGTATATTAATGGTTTTGAAGCAATCGGCTATATTGATACAGGCAGTAAGGTTAATATAATCACGATGCAAGCTATCGAAAAATCGCGATCATGTGTATTGCCATCAAATGTTGTAATGAGAGGCTTTGGAGGTTTACTTGTAAACTCTTTAGGGAAAGCATCCATAGATCTAGTTATAGATAATATAAGTTTACAAACATATGCCGAGATAACAAATGCAAACCTCGACGATATAGATCTAATTGTGGGGCAGCCTATTATTAATCAGCCGAACTTAAACTTAATTATAACCTGTAAATCTGTGAAATTAATTGCAAATAGTGCGTACGACTGCCCCTTATCAACCATCCGTTTGTCTAGCCAGGACTTTATAACAAAAGTCCCCCTATTCTTGTTCAACAATGTCGAAGTCCAGCCGGGTTCGAGTGCAGAGGTACGCGTCTACACATCATATGATTTGACACCAAGTGAAATACTTGTTACCCATCCACGTTTGTATTCTATGGGTGATGAATCATACTTTATCCCAGAGTTAGTCTTGCAAAATGCACCAACATTACTATTACGCTTAATTAACTTAGGTGATTCTTGTTTACAATGGTCCGCGGGCCGGCTGATTGCACGCGCAGATATGTTTTCGCAAACCGATGTAGCTTTCGTTACTCAAAATTGTGCCGCTAATAGTACACGGGATTATGTTCAGCCAAAGAAGACATTTGTATTGTCTGACCTAGATATTGGCGAGATGGAAGAAAAACATTCTAAATTATTATTAGATTTAATAAATAAATATCCCAGTTGTTTTGCTGATAGTAGCAGTGAACTTGGTTGTACGGATTTAATTGAAATGCATATTTCTACCACTTCAGAAACACCTGTGTTTTGTAAGCCATATCGATTATCCTACAAAGAAAATGAAATTGTGCAGGAAAAGGTGAATGACCTTTTATCCGCGGGAATAGTACGAGAATCAAACTCCGAATACGCGAGCCCTGTAATTCTAGTTAAGAAAAGGGAGGCGACTATCGGTTATGTATCGACTACCGCGCTCTCAACGCACGTACTGTAAAAGATCGATTCCCTCTTCCACACATTGATGATCAGATCAATCGGCTATCGGGAAAAGTGTACTTTACGGTTCTTGATATGGCGCAAAGTTACTATCAAGTTAAAATGGCGGAAAATTCAATTCATAGAACCGCCTTCATAACGTCGACTGGACAGTATGAATTTTTAAAAATGCCGTTTGGTTTGGCCAACGCGCCGGCGGTTTTCTCACGGTTAATTCGTAAGGCATTAGGGTCCCTAGATAATAAAATAGCTACATATCTTGATGACGTCACTTTGCCCACTGTTACAATAGAAGAAGGTATAAACCTATTGGAAGATGTTTTGAAACTTCTCTCTCGTGCTAATTTAAAACTAAATTTAACAAAGTGCTCTTTTTTGAAAACCAGCGTAAATTACTTAGGTCATGAGGTCACTGAAGGGTCTGTACGTCCGGGGCAAGCAAAGATTACCAGTGTTATTAATTTTAGGCAGCCGCGAAACGTACATGAACTACGTCAATTCATCGGTTTAGCATCGTATTTCCGTAAATTTGTAAGAGGATTCGCTGAAATTGCCCGACCTTTAACCAGCCTAACAAAAAAGGACGTAGCCTGGATGTGGGGTTCCGAACAAGAATATTCTTTTAATCTTTTAAAAACCACGTTGACTGAGCGACCTGTTTTAGCAATTTATGACCCGCATGCTAAAACAGAAATCCATACTGACGCTAGTAGCTTGGGGTTAGGCGGTATTCTACTTCAATATCAAAATGATGGTGATTTAAAACCTGTTGCTTATTTTAGTCGCGTTACTAGTAAGGAGGAAATGCACTATCATAGTTATGAGCTGGAAACTCTCGCCGTGGTTGAATCTCTAAAACGCTTCCGTATTTACGTAACAGGTATCCCAGTTAAGGTGATTACCGATTGTGCAGCACTAAGAACCACACTGACAAAAAAAGATTTGATACCGCGTATAGCCCGATGGTGGCTAACGATCCAGGATTTCGATATTGAAATCGAATATCGCCCTGGCCACCGTATGCAACACGTTGACGCGCTCAGTCGCAACCCGGTTGAAAGCGTTCATATACTTCGCATTGATGAAGCTGACTGGTGCCTCACGCTACAGTTGCAAGACGATACGGTACAAAGTATTATACGACAGATTAATGCGGGCACGAATAATCCGGATATAAATAAAAATTATACCATTGTTAACGGATGTCTGTTTAGAAAAACTTTACACGGCGATCGATTCGTAATACCTAAACTGTCAAAGTGGTCATTGTTACAAAAATACCACGACCAAGTTGGGCACATAGGTTTCGAAAAGTGCGAAAAGACAATAAAATCAAAGTTTTGGTTCTCTGGTATGACCCGGTTTATACGAAAATATGTAAATGCCTGCTTACACTGTGCCTATGCTAAGGGAAATTATGGGAAAGTAGAGGGCGAGCTGCATCCCATTGAGAAAGTAGCAATACCAATGCATACTTTACATATCGATCATTTGGGCCCATTTTTGAAAACACGCCGTGGTTACTCCTACATACTTGTAATGATTGATTCTTTTACGAAATTTGTATTTGCTCGAGCTGTTAAAGGCACTGGTTCTATAGAAACTATTCAGAACTTAAAGGAAATAATATCTACTTTTGGCAATCCTCATAGAATTGTTACAGATAGAGGCGTCGCTTTCACCAGTCGGTATTTTAAAGAGTTTTCTATACAAAAACAGTTCAAGCATGTATTAAATGCAATAGCTTGTCCACGATCAAACGGTCAGGTCGAAAGAGTAAACAGAACCATTGTAAACGGCCTAAACACCACCGCTGAAAGTGAATGCACATGGGATGAAAAACTTTCGGATGTAGTCTGGGGTATAAATAACAGTCCTCATGCTGTTACAGGATTCTCCCCCTTTAGTCTTATGTTTTCGCATGACAATGCCTTATTACCTGCGTACCCTGCAAGCGTTAGTACAAACATTGACCCACAAAAGCAGTTACTTGAACGTAGATGCAATGCAAAGCTGCGCATTGATAATAATATGGCAATTATGAAGAGTCGGTATGATAAGAGGCATAAGAAATGTAGGAAATATAATATAGGTGAATTGGTTTTGTGGAAAGGAGGTTTATCTCGTGATCATACAGTTGGGGTCACTAAAAAGTTAGGGAGTGTGTTTACGGGACCGTACAAGATCACTAAAATAGACCATACTATTGACCGATATACAATAAATAGCATTCAAGGGGTCAAAGGATATAAAAAGTTCAGTGCAGTAGTTGCTGGTGATTCACTACGCCCATATAAGTCATCAGTGCCAGACAGCTCTACAGATACTGATCATGAAATAGATAGGGATGATTTAATAGATTTATTGGAAAGTTAAGTAAAATACCATTTGTTTGCACTAGATATAGTTGTTGTGTGTCTTGTAATATTCATAATAACATTTATTTGTACTGTATACCATACTTTTTTTTATGCAAATATTATTTCTTAACTTTCTCTGATAATTTTAAATTAAATACCTACTTTATATTAGAAATAGTTGTATTATTCCAATTTAAACATGCAACACCATATGGATTCAATAAGTAGCTATTAAAAATATTGCCCTAACCACAGAACACAACAACTTTAAATTTGAAACAGTTTAGTGTACCTACTCATTGTAGAACAGAATCTAATTGATACCTAAACAAATTATAATTGCTAATCTGTGTGATAGGTACAGATAGTCTGTGTGTATATCTGTCCCGCTGTACTGTGTGATACAGCAGATAGGTCTGTGTGAATACCTATCCCACTATACTGTGTGATACAGCAGATAGGTCTGTGTGAATACCTATCCCACTATACTGTGTGATACAGCAGATAGGTCTGTGTGAATACCTATCCTGGTATACTGTGTGACATGCCAAAAAAGTCTGTGTGAATATCTATCCTGCTATACTGTGTGATATGACAGAAAGGTATATGTGAACATCTTTCCCGCTATACTGTGTGATACAGCAGATAGGTCTGTGTGAATATCTGCCCTGTTCTACTGAGTGATACTGTAGATAAATCTGTGTGATTATGTATCCAGTTACACTTGCTGTTACATCTGATTGTATTTCGCTGTGCCCCATGTGAGGTCTCAAATAAATCTATGTGAATAACTAAATGCTAATTTAATAAGAACTAAATGTGTCATAAAGAAAGAACACATTTCATCATTTAATATGTTTATCAAAATATACTGTGGGCTGTTTATTTCCAGGTACCGCCAAAAATGGACTCTGGTGCCTCTACTTCTGCTGAAGGAGCTGGTGCCCAACGCCGTGGGGGACCACGACAATAGCAGGATGGCCGAGTGTAACACCTAGTCGCCAGCAGTACAGCCGTAGCCCAGGAAGCTTCACTCTACACGCCTCGTCGTCAAGAATAAACGGCTAACGCCATCTACCGGCATTGAACGCAACTAGTATAACAGCAGCCATTGAGATCTACTGATGCAATCTATCTAACAGACTTAATAGCGCCATCTATCACTTTGTAGAGACACTATAATGTTGTGGTCATTTTAAAATATTATTAACTTGTTCTTTTCTCTGAGCATTCATTTATTAATTTGGAAATATTACTGTAAATCCTATTCAATTGTAAAAGTTTACTTTATAAAACCTTATGCTTTTAATCTTATGATTATTGTAATAAGTGTGTCAATTTAAGTAAGTGTTACGAATATTTTACAATAAATAAAAAGGGGATGTGAGTTGACTTGCGGTTGGCTGCGGGACTGAGCGGAGGTCGGGACCCCTTTCTTGGAGCGAGCGTGACTAGGCGGTTGTGAGCGGCTTGTCTTTGTCGAAATACATTTTTTTTAAAACAGAACTAAAGTGTGCGCTTCTTTGAACACCCATTACACAAGATCGGCATATCAGTAGTTACGACGTAGCTGAAGAACTGGGAATTGACCACAAAAAGTTTTGGCGCATTTGAAAAAACATGGGTATACACACAAAAAAGCTCGATATTTGGGTACCTCACGAGCGCACTGAAAGAAACCTAATGAACCGTGTAAGTACTCATTTGTGATTCTTTATTACGACGTAATGAAACCGAACCATTTTTGAAGAAGCTGATAACTGGTGATGAAAAGTGGATCACGTACCTACGACAAGAACGTGCGAAAAAGGTCGTGGTCAAAGGCCGGTCAGGCTTCACAGACTGTGGCGAAACCCGGGTTAACTCGCAACAAGGTGATGCTGTGTGTGTGGTGGGATTGGAAGGGCATTAATCATTATGAGCTGTTACCACCAGACAGGACCATCGATTCTGAACTCTACTGCGAACAACTGATGAGATTAAAGCATGAAGTTGAGAGAAAGCGGCCGGAATTATTCAACAGAAGGGGTGTGGTTTTTCATCATGATAACGCTAGACCTCACGCATCTTTAGCCACTCAGCAAAAATTAAGAGAGTTTGGCTGGAAGGTGTTAATGCATCCGCCGTATAGTCCTGACCTTGCACCTTCAGATTTCCACCTGTTTCGGTCTCTTCAGAATTCTTTAGGCAGTGTCAGGTTAACATCACGAGAGGACTGCCAAAACCACTTGTCGCGGTATTTTGATCAGAAGTCCCACAATTTCTATAGCAATGGGATCATGTCCCTACCTACAAGATGGCAAAAAGTTATAGTTAAATGTAAATAAACTATATTAAAAAATGTTCTGAATTTTCTTAAAAAATGCGAAGAAACTTTTCCCCAACCTATTATATGTGAGAACGACGTAAAAGACGTGCAGGATAAAAGTGCCCGGTAACAGCTTGCGAAAAAGAAATTCCCGCGAAAGACATAAGTTTATTCGGTGTCCGGGGTTGCTAATAACGAATATAGTCTCAAAACCAACATCCAACATATCGTGGGTGTCGTTTCCGTGGTTTTCGGGGTGGCTGAATACGAATATGAACTCAAAAACAATACCTATCTAAATTCGTCGGTGCCATCTTGGATGTTGATTTTGCGTCCATACTCTAACACCTATGACGGAAAATTCACTTTAGTATTAGGGGAAATAGTTTTTGAGAGTCGGTAACACTGACCAGGGGGTCGATTCTGCTATTGCAATCGTGTCTCAATGACCGGTCAGTGATCGAATATTTGACAACTTTGACAGTTTTTGTATGGGAAATGTGTCAAAAGTTTGACGTTAGACGTCAAAAATCGATCATTGACCGGTCATTGAGACAGGATTGCAATAGCAGAATCGACCCCCAGCTGTGACATTTCTAATTTCTGCTGTTTCTCTCAAATTCAAATCAACGCTTTATACTTTGATAAAAGTTAAGAATCGAGTCGCCTTATTAGGGAGGGGGGGAGGTGTAGGTTTGCCCCCCACCACGTTTTCCCCCCGCCGGAGATGCGTGGTTTTTTATATTATTTGTTAAAGTTTTAATTTTTATTGAATGATTTTTGAGAAAAATCGACTTAAAAGGGAGGCAGGGGGGGGGATGGTTTGTCCTCTTTCTACCGAAGTAATACCAAAGTCAAGTCGACGGAGCCCCGCCGAGCGGGGCTCCTATTACTGGGTAGGTAGTTTAAAAAAAATAAACACGAAGGTGATGGTGGCGTCTATTCACTCGCTTTGCTCGCTCACTTGACTACGCCATCCCCTTCTAACCTAAGCTATCCGAGTCGTGGTGCCCCAAGTCCCGAGCTCGCTTCGCTCGCTCTTGCACCAAATATAACAACAGAATGTTAACTTTTATAAATACTTTAAACCCTCAAGCTCAAGCTCCGCCAACACACCGGTATGTCGCCTGATTTACGCGTTTTTTATCAAAAAATGGATCTTTATTATATTTCATTAAGTTCCGCCCCCACAAGTACCTACTCCACTATCGCATCACAAAAATTATCTAGATTATAATTGTCTTGACCTCTTGACCCCCCCACGGTGAAATACTCCTCAAATTCAGGCGACTTAAACCCAAGTAGGGAAGGGCATATGAAAAAAATAAATCCATGTTTAATGTAAGTATCGACATCTCTAAACACTATCGATAATTATCGAGTGAAAAATAAACTGTCGGTATATCGACAGTTTTCGCATTACTATTCATACATAGAAAAAAATATTTAAAAAATTATACCTACCTATAGTTTTTTTAATTTTCTACATGTGCATATTTTTATTTTTTTTGTTGAATAAATATCTAAATATTGTTAATTGTTTATTAACTTCAGGGTCATATACGTCTAACACTGATGGCTTAATAGTATTACTTAGTTAGTATTTTTGTGCACGCAGCCAATAGTTGAAATTCGAAAAGATTGTGACTGGATTTTTGACTCTGGAAAACAGCTTGTAGACATGACTCAGAAGTGAGATGGGCCTGTAGTTCTTAAGCAGGGCATTGTCGCCCTTTTTAAAGAAGAGTACCACCACACCTCTGCTCCACGCTTGTGGCGTTTTCCCCTCGAGTATGACGGAATCGAACAGTTTCTGAAGGGCCTTAAGGACTGGTTTTCCACCCGCCTTCAGGAGTTCGGCCGTAATTCCGTCCTCACCCGACGCCTTGTTGTTCTTAAGCTGCTTCAGAGCCATCCTAATCTCATACAGGCTGACGTCCGGGATGTCTTCGGTATAATGCCGGGTCAATCTAGCTCTTGGGTCGTTCGCTAGGTTTGCTGCGGGTTTGGTCATTGACGTGTATAACTGTCCATAGAATGTCTCGATCTCCCTCAGAAGCTCCGATTTGGCGGATATGGTTCTGCCATCGTCGGTCTTCAGTTTTGTGAGCTGGCTCTGCCCAATAGACAAATCCCTTGCAAAGACCTTGGAGCCCTTATTCCGCTCTATCGCGTCTTTAATCGTTTCAGTATTAAAGCGGCGGAGGTCGCTTTTCAAGGACTTGGAGATCCGTCTATTGAGCTGCCGGTACTTGCACGCATCGTCTGAAGACTGCAGAATCATCTCCCGCCTCTCCTTCATGAGCTTGAGAGTTGGATCAGAGAGCCTCTTGGTCTTATCTGTACGGCGAGTCTTGAAGAACTTAGACCCGACCGTATGAACAGTTTCCACGAACCCATCGTTGTATTCGTCCACGGAGCTCCCTAGGCACTCGAAACGATTTTGAAGTTCGAGCTGAAAGCTTTCGGAGTTTTGGATCTGGATCTGTGCTGGACGGAGCGTAGACTTCATCAGTCGAGACCTTTCCAGCTTGATATTTAGATTCAATGTGCCTCTTACCATGCGGTGATCACTTCCGGTTTTCACCGCGTTGATCACGGAGACATCATTGAATATCTGCTTCTTCGTCGACATGATGAAGTCAATCTCATTTTTAGTTGTACCGTCGGGGCTCTGCCAGGTCCACTTCCTGTGCTCACGTTTTCTGAAGAAGGAGTTCATCATATAGAGGCCCTCCTTCTCCATAAAACTGGCCAGTAGGTGTCCCCGGTGGTTCCGAAGTCCATATCCAAATTGCCCCACTCGCAGCTCGTCACCGTCACGTTTGCCCAGTTTCGCGTTAAAGTCCCCCATGACCACGGTGAAATGAGTTTTATGACCATGCATGGCTCTGGATATATCCTCATACATGGTCTCTATTTCGTCGTCGGGGTGTGTTGAGGTTGGGGCGTAAACCTGTACGACCTTCAACGAATATCTTGACGATATTCTGAGTATAAGGTACGCCACCCTGGTCGACACACTCTCGATCCTCACCACATTGGACACGAGGGATCTGTGGACGAAAAACCCGACACCACCCTGGGACTTCTGGTCACCCTCCCGGAAATAGAACAGGTTGCCGGATTTGAGAATTGTCGTGTCCTCCCCCTCTCTTCGGACTTCAGACAATCCCACAACACTCCATCGCAACCTGCTCAATTCCTCCTCAAGTTCGGTGATCTTCTCGTCGGTCCGGAGTGTTCTCGTGTTTAATGTTGCCAGGTCCAGTCGTCGGTGTTTTTTACGGTAGCCGTATCCACTCCGGGGATTCTTAGCACCCCTTGCATCGTCATAACCTTGACCGCTACCGGAGTCAAGGGTAGACGCGCTGCCGGGCACTAGGGGCCATTTTTTTGTTGTGCTCATCATTTGGGGGGGGTTTGCCCTAATCGCCACGCTTGGCAGGCGGGTTGGCGATCGCAGTATAGCTGTTGCAATGTACCGAAAGAATGCTGCTGCCCATTCTCTGGTGAGTCCCTTAGTCGCCTCATACGACACCCACAGGAAGCGATGGGATGGTGCTATTCTTTTGCGCCCCGGCACCATACGGGCGACTAATAATGTAGACGGCTTTAAAATGGCAGGAGTGACTTGCACACTCAATAAATGGGCCCCCGAAAAGGGTCGCTAGCACAAAGTGACGTAGCGTCAAGGGGGCAACATATCTTGAGGTGCTAGAGGAGTGGAGAGGTATATCAGGACAATCCGGAAAGTACGGTCAAGATCCCTACCAGCATCTTACTGGATTATACATCCTTCTCCCAAGCACGTTTGCTCTAGCGAATCTCCACTCAGACCGGCCAATTAAGGCAAGAAAGAGGTAGGAGCTCTGTTCCTCGTCGGTTATCACTCCGGCCTGCCAATAAAGGCAATCCGGGGATGAGGAACAAGACTTTCCCGGGAGATAAGGTTCGTGGGGTCGCTACTGCCCAACAGTTCGCCACAAAACTGCCCTGCGGATGACAATTAATTTTAATTAATTACTAGTGTTTTTTATCTTAAAAAAAACTTTGCCCTTCACTAGTTATTTCTCCTGTATCGTGGATGCGTTTACAAACATAATTATAAACTATCCCAACCTGTGCGCATAATCAATTTTATTATGCGCACAGCCAAAGTGTGGCACTCTACCAGCGTCTGTGTTAAAAGCAAGAGTGAACAGACTTCAACAGACATCTTCTGTGGTAGGGGAGCCCATGATGCTAAATGTGGATTTACTCGAGCGCCGCGGAAACCTAGTAGATTTGGTAGCTATCGGATGATTTGAAGAATAAATGGTCCTTTCATGTTTCCACTTTTAGCGGTGGGGGAAGTGTCTACAGTGTTATAAAGTTGTATATATTATTATATTAAATTAGGTCTTTACCTATGAAATTGCCGTTCTGCAGTACTGGCCATTTCAAATCAAAATAATTTTTGTTTGGCTAAGAATTCTAATTTCAAATTAATTTTATTTTAAAAACATGGTTTTTTTTTTCCAAAAGTAGTCATTTGTTTATTGATTAGTGTTACATTTTCATCGCATTTCAATCTTTTTCGTCATCATGGATACGTTAAAAATTCGAGTAATTATGGAATATGAGTACCGTCGTGGCAGCAACGCGGCACAAGCGGCACACAACATCAACGACGTTTACGGAGCTAACACTACAAACCAACGCACCACCTGTTATTGGTTTGCTCGCTTCCGTTCTGGAAATTTCGACCTGAAAATTGAACCTCGCGGTCGTCCGAAGACTTTGGTGGACAATGACGAATTAAAGGCGATTGTGGAAGCTGATGATACACAATCTACGGTTGAATTAGCAGCTTTCGACGTTAGCGTCAAAACAATATTGGTCCATTTGCGTCAAATTGGCAAGGTAAAAAAGCTTGACAAATGGGTGCCCCACGAACTCAATGATCGCCAGCGCGAAGTACGCGTCGAGACGTACCTTGCACTGCTCAACAGACACACAAATGAAGGAATTTTGAACCGCATTGTTACCTGCGATGAAAAATGGATTCTGTTTGATAACCGCAAGCGCTCAGCAAGTTGGTTTGATCCTGGTTCAGCACCTAAACAATGCCCTAAACGAAAACTTACCCCTAGAAAAGTGATGGTCACTGTTTGGTGGTCTAGCGCCGGTGTGATTCATCACAGCTTCTTACCAAACGGGGTGAGCATTACTGCAGATGTGTACTGTGAAGAACTGAACACAATGATGGAGAAGCTGGCACATCTCCAACCAGCATTGGTCAATCGCTCGTCTCCGCTGCTCCTGCACGACAACGCGCGACCTCATACTGCACAGCAGACGGTCTCCAAGTTGCAAGAACTGGGGTTGGAAGCTTTCCGTCATCCGCCCTACTCACTAGACCTTGCGCCTACAGACTACTACTTTTTCCAGAATTTGGATAACTTCTTGGCGGGAAAAAAATTCAATACCCGAGAGGTAGTACAAAATGCCTTTGAAGAATTTGTTGCCTCCCGTCCAGCTGATTTCTTTAGGAAGGGCATCAATAAAGTGCCACTGCGTTGGCAAAGATGCATTGATTGCATGGGTGATTACTTCGATTAATACAAATAAAAAATACATGAAAAAAATTCGTTTAAATTTTTTCATACAAAACGGCAATTTCATAGGTAAAGACCTGTTATAAATCTGCCGATTTGCATGGTGGGGGTGGCCATGCGGGAGAGGTGAAAAAAAATAAAAAATACATTTACTCGAGCGCGTCAGATTTTCAGAGGGGGTGTTCAGTGAACCCTACAAATACTCCCATTTCTTAGTCTGACGATTTGGAAGTGACGCAAGCTCGCAGCGAATTCCTGAAAATGTAAAATAAAATCGCCATCTTGAAATACTCGAGCGCGTCAGATTAGCATATTGAAGGTTCATCATGATGTCCCAGCCATAGTGACCAAAAATCTGACAATTATTTTGAGGGGTTGGTTATCTGACGACTTGAAAAAAAAAGTTTTTTTTATATTTAATTTTTTTTAAAAACGTAAAGCTGTCCCAGTTGTAATTTTTAGGTCTTTGGCAGTCGTTAAAGATAGTCAGAAGCCAGTAAATTTGACTCCAGTTTTGCCAAGAAGTACCGTGTTACCCAGTTAATGGGTTGTGGTGGTCAGTTAGGCAGCCGCTACACGTAAAATACTGGTATTCAGCTGAATCCGGTTTGACTGGAAGCCGACCTCAATGTAGTTGGGAAAAAGGCTAGGCAGATGATGATGAACAGCTGTAATGCGGTCATGGCGTCGGAGAACAGCGTGGGGAAGGTGCGAGAGAGTCAAAGATACGGGAAAAGTGAAAGGGACCGAGAGGCGCGGAGTGGGAACTGTACGCTCTGAACTTAAATGACGATTTTATTACCTTCGGCTTGCGGAAACCGTCAGATTAGGTACATGTTTTTCGTTATTTTGGTACCTTAAAAAAAATAAAAAACAACCGCGCTCGAGTAAGTCCAGACATCGTTTTTTTTGCAACTTTGTTACCCTCCCGCCTCCTTAAGTTACGCTCAAATTGTCAGATTAGCAAAATTTACACTTCTTAGCTAGTAATTGATCCCCCATATCATAATCTGACGCGCTCGAGTTTTTCAGATGATCGATTTTTTTTTACTAATCTGACGGCTTCTCCTGAGCGTACCCCCTATATTAAGGGCTCATACTGGTTGAAGGTACTGATCAATAAGTAAGGTATCCTTCATAAATATTAATCGGCCGCACTCGAGTAAATCCAAAAAATCTTTCTAGGGCTCCCCAACCTACTGTCCTGCCAGGGTTGCGGATTTTGTTCGAGAGTTACCGCGGCCCTGGAAAGCAAAGGGCACTACGAGGAGCACGGATGGGTTTTAGTCAGTAAGGGTCTGACACTCCCTCCCGCTCTACGAGGAAGGAACTTCTACGACAACCTGGAATGAGCATTGTCAAAAATAAACTTTATGGATATGAAGTTAAGCTCTATTACAGACAATCACTTGGTCAAAGAGAAATCCGGTCCGAGGGAGAAAGCGCTTGGAGAGCCCTGTGTCCCTTTCTAAAGTGTTGCCAGGATGATTACTCTCGAATTTAGTAGGTTAGTAGTAGTTAGTAGCTGATATATTTCTAATAATTTTAAATTATCTGTTAGAATGAGAACATTTTTTTAGCAATAATTTAGATACTGTATTGAAATGTAATTAAAAAAGAAAAGATTATTAGTAGAATATATAATTATATAAGTTAGACTGGTAACCCACCAGCCATATTTATTTGTTGTAAAACAATCAATTTCTTTATTCGGATGTAATAAAGATGGTTAAAAAGTGTGCGATTCAAAAGTTGTTCGGTTGCAAAAGCGAATCCTATGCAGGATGCGGTGTTTCTTTCTTCAAGTAAGTATATTGCAATTCTTGAAGTA
Source organism: Melanchra persicariae (assembly GCA_947386135.1). Taxonomy (NCBI): domain Eukaryota; kingdom Metazoa; phylum Arthropoda; class Insecta; order Lepidoptera; family Noctuidae; genus Melanchra; species Melanchra persicariae. The sequence continues at coordinate 7,833,212 of OX376644.1, read as the reverse complement.
GGGTGCCCATAATGATCGAAATTATAAGATTATTTACACAATGCAGCATATAAATAGGAGGTAGTCTTCAACGTAAGCATTATAAAACTTTATATGGAATGGTGTACCGAATACTTAAAAGACGTGATCATGAAATTTCACATTTCCCGAGGAACATTGAAGGGAAATGGCAAAAAAGTTTCAACTTCCCATATTAATCGCTGATTTAGGTGTGTTACTTCGTATATTTGAAATAAATTTTAAAAATATAATTTCAGACTGCCTGGAGAAGAATCAGGGAGAAAAAATGGCTTGATGTCATTCCAAGTCATTCAAATATCAAAAATTATTCCGTTATTTGCAGTCTTCATTTCAGGCCCCAGGATATAATAAAACATAGTTTAATGCGTTTTACTTTAATCCATCCTTAAAGTATAATTATTATTAACTTATGAAATCAAATTATTGGTTAATATATTATATCCTATTATATTAGTCTCAACCTACATTATATTGGTTGGTCACCCTAATGAAAGGGACAGAGGGCTCTCGGGAAGCTATCTCCCTCGGACGGCTTATCGACAGCCTGTGCACATTCTAGGTTGTAGTAGAAGTTCCTTGGCCTGATCTGCAAGCCATTTTTTCGCCATTCCCAAAAAAAAAAGAGCTTTTCTTGTCACTGTCAATGTCAGTGGCTAGTTAGTCAGCTTCTGTCAGTGTCTTGCAGCTAGGGATGGGCAAGTGAAAAAAATATCTGGATATTTATTGTATCTACATTTTATACACTATCGAAAATTATTGAGTGAAAAATATTTAAGTATTTATTTTATTTATTAAAACTTTATGCACTAGTTACAAGTTATAACACTATACAAAGGCGGACTTATGCCTTAGGCATTTTCTACCAGTCGACCTTAGGGTGGTACAGAGACAACATGGCCTGGCAGGTGCAACAAAGGAAAGACAAACTGAGAGAAAAATAAAACATTTATAAATACATAGAAGCATATAACCAAAAATCAACAGAGAAACGAATTAACGCTGTGATGAATCTACCAACTTCTTGTGAATAGAATAGAATACTCTTTATTATGTACACCATAGAAGTTACAGAAAATATAGATGAGGAAGACATTACATAGGGTGACACAATGGGCGGCCTTATCGCTAAAAGCGATCTTTTTAAGACAACCTTTGGATGGATTTTAAAGAGAAAAGGAAATACAGTACTGTAGGTAGTCTTAGGTGAACTATTTATATAATATAATACAATAAATACATAATATATAAATATATATACAATAATAATTATGGAACAATAAGCATAGAACCGAAGTAAGAAACGTTTAAAGAGAGAGGTAGTGATTTTTGACCATTGTTTTAAAAGTAGACAAAGATTGAGCACGCCTTACCGACACGGGCAAGGCATTCCATAACCGCACCGCTTGAATCGTAAAAAAATTGTCGTAGAAGCTGGTGGAATGCATCGGCAACTCTAGTCTCAAGTTTTCCGATGACCTGAGATATCTATTATGTGTGTCATGAAAGAACTTGAAACGTTCTTTAAGATAAGAGGGGGTTGTAGGATTGAACAGAATACTGTAGAGCACAAATAAAATATGAGAATCCTGGCGAAGACGTATGGGAAGCCACTTGAGCTTTGTGCGAAATTCAGAAATGTGATCATATTTGCGTAGGCCAAATATAAATCTTATGCAAAGGTTTTGAAGACGCTCAAGTTTATCTGGTTGTGCCTGGGTGAGATCGAGATAATTGACATCAGCATAGTCTAGGATGGGAAACAGAAGGGACTGTGCAAGCGCAATTTTAGTGGCAGTGGGAAGAAAGTTCCGTAATCGTCTAAGAGACCCGGCAGATGCAAACATTTTGCGGCTTACGTCCTGGAGCTGCGGACTCCAAGACAGATATTTGTCGATCCAAACCCCAAGGTTCTTAACCTTCTCACTTATTGGAATAGTAGTTCCATTAAATTGTACCTGGGGAAGCTGTGACCAATTTTCTTTTGGAATGATCCTAGAGCTGCCAACAACAATGACCTGGGTCTTTGCGGGATTTACCTGAAGGCCGTTTGCCTCACTCCACTCACAAATTGTAGCAAGATCTTTGCATCAGCCAAATCTGCAAGGGTAGCATGTTTGTAGAATTGTAAATCGTCTGCATAAAGGTGGTAGGAAGAGAGAAGATTGTTCTTACAAAGAAAAGCACTACTGATTGTGGACAAGGCGTTCAAGGACTTTGAAGAGGAAAGGCAAGATGGAAATAGGACGGTATTCGGAAAAGGAAGTAGGACTGGGCTTTTTGGGTAAGGGAGTGATTTTGGCCTCTTTCCAAGTTGATGGAAAGACCCCATGGGATATTGAGTAGTTTAGGATATAGCAAAGGATAGGAAGGATTTCGTCAAGGACAGGGAGTATCATTTTACGACTGACACAATCACTGTCAACTGCTGAATGTGCTCACGTGCCTTCGACTTAAAGAACAACCGACTTGTTGCCGTCCTGATGTTCAGCCAGAGGGAGCGCATTCCAAAGGAAGATCGCCTGGACAAAGAAAGAAGAGTGGATGAACCTAGAGCGGTTGAGGGACATCGTAGAAGACGATTATTCGTAGAGTGAAGATTTTTACTGTGGGCAGAGCAAAGGAATTGAATTTGTGAAGTTAGATAAGAGGGAGAAAAAGGATTATTAAGAAAAGAAAACAGACTAGTAAAATATCGATTTATCGTCAGTTAGCTTATGAATATATAGAAAAAAAAATTTACTTATAGTTTTTTTAATTTTCTACATGTGCATAATATTGGTGAGGTTTTTCTTGTAATTGATTTGTTGTAAAAAGATCTGACAATAAAATTGTTAATTATCTGTAAACTTCAGGGTGATATACGTCTCACACTGATGAGTGAGTATTTTCGTGCACGCAGCCAATAGTCTTACTATTATTATATCGAATATTGCATTTCATAAAGATTGCGGCAGGATTTTTTAAAGTTAACGATGCGCGAGGAGCATGCAAGGAGTATCTAGTAAAATTAAACACGAAACCAGAGTTGCGATAAAAAATATATTGAAATTGATACGAATTCGATACTCTAAAATAAATAACGAAATATTGCGATTAAAAATTTCGACGAAATATTTTGATAATTGTATGGAAAAATATCGATATTTAAACATATCGCCTATATCGATATTTTTGGCTCATCCTTAACTTTAATACGAAGCACTGACGGCGAGCAAGGTCAGCCGGGGTGATTTGTATTTCTACTTAGTGTAATGTTTTTGGTAGATATTGTAGATAACGTCCAGGTTATTACAATACGTTTTAGCATTTAGATACTTTTAAAATCAATCCTGCACTTACGTACCTACTAGGTTATTTTTTTCCACTATGTTTGAAGAAATCGAAAATACATTTCTTTACTTTGCTTACGGCAGTAATTTACTCAAGAAGAGAATTCACATAAACAATCCATCAGCAAAATTTTTAGGAATTGGTCGATTGGACGTAAGTTTTATTAATTTATTATCTTCTTCTTATAGCTATTGTTGAAAAGTAAATCTACATTGTAACATTGTATTTATTGTACTCTCTGCATTATAATGTTACATTTTAATTCATGCATTGTTTTTAAACACGTCCCTAATAGGAGAATTTCACACACTTTTTCTCCAATAGAAAGCAAATTGTCATAGTAAAACTTACCGTAATTACATGAAGCTGATGCTTATCATTATATTCTTTTTAGGACCACCTGCTCGATTTTATTAAATATTCTGAACATTGGCGGGGTACTTCGGCTACTATAGTACCTACCCCTGGTGCTTATGTATGGGGAGCAATATGGAGAATACATAATAATGATATGCCTGCTTTAGACAAGTAAGCATGCCCTGAGTTAATTATGTACATATATTATGTTCTTATTAATTGTTCAACTATTTTAATGTTATTTTTTTTTGTCGTAGACAAGAAGGAGTTGATACCAATTGGTATTTTGCTAAAACTGTAAAAATTGTGCTACCCGACGGTTCTAGTACAGATTGCCGAACATACCAACAAACAATCAATCCTCCAATTCGAAAAAAGGGTGAAGAGCTGCCTCCGGAGAGACAGCCATGTATAACATATTTAAACTGTATTGTATCTGGTGCAATTGAATGCAAAATTCCAGAAGATTATATTGAGGAACTAAAAAAAATACCAAATAATGGCCAGGAAGCCTCTCCCAAAATGATTGAGAAGTTAAAAAGAAGTTTGTGATAATGTAACTATCTGTATTCTATAATCTAAGTAATGTCTGTGATGATAACCTTTGAATGAATATGATTAGGTTCATAAATCCTTACCTTACCTGTCTTTTATATTCAAATTTATGTACCTACAAAAAATCTGTGTCATTCTAGAACATCGCGCCGCACCGCGCCGAACAAAAAGTGCGCGAAAAATAAAAAAGTTTAACTGTAACCCGACTACAGAAAAATAAAAGTGATCTAAAAAGTATGAAACAAGAAAATATTTCAGAAAGAAATCAAGACACACAAAAATGCTCAAGTTGAGTGTGTGTATTCCCAGCGGAAAAAGGTCGATTTTCTTAATTTCAGTTAAGCAGATATTTAGTGTATGACGTCGTGTAAATGTGTATGGTAAGTACGAATTTGTGCATCCAACCATTGGGGAGTTATTCAACAAAAACTGTTTCCGCTGGAACTACGTCATCCCAGCGGCACTTTTTTTTTCCTATGGACGTACAAGAAAAAAAATACATGCAATAATTAGTGTGTGACGAGAGGTAAATGTGTATGTTTAAATGAAATTTGTGTGTCTTAAAACTTCGAAGATATTCAAGTTTCCGCTGCGCTGACGTTTGGCTATTTGATGGAAATCATATAAATCGGTTTAGTGCAGAGTTGATTTTTTTTACGCACGTTGCTATGAATTTGTGTATAATGTTTGTGAAAAAAGATTTTGAAAAAAGCATACCGTTTAGGAGATATACACGTAAAGGTGAAATATGGTTATTAGGTCCAAGTACTTAAAATAGGAACTTTAGAGCCTAACTTTTAACGTTTATTTGTATCTTGTAAGGGTCTACAACGTCTTGCCAAGTTTCATTTATGTGCGCTTAGTAATTAATGAGCAATGGCATAATTTACTACGAATGGACCACTATATTTTATGACATCCGATTGTAGGACTTTTTAATGGAAAAGCAAAATAAAACATATTCCACTATTTAGTGTATTAATTCAACTATTCATATGTAAAATTTCAGCTCATTACGCTACATAATTAAAGAGATATAATAAAAATACCAGAACAACCGAATTACAAGGATAAACCGACCAAGTTTGAATGGCTACAAAAAAGCGGCCGTGCAGTACATAGAGCTAACGTTCTAGAATTTCCAGTGTTTTACCATTATTGGACTGGTACAGGTCGGAACACAATTCTTGACCTGGCTCGATACGTTTCGAAACGCTTTACTTGGCATCACTGTTACCATTGCGATTATATTATTTAGGTACATCGAAATTGAATTGTTCAATTTTAATTAAAACGTCATTCGAAATGTGTCGAGCCAGGTGCCAAGTTAACGCGTACGGGTAGTAGGTAGTTATGCGCGCGCTTCCTGTTCTGTTTTGTTTATCAGTCACAAATGTGCACCCAAGGACAACGTGCGTATGCACTGTTTATTTTGCCGCAACGTAATATTATGTACCTATTGGACTCGGTTATTGACATAGTGTAAGTGACTGTGACATACTTATTGAGCCAGTAGTGAGAATGATTAAAAGATAAACAAGGTAAGTACTTCCGAATAAAATACCTCATGAAAATGTTATCTGTTGGTAGGTAGGTATATAAGTTCAAGTGACAACTGTATTTTATTACTTACATCTCGACGACGCCGAAAGCCTAAAAGTTGTCTATATCTGCTATGTACAGATTCCAGTGCATACAGTGTTTATGGCAGCCATGTAAATACCTATAGTTATTTGATGAAAGTTGGTTCAGCTGTTTAAAAGTTGCAGTCTCTTATTCGAACTTGTTTCGAATAATAATATGTGTAGGTAGGTACCTTTTTTTTTCTAGGTAGGTACTTTGAAGTGTGAGACGAGAATTTCGTTTGTTCTTGTTTGCATTTATTCAAACCACAATTAATAGGTATAATCCCGCAATAATATTACGTAGGTACCTACTTATTTTTAACCTGTCAGGCATTGCAAGCGCGAAACACAGAACAACAGTCAAGCCCCGTCCGCATTTTTATATAATACAAGCTGTTGCCCGCGACTTCGTACGCGCATATCCCGTTTTTTCCCGTTCCCGTAGGTATTCACGTTCCCGTAAGAATATGCGCTAGAACGTAGGTAAGTAGATCGGTACTGCACTACACTATAAACCTACCTTTAAATTGAGGCAATTACTTAGTACTGATCTGTGATTCTGTGATTGTAAGACATACTTATTTGTTGCTGTAAAAGCTCGAACGAGAAGACCAACTTCCGAAAATTTACTAGTAGGTACTTAATAACTAAGATTTACCTATACATAAGTATTTGAGCTTTTACAGTAGGCAACGTATTTCTTATTTATAAAAGACTGATTCTTTATATCAATGTGTGGTGGCGTTGTTAGCGGCACAATACATCTTTGGAGGTAACAATAATTTGATTTTATTTGATGTTATTATTACTTTGTAAATAATGTTTTTTAATTTTAATAGTCAGTAATTAATAAATAATTTTAAGAGTACAAAGTTAATGCAGTTGTTTTATTTTCTGCGAAACGATTGTGTACGCGCCTGTACGAATCTATTAAACACGATAACGATACTACACTGGAAATTCTAGAACGTTAGCTCTATGTACTGCAAGGCCGCTTTTTTGTAGCCATTCAAACTTGGTCGGTTTATCCATGTAATTCGGTTGTTCTGGTATTTTTATTATATCTCTTTAATAATTGAGCGTAATGAGCTGAAATTTTAAATATGAATAGTTGAATTAATACACTAAATAGTGGAATATGTTTTATTTTGCTTTTCCATTAAAAAGTCCTACAATCGGATGTCATAAAATATAGTGGTCCATTCGTAGTAAATTATGCCATTGCTCATTAATTACTAAGCGCACATAAATGAAACTTGGCAAGACGTTGTAGACCCTTACAAGATACAAATAAACGTTAAAAGTTAGGCTCTAAAGTTCCTATTTTAAGTACTTGGACCTAATAACCATATTTCACCTTTACGTGTATATCTCCTAAACGGTATGCTTTTTTCAAAATCTGTTTTCACAAACATTATACACAAATTCATAGCAACGTGCGTAAAAAAAATCAACTCTGCACTAAACCGATTTATATGATTTCCATCAAATAGCCAAACGTCAGCGCAGCGGAAACTTGAATATCTTCGAAGTTTTAAGACACACAAATTTCATTTAAACATACACATTTACCTCTCGTCACACACTAATTATTGCATGTATTTTTTTTCTTGTACGTCCATAGGAAAAAAAAAGTGCCGCTGGGATGACGTAGTTCCAGCGGAAACAGTTTTTGTTGAATAACTCCCCAATGGTTGGATGCACAAATTCGTACTTACCATACACATTTACACGACGTCATACACTAAATATCTGCTTAACTGAAATTAAGAAAATCGACCTTTTTCCGCTGGGAATACATACACCAAGTTGAAGCCGTGGTCGCATAATGCCTGTATGGGTGTGGGTGCCTGGTACACCTACAAAATTATAATAAAAGATACTATGCTCTATGATTACAATGGCATGCCACCACGGCTTCAAGTTTAGAATTTTTGTATCTGTTTTGATTTCTTTCTGAAATATTCTCTTGTTTAATACTTCTTAGATCACTTTTATTTTTCTGTAGTCGGGTTACAATTTTTTAAACTTTATTTTAATTTTATACTTTTCCGTTTAAAAAACCCTAACTGCACGTTGCTATCATTTTTTATGCGTTTTATAACTAGCTGTATCCGCGATTTCGTTCGCATGGATGTCGGGGAAAAATCTTCCAAACGGCCGAATGGATTACGACAATTGAGGTATCGTTAAACGGGTCCCAATAACCAAAGTGTCCTTAGAGGGTTCATTCCTCCCGCTGTGGGCGGAACTTAAGGGAGTGTCAGACTGTTACTGCCTAAAACACATTCGTGCTCCTCCCAGGGCCGCGGTAACGCTTTCGAACAGAATCCGCAACCTTGGCAGGCTCTGGCCCTAACGGGCCCCGTCTACTATGCTGACATGTCTTTGAGGCGCGCGTGGAACACAACGCGCCGTCGACCCGGGCCTGGCTTTGATCGGACGGCGAGCCACCCAACGCTCGCCGCAGACCTGCGCCTACGGTGGCCGGGAATCGCCCTGCGACTCCTGACGCCCGGGGTGTCTGTCTACGTTGCGGCGGCTGTGGGGGGGGGGGGCGTGAGGGTTGTCTCCCTCCCGCGGCCCGCCTCCTTCACTAGCATTACTGCTTCGCAGAAGGAGGTGACGGCTTCCCATGTCTCCTCGCTCTGGACCATGGATTGAACCAGGGCTGGACGCGAGAGGTCGCCGCCGCCGATCACCTCGACGAGGACACGGCGATGCTCCGCCCAAGCGGGTCAGACCTTCACCGGATGCTTCACCATGACCTCCGGGAAAATCAAACCACCCTCTAAGGACACTAGTTATTGACACGCGTCTAACGATACCTACCTTAATTGTCGTGATCCAGTCGGCCGTTTGGAAGGTCCTAGTAAAGAAATTTACATACAAGATACCTACGTGCGAAAAATATAACCCTTCCTTGAACAGGCCGATTGATCACTGGGTGAAAAGTTATTGGTCAAAACATTCTGTTGGTTAAGCATTCACTGACGAAGAGTTATGTTAGCGAAACGTTCGTGGGTGAAAAGTCCTTTGGATGAAAAGTTAATGGTTTAAAGATAATGTTGACCAACTATTCATGGACCAATCGACTGTTGGTAAACCGACTACGGACTTCGGGCTTAGAGAGTAGATCCCCAGACTTCTATATGTACCTACCCATATGAGTCTGCCGTCCAGATAGCGTCGTAGCAGATAAGCAGGTACTGAGGTCCTGTGACGTAACTACATAATATATCTATGATAGATAATGATTGTCTTCTTGTATCTATTTTTATTATCCATGGTCGATACTGACAATAATCCTGTCAAAATCTTCCAGTTACAAATACCCAAATAGGTACCCCTCTAATAATTCTATAATAAGTAAATCACTCTTGGCCAAATACCTACATAGTCATGAAATTATGATAAATCAGTGTAACATTTATAAACTTAGCTCGTATCTAGTGTAAGTTTGGTTTATCATAATAGATGTTCAAAAATGATGAAAACTGAAATTCACCAACCTGACATGTTTCTGTATTTTGCATATGCTGGCAATATGGTCAAGTTTCGTATTAAAACGTTCTGCCCGACTGCAGAATTTGTTTCTATAGCACGACTTGATGTATGTATTACCTTACTAATATTATGTAGATAGGAGGTAGGTACTCTACTGACAGTTTTCAATTTGGTAAAAGATTTACCTACCTGCCTTTGTAGAACTTTCGACTTGGCTTCATGAAGTTAACAAAGTTTTGGGAAGGTCCTGTCGCCACTATAGTGCCCACGGCTAACGCTCATGTATGGGGCGTCATATGGAGAATTCATAAAGACGATATGGAATCCCTCGATAAGTAAGTCAAGTCGAGGAAATAGCCAAATTATTTTTACCTTCCCTTGATAATATTCTTTTCTTTTGCAGCCAAAGGGACGTTGACATTAAAAGGTTTTTCGTGAAATATGTTCAAGTCCTTACCCCTCATATGGGTACTTTCACTTGTAGATCTTATATGCAAAAAGTTTACCCTCTCCCGAGAGGTAACAGAGATCCTGTACCCGCTGAGCAGTGGCCGTCATGGGCATACAAGGAATTCATAATAATTGGAGCCAAAGAAAACGGACTTCCACTGTGCTATATACGGTTCTTGAGAAAGTTGAAAGATAATGGCAACGAAGGTTCCATACGAGCGGATTGTTTGTTGAGGCGCTACGGGAATGATATACCTTGTGATTGTAGGTTACCAGTAATTATACTCAGGGAACCGCTGAAGCTAAATTTGAATAGGATTAGAGCAAAGAAACAAGCTTTAAATCCCGTTTAGTTACCAAGGTATCAGGGAAGCTGTTGTTTTGGGATGTCTTACCAAAAGGGTGAAATCAGCATCCTTACTAACAGAATGTACAAAATAATATCCTGGCAAAATGTGGTAAATTATAAATAGTTCAGTGATACGGATCCCTACAATGCGAGGCCTACTCGCACTGAGCTGCTTTTTTCTTTAGATAATCTTAGTGCAATGCAATGGATACCAGAAATTGGTTTTGCTTATGGTCACTTATCCACATAACTGTGCCCAGCGTTCTTAGTCCAGTTTTAGTGCAGAAGGATGTATTCAAACTAGATTTTACTATTTTTTATAACTTTTTTTATTAATATAAATATTAAAATTATTAATAGGTACTCGGTTTTTATTAAATTAATTATATAAAATTGTACACTATCTCAATCGTTTGGTGAAATTGTATCTAAATTGAGCATATAGCACAACGCTACCCCGACACTTATATAAAACATACACAATTCACACAAGGAAATAAATCATTTGGAAATTATTTTATCAGTCAATAATTTATGCATAATATAATCACTAAAATGAGGTAATGTAACTGCCTTGTAAAGTGATAATCACAATTAAACAAATACTGATAAAAACAAGAGCGTAAGTAACAAAGGTCGATAGTAGGCACAGTCCGCAGGGAACGCTGTGTGAGGCAACGTTGTGCGAGACTTCGCCGCAGTCACTCCACGCATCACTCGCTCCACGAGCCTGTCAGCGCAGGCCAGCCTTCACTAATCAAATAAATGCTAAGCGGGAAGACTAGTTGATCGAACTTTTCTTTCAGTTGCGTTTATTTTTATAAAAACAAAAAATAAGTAGAACAGTAAATGTGAGAGGCGAGTGTATAGGTGTATGCGAGCGAGTTGGCGTGGAGTGCCTCAGCTCGCTCGTATCTCGGAGTGCGGCCGCGCAGGCTCCGCGCTGTACATTACACCGCGTAACATTCCAGTGCCGCGAGCTTCAGTTTGGTGGGGCTTTGTGTGTCTCACTCACTGGAATATTAGCGAATAACTTAAATGGAACTACATTATAGTTCTAATATATTTAGGTTACGCTTAACGATACCTATCTACGACATTCCTCATAATTGAGCAAAAGGCACTATGCAAACTTTACATACAAAACAATATTGGATTTCGGATTCAACGAAGATCGTTTCGATTTTAAGAAAATGGTTCAATCAGTGATGCAACGTGCCTTGTGCCCGACAGCAACACAGACGTGTACGACACGTACTAGTCCCAGTCGGCAGCTCTTCGCCCTCTCGCTCCCGACCTATTACTTACATTACTTTTCCCTGATTTCTTACTAATTCACAATATAAAGGTGGTCAACGACTTAAATAAAATACTATCGGTAAGCCATTCGTAACACATCGCCCATATCCATAGACAACCGAGCTGAATTCATATCCTGTGGCAGAGGTTCTTGATTGTGTTAAAATGAAAACAACTTAAATGCCACCGAAAGTATTGTTGATTCTAGCGTTACTTGTAAAACAAACATGTGTATAATAGAGAGTAGGTTTGCGCCGGGTCGGTAGCGTGTCCACCTCACAATCAACAAACCTGCAAGCATGAAGGCTGGATGTCTGAAGGCACTCGTTTAAACCCTTATACCACATTATCGTTAGTTAATATTACTACATCGGACCCCAGCCGCGAGTGCTGGTTGTCGTCTGGAGTCGAATGTCCACGACTGGTGTATGTATTGGAGTCTAACTTTGGTAGAATGTTTATTATTATAATTATATTTCTTACAGTTTATTACTATAATGTAGCTAACACGCTTGTCGCATTTAACTAGAAACTTGCTGTCAATTACAGATACTTATTCTTTTGTTAAAAAATGTAAACAATAATGTAAATTCATAGTGAAACCATCATAAATTCACCCCACGACCATATTGTATATTTCGCGTTAATGTTATTAAATTATATTAACAAGTAAATTAAAAAGTCAATAATATCTATATACTTGCTGCCAAAAATCACTGCACAATAAAATGTGAACAAAATAAAAAGGAACTACATAGTTATAATTATATACCTTATTATTACTTGTGTTACTACAGATATAGGTATTTCAGTGAACTAAATTACTATAAAATCTGTAATTTATACGAATGGAAATATAAAAACAATAAATGTTAAGTATGATATTTTGTTCTCTAAAAATACATAATATGTATATTATGTTCTCATTTAACTTTACTTCTCGTCACCTTACATAGATAAATATATTTGTATTACATAAATTAACTATTTCAGTAAGCTATTTTCTTAGTGAGATATTAGCATACATTGTAGCTGTACATAGTTCACTGATAAGTTTAGCACTGTGGGTCAGCACGCCGGGCTGGGGGTCACAGTACGCTGCTCGGAGGACTCAGTAATACAATTTTAAATCCTGTGTCGAACGTTCGCTGATGTGCGCTGATCTTTACATATACATACTTTGGTTTTCCAGTACATTTTGTTTAAAATAATAGTATGTAAGTAACTGGGTACTTATTAAAAAATAGTGGCAGATATTATCTATTGCATTTAGTCGATGGGGAACACATTGTTTTCAGCGTAAATTCTTAATGAGATAACTGCAACACGATTATGACATACATCTATTTTATCATTCATACACAATAATATTAAGTTGTTAAATAATAATTGTTGCGGTATATGAAGTCATTTATATTCAACGTTGTCACTTAACTGGTACTAGTAAGTACTCGTTTGTACAAACTACATGAGAATGCGCATCCTACTTGTAGTTTGTGCAATATAATATCGCTACGTATGGCCGGCAACACTAAGTAACACGTTCTTCGTCTTTTCTCGTCTAACTTACGCATTATGACTAAACTGTGGGTGTTGCTTCACGTTCCTACTAAAACCAGTTACAACTAATTTGAAACGACCCTGTATAATTACTCTAATACAATTTACATAATTATCTTTGCAAACATTGATAACAAAGCTACAATAAGTAACAGCATAAAAAGAATTTTAAATTTAGACGTTTCCTTTCCAAATCTTTGGTGGTTAATTTAATTTAAATTTAATATGTATTTGTTGTTTTTACCATACAAGTAGCAAAAATAACTTGATATATTAAGCGGTATAAGTATCCAACAGTTGAGTATTATAAGCGGATGCATTCTCTGACAAATTCATATCGCAAGTACATTTGCAGTCAAAGTACTTGGCACCCGTTTTTGACACCCATTGCAATTACTTTTACTTTTGAAACAGTAGCAAGGTACCGAACGTCAAGAAATCAATAAAAATAATTTGTACACGATCTCGCCTACATAAAACTATACACGCTTTACATCTTAAACGGTAAACTTAACATTAATAGGCTATGTCAAAAGTGACACCGATCTATAACTATATAATAACGTCGAGGTAAACTATATAGGATTCACGTCGAGACAAATCGACTCACTCAATATCGTCTCAGCAAAAATATTACTTTCCTGATATGAAAACGAATCGTCAGACGAAAAGAAACGCATCGCCATCTCGGTCGAGCTCTCTCAGAACAACACACCCGACGCTCGGCGAGCTCCGACGTCGCTAACGTAATAAATGCAATGTCAACGTACACTACGCTCGGAGACAATCTCCGCTCGTCGGACGATCATACGATATTTACACTAGGCTAGGGCTACGATTCGAAGAGTCGGCGCCTCGGCGGCCGACCTGAGGTAGATGTGTGCAGCGCCGGTGGTCGCCGGGCTGCAGCCGCTGCAGCGCCGGAGGTCGCCGGGCTGCAGCCGCTGCAGCGCCGGAGGTCGCCGGGCTGCAGCCGCTGCAGCGCCGGAGGTCGCCGGGCTGCAGCCGCTGCAGCGCCGGAGGTCACCGGGCTGCAGCCTTGTGGGCCGGGCGGGCGGCTAGCAGCCGGCGGCGGCGGCCGGCACGCCGTTGGGCGACTTGAGGTCGCCGGCCTGCAGCGGCTGCAGCGGCTCGGCGGCCGCGTCGTGCTCGCGCGAGCGCAGGGACGACAGCTCGCGCACCCACGACGCCAGGCGCCCCGACACTCCGAACAGGTTGGAGCCCGAGCCCGTCGCCACGGCGCCCACGTTCACCTCCGCCAGCTCCTGCTCCTCCTCTGCAACACCACACGAGCGTCAGTACACGCACAAGCTCTGCTTTCATTTGCTACTAATAAGCATTTGTAACTAAGTATAGTCCAACTATTGTAGTGCAGCAGATTAATACCAACGAATGGAATGACAGTGAAATTCTAAAAAAACAACCAATGAAAATCTCTACTTGCATCTGTTTAAAACTCCGGACCACACACAAAAGCATAGGGCACCAAAGCAATGAAAGAATAATATTTATGTATTTTTGTTTCTGTTCGAAACATGCACGGTTTAGTCCGGTGCACGATTCCATCAATTTCGTTCGACTTTTCTATAAAAGTCAGTATTGCAATGAATCATACTGTCACTACAATTGTTCATGGTCACTCAGAAAATGATAACAAAAGCGCCCGCACGCATCTCACGTTACGTTAAACATGCAAACTGGTACCGCTACTTACGTTTCAACAGCGTGCCGCCGACTCGGCACACGTCTCTACGGGGCGCAACGGTGGGGACAAAAAAGCGGGCTCGTATTAAACACAGATTCGTACAAGCAACAAATGTTATCATTTGCTGATGAAAACCAGGAACAGCATTGAAACACGGGGCTAAGGTCGACGGACTTGAATGAAATCTGGCAGGTATGTAAATGAATTGTGGAATGTTCAGCTTGCCACATTAAGCAATTAATATGGCCAGCGGAATACCATTCACCAGGCAGGCAGGGTTTGATATCAGCTTCGCCAAGAATTTTTTGCGATCAAATCACGCGTCCATCTTTATGTCGCGGCTGAGGCTCGGGAGGGGAACACTTAGTACGGCAGAGAGACTGACCCAGAGCGGTGCGCTGCAGCGCGTACATCTCCTGGCCCTGCGGCGTGTGGAAGAAGCTGCGCTGGCGGAAGTGCGGCTGGCTGCTGGGCGCCAGGTCGGCCACGAGCTGCAGGAAGCTGGGCCGGGCGGCGGCGCGGTGCGCCCAGCAGGCGCGCATGAGCTCGTACAGGCGGTCCGGGCAGTGCTCGGGCCGCTCCATGACGCCGCCCTCCACCACGTAGCGCACCACCTGCTCGTTGGACAGCCCCTACGAACACACCCCCACGTTAACTGAGCGCTCGGTGCTATAATATGCCATGGCACGATTCATAGGACGATTGATTTAAAGCCGTATTTCGGATCTTCGTTATTTCCACGTTTACGTTTAATTTTAAAGTGATGTAAATACAGTGTGTCATAAATTATTCTTAAATGTTACGAGCTTGTGGTTCGTGGCAATAAAAACAGCCGATATAACCAAAATCTATACATATAATAAAATCGTAGACTTGCCGTGTCTGTACATTGAATATTTTCGCATAAAAATAACAGAGAAATGTTAGGAAAAATGTATAAAACGTATATAATTTATATAAAATTTTTGGATTTTTGGATTCGAAAGCTAAGTTCTTAAAAATATTAAGTGTTATCCCGAGTAACATTTAGCGTTTATTTCATCAAAATTGACCCACAAAATCAAAAGATATTGAATTTTTAATTTTAGTAAGGAACTTCAGCGCTAAGCGTTGCGGTGACCGAATCTTAGGCGCCACCTATTGAGAAAGATCAAATGCAGGTAAGCATGAAAATAACATCAAAACAAATTGTCGAGTTATTTGTGAAACTTTTAATAAGCAGTAAAATAAAAGTGAACATTTTAATACCACGACGTTACTTATTGTTACAAATGAGCTCCTTATTTAACGTGTTCCTCTGCCAAATATTTTGTCAGTTTACTACATGATCAAATAGATGGCGTTGCACTGATGACGCGTTTGTCTGAATCGCGGTGTTAAGATTTTCCGTTACATTATGACTGTTACACGATTTCTGACAACGTTGTTGTTCGCTAAAGATTTAATCCGGTCTCAAAAAATTTTTTCAAGTCACTGATAGGGTGAGGTCTCGAGTCCAAATTCGTAAAAATCTCTGATTTGTTCAGGTTCATTAATTAGGGTTAGTTAGTGATAGTTTGACGGCTGATAGGACAAAATGGAAGAAAAAAACGTGTTGCGCCGACCTCAAGTAACATGGGATAAGGAAGATGATGATTAATTAGGGTTCCGACTACCGTACCCAAAGGGTAAAACGGGACTCTATTACTAAGGCTCCGCTGTCCGTCACCAGGCTGTATCTCATGAATCGTGATAGCTAGACAGTTGAAATTTTCAATGATGATGTATATATGCATATCAGTTGCCGCTATAATAACAAATACTAAAAACAGAATAGAATAAATATTTAAGTGGGGCTCCCATACAACAAACGTGGTTTTTTTGCCGTTTTTTATAGATAATGGTATGGAACCCTCCGTGCGCGAGTCCGACTTGCACTTGGCCGGTTTTTTTATAAATAATGGTACGGAATCCTTCGTACGCGAGCCCGACTCGCACTTAGCCGGTTTTTTGCTGTCGGCCTTGAACAATTCTGGTTCTTGGTTAGCAGTACTGGACTGGACGGTTCGACTTGCGAATCAGGCCTGTAGGGTTCTGTACCAAAGTCCAAAGATAACGAACCTATCTAAGATAAAAAGACTAATGAATACCTCTAATAACATTGTTGAGTTATTTCTGGAAAAAGAGAAAAGTGAATAGTTTGATATCTTTTTATTCTTTATCATTATATTATGTGTAGACTTCTTGGTCCAAACGAATATTTTAACAGTTCAACTTTATTCTCAAATATATGGTGGTGTTCATTTGATGTAATTTATTGAATCGCGCGAAAGAAAGACGTTATCCTAATATTTGTTTGCTTAGTTCGACTTTTAATTGTATTCAGTAACTTTATTGACAGTTCAAAAGACAATTTTTAATAGTTTATCGTGTTTTTAAGACAGTTAAATATGTACATATTTTTTTAAAGTTTCATAAAGATTTAATACGTTATCTAAGTTCATTAAATTAATGTTAAAAAATATGTAAATGCATTAATGTTTGACCTTCACAACCTGGGATACACGTTAGGTACCTCTTGGCAAGACTGGTGTCAGATTTTCTGGCTTCTGGCAATCCATAAGATCTGCCAAAGACCTACAAATGACAGCCGGACCAACGATTTAACATGTTATCCGAGGCACGAAGGAATATCGACATGTTAAAATGGTTACCCATCCACAGGCTGACCTCGGCAAGCTTTGCTTAACCTTAACATCGACCTAAGTCACGAGTACCCACGCGAACGAAGTCGCGGGCACAGCTAGTGACACTATAATTTAACAACACTAATTACTACTTTAAACTGACTAATTACAAAACACAATAACACTACTGGGCGGGAAGTCTTAACATAGTTAACGATCGCATAACGACGGAATTCAGTCGATAGCTCCTAAGATCGCGTTCAAAATTGACTGGTATGCCCAGCCACCACTGTTGCAGGTTTCTTCAGGATCCTTGAGCTGCGCACGGGATGGGCACAAATGGGCGTCGCCATATCTAGCTTCCAACGCCTCAAGGAGCTGCTAAGGTCAGAGCAGTCATTGCCTGGTCTTCACTCCTCCCGTTCGCCTTCAAAACTGCCTCAAATTGAATTTTATAGGCCGAGCAGGAAGATGTCCCATCGAATGGCGGCACTTGAACCCACGTAGCGAAGGTGTAGTAGCTACGGAAGTTGCAATTCCATCCCCTACTTTAAGGTTGTTCAGCGTCCAGCAATCACGTTGTCAACCAGTGTTGGTCCGACCCACACGAATGGACCCGTTGGTCTATTCGTGTGTCAGCTTCCGTCGGGCGGATCTCATGCTGAAACACCTAATCTTTTACAACATTTATTTATTTGCCGAAAGTGGCGTGCAGATTCTTCATGAGCAACATCTGTTCTTCCTGGTGGCGCGCCTGCTCCTCGCGTTGGAGTTGTTTTTCCAACCAACGGGCTTGCTCCTGGAGCATCATCATCAGAGCAGCAATGTCTGGTGCTGCAAATGCTAGAGCTACTGTGGACGGGCCGGCCTCCATGGTCGGTAACTGGTCCTCCGACGTCTGCGGCGTTGCTCCACCAAAACGCTTCTGGTCCGTCTCCTGATGGCATTGACTTCGGGTACGGAATCCTCCGTGTCGTCCTTTGGCAGAATCGGTATGGTTTAAATCCTCTCTTCTGACACTAATTGTCACGATAAAAACAGCCGATTAAATAACCAAAATTATTACACTTTATTTTAACAACACTAATCATTTAGAAAATTATTTTCGTTTTGATATCAATTTGATAGCCACATTCATGAGGAAGGCTATATGCTATCTAGCATTACGCTAAAGCTCTTGGTTACTCTTAAATATTGATATTTGTAAAGTAAGTCGGAAAAAAAGGGCAATCTTTACCAAACTTTTCCTTATTGGTGTTTACGAAAGTAGCCACCTCATAGATGTAGAGGGCAGGAAAGGTTAAAATTTTAAGCTTTTTAAAATATGACATACAGCTATTTGGGGCATGTATGCCACAAACAGCTCTAAGACATTTCTTATGCGCCCTAAAAGCGAGTTCCCTATCTGTAGCATTCCCCCAATAAATTAGTCCATATCTATACCTAAGCGTAGACGTTACATAGGCATGATAGGCGCTTACTTCTGCTTGATTTACAATCTTAGATAGTCTGTATAAAGCGTAGGAAAATTTATTTAGCTTTTTACACACCGTATTAATTTGCGTTTTCCATAACATATTTTTGTCAATCCACAATCCTAAGAATTTGATGGTATGTGTTTCCTCTATTTTTTCATTTCATAATTTACATTTAATGTCAAAGGGGAGAGAATTTGACCTCTGAGTTTGTTTCGGTGTTTCTTCTCAGGGTAGTCAGCTACAGAGCCGCGCCGACCCCCAATAGCGCCTGTTTGCGAAACCTATGAAGAGCCTCTTTTTTTCATCTTATTTTTCTTTACTTATTTGTTAATTTTGACCGAAATAAATGTTCTCCAGTTAACACACAAACGTTATATTGTTTTTAGTGCTGTTCGAGTGGTTTAGGCGTTTGCCTTGTGACCGGGTCATGGGTTCGATTCCCATGGGAAGCGTACTTTGTAAAGTTGTTTCCAGTTTGGCTAGGACATTGCAGGCTTGAATCACCTGATTGTCTGATAAAAAGATGATTCCGTGCTTCGGAAGTCACGTATAAGCCGGAGGTCCCGGCCGCCGAATGGCGGTCGTCAAACCATGTCAGAGGCCCTTGAGGCGGTTTAGAAACTCTGACACTAGGGTGTGTGGGGTCGTTAGACCTTACCCCCCCCCCTTACCCCCCTTTACCCCCTTGGGGGCGTTTGACCGTACTTGTTTTGGCTCTCTCGTTCCTTAAAGTTGGGAAACCCTGTGATCCCACTGCGCTTGCGTCGCACGCATCGCATCGGGTTGCGTTCATAAACTCATTCAAACAAACTCACGGC
Organism: Melanchra persicariae; assembly: GCA_947386135.1. NCBI lineage: Eukaryota > Metazoa > Arthropoda > Insecta > Lepidoptera > Noctuidae > Melanchra > Melanchra persicariae. The sequence continues at coordinate 7,813,492 of OX376644.1, read as the reverse complement.
GGTTCTTTTGATTTTAACGCTGAGCTCGTAACTAATGTAAACTAAAACCCAAAGCGTAAAATTAAACCAAAAACGTGAATATTGTCTTGGGAGACTTGTACAATAAGCGCAATATATGTTTTGTTATTTACAAGGCATATGTTGCGCCTCTATGCGCCTAATGTACCTACTTTGTGTTAGATTAACAAAAATAATTTCGATGGCGGCGTCTTGGCGCCTGAGTGCGCCGCACACTTCGCACACGCGGGCGGCGCGGCCCTGCCGGTCGATTCTGTCGACATCTCACGGTGTTCACCTAGGCGGAGTGAACGACAACTGAGCTGTCACTCTATTTTATTTGTATGGTTTGACAACTCACCCGTCGTGCACCCCGCCCAAGTGTTCACTTTGACATGTTTACAGAATCGCACTGCTGGTCAGCTAGGAAACACCGGCCTCATCTAGTTTAAAAACGATCGAAAAGATTGATGTTAACATGTTATTTACAACCTACCCACTTACAAAATAAATATAATTTATCATTATCAGGTTTTTATTGGTTTCTTACAAAATATACCATTGTACTAGGTTTCGTTAGGTAAGCTAGAAATGGGTTCCATTCCCATTTATAATATTGAATTACTGTGCATTGGTGAGATACAATTTATAGAGCCCCATTTTTTTTACGTGCGTGCGCGATGGTGCGAGGAATTCTTTTTGTTTACTATAATATACTAGCACTTCGCCCGCGACTTCGTCCGCGCGGATTTAGTAGGTACTCCACAAACTTCAACTAATCACCCCGTTCAACCCGTCAGGGTTTGATTATGCAAAAATTGTTAGGTACATCTGTTTCAATTATCCCGCTTTTAGTTTGTTCATAGCATTCCGACGTAAATTGAAGCAAGCAATTATGTCCTCCCCTAAAATCTTAATCACCCCTGCTTCACTCCTTATTATATGTAGTTTATTTTCGAAAAATCCAAACATTTGTTATTCTTATTGTTTTATCAAAAACATTCAAATTCCGTGGTGTTTCAACTTCATCGGACCAAGCATTGATACGATTATCCCCAGTTCGCTCAAGCCGCGACATTTTTCTTACTCCGAGCATGTTTATTACCGTCGTAACTTTTGAACGAAAGGTCCGATTTGAATAATTGAAAGTATAATTTACACGGACATAATCAACCTTAATTATCAAACCATTTTAATGGATAAGGATTAATATCATGATACTAAAATCACCATTTTTAATTTCACCATGGAATTTGCTTGAATAATATGAACAAAAAGCGGTCATGGTGACTTATCCACAATAGTTAGACATATGGTACCGCGGACTTTTTTGTAGATATTGATGACCTCCATAAAACTGTAGTACATCACTTTGCTCTATTGTCAATAGATTCCGCAGCGTACACGATATAAGGATTTTTTCTCACACCTGGGGTTACATTATCGAAGTTTTCATACGGATCCCTAACTTTTTTGAAAATATTCTATAGCCAATGTCCATCACCGATAATGTACGATTCTACTGGTGAAAAAAATTTTCAAATCGGTCCAGTAGTTTCTGAGCCTATTCATTTCAAACAAACAAACAAACAAATCTTTCCTCTTTATAATATTAGTGTAGAAGTGTAGATGATAGCTACATTCATGAGGAAGGCTGTACGGCTATACGGGAACGGGAAAAATGGGATATTTGTCAACACGGTTGGCGCAGTGGTTGAGCGATTGACTGCTGCGCTGCGTGTCGCGGGTTCGATTCCCGCACAGAACAAATATTTGTATGGCCTACAGATAGTTGTTCCGGGTCTGGCTGTTTGTGTATGTGAATTATTAAGTTTGTAAACGCACCCACGATACAGGAGAAATTCCTAGTGTGGAGCAACGTTTAAAAAAAAAAAGAAAATGCGCGTACGAAGTCGCGGGCAACAGCTAGTTACTTATATAGGGCGTCAGTTAAGGGGGATCCCTAAAGAGACCTCGCCATACATTTTTCAGTAGCTGTAATCTCCGTAAATAAACAGTTTCTGCAGAATAAAGCAAGTATAATGAGATTTTATAATGTATTGTGATCGCCTATCGCCCAAATTTTAGAAAAAAAACAGTCTTTCTATGAGAATTAGACCCAATAAAAAACGAAAAATCTTTACATGTGTGAGTGACCTGAATCGCGCCATCTGACAGAAATTTATAGAACCACCGAGAAAAAGTTCATTGCTGTTGTGTTACGAGTTTACGTGCGGTGAACATTTTAAGTAGATGGCGCTGTTCGAAAATTCGAACAAGCGCCAAGGTTATCGAGTGACGGACGCGGCGATGCGACGTTGCCATTCAAGACGCAATTTGGCAACAACGCGTGTTGCCAAATTGTTCCAGTCCATGCGTGATTGTGTGTCAAAATTGTGTTTCTAGCAAGTTAGCGCCGGCGCGCGGGTTTGCCCGCGGATTTTATATTTTATGATTGATGAAATGTTTTTTTTAGGGAATGAGAAATAATGCTAGAAAGTGAAAACAATTATCTGCGATCTGCCTTTGGTTCACACAGATACAATACTAATGTTATTATTGTATTACTTATCTACTTTAAATAAATAGTGCCTACCTACCTAAAGATTTAAAAATCTTTCCACTGTATGTAAGTAGGTACTGATAAAACATTTTCTGACACGGTTAAGTACTAATTCATTGGTTAATTTGGGTTGAATCAAATCAGAGAAAAGAAGTTCATGTAGGTATACTTAGGGTACCTATACCTAAATCAGGCGATCAGCGTAGGCAAACTTACCTATTTTTTTCCTAGCTACCTACGCAATGGTCGTCCGTCTGTCGGTCCGTATGTCTGTCTGTCCGTCTCTGTCTGTCACCAGACTGTATTTCACGGACCGTGATAGCTACACAGTTGACATTTTCACAGATGATGTATTTTTTGCATTTGTATCGCATGATTGTAATATTATAAGTCGCGTAAGATTGTATATTTACAAGTACCTACTTACTTATAATTTCTTCTAGATAAGACAAGTATTGTAAACTATTGAATTTGGGTGTGATTCAGTGTATTCGAAATTATTTCTTCTCAACACATCATCTGCCTAGCCCTTTCCCAACTATACCTACTGGGGTTGGCTTCCAGTCAAACCGGATTCAGCTGAATACCAGTATTTTACGTGGTGCGGCTGCCTACCAGACCTCCACAATCCATTATCTGTTCTCAACATAATCATAGATTATAGTCTAAAACATAAACAACATTTATTACAATCTTACGATGTTTGGAATTATCCGGTGACACATACGAGTACTTACATAGGTAGGTACCTACTCTAACCAACTAATACCAAGATATTCTAAGCTGATAACAACCCTTTGCTTTGCCATCTAAAACCATTCCACCAAAGAACGCCAGTAATTACACTAATCACTGAATGTTACGACTGTATCACCTAAAGAAAACATTCTTAGATCGCGACGAATAATTGCATAAATAATCTTTTATTTATTTAGTACCTACACGTCACAATTTATTTACACGTTAGGTACTATTTAGGTTCAGTCACATTACAACAACCTGTGTAGGTACAATAATCTTTATTACCATTAGATACGGGACTTAGTCACAGCAAGCGGTCCTACTCAACTAAGTGATTGCCCGTAATTGGCACTCAGTCGCGCACGGAAAATCATTGATGTGACCTTCAGAATGATTGGCCAAAATGACTGATCAGCTTAAAAATATTACTAAGATCTAATACCTATTTGCTACTATTTGATACCTTTGTTTAAATAATTGGTACCTAATTAATAACTGAGAAAATGAATTTAAAAAATGGGCAGTCATTCTGATGTCAGGATGGACTGCCGACATTTAGGATCTCCACGTAAAGGCTCAAAAATTTCAATTCGCCTTTACAAAAATTTAGTACCTATTTGATACCTAAACATACCTATATTTTTTCTAGATTTTTAAGGCAAAGAATTTTATTAGAGATTTTTTGTTTAGGTAGGTACTATGAATAAATATACTTACCTAGTTCTACCCACATGTTAGCTTTTATCAGTATCTCGGAAATTGTTATTAATTAGTAGTACTTATTACTAATTATCGTGTAAATTGAACTACCTTCACTGCATAGACTTGAAAAAAAATTGACTTCACTTGACTTTCTGTATCAAGTAGTACCTACCTAAACATAGGAAACCAAAAATCTGTACCTAATAAAATCTTTAATCTTTGCAGCTCAACAGTGTTTTAATAATACTAGGAATAAAAATAAGACACACCACTCGTAAATACAGCCAAAAATGTTAATTTGTTGAAAATAACAAAAATATTTTATCGTTTGCTTCGCCATGTTTGTGAGAGCGAGATAGATATTAAAAACATGCGTGAGAGACACGATACGCACAATTCGCGAGTTGTTGAGAGATTTTGTAAACAACGCGCGCGACGACTAGTATCAGAACGAGGTTACGTAAGGTTAGCAACACAAATTTCTTCAAACATATTAATAGTTTTTTATTATTATTGTTTTACCAACCATGATTATTTAAATTCAAGTCAATTTTATTAATAATTGATAACAGTTATGTTTTACGCAACAGGTACTTATTTAAAAAAAAATATTTTATAAGACAAAGTCTAGTTTTTAGTACCTAATTGTTAGTGCAGAATCACTACTTCACTATATTTAGTTATCTTTATTACGCGACTGTGGCAAAGCAAACGGTTATGATTTCAAGGCTTCCTCGTAACTCCCAAACTGCACGTCATGTGCAGCCATATTCTTTATTTATTTATACATAAATGCATAATGGTGATACTTAAGGCTCTTTTTTATTCAGGTTTCCTAAAGATGAATTAAGGAGACAAAAGTGGCTTGTTATTGTCCGAAAACAAAGGCAGAAGTAAAGCTTTAGTAACCTTGCGCGATCGAGCGAACAATATTTCTTTTTTTAAGTACTTACCTCAAAATAATTAATGTTTTTTATTTTATTTGCTAACGCTACCACATGCCATGTCATTCATAATCGTAAACATTCGTCAACATTCGGCAGCTAACGCGATTTCGCTCGCACGACAGCGCCGTCTCCTATCTCTATCCTTGTCTATCGGTAACAGTAGGTTGCGACTGTGATGACACTGATCACAGATGTGTGAGTTTCGGTGCATAGTCGTACGCCGAGCCCATGTTTACTGATTGCGATGTTAGAGCGTAACATGCAATGTTTATTACCCAAAATAATTTATCTGAATACCTAATTTGTTATGGTGAAAAGGGATACCTTTTCACCACCAAATCCGATAGGATATCGAGCCTAGAAACAAAAATATGCATAGACCAATAATTATATTATTATTAATATTTGAAAATATTAGGTTTGGTAAGGATAAAGAAAGATGAAAAATAATTCAAAAATAAATACAACTATTGAGATTTGAACCCACACCAAGCCTAATGAAAGGCAGTCTCTAAACCGACAGTCTATTTGTACGGTTGATAAATGTTTCAAATAGCCGACCTTATTTATGTCAAGGTTTTTAGCTGCTCAGCTTCCCGAAAGTATAGCGTGATGATAATCATTGCTAAGGTTATATTAATAAGAAATAGATTGGAATATAACAATTTGGTCCTCTGGACATTTTAATTTCCAACCATTTTTGAATAAAACGACATCTAGTAGGGTCGAAAGTTACTACTATTTACTTTGCATGTGTGTGTTAAGAGTAAATTCATGCGGCTAAATCTTTATTCTGCTGTAATCTTTGTATGGTAGCAGTTAACAAGCATAGTGATTATCTAAAAAAAATCAAGGTAATGCCCTAGGTGTCGCCTATAATAAAGTTGTCTATTAAAACTTTCTATGTTAGGTGTAAAAATTGAAAATGTTCGAAATTGTAGATGTGTCGCCATCTAGCGACAAAATGGCAGTGAGAGCATTCATCCATTCACCTTAATTCTAGAACCTTCTAGTTCGCGTACATACCGGTCCCGACTGACCAGATGTCGAGAACTCTAGAATGTTCTAGTACAGTACCCGGTGTACCCGGCATCAAATGTGGTGCGCAACAATCACATTTTTTTATTTGTTAATTGTGAATTCAATGAAGCTATTTGTACTATCCCGTCGTGTTTACCTGGTAAGGCTGCATCGCGAGTGTTGCCATCTCCCACAGCACGACGCCGTAACTCCACACGTCGGTGCTGCTCGAGAACACCTGAACACAAATTGATTAACAATCAGAGCGATGATAACGTCGTCCTTCTGCTCTCAAGGAAATTTATTTGAAGTGGGTTCAGTACGTCGTTTTCTCTATTAATTAGCCCACGCTTTACATTATTAGCAGAAATCGGAATAGGTACCTATATATACCTAAAGTTCAAGGAAGTAAGTAATATAGAATAGATAATACCTCCTCTCAAATCCCGGAATCATAAACATGACAATAAAAACCCGGAATTATTAAAACATGAACTGGAGTATAGTTACAAATTATTGATTTGAAGAATCATATTCCACTTTTTAGGGTGCCGTACCTACTAAAAAAAAATAATAATAATTGATAATAATTTAATTTTTATAATAATTGTGTCTGTTTCAAATGTTTTTTTTTTGCCAAATATGAAGCATTTTAACAATTTTCTCAAAATCAAGCTATTAAAAATCTATAACAACAATGTTTTGCAATTCGATTCATTATTTGGTAAAAAATTTACCAGCATAACTTCTGCAATCACAAACAGGTAACTTTGGCAATCATTACGTAAATATTGCTTTCATTGAATGTTTTGCTTTTTTTTTCAATTTTCCTTTCTATTACAATCGTCATCTTCCCAACTTTTTTACAATTACGTTAATTTTGAGCTATTTAGGCATGTATTACTAAATTAATAACGATTTTTATGTAATTGTTGAAACACATAAAAATCGTGAAAGTAATCTACATAGACGTTTTATAGCTTAGGTATAATTATGATATAAGTAGGGGAACCTGTTTTATAGTTTTTCTTTTATGATTTTTAGACTATTTCCAAGATACAACAGGTTCCCCTAAATTGGCCGTCGGCGTCGCGTTGGGCCAAGCAAGCATGTATGCGTATGTTCACAGTACGTAATAACACTATTCTATTATTATACACATTTTGTTACTGAGAAAATAAGTAAGGTTTGGGAGCACTGGAATCTTGCACTATGACTTAGATTAATGACAGTTCTTGACCAGTGACAGACAGGAGCGCGAGCGTCATCGTCCGATTTGGCGCGAAAATTTAAACTGTCAGTTTAAAACCGCATTTTTTATTAATGTGATGGTGTATTCATCTAGAATAGACCACCACATAAAGAAGGTCTATAAAATGAAGGCAAAAAAAAATATGTCGCATGTTAGTTTTAGTATGTAATTCTAAAAACATAGATTCTTCAGTCTATGTAATTTTTATTTTAAATGTATTCAAAGCACAATAAATAATATGCAAGTTCTTAATCCCAGGATTTAATCGTCATGTGCATGATTTCGGGATTTTAGAGGAGGTATTATCAACTCTATGTTACATACTTCCTCGAACTTTGTGTAAATATACTCTACTATTCCGATCTCTGATTACTATTTTGTTTTTTTTTTTAGTCTTTTGTCCTTTTTGTCTGAAAACTTACTCCGTCTTTGAGGCTCTCAGGGCTCATCCAGCGCACTGGCAGCAGGCCCTTCGTGCCCTTCCTATAGTAGTCAGTCTCGTAGATGTCTCTGGTCATGCCGAAGTCGCCGACCTTCACGGTGAGGTCCCCGGCCACCATGCAGTTGCGCGCCGCGAGGTCGCGGTGCACGAATTTTTTGGCCGATAGGTAAGCCATACCGTCGGCTATTTCTATAGCCATCTGAAACAATACAAGGGATAATATTTTTTTATTGCTGTAACCTGTTTTGTTAAGATTGACTGGATATGGGATAAAGTGTAGTGTGTTCACAGCTACTTCACAAAAAATGATCCACAAAAATCAAAACCTTAAAGGATGTTGAATACCCAGGTTTTGCTGACACAAGCAAAGTTACTGTGAAGTGACTCGAGTCTCCGCCCTGTATGTATGGGTGACATATGAGTGTGACATACCTGCAGTATGTTCTGCAGTGTAGGCGGGTCGTTGCCACCCTTGCGCGGCAGCGAGGCCTCCGCGTCGGGCCGGTGCGAGCGCAGGTAGGTCTTGAGGTCGCCGCACTCCATGAGCTATGGGTGACATATGAGTGTGACATACCTGCAGTATGTTCTGCAGTGTAGGCGGGTCGTTGCCACCCTTGCGCGGCAGCGAGGCCTCCGCGTCGGGCCGGTGCGAGCGCAGGTAGGTCTTGAGGTCGCCGCACTCCATGAGCTATGGGTGACATATGAGTGTGACATACCTGCAGTATGTTCTGCAGTGTAGGCGGGTCGTTGCCACCCTTGCGCGGCAGCGAGGCCTCCGCGTCGGGCCGGTGCGAGCGCAGGTAGGTCTTGAGGTCGCCGCACTCCATGAGCTATGGGTGACATATGAGTGTGACATACCTGCAGTATGTTCTGCAGTGTAGGCGGGTCGTTGCCACCCTTGCGCGGCAGCGAGGCCTCCGCGTCGGGCCGGTGCGAGCGCAGGTAGGTCTTGAGGTCGCCGCACTCCATGAGCTATGGGTGACATATGAGTGTGACATACCTGCAGTATGTTCTGCAGTGTAGGCGGGTCGTTGCCACCCTTGCGCGGCAGCGAGGCCTCCGCGTCGGGCCGGTGCGAGCGCAGGTAGGTCTTGAGGTCGCCGCACTCCATGAGCTATGGGTGACATATGAGTGTGACATACCTGCAGTATGTTCTGCAGTGTAGGCGGGTCGTTGCCACCCTTGCGCGGCAGCGAGGCCTCCGCGTCGGGCCGGTGCGAGCGCAGGTAGGTCTTGAGGTCGCCGCACTCCATGAGCTATGGGTGACATATGAGTGTGACATACCTGCAGTATGTTCTGCAGTGTAGGCGGGTCGTTGCCACCCTTGCGCGGCAGCGAGGCCTCCGCGTCGGGCCGGTGCGAGCGCAGGTAGGTCTTGAGGTCGCCGCACTCCATGAGCTATGGGTGACATATGAGTGTGACATACCTGCAGTATGTTCTGCAGTGTAGGCGGGTCGTTGCCACCCTTGCGCGGCAGCGAGGCCTCCGCGTCGGGCCGGTGCGAGCGCAGGTAGGTCTTGAGGTCGCCGCACTCCATGAGCTCCATGACGACGAGCGTGGGCTGCCCGCGCGACACGACGCCCAGCAGGCGCACCACGTGGAACGTGTCGAACGCCTTCATCACCGACGCTTCGTTCAGGAACTCTTGACGCTCCCTAAAACATTCAATTAACTTTATTTCTGTGAATTTACGTTATACTCTGGAGGCCTAACACCAGCTTTTAGCTTTCTAGTGGTCGCGCGGATTACAATAGTAATCCACTGCAGAATTAAGAACACTATCGCGGATTCTGCGCAACACGGGTTCGGGCCCTGCATGGGCCACGCCACCGTCTCTTAGACTTAGACTAAAGTTAGTTAGACTTAAGGGGTCTCCCTAGTGCACGGGCACTAGGGAGACCCCTTAAGTCTAACCTAACAGGCGTTGGACATGGCCCCCCATGTGCAAAATGTTTCGGAGTGGTCTTTTTAAAGGCAAGGTTCCAATTTTCATGTATTGATGGTGATCACTAGGGTAGTTTTAGTGAGGTAAAAAGTGCACACGCCTTGGTCTTTTCTCAAAAGACCAGGCGCCATTTGAATGTTTTCCATCGAGAACAAAAAAAAGGCACCAGTGCACACACCCGCAACAGTCCACCTACATGACAATGATCATTTAATTCCATAATTAAATGTTTTTCAGTATTATTTGTTTTACTTACCGATCAGTAGCATGCTCGTTGACAGTTTTGACAGCACACCGCGTTTCGGGCTTCCCCTTTTCTATACCTTTCGCAAGACCTTCATACACCTGAAAATTACAAATTTGCTTACTGGTTTGGTGGTGGAGGAATTATGGGTAACACTAACACATCTTTTTTTTAAAACCTTTTCTAGTGTTTAATGGGGTGTTGATAAATCTTCAAATGTGAAACAATAAATTCTACATGGAAACGCAATTTTTGACTTTAAGCTGTAAAATATGGTGGTCAAAATTCCTTTGCCGTAGAAAGGGTCGGCGCTTTAAAATATTGGAGTTGCCCTTCAGATGTTCGTTGCTGCTAGTATCGTTAAAAGTACGCTTTGATCATCATCATCTGCCTAGCATTTTCCCAACTATAATGGGGTCGGCTTCTAGTCGGATATTCAGCAAAATACCAGTAAAAGTAAGCTTTGATAGTGACATAATTTCATATATTTAGTACAATAGTGTTTCATGGTGTTACCATTCCGAAGGAGCCCTGCCCCAGCTCGCGGATGAACTCGACGGAGCTGCGCGGCACCTCCCACTCGTCGGGCACGTACATGGTGGACACGTACTCGGGGTTGACGCTGGCGAACAGCTTGTTGGCCTCGGCGGACGGCAGCAGGCCGCGGCGCGCGTACCAGATGCCGCCGCCCAGCACTACTACTATGATGATGCAACCGCCCATCACGCCCCAGATCCAATCGTATGCCGCTGCAGATTTTCTCTCCTGGAAATTAATTTTAATTTAGACCCGACTGCGTCAGCGATTCTACGGCTAACATGGGCAAGCCAACAGAATGATAGTGTCGTGTTACCGGTATGAAAATGGGCGGGTAGATGGCGGAGGCGTTGCCGGCGCCGGCGGCGGTGATGGGCGTGACCTCGACGCTGTAGTTGCCGGGCGCCAGGTTGCGCAGCGTGTGCCCGTGCCCGTTGGCGACGTACTCGTCCGCCGTGATGCAGCTCTGCAGCCCCACGTCCTGGCCCTGCACACTCAAACCGATACATTCCCACACCACTACAGAAATCTTCAAATGTTGTCATGTAACCCTAAACTAAAGTAAGTCATTAGCTAGCCATCCACGCCCGGATTTATTCGACAGATTTGTATGACAGTCGTGGCTGGCGGGCAAAACTGCTAATGTATGGCAAGAACAGGAACAAAGATATACCTGCCTTGAGGCCTGCCTGCTGCCCCTACTCAAAACCAACGGATCGGATACGGGGCAGACATATCCGAGCATCCAACTGTGCGTGTGTGCGTGGGAACAGCAGTGCTATTCTGTAAACATGTCTATGTGAACACTTAGGCGGGGTGCACGACGGTTGAGTTGTCAAACCATACAAATAAGATGAAATGACAGCTCACTTGTCGTTCACTCCGTCTAGGTGTACACCGTGAGATGTTGACAGAATCGACCGGCAGTTTCTATGTGCCCGCCGGATCACCCCCCAGTTGCGCGCTAACGCTTATTACCTATCGCCAGCGGTAGGCCCCGCGAGTGTACTGCCGGGTAGTAATAGTCAAGGAGCTGGCTGCCTAAGTTTCTATATGATTTGTTCATATGGTAGTCATTATTATTAATATGATGATTGTACATAAGGACCTTTAACCACCGCGTCTGTCACTATGACAGCCCTTTTTTAAAAGCTTTTATTTAACTTGACTTGTTTGTTTTAAGGAAGGCAAATCATCAAATGACCCCTTCTGCTCTGGGTGGAGCGGGAGGGAGTGTCAGACCTTTACTGACTAAAACCCGTCCATGCTCCTCCTAGTGCCTTTTACGTTCCAGGGCCGCGGACAAAATCCGCAACCCTGGCAGGCTCTGGCCCTCACGGGCCCCTACTCTTATGCTGACATCTCTTTGAGGCGTGCGTGGAACACAATGCGCCGTCGATCTGGGCCTGGCTTTGATCGGACGGCGAACCCCCCAACGTTCGCCGTCCGCAGACCTACGGTGGCCGGGAAACGCCCTGCGACTCCCGACGCCCGGTGCGTCTCCCTATGCCGCGGCGGCTGTGGGGGGGGGGGCGTGAGGGTTGTCTCTCCCTCACGCGGCCCGCCTCCTCCTTCACTAGCATTACTGCTTCGCAGAAGGAGGTGACGGCTTCCCATGCCTCCTCGCTCCGGACCATGGATTGAACCAGGGCCGGACGAGAGAGGTCGCCGCCGCCGATCGCCTCGACGAGGACACGGCGGTGCTCTTTTAACCGTCGTCAAAAAGGAGGAGTTTTTATGTTCGACAGTTTTTTTTTTTTGTTTTTATGTATGTTCACCGATTTATCCGCCAATTTTTTCGAAAACCTATACTCCTGTGGTGATCTCATTGTTACCAAGTTAGAATCTGATTATGGGATACCAGGGAAATCGAGGGCAACCCCTATATTTTATATGCACATTACAATGTTTTTCATATACTATCTGACGCAATTCAGATATTTGTGCCTGGTAATCATCATCTCATGTTGCTGAGCTGATGATGGAAGGTATAAGTCAAGATCTGATGGTGGGATCCCAGGAAAAAGGTTTGTTCAGCGATATTTTCGCCAATTCTCAATCCGATTTGGATGCTTCTTTTTTTGTTTGGAAGAGTATTTTCTCCGACTGGTCCTATTTCAATTTGGTGAAGATCTGATGAAGAACTTCGGAGGTAGGCAAAGGAACTCTTTAATAAAGATAGAAAATCCCCCGGGATTGCTGAAATCGCATGTTTGGTATATTATGCTGTGAAGGGGTACGCAGATGCATACAAGTCGATCTGAATTTCCATGTTTTTGGGGTTATCTATTCGGGCATGTTTATTAACCGCTCTTGATGATTCTTTTAGCGTTGGGTTTAGTTATAGGTATTTTGCATTTGCATTGGAAGTTGAACTTCAGAGATAAACCAGTGACCTCCTCAACTTAAAATCTAGTAAAGTTACATATTGTTGGGTTTATGTCAACCCCAAAGCAAATTAAATATTTAAATATGAGCTGGTCTGAACTTGGACTGTGAAGGCACACGAAGTAATTCCTTAACGGCAAATAGCGCAACCAGTCAATGGGAATAATGTCAATTTAGAGTACGTTCAGATGACAAGCGATCTACGCGCGTAAAATTCAACACACAACAAATTTTTGTATAGGGCTAACATGACACGCGCTTGTCAGGCGCGTTGCCGCGACCGCCATGAGTTCTTACATTTGTCGAAGGTGAATGTAGAAACAGTTTTAACGGTGATTCTATACCGACGACAGAAACGACGCTACAGAAGACTGAGATATTGGGTCCGCTCTAAGTTACTATCTGAATAATCGCTATGTGTCATGGCCCTTATCGCAGGACATTTCTCTATTTCATCTATAAATAATTCCGTATTGAAAACTTCGGTTTCCATTTCGGACGATTTCTGGACCGACTTTCAAAATTGATGATGTATTAATTTTTTTTTAGAAATTTAGGAATCGAGTTAGTCGTTTATAATCATGAGTACCCACTGAAAGGTAGTTAGTGTTTAGTTAGTGTTTTACAAATATAAGTATAAGTACTAACAATAGCTTTATAAGGTTTTTTTGTGTTACATACTAACAGTTATGGACTATGTCTGAAATAAATGTCTCAATAATAATGTGATTTGACTTTGAATTTTGAACCTACACTAAAAATTCGTATGATGAAAACTTAAATTACCTACAGTTTAAATATGACTTAGCTGTAGCTATAGTGTGAAAAAACTTAGGATCGGCTCACATTTTTCTGTGAGTGAGCAATTAATTAATCATGTACCAGTTCAGCCACAGCTTATAAACATTTAGAAATCTCCATAAAAAAAATGCTTAATTTCAATTATGTACCGCCAAGTTATCTTCAACGCGATAGTGGTGCACGGTGTAAGCTACAACGAACCCGTTGGGGTTCTTGGGCGGTTTCCACGTCACATTCACTTCAGCTGTCGTCTTGTTTGACGGAATCACTTCTGCTTTCAAGTCGTGCACTATATCCGCGTTTACTGCAAAGACAAAACATTATTATATATTTTGATGTGATGGTCGGCGTGCCGACAGATGATATTATATGATTGCTTATAGCCAACGGGGATGTTTTTTTTTTTATAAATAATACTGTACGTTAAATTTTTAGCGCAGTTTATACATTCAAGCATACCTAATTCCAAAGTCCGGAAGGTGTTCAAAGCGCGGTGTTCGGAGCACCAAGTGCTTTCATAATCCTTGAGTTCCTCCATGTCGTGCTTGGCGCGGCAGGCGTAGATGCTCACCCTGTACCACGTGAAGTGGCGCATGTTCGTCACCGTCAGCGACTTCGTGTCGCCGCCTAGCTCGAAGTACAGGGACTCGACGTTACCTGCCGACAAATAACGATATTATACGTCATATTGTTACAGGTCTAAAATGAACTGTTTTGTTGAAAACCTAAACGTTCTTGTCAGTATTCTGGAGTATTGTGTGTAGTAGGTACTAAGTAGTAATAGTTATCTAGGATGCAATGGGGAGCAGGCAAGATTCGAGTAGTAAGCTAGTTTAGTCCTGGTATTGCGATCAGCGTGTTGTGAGCGCGATGAACCCAACGAATAGGCTTTAGTGTCATTTATACTCAACAATTTGTTTATTATATTTTATTTTATACGTAAAATACTGATATTCAGCTGAATCTGGTTTAGCTGGAAGCCGTCCCCAATACATATAGTTTAGGAAAGGCTAGGCAGATGATGATTCTCATTTAAATTCTTAGTCAAGTAATAGTCGTCTTGAGGGGAAAAAATTCTATCTAAATATGTTGACTACCTACCACCCGAGCGATAATTAATTTCTTCAAGACCTGTTTAGCCTACGGTTTTATAGATATGATTATTTATAATATTTATGGACTAAGGTTTTTATGACTTTGCGTGTAAATGGTTCCTAAGAAGTAGGTACTTACGTTCCAGGTGTAATTTGCATACATGTTTATTGTTTTACTACAACTATGAAATTACTACGTGACATGCAATTGCATTACTTAACTATAAATTATCTTATCAGTCAGACATTGCTGATTTGGTGCTATTGAAAAAACTACGAAAGGTCATGCAAATCAATGATTTATCAGAGTTCAGAAGTTAGATCAGTCGATGATAATGCGATCAACCTTATCATAAAAAGATAAACGATGTGATGATGGCAACATGCAGCAACCAAATCCCCGTGTAATATTTAAAAATAAACAAAGACTTAATTTGTAACCTGTGGAATCCTTTACGACGCAAGCGTTAGGCTCGATGCGACTGCATTTGGCTGAAATGAGAATGTTAGATGGTCGTGATGAGGGTGACAAGCGAGGCTCGGAAGGACGTACTGAGAAAGCAAGGCCTATGGCGCATGAAAACAGGACAGTGAGTAACTGAATACGATGTTAATGTAAATATTAAGATGGTTTACGTACCTTCCTCGTCGGTACTATTGGTGTAGTTTTGTCCAAGCTTGGGTGCGACGGTGTCGGCCACTTTCACAAGCATGCTGTTCATGTAGTGGTCCTGAGATCGTTTTACCCTGTTTTTTGAATGCTTCTGCCTATCAGGTTGTTTTCTGTACACCTGTAATGAATTGCCATTTTATTTTCGGTTAAAATATGAATGATTTTAGAGCCACCAAAAAGTGAGGACCGGAAATCTTATAGATTTGTTCAAGCATACTATACCTTATTCTGCAGGTCGTTCTCAAAGGTGATGCTTTCCTCCCGCTCCCACTCTGCGTGCGAGTTGAACTTCGTGCTCTGCTTGTCCTCTTCCTTGCAGGAGCAGGAGCCGTTGGTGACGTCACCGGTCGTCTCCTTCTCCTTACTGTCCGGAGCCTCCTCTGTTCGAGCTGTGATCACATTCGCTAGGGCACTCGCTGAAACAAAAATATGAAAAATAGGTCCAGAAATGTACAAATTGATGTTATTAGTTTGGTGTATATATTGTTATTATATACTAGCTGACGCCGGCGGCTCCGCCCTAGTGAACGTCGAAAATTATCCCAAGGGAAAATACTCCCAGGATACAAAGTATCCTTTATTCCAGATTATAATGATAATGACGTGATTGACTAGCAAACATCCATCACTTTCGCATTTATATTTATAGATTGAACATTGTTTTCAAGAGATTATCCTGGAATTTATTTACTGCTGAGTCCAGTAGCTTCAAAAGATATTGTGTGACTCCTCCTGGCTTGATGATAAAGGATAGATTTTGAAAAGTAACGAAGGTATAAACTCGTACACCGTACATTTACAACTTACGATTAGCGCAGTAGTTGGTGTTGCTGGACAGCAGCTGCGGCACGTTGTAGCTGCTGGCCTGCACGGCCACGTGGTACAGCACGATGGTGCCGTTGGGCATGGCCGGCTCCGCCCAGCGGATGAACACCGAGTGCGGCGTCAGCGACTCCACCGACACGCTTTGAGGTGGGCTCGGCCCTACAGACGACACCTATTAATCTCATTCTTCATAGTGCCACATACATTCAATTTGTTTAAATTAGACGTTTAAAAAGTTTGTATTTATTAAGGCATGACAATACGGTATTTTTAGTATCATGTGAATTTGCTCATGGAAATGGGTTTGCCACTAATAATAAAACCATTCAATTAGGATCGGCTAGTTCGGGACGATTAAAGTAAACAATAAATTGTTCGCCAAAAGAATCTCAGCTCAACATTATGTTAGCGGTGGGAACAATTTTTAACGCTGATTTCCTGCAGCAGTCTACGGGAGCCATACAATACGCTCGAACGTGCACGCTGAATCCTGTCTCCGTAACTATTTTACATCATTTTTATTACTTGAACTCTTATAATTATTACACTCATCATTTTTTGTGGTAAAATTAAAGTATCTACCTACCTATATTTACGTTAATTTTAATTACATAAAAAAAAAATTGAGAATAATCTGACGGTTACTATATTTTTAACCCGCCACCAAAAAGGTGGTGTATAATGTATGACTGTCTGTGGAATCGTAG
This sequence comes from Melanchra persicariae, assembly GCA_947386135.1. Lineage (NCBI taxonomy): Eukaryota > Metazoa > Arthropoda > Insecta > Lepidoptera > Noctuidae > Melanchra > Melanchra persicariae. The sequence goes on along the minus strand of OX376644.1, from coordinate 7,796,614 downwards.
CTACTAAGCGTATGTATGCCATGCACCGATTTTGAATGTTTTAAAGGTGATTAAATCGAGAATGTCGAACCATGATACAAGATTTTTTTTTAAATGGTCAGCACTGTATTCATCATTATTATATTATTATTTTTTACACAAACATTGTTTACATCAACAGACTGTCTCGAATTAACTCATACAGGCAAAAGGTAAATTGCGGGTGCCAATCATATTAAACGGCCTTATATGCCAAAGTATAGGAAGGGAATTGGAAGCGTACTACAACGTGTTCAGCTATAATGATGGATCCAGTGAGAGAGATAGAGACGGGCTATACGGGATGCAATATCCGTTTTTCACAACAAAATCATCATGCTATGACAAGTCATCGTACGGACCCTGATCTAAATTACAGTTATTTTCAATTTAGTTAATTACTGTTACTTTTGGTACTTACTTCCAGGTAAAGTGGTGAAATATATGATGGAACTTTGTGCACCCTTTTTCTCCTGCGATGTAGTAACCGTCTTCAAATAAGCTGCATACCGCGTGTAAGGAGACAAATGTGCCAGTACGAAGAATCCCGGCTGAGTATTCACACATGGATTCATAAGAATATTATCGTTAGTGTTTCCAGTTGTAACTTCCCTTGAATTATTATGTGCTTCATCCGCTGTTATATCCAGAACACTCCATCTAGAAACAAAACCAGATTAATGGTTATTCGATCCACTGTTCGTATATGTAACGAAAATCGTAATTAAAATTAGGAAAACAGTATTTAGACAACCTGTCTAAATCATGAATACACATAAGTAATATTTATATGAATTACATTATAAAATAAAATGGACCATTAATAACCATTAATAAGTACCAAAAGGAAATAATTCGAATCACTTTTCGTACTGTCAACACGTACTTGTAGAAACAAATGAAGTTACACTTACATATCAGAGCAGACGTCCCTCTGCTCGTACAGCGTGACGTTCTGGTTGGGCTTGGTGGCGATGTAGTACACGGAGTAGCCGAGCAGCTTGCGGATGTCCTTGAGACAGTACTTGTCCCACTTCAACACCACATACTTGGCGTGGTACTGACTCACCCGTAAGTGCAACTTGTCCGGTAAACCTGCGAACACGTCTCTTTAGAAACCGATACGATACTCTGACGCTATCTACTTCTAATTTGGTCTCGAACCCCAGCAATGAGGGAACGACGTTTGATACTGGGCTTTATTACAGTAAAGACAATAAACAATATTAAGAAGCACAACATTTCAGTGCTAGGTAACGTCGTGGACTACTCACAGGAGGCCTGATTGCCGTTGTTGTCTTCAGACACTTCAATTTCAGTGAAGTTGGACCTCGGATTTGAAGTCATATTCTTTAGCGGCAGTATCTGGGTCGAGTAGCACAGCTTTGGGTTTAAATGTATGAAGAGTGAGCCCCCTGAGATGTTAATTTTGCCGTGAGTTGGCCAGTCCCACAACAACTCGAGGTTCGGGTTGTTGAATATATGTAACACTTGACCTCTGAAACGGTATTAGATATAAATCAATCAGAAAATAATAAAAACAGAATATTATCATAAAAGGGCGAAACTGCAAGCGATATCTGTACTGTTCGGCCGTCTGACTCGTAAGGGGAAACTACAACATACTAAATGATATAAAAACCTTTGATAAATAATTATAATAATGCATAATAAATAAGAAGACCTTTATGTTTAATTTAATAAAGGTATTCAAAGATATTTTGTTTTAATTGAAAATGCAAGAAAGAGAACATTTTGCGGGCAATGTCGCGGCTGATTTGAAAAGGCGACTACCGCGGATTAAAGATTAACAAATTTCATTGCTACAATATAATAAATAGTGTTGTAATCTATCACAAGACTGCAAGAACGTAAAAAAACAATATTTACCTACGATTTAGATATATATGAACAAATAAGCAAACATACCAATCTAATCTACTTTATTGTGTTTTTATAATACTAGTATTGAACAGAATCTTCAGCCCCCTGCTCCGCGCCGCACCTCTATGCTGAAGGTCGTGACCTCTGTGGGGCAACATCTTAGCTCAAACGATGTTCCTCCATTATTTTAACATTCACATATTTCTTACAGAAACACAAAAGCAACCAAAAATTATAACAAGATGTATAAATATTTAGGTAAAATTATATTTTTTTAGTTTCGACTCACCTATTTTTTTTGGAATCTTGGGGCCATGCGGTGATTTTTTTCAGGCTTTTTAGAAACATCAGAGACACCAGTGGGTAAGCTCTTATGACTTGCAACGACCCAGTTATCTCGCGTATTTCACCCAAACACTCTTCAAACAGTGCCAATGTGTTGCCTACAATATAAGCGACAAGTTTTTAGTTAAAATCACCGTTTTCATTCTTGTATTCCTAGAATTTACAGTTTCTTGGAGCCATTTAATTTTAGTAGTACCACAACTTTAGGCAGTAAAATTAAAAAAATAATAATAACATTACCGAAAAAATTGGCAAACAGTCTGTAATAAGTAATTTTCTTTTTTCCAAAACTCGTTAACAGACTCTAACAGTTCACGACAGTAAATATTCGTGAAAGTATTTCAAGTCACTATAGACCCACCCCGTTTAAAAAAAAATCAAAATCCGACAGCGCAAAAGGTTTTGTGAAAATAATTAAATTTTAATTTTATATATTTTTATTTAAATCATGTTGAATGTTGCATAAATGAATATTGAATAATACAGGGTGTTCCAGAAGTGCGTGGTCATATTTAAGGGTTCTGTAGCAGCTATAAACCTACGTCTGTAAATGTAAAACTAGACTACGCTACCGCACACCTAAAGCTCAAGGAAGTGGACTGGTCTGACTTTTATATGCTAGACGATGCTAACCTTGCCGCGGAATGTTTAGTAGGGACGATACAGGGTATTATAAATAATTGTACAAGTATCTCATCCAAACCCAAAAGAAAAGCCCCACTGATACCATGGATTACCGTGGGCGTTGTTAGATCCATCCGTAAAAGAGACAAGCTTCACCAAAAATCAAGGAAACAACCACAAAACGAACAATTTCGCCAAATATACATTAACTACAGAAATATATGCAATAAAATTATTAAATCTCTAAAATCACAATACTACCGTGCGGAACTAGAAATTAATAGTAATAATCTTAAAAAAACGTGGAGTATCATAAAGGATATCTGTAATATGAAAGAAAATAATGACACACCTAAAGAATTACTGAATATTGACAGCACACCAATTAAGTCGTTGAATCAAGTAAACACGTACTTTACTACTATTGGTAGTGAGCTAGCTGATGCCACTCTCCGCAAATTAAATAAAACTGAAGCCGAATTAGCCAGCATATCAGCTACAAACATTGCGCCAACCACCATGTCTTTTACGCCTACAGACTCAACAGAAATTGATAGCATTATCGCGTCTCTTAAAATAAATAGTGCACCTGGCCCTGATAATATCTCTAGCAGGTTAATTAAGTTGGCTAAAGGCGTACTGGCAGAACCCATCAGCCACCTTTGCAATCTAAGCTTAGAACTCGGCACTTTTCCTAACATTTTTAAAAAAGCAATAGTTTCACCTATACACAAGGCTGATGATAAGCAAAAACCTTCAAATTATAGACCCATCTCGTTGCTCTCGTGTTTATCGAAGATTCTTGAGAAACTTGTGACAAAAAAACTTGTCAGCTACTTGGAAAAGAACAAGTTGTTAACCGATCGTCAATTTGGGTTCCGAAAAGGAATATCTACAAATGATGCCCTGCTAAAGTTGACATCGGTAATTACAAAGCATGTTGATGCGGGAGAGAAAGTAATCGGTGTTTTTCTCGACCTTAAAAAAGCATTTGATACTGTTTCGATCCCAATACTTCTAACAAAGCTATGCAGTATGGGTGTAAGGGGACACGTTCTTCAGTGGTTCCAGGACTATTTGGCGGGTAGGGAGCAGCGTGTCAGGGTAGATAACCACTTAAGTGACGCCGCGACTTGCACGTTTGGCATTCCGCAGGGAAGTACGACTGGTCCGGCTCTCTTTTTGACCTATATAAACAGTCTTGCGGAGATTGACATTCCCAACGCTGATACCATTATGTTCGCAGACGACACTGTCATCTTATTCCATGGCCAAACATGGGAGCAGGTGCGGACGGCAACAGAAAGCGGTCTCGCGATTATCACGAAGTGGCTTGAGGACAACCTGCTGTCGCTGAATACATCCAAGACAAAATATTTATGCTTCACAAAGACTACTATCTCTCGCCCGGACTCGAAATTTAGTTTGAAAATTCATTCTTTCCCATGTAACCGATACCCGCGCGGGAATACTCAGTGTACATGTGATATTCTGACAAGATCAAATGTTATAAAATACTTAGGCATTACAGTTGATGACAACTTAAACTGGAGTCATCATATTTCGAGTCTTAGTGCCCGACTACGAAAACTAATTTATATATTCAAACAACTAAGAAATGTTGCACCCAAAAAGCTTCTGATATCAACCTATAGAGCACTAGGCGAATGTGTGCTTAACTATTGCATCTGCTCCTGGGGTGGCGCGCCCAAATCAGTAATAATTGAACTGGAACGTGCTCAGCGTGCGCTCCTTAAAGTTCTAATGTCCCTGCCGTACCGACACCCCACAACGGATTTATACAATCGCACTGGTGTTCTATCGGTCCGTAAACTCTACGTAAGTCAAGTACTTCGCAGATTCCATCGCACCACAATTCCCCAGTTGCTACCAACCACTAAGAGACGCTTCATATGTCCAGCACCTTCAGTGAAATCTACTTTTGCAAAACGACACTTCAACTCCACCGCTCCACGTATATATAACAAACTTACTATCAAAAATGCGCAAAATTTGAATAATCACAAATTCCGTAAGAGTGTACTAAACTGGCTCAGCGGATTGGACTACGAACAAACAGAAAATCTAGTCATCAGTAACCCATACAAATAAATGAATTGCTCTGCCAACACATCCGCACATACTGTAGCTCTTACACATACATACAGAAACACACCATCATACACAACACACCACACTACACGGGCAATCATATTTAATCCACAGTATAACTAATCTAGTTTTAGTCTTTTGTTTCATTTAAGTATTAACTTTTTTTTTTTTTAATGTCTCAATTAGCATTGTAGGTACGCATGTAAACAAACTGTTTTATGTAATTAGGAAGGGAACTGTCTCCTGAGATACAGGTTAACTACCTAGTTCAGGAGGCAGAGCTTTTATGTAATAGTGATAATTGTTTGCAAATAAATGAATTTATTATTATTATTATTATAAAGTAAAGACACAACTTCAAAATAAACTTCAAAGTGAACGGACCAAGGTTTTATTAGGCATAAAGAAGAGGTCCGCTTAAAGTCATGGGTGGATCTCATGATTAGTTCGTAGGTACATCTTATATTATATCTTATATTTGCAATTTGCTCGATATGCAAATCTGGGCAGAGTTTCGTGTCTTGCCATAGCCCAAAATTACGAATAGAGTCCACCTTGATCAATGAGACATTACATAATGAGGATGCGAACTTTATGATATCTTGGTAAAATTTAGGTAGTGACACTTGGAAATGCTTAAATGAAGTTTACTGGTGTAACAGTAGTCCGTCAGTCTATCCAGGTTCTCTTGGAGAAGATGACAGTCTTAAATGTTACAGATAGGTCTGTACACCTTGAGATCATCCGTATATAACAAAAATTTTAAATGATGAAAACATTTACCAATGTTATTAACAAAGATAATTAATAAAAGAGGACCTAGAATAGGTCCTTGTGGGACACCAGAGGTAACCCGTGTAACATGAGAAAGGTACCCATTAATTACAACCTGTTGGCAGCGGTTAGTTATGTTAGAAGTGAACCATCGTAGCAAGTTACCACGGATACCATTAAAGGCTATACGGTTTAGCAACAATACGTGGTCCACCTTGTTAAAATCTTTCTGAAAATCTGTGTTCACTGCATCCACCTGCATACGCTTATCGATGCTGTCAAATAGATCATCTGAAAATACCAACAAATTATTGTTTGTGGACCGCTTTTTAACAAAACCATGCTGTTGCCGAATAATAGTGCTATGTGTAGGATAGGGTACACTTCGTTATGTACCAGTCTCTCAAAAAGCTTCGACAAGGTAGATAAAATGGAAATTGGGCGGTACTGCTCAACACTGCGCTTAGATTCGCTCTTGTGAACAGGTGTGATATTAGCTTGCTTCCAAACCGTCCGCATGACACCTTCAGTGATTCACTTGTTGTAAATCATGGCTAGCTAGGGGTTTACAGATAACGGAGGCAGTATTTTTTAGGAAAAATGCAGACAGACCATTAAGACCTGGACCCTTAGGATGCGTTTCCACTGAGGCGGAGCGGAGTAGAGCGTGCCACGATTCACCAATCACAAGGCTTGAAATTCACATCTCTTTTCCACTCCGCTTGGTTGATTGGTGAATCGCGGCACGCTCTGCTCCGCTCCGCCTCAGTGGAAACGCACCCTTAGTTGGATCCAATGACTTCTTCGAAATGTAGGTCAGAAACAACAATGTCGTTAGACACTGTTTCCTAAAGTAGTTCCCACTGAGAGAGTGCAAGTGAAGGTTCATAAACGGAAGTGAAAAAATCATATTTCACGTTTATTTTATCATGTGAACGTTATTTTAATGAAAATATACCAAATAACTTTATATGATACTAGCTTTTACCCGCGACTTCGTACGCGTATATCTGGTTGTTTCCCGTTCCCGTATAGCTTTCCTCATGAATGTGGCTATCATATACAAAAATAATTTTCAAAATCGGTTCAGCAGATCCAGAGATTACCCCCTACAACCTCACAAACTTTACCGGCTTTACTACAAAACGCGTTCTAACTTTAGTCCAAGCCTAAACTTTCAAGCCCGTTATTATATTTTGAACTATATTCCGACTACCTTAAAGTTATTAATACAAAAACCTATTTTAGATCCCGGTCTATGTTGTCAATGTGCATTCAAGAACTTTACGGCATTTGGAATAAAGTTCGAAATTAAAAAATGACTTGTTGGTTTAAACCTGGGTTTAAAGTTAGAACGCGTTTTGTAGTAAAGCCGTACCTGTTTATAATATTAGTAATATGAGACGCACTCATTTCAGTTCAATCACAGACTCGATGCCAGCAACTAGCGTGACGTACGCGGACGTGCTCACCAAGGCGAAGGAGGCGGTGAACCTTGGTGAGCTAGGCATCGTGGGGGGCCTTCGGCTCCGGGTCACCATGACTGGGGCCCGGATGCTGGAGATCCCCGGGGCAGCCAGCGGCCCAACCGCGGACGCTCTAGCCGAAACGCTTAGGGCGTCCCTAAGCGCGGACGATGCCCGAGTGTCCAGGCCCACCAAGCGCATCGACATGCGCATCTTGGGCCTGGACGACTCCGTCACGGAGGCGGAGGTGGTGGCCGCCGTTGTTAGGACGGGGGGGTGCTCAGCAGAGGAGGTGAAGGCGGGCACCCTACGTCCTGACAACACGGGCATGCGCACCATTGTGGTGAGCTGTCCCGTGTCGGCGGCCAAGACCATCTCGGAGGGCCGTAGGTTTTTGGTGGGTTGGGTTTCCGCGCAGGTCAAACTGCTGGAACCCCGACCTCTGAGGTGCTTCCGGTGCCAGGTGGGCCACCATGTAGGAGCTCAATGCACCTCGGAGGTGGACCGCAGCGGTCTATGTTTCCGCTGCGGTCAGCCCGGTCACAGGGCCGGCTCCTGCGACGCCGCGCCGCACTGCGTAGTCTGTGCGGCAGCTGGCAAGCCGGCCGACCACTGGGCTGGGGGTAGGGCCTGCGCCCCACCCGCCAAAGCCGGAAATAGGAGAAAGCCCTCCGCCACCGCCGTCTCTGCCGCGACCGCCGCCACCGCCGCCGCTTCCTCCGCCGCCATAGCCGGTTCCACTGCGGCTGCTGCTACTGCAACAGCCGCAGTAGAGCCCCTACAACGGGCTCCGGAGGGGGCTGAAATGGAGTGCCAGTAATGGCCCCATTTCACCCCCTCCTGTTGAACGTCAGCCACTGCGCCGCCCAGGAACCGATGCTCCTGAGCATGGCGCAGTGACTGATGCCTGTGGACGGCGAGCAATGGGTAGCTCGCCGTCCGATCAGAACAGGCCCGGGTTGACGGCGCGCTGTGTTCTACGCGCGCCAAGCCAGCAGTCGTCAGCATGGGTCGGGGCCCGTTAGGGCCAGAGCCTACCAGGGTTGCGGATTTGTTCGAAAGAGTTACCGCGGCCCTGGAACGTAAAAGGCACTAAGAGGAGCATGGGTGGGTTTTAGTCAGTAGAAGTCTGACACTCCCTGCCGCTCAACCCAGAGCGGGAGGGGTCATTTGATGATTTCCCATCCAATAAAAAAAAATAGAAAATAAAAAAAAAAATGCCAGCAACTACATCAGACTGCTTTTTGTTTTTTTTACTTTTTAGTTGCTTATCATCAAGGTCCGGTTTTTTTAAAAAGTTTATATTTTTCATTTTGATATTATTTCTTTACTGTACCTATAGCTGCTACAGAACACCACCCATTAATATCACCACGAACTTCTGGAACACCCTGTATAAAAAGGGCATAAAAAACAGAAGGAGTATCGGGACTCGATCACCATCACATATACTGAGGAAGCTTACCCCCAGTTGTGCGCACGGTGATCTCGAGCGTGCCCTTGATGTGCGTGCAGCCGCGGAACTTCTCGGCCCCTGCTACCGAGTCGATCTTGTCTCCTTGACACTCCTTGATGCAGCCTGACGGAGGGCATCTCTCACATGTTGCGTTTTGAGGATCGCCCACCTGACAATCAAAAATCGCTTAACTTGACAATTAAATATCAAGAAAATAACATCAGAAATGTGCTTGCTCTACGACATTTTAGGCAGCTCACAACCTCGGACCCCAAGTACAGATTAACTAATAGTTCCTTACGGAACAGACAGTTCACTCCATAGGGGAAGATAGATACCTTACGCTATAATTACCTACAAAAATAGTATAGGTGTTCGTACGCGTTAAAATATACCGTACGCTGACGCCCGACAGTATCCACTGCGCCGTCTGCCGTGGTGTCGGGCGATCACGTGTGCCATTGAACGCAACGTTAGGGCTGCCTATGCTAAGAAATGATAACACAAAAGGAAAGGTGACTAAAAAAGCAGAGATTTTAATATTTACTTAGGCCCAACATGTGAAAATTCCCTAATATAAAATAAATCTTATGTAATAGGTAAATAAACATTAAATTCGCGATTAATTCGCGACACACCGGTGTGTCGCCGGGGCCGGACAGGTTAAAATGAAGAAACATGTTTGTTTTGTCCAAGTCCGGATTTTTTTTAGTAAGGATGTCAGTCAGTACAGCCGTGTTTTTAGTGCATTTAAACAGTAAACATCCAATAAAAGTTTTAATTCTTTACATTTCTTGTCTCTCCTACTCCCTCTTTTCCCAAGATTGTTTATAGAAGTTCGCGACTAGCGATGGGACTGCCCACTGTGTCACCTTATGAAATAGATACTCAGTTACGTTTATACTCTGTTCACAATGAGTACCTATGTAGTGTATGTTTGTTAACACGCACCTCCATGAAGCCAATGTCGCAGTCGTAGACGCAGCGGTTGCCGGAGATCTTGTACTTTCGGCCCGGGTCGGGTCGGTCGGAGAGTGGCGGCGGAGTGTTGCGGCACTCCTCCTCCGTCACACAGCGACGGAACAACTGCAGATATAACATTTACCATTGAGTAACTAGTAGGTACATCTAAACTAATACAAATGTATCTCTGCAAGAAGATAACCAAGTTTGAATATTATTTCACTGATGCCAAGAGCTTCTTTTATCCCGAAATGGAACCGCAATAATAACAAATAATTTAGCTTTATCGCGGTTCTTTTCCGGGATAAAAGAAGCTCTTGGCACTTAGGCAAGAGCTTCTTTTAACCTCAAAAAAAAACCGGTTGCTGTGGTTAGGTCATGGGAATAATTCAGTAATGCAGTGAAAAGAAGCTAGCTAATATTACAAATATCGTCAATCGCTGTTACTCTAAAAGCGACCATACATGGTTAAGAATTGTCGTTTCGAATATTCTGTACGACACATTCATTTTTTTTATTGAAGAACGGGCTTGTTCTTGACCTCGATCACACCTGATGGAAAGCGATAGATGAGGTCTGTGATGGAGCGAGCGTGCCCAGAAGTTGCCTGTTCACTCTTGCTTTGAAGGTTTATATTCTGTGTATAACCTTTATAATATAACCTTTAACCTTTCTGACTACTAGTTTGGTTTGATCAGATGATAGTGATCGTTGCTAATAATACAACACACAACTCGATAGATCTATCAGTCGTTTTAACTGGTTGATAAGCTGTTAGATTTTCAATGTTTGTTTGACCTGCCGGAATTTGATCATAATACAGCAGCGCGTTTTTACCAAAAGAAATACCTACAGACATATTTAGATGTCGTTTAGTGTTAATTAAAACGGGTAGTAATGTAGTTCCTGAGCTATGATCGAATCACCTGAAAAGTTCCATTAGCGGGGCATGCGTCGACGCACTTGCGCTCGATACCATAGTCGAAGGAGAAGTTGCGGCAGACGTGGCAGTCCTGCGCAGTCGGCCCGGAGCAGCTGCCCAGGCAGCTCGCGTGGCAGCACGTCTGGTCGTCCAGGCAGCCGCGGTCGCCGCACATCGTCGGACACACTACACATTTACAACATTATTAAGACTATAAGCACTCTTAATTATATCTTTTTTTTAATATGTGAAATTATGCATTTAAAAACACAGAATATTGTAGTCGATTTGCGTTTGTTCCACTTACTTAGAGCCTGATTTAAAGTTTAATTTATTAATAATTGCATTCACTCAATAAACCTCTCTTACCTTTTTTTACAGAATTTTGGTTTAACCCTTTCTAAACTCCATAATAACGATAACACATTGAATGGATTAGCCTTACTATTCTGCTAACCGAATGAACGGCTAACCTATTGAAACATTTAGTCCACTTATTTAGGGTTTTATGGGCTTGCTAACCTCTTTACTGTTTAAAAGAGATTATCCGTTCATAGGATAAGATTGACTTTTATACAAGAACTGTTTGGTTTAAAATGAATGATTATAAATTATATTAATAGGCTAAGATGAGCTGATAACAGTGTACCCAACATACGCATTAGGTACCTCGTAAGGGGTACATTATGAACGGGTGAACTGGGTGTCATTATGAACAACTTTAACTATGGGACAAACACTGAAATCGCGAAAAAAAATCAACTGCCATACATGCGCATAATTCGAAAAAATGTACATAGGTACTGAACAGTTGATTTTATTTTCGCCAATTTCGGGGGTTGGTTAAATTGTTCATAATGATGAGTACAATGACCCCTTAAGAGTATTGAGTTTATTCTGTTAAACGTTTTATAACGTCTTTGCAAAAATACTGTGATTGATATCACTATACGGCTAGCCGAACGGTCCCTGGTAGATTAAGAGGGTGCCGACCAAACGTCGACCGCGCAGTGGCGCCCTCATCGTTTGTTTGGTTATTTCTTTTATTTTAGAATGAAAATGCAGAATTCAGTTTTATTATAATCACTAAAACGGATAAAAGTGGCCACTATTTTCCGTTTTAGTGATTATAATAAAACTGAACAATTTAAAACTACCGCTTATAATAATATTAACGTATAATCTTGTGGAGCACAACTTAAATGGCATATTTTCTGCATTTTCATTCTAAAATAAAGAAATAACCAAACAAACGATGAGGGCGCCACTGCGCGGTCGACGTTTGGTCGGCGCCCTCTTAAGATTGTAATATTCTTGAAAAGCAGACCGTTCTCACCTTCTATAAATTCTGAACACTGCAATCGTCATCCATCCATAGAGGGATGGATGACGATTGCAGTGTTGACTAAAGAATGTATGGAAGGAAGATCAGAGAGAATTATAAATGACCTACTGAAAGCCGAATCATTCTAACGGAGCGTGTGTCATATCATATCATTGCATCATTCACGTAACTATGCTCAATGACCCATGCTCCCCAAGTCCATTGCCCCCTTTGTTTACAATACGTCCATCAATTACTTAATAATAATCTATTAGTTTACATTCAAAGTGTTGTTGTACGCACAGCTCATCACATAACCCATTCGTATCATAGTCATGAAACAATTATAACATTGAAGTATGATAATATGCAGTACTCACCCGTCTGGCAGTGCTTGTCGTCCCAACATAACAGCCGGTCGTTTGCATCCGACTTGCACTGCAAATGCGACTTGCGATGGTCCTGCACACGACTCATCGCATTCGGACACAGCCCACACAGTCGCGTGTCGTAGTTCATCTACAATACATTATATCAATGTTAATGTTAATTGGGAGAAGACGAGGTCACTGCAATATTTTAACAATTAGCTCATTTCAACACTACATAACAATACATACATAATACCTGACAATACTAACATACATACTGGAAGTTGAAAATAAGTTAAATGTTATTAATTTGTATCTTGCAGCATTCTCTGTAGGTACATCGCAACAGCTACACTACGATCGCCAACCTGCCTGCCAAGCGTGGCCATCTGGGGGAGGCCCATATCCAGCAGTGGACGTCTTTTGGCTGATATGATGATGATGAATATTGAGTAAGCACGAGTCGTGGTGAAACTAATAACAAGACCCCACGTTCCAAGACCAGAACAAGTTTGGTGCAGATCAGTAATAATAGCCGCTCTGTCCATACCAAATTAGTAGATTCAGCTCTGAAAGAGAAGGACTATAGCAAGCCGTATAGAAAGGGTGAAACTAGAAAACGGTGCCCTAGAAACTAAAAAGTTAAAGATGTTCTCATGGACGCGTGAGTCCATCTGATGGCAACACCGCTTCGAAAAGATGGCGACCTTTGGCTAGAGAAACTCGAGTCCCCTGACTATTTTATCGAACCGTCGAAGAGCCATCCAACATGTGAGGACCAGGCTGGGTCAGTGAATACTGCAACGGTGTTACTTTAGGTGAGTACAGTTCTCGTCAAATAACTTTGCCCCTCTGAAGTTAGCCATTTGCAAAGATCTGCAGTTGCAGTGTGTTCGTAATTTTGACTACTACGCAGCCACTCGACACAACTTCAGAGGGGCAAAGTTATTTGACGAGAACTGTACTGGGCCAAACATAATATTCAATAACTCTATGAGCCATCGACACGCTAAGAAAAAGAATGTGAGGGCCCTATTCCACTTTTATTGGACACAATGACATGACCAGAGTCCGGACGGAGACGATACCGACAAAAAGGGTTACCCTTTAACCTATACAGCGTGGTGTAGACATTGGTGGGTAACTATTGTTAAAAACACCAAAGTTGTGATTTTGCTGCGTTGCATTTATCGGTCAATCTAAAACTTTTAGAATCTTCACGGTGCTAACTAAGAGGAGACACTTTTATACATCTCTTTTATACTCTCTGGGGAATTTAAGGGTTGGCTACTCAATATTGAGTTTGTGTATTCATCGTTAGTGACGTTTTCAAAAATAAGGTGTTGATTTCTTTTTTTATTTCTCAGATTGACTGATTGGGGTAACAACACAAACGAAAGTGACCTCTTTAAAATACCGTCTTATTAATTAATTTGAGATAACTTACCCTAATAACGTTTTCGGCATGTTCCGAGGTGATCAGAGTCCAGTCAATAGTATTTGTGTAGCAAAGTCTGTCGTTCTGTTGTATTCGCACACCACCCCGCTCAATCTTCATTAAAGATCGAAGACCCAAGGACTGCGGAAATAATTACAAGCATTAACCATTACGTTATTTTATATTAAAATCTTAAATCGGTAACGAGAAACTCTAATTAATATTCATTAATAATATGGAAGGTCAATAAGAAATATTAATAAAATTCATTTTAATATAAAAGGATATCTTTGCAAACCGGTTTCGTTTTCCTAACACACGCTGATTCAATACTTTCATTCACACGTTTACCATTAATTAGCACATGCATAATAATGTAATACCTACGTAGCAAATAACATGTTAAGCCAACTTACTTCCAAATGCTCATTATCGAATATAACGAGAGCGAAATCCTTGTAGAGCTGCATCCCGCGTATAACCGAGAGGTTGGGAAAGAGATTGCCGAGATTCTGCACGCCTTTTGTCCTACAATGCATTCAAACCTGTTAATTGTGTGACTCAGACCCATTCTAACAAAACCCGACTAATAACTGGAAAAGCTAATCAGTACCTACCTAGTATAGGTACTGGTATTTTAAGGAAGGTCTGTTTCTGCCTGCACATAGAAAGTTTCAAATCAAGCAGAATTTTGGCTACAGAGATAATTATAATTAATATCCTCATCACTTCAATGAGTTGACATCATGGCAAATTGGTAACCAAGCTCGAAAAAATTTTGTTGAGTGACTACAATTACAGTGATTTGAATAAAACTATTTAGTTCGACATTCCAGTTAGTGATAGCTAAATATGAAAAGGGCCATTAATTGTGAGTCATTTACAGGTAACCTAGAAATAATTCGATTTTCTTTGTAATAAAATGTTTCCGAATTGATTTTCGGAGTTTTTTTATTTCATACGGGGACATTTAGCACTATGACTATAAGGTTAATCGGTTTCACCTGTATATCAGAATATAATCGGTGACCTCTCTTAGAAGCGGGAAGGTTATGTTCTCGAGGTCCTTGGGCGTGGCGCGCTCCATCAGCACGATGCTGAGCTGACCTTCGATGACTCGGCAGTTTCTCAGCTTTGTGAGTCCGGAGTGGTCGTTTCTTATGTCCATTGAAGGACATACTGGAACAAACAAAAATTTTATATTTAAAACAAGAGTTCCTGCAAACTCGATAAATTGTCAAATGAACATTTGGAATACTACTTTTTACACATCAAAATTTCATAGTCTTATGATCTCTCGAAGTGATTCCCAGAAATTAGTAACCTACATTAAAACAGTCAATACTTTACTGCATAATTTAATTGTTTCATACTGAGGTAATACGAAAACTGTACCGACTGATAGCGTTTTTTAGGGTTCCGTACCCAAAGAATAAAAACGGGACCCTATTACTAAGACTCCGCTGTCCGCCTGTCTGTCTGTCACCAGGCTGTATCATATGAACCGTAATAGCTAGACAGTTGAGATTTTCACAGATAATGTATTTCTGTTGCCGCAATAATAACACTACATACTAAAAACAGGATAAAATATTTTATTGGGGCTCCCATACAACTAACGTGATTTTTATAGATAATGTTAGCCGGTTTTTTTAATAATTTAGTTGCATGTGTATGGCAGGGCTCGGAAACCGGTTAATTTTCCAAACCGGTTTTGGTCATTGACCTCGAACCAGAAACGATTGCGGTTTAGGTTTCGGTTACCGATATTTTAACCGGTTAATGGAAAAACCGTTTTTTCACAAATTCCGATTCTGTTGAGCGAAATTAACCGGTTAATTTGAGTTTCGACGGTATAAACGAGTTCTACCTACGACACCATCTCTCTTACACCTCAACGCTCTCGCTCTACGGCAACGAATACGCACTCAAAAACTTATTGTATTCGACCACGTTGCTGACGGAGTACGTTCTGTGAGATGTGTGTGTAACAAAACACTTGAATTTCATGAATTGTGTTGTTATATAAGGTGTACATTGTGATTGACTTACGTACAAAAAAAAAATATTATTATCAAATGAAAGACTTACCGGATAGTCAACCATTTTTTACAGAAGCTGAAGAGGATACAATTTCTGATTCTAATGCAGAGAATGGTAGGTAAAAAAAACAGTGCAAGTTAAACATAACATTTAATTCGTATTCGTACTATGAAATCAACTTTGTACAATCTACCTTGTGTTCTAGATAATGAAGATTCTCGGTCTTTGATATCATTAAAGAAGCGTTACAGAAATGTAGTTGATTCAGGTGCAGTAACAATAGACTGTACTGATTAACGAAGTTCAAAAAAGGAGGTCCTGTATTCGACCCGTACCTATGTGTGTACCTTGTTTGTCCGCGATTTTTTCGAACACTACTGAACCGAATTGGATGGGGTTTTCGTTATTCAAACGCATATTTTTCAAGGAAGGTTATCATAAGGATCTGATGAATATTTTCAGAGATAGACCGTGGAACTCTTCAATATTTCAATATTCTTTGTGCTATAAAACTCTTGTTCACTTGAAACTATTCACTGATTTACATAATAACGTGATGATCTGAACTGAACTGAATGCTCAAAATGTTCTAGGTATTTAATACAATCACATGGTTGGAAGTAGCAGCAAGGCAGCAACAACAAAGATTCACAATATTCAAACTTATAACTACAGGTTATTATTTATACTACCTAATAATTGTTCATGATTGATCATTGCAATGATGATAGAGCTGTCCTGCACATTCCTCCCGCCGTGCGACGTCCGCCGCTGACGTCGCAGTTGCAGAAGACGGTGCAGGATCGCCGCTCCCGATGGGTAGCACAACTATCTTCTTCACTGGACGTCGCAGTGTTCCTCCTTTCGTGCTCACGTCCACCGTGCGCACAACTCCATCTGGGCCGGGGAAAGTAGCACAGATGCGTCCTCTGTTCCACATGTTCCATGGGAGGTTTCCGTCTACGATGAGTACTAGATCGCCGACCTTGGTTATTGCCTTTGGTGTGCGGCTCTCTGCGGTTTTGTAGTTCTGGAAGGTGTTCTTTAAGCCATCTGGCCCAAAGTATATCGACGAGTCTCTGAGCCGCGCCCCAACTGGCTCGTAGATGCAAGTCGCTGTCATTGAATTCTCCTGATGCCGCGATGTAACCTGGACCTCCCAAAATAAAGTGATTGGGTGTCAAGGCTTCAGGAACTTCAAGGTTCACAGACACGTGGGTAAGTGGACGGCTGTTCACGGTGTGTTCGGCTTAGATGATTAACGTGTGGAACACTTCTTCGCTCGGGAATCGCTCGTTCAAAGTGGTGGCGAGTGCTGTCTTCACGGATCTCACCATGGGTTCCCAGGCGCCTCCCATGAAAGGTGCACCTGGTGGGATGAATCACCAGTCGATCATCTTTCTCAAGGCTTCTGCTGTAACTGCTAACATGGCGGTTCGTAGCTCCTTCTCGGCGCCGTGAAAGTTCGTCCCGTTATCGCACCACAGCTGCACTGGGCATCCTCGGCGCGCAATCATACGTCGCAATGCCATGACTGCCGAATCTGTATTGAGCGATGTCACAAGATCAAGATGAATGGCTCGTCGTGAGGCATGACTGTGAATAAGGCGACATATCTTTTTTGGTGACTTAGTCCCGATGTGATGGTCAACGGCCCGAAGTAATCCAAACCGCCGAAGGTGAATGGTCTCTGGTGGTGTGCTAAGCGACAGGAAGGGAGATGGGATGTCATCGGTTGTGGTGGAGTGGCTGCTTTTATACGGCATCGTATGCATCTGCTGATGATGTTCTTGACGGTCGGTCGCAGACGGAGCACCAAATGTTGCTGACGACATTCGTTGACTATTGTCTCGACGTCTGCGTGATGTAATTGGCGGAGGACATGTTCGATCCACAATCGTGCTTTAGCCGTTCTGTGACGTCTGCCATGGCGGCTATTCTGCTCTTCAGGCGAATCTCTCCCTCTGTGGGTTCTATGCACAGGGCGTTTAGGCGACTTTTTCGTGGTATGGTTCTCTCGTTCTTTAGAGCTTCCATCTCTTCTTGAAAGGCTTGCTCTTGTGAAGCTCGCAGGATTAGACTTTCGGCGCTATGCAGAAGTTCAGCGGTGAGAGGAAGGTGATTGTTCGTGTTCGTGGTTTTCTCGCCTCTCTTGTGTTTTGGTTGGCAATATCTGTTTGTTCTTTTTCCAATCCAGTTCAATCTTTTTGGTTCTTTTGTAATTGATGTTCTGTCCTGATTGGCGACGGAGTTGCAGGAACTGTAGAACTCGTGCTGTTGCTCGTAGGTACCTTTCCCAGGGTTAGAATCTGTTTACGTCTGGTATAGCTTCTTTGATCTGTTCGTTCTTGTCTTCTTCAATCAAGCTAAAGGTTCTCTCTTCTCCTGTGATTATGACATGATTCTTCTCGTCAGCTGGCCACGTTTCCGGGGGACCCAGAAGGAATTCTGGACCGTTGATCCTGCGATGCTCTTGACTGTAGTTCTCTGGTACCTCTCTTGTTGCGTCGTCTGCTGGGTTCAATTTGGTTTGGAGCCAGTGCCATTCGTTAGTGGAGCTATGTTGTTCGATTGCCGCTATGCGATGAGCGACATACGGTTTGTAGGATCTGGAACCGTTTCTGATCCATGAAAGCGTGGTTCTGCTGTCAGTTCAGAATGCACACTAGCGTTCACTCGTGTATTTCTGTCGCGCATAGGCGTGCGCCAAGTGCTGTTCCACGTTGCCAAACTTCTTGAAGTATTTGTTTAGCCCTGATGGTTACTGGTGATACAAGTCCCAATGGATCAAATAGGGAAATTACTATTCTAAGAGCTTCTCTCTTAGTAGGCGTGTCGTTCTGTAAGCTGCTCTGGGGTATACGATAACAGATTCAAATTGAATGCAAGCGAGTCTTCCGTATATTAGACCGAGGACTCGTTCTATCTCGATGTTGTCATCCAGCTTAATTGTGTCTCCGGTCTTAGTAACATCCCCTAGCGCTTTAGAAGAGCGGTAGAGAGATATGACCATTTCTTGAGTTCGAAATGTGCTTCCCTGTAGATGTCCTCCCCGAACTCTTCCGTAATATTGTAATCTGCCACGAAACTACGACTTGATTCACGTTAACATAACTATAGTATCTACTCGCAAATTGATATTTTGTTATGTACCTATTCTGCCGACATACGGCGCCTGGTTAGCATCACCGCACTTTACAAGTCTTTCGTATCGTAACACTAAATACATACTAAACTAGTCAAAATCACTTCAATTTGTTAAGTTAATTCTACCATACCTGCAATATTTGATAAACATTAAAACTTTCTTGATAGATTGGTTACAGCCTTCCATCAAACACTTTGATTTTTTTGTCTCTGGGTATACAACCCAGAACATATAATATATTTTTCAACACATTTGCTCAAAAAAACTTTAGCTTTTATTTAAGTGCCACAAAAAGATCAAAATAAAATTTTAAATCACATTAACCACATTCATTTACGACTTTACAGAATTGAAATTATAATAAAAGCTTGTCGCGATAATTTCAATTTATAATTAAATAAAAGTGCCGTGAATGCTTAAAATGTGGAATTTTAACCTTGAATAACTTTTTTGCACACATAGGATTTATCGGGTTTGAAATTTATTGCAGTACCTAGTTGATCAGTCAGAATGTTTCTTAATTTAAATTTCATCTGACTGAATATGTAGAGATTTCTTCTAGGCATCGCGACAAGCTTTTATTATAATTTTAATTCTGTACAGTCATAAATGAATGTGGTTAATGTGATTTAATATTTTATTTAGATCTTTTTGGGGCACTCAAATAAAAGCTTTTTTTTTAAAGTTTTTTTATCATTATTTTATTTTATATTTTTTAGTTTCAATCAATAGTTATCGATCAATACGAAAGTCCATCTATAAAACGGAGAGTCTTTCAACAGAAAAACTTAAGGAACGGGGAAAACTATTACCTCTGGATGTGGCATCTATTTCATGGTGGGCCTACCAACTGCCTATCATAAACGAATGCGTATACAAAATTTCAAGTCCCAGCAATTGAATATTGAGGAGTTCCATAGTTCGAAGACAACCCTGGACGTGGCATCTATTTCATGGTGGGCCTACCAACTGCCTATCATAAACGAATGCGTATTCAAAATTTTAGGTCCCAGCAGTTGAATATTGAGGAGTTCCATAGTTGCAGCATCATCAGGTCACGTTTATGATTAACATGCATTGTCATCGGTTCTGGACCATCATGCAAAATTTCAGCTCAATCGGATACCGGGAAGTGGGTCAAATTAAACTTGCAAGATTTGTAAACATACATACAAGTCAAGTTAAATGAAAGCTTTTAATAATAATTAATAAAAAATGCATTTACGAAGCCTGTATACATTGTTCGAAAGTTAAAATTTACACACTAAGCAATGGAATGTGCGGTAAAATATGTACTTAGGTATACTTTACAGCTTTTTAATTTCCATAAAAAACAAATAAGAATATCACCAAGGACTTTCACAATCCTAGAATAAATAAGCTGAATGATCGAACCTCTTTAGAAGCGCTTTTGCTCAAAACGTTTGTCTCACTTTAATACTAAAGAAAAAATGAGAGAAGAATAATAAAAATATGTAAATGAAAGATGTACTTCTAATTTTCACCACGCAATTGTTTGCAAATTCGCGCCATTTTCATATTAAATTAGAAACGTCAAAGGTTGTTGCGACTTTCCGACTGATATCTATAAAAAAAAGATGGTTTCATTACCTATTGTACGTTTCTCTCGCAAATGTATTGAAAAACGTTGTATGACATACGTGCAGAAATTGGTTTTTACAAACTCGTGACTATGATAAGCCCTTGACTTCGTCTCGGGCTTACATTCGTCTACTCGTTTGTAAAAACCAACTTACCGCACAAATATCATAAATAACTATTATTCTTCTTCTTTCTTCCCATGGTTAATGTTAGTATAATGTCTATGTTATATAAAACACGAATTAAATAGCGGCCGTACGACATTTGTATCTGCGGCGATTCGGCAAACGACGAAAGAAAACAAACACGCACAAAAGTAAGCGCGCGAGAATGTGACAAACGGCAGCGGCAGGCTTGCGTCTGAGTAAAACCGGTTTATTCAGGTTAGCGTGAGTTTTCAAATTCTATTCTCTGCATTAACCGGTAACCAAAATTATTAAGGTTGTGTTGAAACCGTTTTTGGAATTAACCGGTTAATCGATGAACGGTATTATAACGGTTTTTTGAACAATATTAACCGGTATTTCTAAACCGGTTCCGAGCCCTGGTGTATGGTGCTGTTTACTTACTTATTTTTAAAATGCACGTTAAAATACTTTTCACCCGTCAATTTATTTACTTACATCAATTAAATATTTTTACATCAGAATAACTATATTGTATGCAAACAAACAATTTTTGCTAACTAGTACTTACTTACTAAAAAATATCCGAAAATAGGCATAAAAAGTAATAATAATAAAAAAATATGTAAGTATTATATTTTATCCTCTAACGCGCGACAAAAAAGTTGTCCAACGTACAAATATTATTATATCAAATATTCTGATTGCACATCAAATTAACCAGAGCGTACAAACGTAATACTCACACATAGAACAAAATTATGTCGTGGCCATACATATCAGCATAGAATTGATCACTTCATGATGTGGCCAAACATTTCATGAAATAAATTATTGTATTTCATGAAATGGAAAATAACTCAGTGTTTGCCGATATCAGTTTGAAAAAAAGACACAGCATGCAAGATGGTATAATTAGGAATGGTGGTATTATTAGGGAGGTACAGACATGTTTGCCACACATGATAATTGGCTTTTTCATGATGTGGCCAGGCATTAAATAATATGACTAAACATGGATTGATATAATTTATCATCAAACGTTGACGATTAATGGCCATTTCATGAAATACAACCATTTCATGAAATTTTCGGCCACATCATAAAATGACCAATTCTACGATATGGTCATGATAATAAATTGTACAACGTGTAACAGAATAAACCCGGTACCACTTTGGTCAACTTTTTGTCGCGATTTCTGTGCTGGCCCCATAGTGAAAGTTGTTCAGAATGATGAGTACAATGACCCCTTAAGAGGTATTGCGTTTATTCTGTTACAGGTTGTATATAAAATGGTGTTTACTTACTTAAATAAATTGCCATATTCGTAAAAAAATTGAAGCTTTGTTTTAACAAAAACGAATTACAAAGTTTATTGTGCGCTAGTTATTAGGTATTAGATAATATGCGTTCATAAATAGCTCCGCTTTTCAATTAAAAGTGATGCGTCACAAACTCAATTCGTTGCAAAATTAATAATATTTTGAGATAACTATTTTGCTGTGCAATCAGTATTTTTGATTAAAATTGTTGTTTTTTTTTATAAAAAAGGAATATTCTTTTTAATTACAGTTAAATACTAGCCATATTTAATCAGGGACCCTGGCTATCACCATACACCCGCAGTTAAGTCATTCAAAAGGTAAGTATGAAAGTTGTGTTCTTCATTATAACATCTTATATGGCAGAGATGGCCTACCAGCAAAATTCAACGTAGGTACCTACTTAACAAACAAAAAGTTGGATATGGCTTTGGATTTTTTAAGGTTGGCTATTTCCAACTATAAACCTGGTTTTGCTAACCTAGCGAAAGATGCGCAGACGATAGAAGTTATTACGAGTCCCTACTTCCCTACTAATATTATAAATGCGAAAGTAACTAGTCTGTCTGTCTGTTACGCTTTCACTCTAAAACGGCTGAACGGATCGTCATGAAATTTGGCAGACATATAGCCTGGGAGTAGGACATACTTACGCTTTTTTACGCGATAACCGATATCTACGCGGGCGGAGCCGCGGGCAAAAGCGAGTCTTAAATGTACATCATAAGCATATCATGTATAAAATACAATTGGATGTGACTTCTTCATTAAAGAGGTCTAGTCAATTAACAGTAGAGCTTGGGTTTAACCCAGTTTACCCTCTATAAGGCCCAGTGCCCTCGTCCCATGAAACGGGAATTCAATTTTAGCGATAATACTTTTAAAGGGTTAACCTCATTTTCTGTTATTGTATCAGATTGAACGGGCAATCGTCAGTTTCTTTAAACTCTTTCGAAAACCCGCTAACCAAAATGGTCCCAGGGCGGGAAGTCTCGACAAGTTAACGATCGCATAACGACCGAATTCAGTCGATAACTCCTAAGGCGGTCCGTACACAGTCAGTTATGAATGCGATCCACGGATGGATCATTGATTTTGATTGTGGATCGCGTTCAAGATTGACTGTATACGGGTGGCCTTAGGACTTAACGACAAAATTCGGTCAGTAGGTGATCGGTAACTATGTGGAGACTTCCTACCCTGGTTTCTATTAACACTCATACATATGCGCCGTGTGTGTGTCTGTCCGTTTGTCTTTACGCAATAAACTCAAACACTACCAAACGGATTTTCTTACGGTTTTCAAAACTGAACGGAGTGATTTATGAGGAAGGTTTAGGTGTTCAATTCATTAATTGTTTGTGAAAAATGGGCTGAGATACGGCGATGATTGTTGAAGCGGGGGCGGGTTGCTTACTATAATATAATAAGCAGTATGTAACTCGCATTTAATGAAACAGTGACATTTATTGTTTGGCACGCTTACTAAACTGCCAGTTAAATTAAACAACAAGTTGTATTGCTATTTCCGTAAACAATTCAATTATTGGCACAAATTACCCCCCACGAGCTAGCTAACGCTAAGGGAATAATTTTATTATACCTATATTTATCATAGCCTGTTGGCACGCCCGTTACGCAGTAGTTATCAATAGGAAACCGCTATTTTTCAATAGTTATTGTACTAGTGGTTACTGAAAACTCGTATCCGTCCGTAACATCCATGTAAAGTCGGTTAAAATTTGACTAAAACTTTGCCCGATATGGGCCAAAATATCCGGAAAAAGTAGCAATGCAAACCTCAAAGCTTGCCACATGCTTCATCTTGTAGGTTCGTCAGCTTCAGGATTTTGATAATCGTCGCAGATTTGTTACCTTATCTCTATATTTGTTAGAGTAGCACAATTCCCTCACAGCCCTTTCGTCGCGAATCAAGACGATCAAATGAGAATCCCCTAGAGAGGCCGATGGCCACGTAACAACATGTGTAGGTACCTATAACATTAAAGTAACGCGTTTATGTGCTTGTCGTATGTACTAGTTCTAATACTTGAATGATGTTTCTTTTTTCAGTAGAATTCCATTTAGATAATCAAAACCTACATACCAAAGATTCTCAACACCACAGAGCATTATATCCAAGCTGTTTGGAAACTAAAATAAATCAATAAATTGTAAAAATGAGCAACACCGCAACAAGACTCGTGACGTTAAATACAGCATCTCTTATGTATGACTGTATGACGTTTGTACTGCAGATCAAAGAGGGTATCATCGAACAACGCATATTTTATACTAGACGTGTGTGTCATTGGACGATATGAATTTATTTAGACTATTGAGTTCAATTACTAGAAAATATTATCATAAGGTCACTATTAATTATGTACTGCATGACTAATTAATTTACATAAAATAGTTGCTAGGTGGTATATTTAATACATAAAACAAATATGTTTAGTATATTATATTAGTATAGTATTAGTACAAGGTAATTTTATACGAGACAATATCAGAAGATTGCAACATTTCTCTTGAATTCAGGGCTTAGAATCTTTAATTAACTCCCGTACCTATATTTTGGATGTTACAAATTATGATCAATCTATAAACTATAATACTTAGAGACTTACTGTAGTGTAGGAACGCAGTTATGCATACCTAATACTGACCGCACAGAGTATCCCTCAACATCACTGAGATGCTGAATTTATTTAGTGATGTTGCTTTGCACGCCGCCGTCCTAGTTCCGGAACGTTGGCTCAAACCCGAACTTCCCTCTTCATTTTAAAGTCTACCCAGTTTTGTCCTTATTCACAATGACCGTACGGGAAAAAGTGCCCGGGGTGTTGATATTTTTACTCACGCAGCGACATCCCCTACAAAACCTAGTAACCTCTTCGCCAGGAACCGTCAGCGGCAAACCTGAATACTTAGTCCTTGATATTGATGACAAGGGGATTAAGGTCTATTTATTTATTTATTTATTTATTAACAGTTCTTGTACACACATTTAACATAATAGAGTCATTCGGGTCATTCTTGGAGTTGGCCATTCTTTCCTCAGAATACAATCATTGTGATGATTGTATTCTGAGTAATCACCCATAACTATGTGTAGTTATGGGTGAGTTCAACACCGATCTCTTGAAGGATAACTCTAGATCATGCAACCTGAGAGCAATCCTGGAATCGTCGAGCTTATCTCTTCTCACACTGAATCCGACTCATCATAATCTCGACAAAATCGATTCCTAGCTTGATCTTATTTATGCTCTCTTCTTCAGTAAATGTGGTTGTTAACCAAGGTCATGGATTTACATATTAGGTCTTTACCTATGAAATTGCCGTTCTGGAGTACTTGCCATTTCAAATCAAAATAATTTTTGTTTGGCTAAGAATTCTAATTTCAAATTAATTTTATTTTAAAAACATGGTTTTTTTTTCCAAAAGTAGTCATTTGTTTATTGATTAGTGTTACATTTTCATCGCATTTCATCACATCTTTTTCGTCATCATGGATACGTTAAAAATTCGAGTAATTATGGAATATGAGTACCGTCGTGGCAGCAACGCGGCACAAGCGGCACGCAACATCAACGACGTTTACGGAGCTAACACTACAAACCAACGCACCACCTGTTATTGGTTTGCTCGCTTCCGTTCTGGAAATTTCGACCTGAAAAATTAACCTCGCGGTCGTCCGAAGACTTTGTTCGACAATGACGAACGATTGTGGAAGCTGATGATACACAATCTACGGCTGAATTAGCAGCAGCTTTCGACGTTAGCGTCAAAACAATATTGGTCCATTTGCGTCAAATTGGCAAAGTAAAAAAGCTTGACAAATGGGTGCCCCACGAACTCAATGATCGTCAGCGCGAAGTACGCGTCGAGACGTGCCTTGCACTGCTAAACAGACACACAAATATAGGAATTTTGAACCGCATTGTCACCTGCGATGAAAAATGGATTCTGTTTGATAACCGCAAGCGCTCAGCAAGTTGGTTGGATCCTCGTTAAACACCTAAACGAAAACTTACCCCTAGAAAAGTGATGGTCACTGTTTGGTGGTCTAGCGCCGGTGTGATTCATCACAGCTTCTTACCAAACGGGGTGAGCATTACTGCAGATGTGTACTGTGAAGAACTGAACACAATGATGGAGAAGCTGGCACATCTCCAACCAGCATTGGTCAATCGCTCGTCTCCGCTGCTCCTGCACGACAACGCGCGACCTCATACTGCACAGCAGACGGTCTCCAAGTTGCAAGAACTGGGGTTGGAAGCTCTCCGTCATCCGCCCTACTCACCAGACCTTGCGCCTACAGACTACTATTTTTCCAGAATTTGGATAACCTCTTGGCGGGAAAAAAATTCAATACCCGAGAGGCAGTACAAAATGCCTTTGAAGAATTTGTTGCCTCCCGTCCAGCTGGTTTCTTTAAGAAGGGCATCAATAAACTGCCACTGCGTTGGCAAAGATGCATTGATTGCATGGGTGATTACTTCAATTAATACAAATAAAAAATACATGAAAAAAATTCGTTTAAATTTTTTCATACAAAACGGCAATTTCATAGGTAAAGACCTATTATAAAATTAAGCCTCCCAAAGAGCGGCCTGCCATTGTGTTTCTTTTCCGGAATTTCGCAAGGATGGACAAGGACGAGCTTAAGGGAGATGCAAGAGCTGTTGATTGGTTCGATGTTGATCAGGCATCGACAGTGGATGAGAAAGTGGAAATATTTAATAGGTCTGTACTTTACCTGCAAAGACTATTAATACATATATGTATACCTCATAATATCGTATATATGTTTACCTCATAATTAAAAGTATAATCCCCCTTCCTAAAATATCCAACCCCAGTTTATTTAGTCACTACCTACAGATCAATCTCCATTCTCCCTTTCCTATCTAAGATCCTGGAAGTCTGGAAGCAGTTGCCCTTAAACAAATTTATTTCTTTGTGTTTAGGCCGTTGGTCCCGGCTGTCATTTGTAGATCTTTGGCAGTCGTTACGGATTGTCAGAAGCCAGAAAATCTGACACCAGTCTTGCCAAGAAGTACCGTGTTACCCAGTTAATGGGTTGTGGAGGTCTGGTTGGCAGCCGCTCCACGTAAAATACAGGTATCCAGCTGAATCCGGTTTGACTGGGAGCCGACCCCAATTTGGTTGTGAAAAGGCTAGGCAGATGATTGTTTAGGAATAATCTATTATCCCCTTTCCAATCAGGTTTTCAACCTTAGATGTTAGGAATGTCCTGGAGGATTTGAGATTAACGGTGTTAGTTTTAATAGAGTTCTCCAATGATTTTAATACCGTTGATCACGACATCGATCCTTGTGCTCCTGATTATTGAAAACATTATTTTAAAGTGTTGAGCAGTTCTCACAATCTTAACTTTTGAAAACCCAAAAACTTATTTCTTCATATTCCTCATTGTCTACTTCCTACGCTAGTTCTACCATTAAACTCTGGAATATGATACCCCTTGACATCAAGAAGGCTGAATCAAAATTTTCCTCTATGCGTAAAATCCAAAAACTTTACTTGAACGCCAATTTCTTAGTTTGGTCTTCGTCACAATTATTATGAGTTCTCATAATCTGAATGATTTTTATAAAACATCATATTTATTTGTGTTTTTTATTTTAAATATTTGCTATTTTATTAGTACCTATTATATTATTATTTGTATAATTCTTCTAAATTCTATTCAAATTTTTTTTTGTTGTAAGTATACCTACCGCAGTGTAGTCTTTTTTAACCCAAAAGTTTACTGGTAGAGAATGCCTTGTTGCATTAAGTCCGCCCATGTACCACTATTATACATAAAGTATAAATATATGTATACCTAATATTGCCCATTTATTCAACTACCCTCATCTTTGGACTTCGCTTCTATTTTCCAACTTCTTTATGTAATGAATGATTTCACCTGTGCATGACAGACGAATTTAAAATAGTAAAAATGTTATAAAAGGTCGATCTATTGCGTAGTTTTGATCTCTTATTCCGGATCTTTATACGCAGTACCTGCAAGCTACTTTTCCCAGGGCGAAGAAGATAAGGTCAAAGGAGACTGCGCATGTGCAAAAATTGCGCGGGAGGGAAACCAAGATGGCAGCGTAAACAATACGCGCCATGCCGCGGCATGTTGCCGGTAGTAGTATGAGTGGGCCATGCTTCCTTTATCGCCAGTGAGACTGTGAGTTGATTTTTCAATGATCCTTGCTCAGAAATATTGTTCTTGAACAGTGTATTCAAAAGATTTTAAATTAAGACATGGTACTGGACGGCTACTTATTTAAAAAATGTCTGAAGCTGAACTTAATCAATCATTAAAAACTCGAAACTCGTGCTTTTTCCACCAAGAATCACAAACTAGTATGGTACAGAATAGGCTGAAATGGCGCAAGGGGAGAACTGGGGGGAGGGCGTCTCGGGCGACACGGTATAATATGTATTGGTGTGCGTGATGCAGTGGGGTGGCGGGCGGCGCAACACCAAGCTAACCTGAAAACACGACAGTCGACACAATGCAAATGAACTCGCCGTATATTGCCATCTCACGTCCCGCAAACCTCGGTCACTCAGCTCACTGAGTATTTATAGAGCCAGGAATGTAATTGTAAAACTGCAGCATAGAGATGTACCATTATAATAAATAACATAACGATAGGTAGCCCTAAGAGTTTCTTTTTTTAACACACTCGATTTCATAACCGAACGCCTTTTCTCAGCAAACTTTACAGGTTAAGTTGAAGGGCAAACGATTAGTTGGTTAAATGTTTGAGTTTTTGAAAATTTATTAAGGCTTTTATGCCTAGTCTTTTCTCATAGGGTTACCCATGCTGCATCACATAGGTAACCCTATGAGGAAACTTACTTAACCAACTTTAATTTTATAGGGAAAGGTTATATAGGGAGGGTTTACTAACCCCCGTGCGTAGTTCTTAGAGTTTTGGAAAAGGTTTACCTATAAAATAGAGATAAAGCGCTATCCTTATTATACCGATAGTAATTAAAGGGTTAAACGGTTCCCATTAATATAGACGCGTAAATTTCCTATGCAAACCTCTTTTAAGCGGCTAAACGAAAAAGTCAATAGATAGTTTCTTCAGTTTCAGAACTTCACGTAGGTAGAGCACAAAATGGCCTATCATTACCGGCAAAAAATGCTTTTTATGGAATGCTTGACTTTATTAACAAAACTGTGGTTAGAACTAGTATTCCATTACATAGCACAATTTTAAACTAATTCTTCGATAAAAATAGAATCACTATAACAATATTTGCACTGCGTGTACTGACGGGCTAATAATGAACGCGACAAGCTTCGTCCTCCCCCCCCCAACACTCCGGGCTTACTACGTCTCTACTACAGCCTCCACTCCTCCCGCCCGTACCCGCGTACCATGGCGCCCCGCGGGAACAGATTAACACAACGTTATATTCTTTCATCAGGAACATTATACCATAAAATCAAGGGTATAAAGCTTTATACTCATTGAGTCGAGTACGAAAAGTGACGTTTGGTTTCACAACGCATTTCGAGTAGCTTTTACGTTTTACTATAATTTTATAAAATTGCAGACATTGAGCTCAGTTTCGATTTACGGATAAACAAGTTGACTCATGTGTTGTGTGTTGAATATCAACATCGTATTGTCAAGGCCTGGGAAGTAGTAAGAGGCGTGTTATGTAATGCAACGACGCATATCACGTCCGTGCATTCTTTGCAATAGTATATCGCGTAGTTAGGTACTACTTCGTTCTCGTACCAGTAACATGTCGTAGGTAGTCGGCTTAGCTGATGAATGAATATGATATAAATATAGGGAAAAACTACAGTTTCTTTTTCCAGCAAAACTAAATTGGCACACATGTAAATAGTTGAACAATGGTTAGTTTCGCCCCATCGTTTAAAACGCGCTGATGTGACTATTTACAAACGTTGTTTTTAGCGTATAGGTACTGTGAGTTTTTGTCAGATTGCGGATAGCGTATTATTGTGGTCACGTGACGTTTCAGTTAACGGAAACCATTTTCCTGTTTATGACCTTGTTCGGTTATTCCGCTGAAGGTCAGTTTCTTTTCCAATCTGTGAAAGCGGATAAATGGCGGTAAATGAGTTTCAATAAAAATAAGTGTGACTTATTGTGTAGATATTTATCGGCATCTGAAACTTGCGCGGCTTTCTAACGCGAGAATGAAAACACGAAGAGATATCGTGTATAGGTTTCATAAGGCTAATTTAGACTTATTTGACCTTGGAACTTGAATACTATGGGTATTTTCCATTGCTGCAACTATGTTTAGAAAAGCACGAAAACGAAATTCAACTTATAGATACCTACTTACGTTTATAAGTAAGTAGCTAAATTAATTTATAAAATCGCAATTGACCCTTGACAATTATATTGACAATTATACCAAATAAACAATTTCTATCTTTTTTAAATAATAATATCCTTTTATCGTTAAAATGTTATCTTATCCACAAATGATAAAAATACTATCGTTCCGCGCGTCACTTAAGTACCTAATCCGAAATAGTAAAATCTATAAAATAATATTGTCTGGTGAACGGATTTACATAATATTAGATTTTACTGATATTTTGCCTCCTAAAACTGTAGTAAGCATTGCATGCACTAATGTGACCCTCGCCGAGGGCGGCGCGGCCGCTGCCCGATGCCCCGACGCGACGGTGCAACCACAGCTTCGCGAACGGCGCGAGCGCAGCTCTGTCTCTATTTCCGACGTCGCACGTCGTGCATGACTCACTGCACTTTCATTGCAAATAGTACCGTGTCGCTTGTCTACTAATAAAATTATTATAAATTTAAATAACTTGCTAGTGTTAGACTTAAATCGTTCGTTGGTAACGTATGACACGTTAGCAACGTACGATACAAATGAAATTGACCGAGGTACGAAACGAATCGAATGTCTAGGCCGAATTATTTTGCGTTTTGATGAACAAGAAACATTATAAAGCCATTTGAATAACTTCCCACTTCCACATCTTTGTAAGTAGCCTATTCAGCAGCAATTGCTGTTTCCATAGCAAAACTGGACGCTAGTGAAAAATCCGCGATGAAAACATTGCAGATAAAGTAATTGCAAATAAAAAACATGGACGTCCGAGTCGTGAGCCGCGGCGACTAGTCGCTCTACTCGCTCTTCGTTGATTTATGTTTCCGCACTCTGAATGAAGATATCAACGTTCGATCCGTAGACCACGACCGCGTGGGGCGCATCAACAGCCTAATGAAATGTACAACAACAGACGTTCATTCAAACCTGTGTATCTATCTCGTAATGACAATCCTTTTTGCAATTAAATGATTAACTTCAATACAAATCACGAATCATCCGGAATCTACCTAAAATATTAAAGCTACTTCAGAATCAGAATACCCATTTGGTAAGTACATAGTGCTGTGAAGCTAATTATTTACGAATTACCCGTAAAAAATTAGCTTCTGGGTAGCGCAACCGTTTACTAAAGTGACTTCACAAGTTCACATTCACATCTACTGAATCAAGTAGTGTCCTCGATCAACGATACATTCACTAGATAACTGTAATATACTTAAGATCAATCAACTGCTTGTTTTTATAGCACAAACAACTTTTTTTACTATATTATAGGTTCTTGTACCTACCCATCAAGAATTCATCCTACGAATAGTATCTACAGAAAGCGGGGTAACCCCAACTTCCTGTGGATGTCGCATGCCGTGCCAATCCGCTTGTCACGCGGGTAATGTTTCATGGCAAGATCACATAATTATTTATACACTTCTGGACACATCTATTGGCCCACCTTGTATTTTCAGTTTCGTTTGGTCCTAGCTAAAATTTTATATTAGGTCGAGCAAAAAGTTTTTATGCAGTTTTGAACCTGGCACATTCACAATTTCATTCAATAGTCTTTTTTTGAATTTCGAACACAGAATTTAAAGAAACAAAAGACAATTTGGAGCCTGTTTGTTGATATCAAACAATCGAATACTAAGAAAACTTGGTTTTATTGGTTTACTTGGATTTAATTCTTGAAAAAGTGATTGATATCTTTGGTTTTGCAACAAACATTACTTATTCTTAACATTAAGGTGAGGTTCTATCAATAATCTATGGATACTTCACCTGAAGTCGCCGCCCAAGCTGTGGCACTTATTCAGGCCGGACACAGCCAAAGAAACGTGAGTGCTCAACTTAATTTAAGTCGATCTGCGGTCCGAAATGTTTATCGGAGGTACCTAGAGACTGGCGGCTTTGTTCGTCGCCAAGGAAGGCCACGATCTCGGGTCACAACTGAAAGGCAGGATCGATTCATCGTGACGACCAGCTTGAGAAATCGTCACCTTACCTCCATTGAGATACAAAACCAACTTCGCGACTTCCACGGAGTATCTGTGAGCGCTCGAACTGTTCGGAGAAGGTTAAAAGAACGCGATATGGTACCACACAAGCCAGCTAATGGGCCCAAACTAACGCGAGCCCACCGAACAGCGCGCCTTCATTTCGCACGCAGTCATTTAAATTGGACGCAGCAAGATTGGAGCCGTGTACTCTTTTCTGATGAGTCTAAAATTGTGTTACATGGCAATGATGGAAGGAAGAAGGTCTACCGACGTAAGGGAGAGCGTTTCGCACAATGCTGCTTTGAAGAGAGGGTTGCTTATGGCGGTGGCTCATGGACTGTCTGGGGCGGTATATCCGCGAGCGGCAAAACTCAACTTGAGGTTGTTACAGGACCACGGCTGCCATCGGTGGGGCCCGTATCGCTGTCGAGTCCACCATGAAATACCTGGGATTGGTGCTCGACAGCCGGTGGGATTTCGGACCCCACTTCCGACGGCTGGCGCCCAAGTTGTTGGGCGCGGCTGGGGCGCTGTCAACGCTGCTTCCCAATCTGGGGGACCCGAGCACCGTCTGTAGGCGGTTGTACGTGGGGATCGTGCGATCGATGGCCCTGTATGGGGCCCCGATCTGGGCGGCTGACCTGACGGCCGGCACCATCTCTGTTCTGCGGAAGCCGCAGAGGGTGATGGCCGTCAGAGTCATCAGGGGTTATCGCACGATCTCCTACGAGGCGGCTTGCGCACTGGCCGGATCTCCGCCCTGGGACCTGGAGGCAAAAGTCCTCGCGTCAATGCATCGGTGGCGCGAGGATGCGCGGGCGCGCGGGGAGCGACTGACGCAGCGACATTTTGAGCTGCGTCGGTCGCAGCTGTGCGAGGTCCTGGTGGCGGAATGGCGGAACAGGCTTTCACGCCCTACCGCCGGCCTCGTCACTATCGAGGCCATCCGGCCAGTGCTCGACCTGTGGCTCGGGAGAAGGCACGGCTCCCTGTCGTTTCGTGCGACACAGGTCCTCACGGGGCATGGCTGCTTCGGGAGATTCCTGTGTCGCATAGGCAGGGAGCCGGACGCTCGGTGTCACCACTGCGTCGACTGTCGGGAGGACACGGCGCGGCATACGCTGGCAGAGTGTGCCGCTTGGGAGGAGCCGCGCCGTGCCCTCGTCTCTGTGGTAGGCAGTGACCTCTCGCTGCCGGCTGTAGTACGTTCTATGGTCGGCGGTGAGGAGTCCTGGGACGCGGTGGTCTCCTTCTGCGAAACTGTCATCGCGCAGAAGGAGGCTGCGGAAAGGGAGAGGGAGATGTTGAGTGCTCTCCCAGCCCGCAGCAGGCGCACCGGGCGTCGGAGGAGGGCATACGCTGCCCTCCTTCTGCCCCCCTAACTGGGTCCAGGGGCGGCGGACTTGGGGATGTCCGTTGCCCCCCATTCATCCGGACCCGAGGTGGCGGCGCGTGGTGTTCCCGTGCGCCCCTCTGACGTCGCGGGGGGAGCTAAACACCTCACTCCCCCCGCGTACGAGATGTGGCCCGCAGAGGCGGGCCGGCACCAGCCGGGGATTACGGAAGTCGCCTATGTTCCCGCGATCCCCGGCGTAGGTGGAAGATGGAACACCGGGGTGGTTTTAGTCAGTAAGAGTCTGACAGACCCCTCCGCCCGCCCCAGGGCGGAGGACATCCATGAGGATTTCCCCCCGTAATAAAAAAAAAAAAAAAAGGACCACGGCTGCCAACATTAAATGCTGAAAGGTACATTCGTGAGTGCTTAGAACCTCACGTGATACCATACGCGGACTATGTGGGCCCAAATTTCCTTTTTATGCATGATAATGCAAGAGCCCATGCGGCCGACATCGTCAGGGAATATCTTCGGGATGTGAACATCACAGTTATGGACTGGCCGGCCAGGAGCCCAGACATGAACCCCATTGAGCACATGTGGGACGAGCTAAAAAGACGTGTTAGGGCTCGTCAGCCAGTTGCTCAGACGATGCAGGAGTTGAAAACTGCCATAGAAGAGGAATGGGAGATGATCCCTCAAAATTTCATAGAGCGGTTGATAAACTCTATGCCTTATCATATGAGAGCTGTGGTAGATGCCCATGGAGGCAACACGCGTTATTAAATTAAACCTTTATTTGATAAAACATGTTTTTTATTCAAAAATCAATTGCCTTTAACAAGGCGCATATCCGACTTGTTAGGCGTAGCTCCATGTCGTATGGTATTCTGAATTCAAATTTAAAACAATACGATCGAAAAAGATGGTAAAATGTATCAGGTTTAAAACTGCATCAACAGTTTTTGTTCAATCTAGCAATCATATTTCGGTAGGGGCCATCGAAACCTAAACTCTAAGGTGGGCCAATAGATGTGTCCAGAAGTGTATATAAAATTAGAGACGATCAGTTTTCATTAGCATTTTCAACCAATAACTTTATGTTAATACATAAGTGTTCAATTGTTTCTGTAGAGACTACTGCTAGTGTCAAACCACTTCGGCTTAAGACCTTAGCATCGAATCGAGCTTTATCAAAACTCTAATACTTATAGTTAAAAGCATGCCTACCCAGAACAGAAACGGTCCGATAAAAACAACTCGTACACAACATTCAAGGGCCATGACTAACGATAAGTTAACAAACGC
Organism: Melanchra persicariae; assembly: GCA_947386135.1. Classification (NCBI taxonomy): domain Eukaryota; kingdom Metazoa; phylum Arthropoda; class Insecta; order Lepidoptera; family Noctuidae; genus Melanchra; species Melanchra persicariae. The sequence goes on along the minus strand of OX376644.1, from coordinate 7,761,648 downwards.
TGGGGAATGTCTTTCATAACAGTGTCTTGTGGAATATTCCTATGCTGAAGTATATAGCTCAGACAATATCAATATCATTAGCATTACGCAGTAACAGTTAAGACGTTGTTATTATAAATTGATAGTACCTACCTACAGCGACATAAAGCTTTTTCATTGTTTTATAAGTGCATCATAAATCGTAATTGAGCTTTTGATTACAATTTATTCATTTTACAAATAATTATGTGTTCTTATTATTTAGCTTGTTCTGGGTACTTCTGGGTACATTGAACATAATTATTATAGGGTAGGTAGCCGACTAGCCGTAACCGCATCCAAGACAGGAACATGTAGTTAGGTCATTTCATTCGGTTACTCTTAGTGATCGATCATGTAACATCTAGGTAGTATAACAACCCTTTTCAACTCCATGAAACATTAATGGGTTAGCCTAATTGTTCTGGTACCCGATTGAATGGGTTACCCTTCAAAACCATCGAAATTGTTTCGGGGGAAAGGGTTTAATGATAGAATTTTTAACAACCCGTTCAAGGTATAAGAGTTTAATAATAGGTAAGGTCTGGTAACACCAGACACCTACATAATCTGTTATGTTTTTCAAAAGTCTAACGATGCAGTTTTAGTTTATCAAAATTGGGCTTGAGAATCTACTACTGCATCATTGATTTTTTTAAAAAACAACATCAGTTAAGGTTTAGGTACGTATCGTCAGAAGTTTCAAAGTAATTTGTTAAATAAAACTGAGCGTTTTCCTTTAGCGTTCCGTGTGTTATTCTTATATATTATATTTCCCAGAATTTGATTCCTTTAAGCGAACTTTTGGATGGTGGGTGTAAATTACTATCGGTTATTTTATTATCGGGTTCGATTCCTAGTGAGGAATGTTGATTTTTCAAGAATCCAATGATGCCGTTTTAGCTTTCATCAAAATCGGGCTAGTTTCGGATTTGGTCATCCACTCACAATTGAAAAATTCACTCTGTATGGCAGACGGAACTGATACCAGCACCAGAACTAAAATAAGCGTAAAAATCGAAAGTGACTTAATTTAAATTACTTACCTAATTAAATTCTCGAATACTCTTACATCCTATATTGACAATCTATTATAGTGAAGTTCCTAGAGACAGCTAAAGATATACAAGATAGCAGCAATAGGTAAGCAATGGTAATTTGATAATAAAGAAAGGACAAATACTCGGCAAGATTCGGGTCACGATCGTAAAGCATGACTGGTACGGTATAATCAAAGAACACTGGAACGAAGTCGATTTCTACGAAAAGGGTAACACTCGAACAAGTTCAATTACGACAACTTCATTATTAGATCAAATAAGTTCTCGAAATAAACAGTGTTCGACTAGGTCTAACAATAGCATGAAAATGTGGTAAGTTTGTGAAAGTCAGCGAGTCGTATAAATAGTATTTTCAGGAGATTTTTTGCTATTATTCCATGGTTATTAATATTTCGAGATTGAATTGCGTTTATAATACGAGGCGCAAAGTCGAAACTAAAAAGATCAATCAGAAAACTACACGAAATACGGGAACCTTAATTCAGTACATTCATCGCAGATATTTCTGTAAATAATTGTAGGCCCATGATCTACAAGATGGTTCGCAGTTCGCAAGCATTTATTCGGGGAATGTAATAAAAGTGGTGCGGTGGCAGGCCCCGACCCCACACGTGACCTGCCTTTGAACTCGACAGCGTTTTGCACATAGACACTATTTATTTACGCATACCGCGCGCCCGCCGCGCTCGGTAATAGCAGCCTAATCCAATCTTCCACCCCCGCGTGACAATACTGCGATATCTACACGCAATAAATAATTAAACTGCCAATATACCGACCGCCCGGTCACAGTATTAACATGCTGTGGCCCGGTGTACCTACATTTTGTTTTTTAAAAAACGTTTTCCCTGTGGTTATTTTGAGGTGGCTTGAGTGACGCCTTCAACAAGATACCTAGTAATTTTCGCAGATCCTTGAACCAGAACTGCAGAAATTGAAAATAAAGTCAATGTTTGCCTGACTATTTTTGGGTTTTTAGAATCGCGGAAGTAATAAAATTAAACGAGTCATTTTCTATTTAAAAAATATATCTGCTATTTAGAGATCGCTTGGTATCTAATCTAGACCAAGACTTGGAATGCGAAAATAGAAAACACGTTTTATAATATTTCTTCCTCAAGAGGGTGATGATATAGGTTTCCGTTCGAATAACGATAAAGTTAAGGCTAGTGTGTACTGTTAATCAAAAAATCTTCTGTTTTTATAAAAACAAATCCCAATCTTAATAAAAACACAGCACAGCAAAATAGTTATACCTCAAAATATAATTATTATTTTAGCAACAATTTGAGTTCGTGCGTGACGCATTGCTATTTTTATGATCGCATAAATATTTAATAATTACTAGCGTAATAAACTTTTTAATTCATTTCATGAAATGATTGTATTTTATTAAATGGCCAGCGAAAACTGACAATATTTTGATGATAATATATCAATCCACATTTGGTCATATCATGAAATGCCTGGCCACATCATGAAATGACGACTTCAAACCTAACTTGGGCAACGGAGCCTCGCCTAGCGGGGCTCCTATTTCTGTCTGCAGGGTTTAGAGGAACCTAAAATGAATGGTATGGTATCCCATTCGAACCTTTATCCGTGTCAGGGTACCCCAAGTTCTTGTACGCTTTGGTTAATTTGATGTGCAATCGGTATACTTACTTGATATGGAAATATTTATCATTATGATACTAAAATATTTAATTAATGAAGGTAAATAAATTGACGGGTGATAAGTTTTTTACGTGCGCGTGCATTTAAAAATAAGTCTAAAATAAATAGCTTTACGATTCTATTGTTGTTGTAAGTCCACGGCATATTGCCGCGTTATTGTCTCTCTTCACCAGTCAGCATCTGTTGCAGGATGGTTGCGAGGTCATAGATTGTAGAGTATCCAGGTATGTAAGTACCTACTCGTATATACATATAGTCACATGATCACATCCTTGTTGTGCCCGCTAAAATACGTAAAAAAGTACGTTTCGGGTGCGTCAAACAAAACAGTTGGCGGTACACCCATGTGAGGCACGTTTATTTGCGCGCGGCGGCCTCGCGGGGAGGAGCTCCGGTTGTTTACGTCGCAGCCGCCGTCGGTTGGTGATACTGATGACTCATTAACGGTCGCCTCATCGAACACCATTGCTGCTGCGTTCCAATCAAATTCTAGGCATTGTTGACCGTGGTGATAAGTACTACGGCTTGTTATCGTACAGATAATGTAAGATTTGAACGTAGAAAAGGGACGGCCGCCAAGGCTGCGGTCATCGACCTGGAAATGACGCAAGAGATGATTTACGATGTTTTTTTTTCTAAAGTTTGTTTTGCATGGCAAACTTTTGTTAGGAATTTTCTAGTCATTATCTACTTGTCGTTCCTTTAAATGTTAATTATTTTATGTACCTATTTAGCATAATTAGGGTCCGGTTTCGATTTAAAATATTAAATAGGTTTTCGCTGCCGCATAATAAACTTATAATTTAAACTCACGGTCAAGTGCGAGTCTGACTCGCGCGCCGAGGGATCCGTATAAAACATCTAATTTGGGAATCGAGTCTCGATTCTTTTCGAGTAGGTACCTTTAAATGACCTACTGAACTGTATTTATAAACTATGAAAGCACTCTCATTACTCTACCAAAAAGAATAAATAGGTAGGATTGAAGAACAACCTTAACTTTTCAGTTGAAAAAATTGTTTTCCCTTAAGATCTCGTCATTTCTTCAACTGAAAATAAAAGTTTGTAAGCGTTTTTTTATTTACTTACTTAATAAAACTAGGTACAAAATTTCAAATTTCGGACTTTTTTTCCCTCCTTTTTTTACTTTGTCCTGTAAGACCTTGCTTCTTGCCAAATTTCATGATTCTAGGTCAACGGAAAGAACCCTATAGGTTTTGATTTACTTGTGATTTTCAAAATACTTCGCAAAAAATTATACATAAATAGTCATATTTATTTTATTTATTGCGTCTACTTAGAAGCTTGATTTTTTCAGAACTCCAAGGGGCCATAAACTCACGCATTTGATATTATCATTCAACATGATACCTCCACACGTTCCTGAGAAAATGGGTCGTGAACTCGTAACAGACCGATAGACGGACAACGAAGTGACCCCGGGTTCCGTTTTTTCCTTTTGATGTAAAAATAATAAATAATGAGCATTTTGCAGTTCCTACCCTATCGTATTTTATAAGATTGAATTTATTTCATTTGTAAGGAGAGTAAATTTTGAACTATATTTTAAGTAGTACAAGTTGCATAAACTCGCCACTCTAGGTAACTTATAATAAAAACACCGGCCAATTAGAGAAACTCGATAAGAGATTACAATGGCATAAATCTGAAATTGCACAAGTGCACGTGTAGGGTGTTCATGTACAGCAAGTAAGTAATTGAGTAATTAATGAGGTTGCACGTGCTTGAAATATGAAGGCATTTTTGTTTTCGATTATCAAATAATGCCCAGTCATACATAAGTTGATAAACATGTTTACATTAACATATTGATGACAAGCTGTAAAAGGATTACAAAAAAATACAATGCTTGTTGTTTTACCGCGTCGTGTAAAGCTAACAAACTATATTTAAATAGACTCATGAGTACCTTAATTAAAAATGTTGTCGCTCCTAATCTCATCTGGTGAAACAAAATTAGAATCCATTAAATATATTAAAATAAGTGTAGTAAACTATTGAGATTTTAAAGTCACGGTCTCTCTCTATGACAAATCAAATCGAGGCCGAGGCGGGAAAATCGATGATTTAATCAATATTTTTCACATTTTATTCAAAGATTTTATATTTACTTCACCAATACTTACTTCTTGGTCATTTGGTCCTCAGCCCACCTGCATTTTTTATACATTTAAAATAATTGCCACTACCTTGCTACCTTTCACATTTACATTCCATGCATACAATTTTATTCAGAATAGGTATTGAACTAAGTTATCACCTCGACTTGTGAAGTGTTTACCTACATCGAATTTCTCGTCAAAATGTATGACACATCTACTATGACCGGTGATTGCGACTATTTATGACCCAGGTTGATTAATTTAAATGCGGTTAACCCTTTCTACAACAATTCTAAACCCAAATATAAATAGGTACTTTTGTAGCGGCATCAATGCCGCCACAGAAAAAGAACAATCCCGACAGCTGCGAACTAATTTTACGAAATCCTGAATCGCGATATCACAGTTTACCGTGCGATTTGAACAGATACAACAGCCCGAATATCAACTATCGGGCAGTCTGTTGCCCACCGGAAACAATAACCGTCCGGTCGGAGGATCCTCCCTTTTCAATGGAGGTTTGCGGGACTTTACTCTCTGTTCCGCCATATTTAAACTTATAATAACACTTTGAAGGAAAGAAAAGAAAGAAAATTGAGTTTATTGGCATTAATAACATAATAACACGCAAGAGAAACACCTTAAAAATAAACAAAACTGATAATGCCAAAAGGGCCTCAGCTCAGCATTATGCCAGATGGCAACACAAGGTATACCACCTGACGCTGATTTTCAGCTGCAACCCACGAGTGCCATACGCTCGAAAACATAAACACATATTAAAATAGTCTCAAATATTTTGTGCAAAAACCAACTAAAATAAAATATTACGGGTCCGTTAGACTAAGGGGTAAGCCTTTTTGTTCTGAAGAAGGATCGTAGGGTTAACTCATAGAAATCTTTAACCCTTCGAGTGCAAGGACTTTAGGGTATTGACTGTTTTTTAGAAACCGTGATGATTTTTCTCCCCATTTAATTACCGTTAAAAAATCATAATAATGATAGTGGTGTTGCTGTTGCAGCTCCGGGAACACAGATCTTGCGGTCTCTTCTCTCGCGGAACAATTTCTCCACTCAACACACGCCAAAAAATGACTTTACAGGAGTTACAGGAGCTGTCAATCAATATAAACAAGATGGAATGACAGTTCACTTCATGCTCACTCCACCTAAGTTTACACGGTCTTACATTGAACATTTTAGCTATTTCATAATCTGGTTCATTGTGTCTGAGCTTTATCAATAGCATTAGGACCTGGGCCTGATATTAAAGTAGGTAATACTGCTGGTCTTCAACCGACATAGGTTCACAGAATAGACCGGTACCTAGTTTCCAATGAAGCTAAACTCATTTATAAATCATTCATTTTGGAAACCTATTCACTGAAAACAAATCTTGTATAGAAATATGGTTTGTAGAACGGTGCCTTTTGATTGTTATTGTTATTATTACAACGTAGTTATTAAGGTCAGGAAATGCAATTAAATCTTAGGTAGGTAAGTAAACAAAACTATAAAATCGTTGCAGCCAACACTTTGTTGTTCAATAATGAGTGTAGGTACCTACATTCCATGGCAATCACATAAATGGCGTTGTTTATTCATAAAGTTTATGGCATTCAGATCAGCTATGTATGGTAAATGCCGTCCGTAGCTAGGCCGTCCGTCGGTTCGGCTTGGGATCGTGGAATGCGTTCGGAATGCACGCCGGTGCCGGTGCAGATTGCTAGCCAGGCCGCCTCTTACCCCGCGCACTGTCCTCGCCACTTGCGAACCGTCAACCGGTTCTTGAACAAGTATTACGGCTTTACCATATCTAGTACCATTTAAATGACAACATTACTAAGATTTGGTGGTACTAAACCTTTAAACCAAGACGCCAGTGGTACTATACTTAAATAATGAATGAGTCGCGTTAGCGTCCTTGGAAAACCAAGTCTTATAAGGAGTTATTATACATAGCGGCATAAAAATAGAGTTCTGAAACTTATTCGTGGGTAATAAATAAACTAATCAATAATGTATTTTCATTAAACAGACTGACGGTCACACTGTCCTTTCTATTCAAGAGTATGTTTCTTAATATTGTTTTACTTATCAGTAACACAGCCACATATAACTACAATTTTAACCTATTTCTCTCTTTGCAAGCTTGAAAATCCTACAATACACGTCGGGTAAATTGATTGAGCAATAACCTACTGATAGAAATTATTCAGTTGATTATTTAAATCTACTTAGATATTTCCATACAAAGAAAATCATGTTTTTCAAAGAAACAAATTTTCTTAAATATTGCGCAATAAACAAGAAAGAGTTAGATTTGCCCGATTTAATAAATAAAAATTTGATAATTTATGAAGACATTGTCTCTTAATTGGACAATAATGGGATTATGTCAAGGATTCCTACAATAGTCAATATTAACTCCTGTAATTATTGAAGAACAAAAAGTAACAATCGAGGCGTGTGGGAAATGTCTGTCAACAGGAAAATGCATTTTAATAAACGGAGTAAATAATACTACAGATTCAGATAAGTACTATTAAGTATAGAATTAAGCACTCGGAGGCAGGGCAGAACTTTTTAAAGTGCCGGATTGAAAAACAGTACCATTTTCAGTGATACCACAAAAGTAGCGAATATTTTCCACCATAGGTACTTATACGGAAAAGATTCAGTACCGCGTCATGGCTAAATAAATAAAGCTAAACATTGAGTACAATCACCGAGAGACAACAATGATGGCAACGGCAACGCCACGATGACGACGTTTATTTGCACAGCGTGACGTCGGTCGGCTCTACGCAACGTCCCCATTAATTTATAATTGTTGCAAGTAATACACGTATTTTTTAATGTAAACACTACGCGGCAAATTATTATGACCAGATTTGGGGAACGTTGATCTTATTTGTCTCATACACCGCTAATGATAAGATATGCGACGATATGCATGATATAATTTATCGATGAAATCAGCTGCGTCGTCGGCAACGAGCGAAATCTGAATGCCTAATGATAGCAGCTGCCCTTTGATTTAAATAAAATCAACTTTCTAGAAACCATAATAAAACAATATTTATAGGTTATTTAACTAGTGTTCTCTGGTTTGCAAAAGTAGAAACGATATAAAGAAATGGAGGCGTAAAGAGAATTTCCTGTGATATCGTGAGGGCAGCAACATTTATGAACTAGGTGGGTTAAAATAATTTATCTTTTTAGTATAAATTTGTCGTATTTTCACAGCATCACAGGCAGTTTCCGAATGTTTTATTATTTTTATTCAGTGATATCATAATATCGTGATAGATAGATCATTATTTCCGATCTAAATTCACTAAGCGAGATTGCAGTGATGTGCTGATGATTCCGTATTATTAAGATCAGCTGATAAATTATATGGAAATGGAATCATGGGCCGCGGCGCGGGTATGACGCTCGCGCTCGCCCGCTTGGGGCCTCTATCTTCAAAACAACACTTGTTGCGGAAATAGCGACGAAAAGCGTTTGCTCGTCGTGTGATCGTGCCGTGAGCGTGACGCGGATACCGGCACGTTCACCTCGCTCAGCCGCAAGCCCGCAACACCACATGTTCACCTCACCATCACCATTATGATTGTAGTCCTACACACAGCATCTGCACTTGACCGTTCTTAAAACAAGTCAGGCAATGGCTTCCTTCGTATTTCATTCAACTTTGTAGTTACAAAAAACAAAACGTAGCTCGTTATAGGGCTAAATGTAAATTGTTTATTAAACCGGGTGGTTCATTTGATTTAACATTATTGCTTGTAAAGGTTAAATAAACTAAGTATATGATAGCAAGAAAACAAAGTTTGGTATACCTATTTAAAATTGTATGTGTAATTTTAATAAGCCTTATTTAACTTGCAGAGTTGCAGCTTTGTTATCAATGTTTTCATAAAATTAGCATTAGATAGTCATCGCCTAAAAATAGTACTCAATCAAATATTTTAATGCCGTTTGCTAAATTTATTAGCGAGATTTTAGATTCATTTATCGCCTTGTTTAATGTTCACATGTTTTGGGCAGAGAAATCAAAACAAATCGTCATTTGGCCTCGTCAAACAAGATAGTTACGTAGCGTGTGCGAAGCGCGATAAAATTAGCCGATACACTGACATTGAACGCAAAAACAAAGTGGAGCGAACTTCGCGCATGCGCTCAGGTAATCAGATGTGGGGCAGTTTTAGCAATCGCATCGCTAATAACTGCGCGTGTGTATGGGGCAAGAGAGGCCCATATCGGGGGCCCGCTACAAATACTAATTGGAACGAGCAAAGATGATGACTGTCGTGGGTCGTCGACCTTCTTGAGTGGAGAATCTCGTCTAAGGTTGTTAGCCTGGTGGCGATGGCGGTGACCTAGAGTGGAAACCAACTGTTCGGCTACTAATGCCTCAGATGCCAAGCGGTGGTCGCGCGGCAGCGGCGGAGCCTATACCCGGTACTCCTCCCTATGTCCGACACGCGCTGTTGCACTCATTAATACTTGTCAGGATACATTGTTTATTTTTTAGCAATGTTTGGATTTATTAAATAAAGAAGAAACCTTATGAAAAATCGACCAAAAGTGTTAGGTACACGTCTAGACAATACAAAATGGTTTCTTATTTTGTTGAAGTGAAGACGGGGTAAATTAAGTTAAACGCGTTAAGGCGAGCCTTACTTGAGCGCGTAGGCATCTAACGCTTACCCCAGGCCCCGCAAGGAGTAGCAATACGTAATAAGTTACGATGCGCGGGAGACGCGCGCACCAAGCGCACCGCTCGCTCATGAGTTCACGGACTCGGGTAGGTACTAAGTTCCGTCACAGGATAAAGTAATGCAGTAGATCAACTTGAATTGATTAGTATAAGTTTATTTTGTTTTATTTTTCTATTTAGTATTTTTTAAGGTTATAGATGGATTAAGTACGTATTGTACAAACTTGAATCCAATTACTAATCATTAAAAATCAGTAAGAATACTTATTTATTTTAGAGTATTATGGTGGATTTAAAATCTGACTGACACGAAAATTATGAATACGAGTACGATACAAAACTACGCGTCGCGCGCTCTATGGCTTTGGTGCGATACTTTCGTAAAAATCAAGTAGTAGGTAGGCACACTTACTTTAGGAAAATTATGTTACAATTCTTGAATATTATAATTCAAGAAAGCTTAGAAGTATAAATGGTTTGGAATTTGCCTAGATGCTATTAAAAAAAAACAAATATATATTTTAAATCAAATAGTTAACATAATAAAAGTTACCAATGCAACTGGCTAAAATTCGTTGAACTGTAGCTGTCTCGGTTTGCATGGATCTAGCTGAGTAGATTGACACGGAATATGGTCCTTGGATTTGCTTGGACCTGGCTGCACAGGCTTATCATTAACATTTTCTTTGTTTTCTTTCAATATTATGTCTCGTATTGGCATACCGCGAATTTGGCGTGGATCCACAATCTCTGGCAATATACATTTCAAATAAAAATCTATAATTTTTTTCTCCATATGCACCCGCCAAAATTCGTCATCTCTTGAAATATTTTCTACTACTAGTTTTCACCGGACTATATTCCATAAATGCATTGGTTCCTTTCTGTTACGTGAAGTTGACCCTGCACTTGGTAATACGAATTACTTTTTTTGTTCATAACCCTGGTATGTTTTATTCTATCGAATTTAAATATATATATTTTATTTTCTTCAATAGTAGCATTTCCCTTTTCTAAATGCCGTTATTGGACATTTAATTTCAACAATGGTGTCGTTCCCAACTATACCGTCGGGGGTAACCCCAATAAATGAGTATTATTTTGGAGACAAGTGACGCCCTTCCGCATGCTCTATTGACCTGTAACGCAAATTTTGATTTGTTGGTAATTAACAAGTAAAATTTTAAAAACTTACAAAATATCCCTGTTCAATAAAGGTAACGGAGCTACAGTGCCAAAGACAGAAACACAGGCACACAGACGCACATACACAGAAACATAGATAGCAAACCGTTATAAATAAATAAATAGGATAGAATTGTAATTATTACGTAGGTATGTACTTATGTGGGGGTGTGTGTTTAATTTCTTTATGTATTTTTATGGTATTACAATAATGATAATGAGATACTACTTTATTCAAATCTATACTAAATAATATTATAAAGTGGAAGTGCGCTAAGTGCGCTGTGGTAATAGCTAATTATGCGTAAGTACCATGTACTACAAAGATATTGTTTTTCATTCGATCTAAAAAAAAGTCCGCGACGTTACACTTATATCTATCTCTTATAAATAAGCCACACTAAGGCATTTTATGTCAAATAATTTATTTAAAAATTAAAGGTGGTTTTTCAGCATTAATATTAGGCAGGCATATTAATCCTTACTAGCGAAAGTTTACAGCATGTTATTTGAACTCACCGTTTAGGAGAATTATGTCCTAAACGGTGACTTAATTTTACATTAGTAAAATTAAAATAATTCAACAATATTATTAAATCGAACGGGCGGTGCGCGAGATGCGGCCACCAAACGAGAACGCGTCGAGCGTGCGTGACTACGTGCGACGCGGTGCGAGAAATTCTTTTTTGTATTATGATTATGAGTTTATGATAGTTACATTCATGGGGAAGGCTGTACGGCTATACGGGAACGGGAATTCCTACGGGAATGAAGAGTTCCGTTACCTATCTCCGAAGTTCTTCATCAGATCTTCACCAAATTGAAATGGGATCAGTCCGGGAAGATACACTTCCAAAAAAAAAAAAGAATCATTAAAATCGGTTGACAATTGGCGAAAATATCGCTGAGCAAACATACAACAAAAAAAAAACAGTCGAATTGAGAACCTCTTCTTTTTTGGAAGTCGGTTAATAATATACAATACAATAGTCAATTAAAAACAGTTTAGTGTATGTAATTTATAATTTCTATACATTTTTCCTCTTGCCAATAAACACCGATAAAGTTACGCATTGGATTGGAAAACCTATCCAAACTGACCACATAGTTTTTTGTATGTCTTGTCATAACTTGATGCATTGTTAGTAATTAGTAAGAGGATGGACTCTAGTGTACAGCGCATAAATGAGCTGGTCCGGTAGCCTAAACGTTACCAAAAGTATGTTATTATAATATTTTCATAGGAAATGGTCATACTGTTACACTTTCACACTATGGCACGCGACTCACGAGTGCGCTGCGCGTATTGGTTAGCATAGACGAGACCTACACAAACGTTGCAGACACAATAAATATTATTATTTGTTGTGTTGTGGTGGCTGTGAATAGGTACCCACCTAGCGTATAACTACACTTATATTTCTTCTCTACATGAACACCAAAACATTATTACACCGATATTCAACTCTCATGTAGGAAATACGAGCTATTATTTTGGCATTTGTTTAGGACTAAGATAAGTGAAAACGGACATTTCTAATAAATAACAAATATTGTAAGACTTGTACAAACTCTCCGAAACCATCAAGACTAACGTAGCGGGGTGAACTACCTATTTGACATTTGAAAACAGTAAATCATTGTGCGCGCGAGGTGGCTTTATGCACTCTGAAATAGGGTTCAAATTCAATTGTTTTACATACTCGATGCGGTTGGTAAATCTATTCCGCGCGAAAACTAGACCACTAAAGCGCACGTCTTTATGCGTATTGAAATAAGGTTTAAATTAAACTGTTTACACATTTGTTCGAGGTGTGTAAATTTATCTGTTCCGTGTCGGTACTTACCTAGTTAGTAAAGTAAATTATGTATATACCTATATACCTTTTTATTTATTCAGCCAAAGTTTATAAAAAAAAGTAGTCACCGCTGCAACGAAGAGCCGTGACAACTTTTTTTTCTCCCATTTTTTTTTACAAAATTATAGCTACATCTAATAAAAACTAACTATATTACAACTGTTTGAACACTAAATTGTATACAAGTATTATTATTTACCCCTCGACACGTGAAAATTCCAAAATAAAAAATAAATCTTACGTAAATAAACATAAACATTAAATTCGCGGCACACCGGTGAGCCGGCAGTGCTCGAGCGGTAATCAATTTAGGCTTAGCCAGTAACAGAACTTAGCGGGGTGGCGGGATCGCAAAAATTGGCACACGTCCTACCTCCAACACGTTCCGCTCGGGACTAAATGACACGGGGCGCGCGTTAGAAAAGACAAAATCACTTGATTTTGGAATTAGTGGGATACGTATTTTCATATTTCACATTATGACGGCCGATTTATATCACATTTTTTACGACCTTTATTGTGGTATAAGTTTTATTACTCAAAACCGTATATAACTCAAATGAAATGATAATTTCATCTTGATTTTGACTTGTCTTTGCGATTTAATTGGATGCAGTAAAGTGCAAGTAATCGTGTATCGCACGGCCGAAATAGCTAGATCGAAGTGTGAAATATGTATAATATTTTTTTCAAAATTTAAATCCGTGTTGTTTACGAATAAAACACAATTTTACACAATGCAAAACAACGTTTTTCCAGATAACCTGGCCTTAAAATTTAGGTTTTATATTTTAAATGACCACGCCTCTTCTTAATTACATATAATGTTCCAAATAAATTTATTACATAGACTAAACACTGTTTTATTTATTACGGGCACAATACGAACAAACGAGCAACAATTAAGGAAACTAGGTTTAAGCGGGAACCTAGGTTTTTGCGTAAGAGATTTGGCGTGCGACCGGGTAAGAGGCCATGTTCGCACTAATGAGATCGACCTTTGAACCCGCTATTAAAAAGCGGCGTCATATAATACTCTATGTTGTAGCCATATGGGTGCGATCCGTCGATGCTCACAAGCCAAATCTCGAACACACTATTTACTAAATTAAATACTTTCTTTATAACTGGTATAGTGTAGATATTTGTTAGTATTGTTCATTAATATCATTAAATAAATGTGTGCTATGTAAACAAGTTCTAATTAAATTACGTGTGATATGTGATGATTTTATTAATATGATTAGTCATAGATAATGCGTTCCTTGTGTGTATGTGTTTATGGGGTAATTATGAATGGAACGTGATTGCAAAATGTCATGTGTCAAAACTGTCAAACGTGAAAATAGCAAACGAAATAAAACAAAGTTGAATGTTGTGTATTATGGACATGGTCGAATGTTTAGTGTTTTAACAAGGAAATGGATGTGAAATAGGGTGTAGACCGCTACATTGTTTTAATCAAAATAGGTACTTGCTTTGAATTTTTAACAAAACAATCTAGCCATTGACCGTTGAATGTTTTTTTTTTCAAGGGGTGACGTATCGGGGATAGATTGCAGTTGCCGCGAATATTATACAAATGCTAAGGTGTACCTATTATAGTATGCATGGCAAAATAAGTATCAAAAAACATTCAGTCGGACACTACTAAGGTGTGAAGTTGGGCTTTGTAAAGTTACCAAAACCATGGTTGATTTGTACACATCTGCGTACACCTTCACAGCGTACCGGCGCGGCGTGATGTTCTGTTATGAACAGCCGGTCGATTCTGTCGACATCTCACGGTGTTCACCTAGGCGGAGTGAACGACAATAGAGCTGTCGTTCCATCTTATTTGTATGGTTTGACAACTCACCCGTCGTGCGCCCCGCCCGGGTGTTCACTAAGACATGTTTACAGAATCGCACCTGCTGGTGTCAACTATAAACAGACATGCGATTTCAGCAAATTGAAGCTATCATTTATGGAAGAGTTCTATTTCTATTTCTATAGAGACCTATTTCTGAAGCTCTTCATCAGATCTTCACCAACAAACAACAACAAATAAACAACATTAAATTATTTTTATTCTTATTCTTAATTGAAATGGGACCAGTCCGGGAAGATACTCTATCAAACAAAAAAAGAATCATCAAGATCGGTTGACAATTGGCGAAAATATCGCTAAACAAACATACAAAGAAAACATCTGTCGAATTGAGAACCTCCTTCTTTTTTGGAAGTCGGTTAATAAGTCTGACATACTACCAAATCTTCATATAAAAAGAAAAGACATCAAATGCGGATTATGTCTACTACTGCATATAGGTAACAGTAAGGTATATCATAGGACTGTTACTGTCCTGCTCAGTTTCCAATTATGGAAGTGATTCCGGAATTCCGGCGCCAACATAAACAGAAGCCAGTTCCGGCATTGGAAATCCGATATTGGATACCTTGTTTGAACTGACCGAACGGAATTACTAGCTACACCTACGACAGAACAAAATGCGTGACTTTTTTGGCAGACGTAGTCCGCTGCGTGGTAAACAAAACAGACTAAATTACATAGACACACACGTTCCAACGCAAATAAATATCACTTGCGTAAGTTTTTAAACGATTATAGGTATTGACTGAAGGTAATATACGCATATGGAAGGTAATAATGAGCTTTTTTGATTATTATGATGACGCACTGACTGACTGACGGATATGAAGCGAATACTTACGTTTCCAAATGATCTTCTTACTAGCTTCTTCTATTATTCTCAGCAAAAGTAAATATTTTCAATGTTTGCGATGATTATATCAATCATACATCTGCGTCCTTATAACTGACATGGTTAGGGCTACCGCCTCCTGGCGATGAGCAACCCCGTGACCCATTTCCATTAGTGTAGTAGAAAATAGGGCGGGATATATTTAACTGCGAGCAGCACGGGCGTCTATTTCACTGGTTGTAATTAGAAAAGTAAACAGTACTCCGGTCAGAAATAGAACGCATAGCAGACATTTATATACGTGTGCATTTTGCATACAAATAGCCTTGCGAATAGTGCAGAAAGACTGTCTAGGCATGTCTATTAAGGCTACGTAGTCGATACCTTGCCTGCGACTCTACGCCTTCGCTCTAATATTGTTTTCAGTAAGTCAAGTCTAAGAATAGAAGGGTTTTACTGTACCTGACTTTGTGGAAAAAGGAGCCTTTCATATTCTAGCCATAACAAATGGCAATTACGTAATGCTTAATTCTGAAACTTAGGCTTCATTCAATATTGCCAAAGAATCAAGCGTCAGTACCTAACTTAGAACTCCATCTGCACATAGTTTTCAGGGTTTTTACTGGAACCGTCGGTAAGAAATGACGAAAAGATACGTTTATAAACAACTCTTTATGAATTTATAAAAGAGCCCGCATATTTTTTTAATGAAATTAACACGTGAAATCTAATGTAGCTACATAATGAGCATACTAAAACTGTGGCTCAACAGTCCTTTTCGGCAGAAATCTTTACGTAAACAAAAGTGTTGTTTGTGGTTGTTTGCACGGTAACATTACGAATTTCGGCGCAAGTATCTGCGATTCTATATACGTAGTTTACGAAGTTTACAGAGTTGTTAAGTAGGTTCATTGCACGAGGCATACGTCATCCATGAGCCATGACGTCGGTGTGGTGTCGTGTGGAGAGGAAGCATTTGCAGATCAATCATAATATGGCTTTTATCGGATACAAATGGCTTAGAATATACCTACATATAATTTTCTTTTCAACATTTGAAAAAGGGGTGTGATGATATTTTTTCTAGATGAAGAGTTAAGTTGTTTTTAGTGCTTTCCATAACTCTGTACCAGTGATAATTGCACCGCCAGCCGTGGGCATCGCGTGTGGAGCGCACGGCGAGAGTATGAAGCGGTACTATTACTTATCAGAGCATAAACAACGCATCACACATTGTCATCTTCTTTACGCACGATACAATCGGGAAGGCATGGATCCTTGAAGGTGACATTGGAATAACAGCGATATTTTAACGTACCTATCATAAATTAATAATGAGTTTACATAAATTTTGTAGAGCGCCATCAGCGCCATCGTCCGCGACTCCGATAAATATGAACAGAAACAAGATATCTAGTTTTTATTTGGAATTCAGTATGAAGTAATGAACCAGTCGACTATCTTTATTTCTCACCTGTTGTTTTGTCAGGGGCATTATATTTACGATGTAACATCGAGTTTTCTGATTTTATTCAACTAAATAGCAGCACATTATATTTGACTGACCGCGTCTATTATAATTTTAAACGGATTTTATTATTTGAACAAAGTAACAATGGTGTTAGAATCGATTTTATCGGTTTGTTCATAAGAATTAGCTTGCTAAATGTACTTTTTGTGATTAATGCCGAGAACCAATAACATTAGGTATATCTTCCCACTTTCTTTTTATGCGACTACGGCGAAGCAAAAATGAGGGTTATTCGGAATAACCCTATTTTAGTTTTACTTAGGGAACAACTTATTCCCCAAGTAATCGATAAAGCTGTGGTTGATTTTGAAACGTTACCTATTTACTTATTTTGTGTTTGAAATGTTTAGTAGCTTCATCATATAATTTTATTGTGAACTAGCTTTTGCCCGCGACAACCCCAAGGGTACATGCCAAATTTCAGCTTTCTACGACCAGAAGTTTCGGCTGCGCGTTGTCTGTCTGTCACTCAGTTACGGAAGATTTTTTATATATTATATTGACTAGCAATTGCCCGCGACTTCGTACGCGCATATCCCGTTTTTCGCCGTTCCCGTTGGGAAATTCGGGAAATCCTCTCATAGTGCACCCCTACACTCCCCAAGGAACCTACCTACATGCCAAATTTCAGCTTTCTACGACCGACCGTTTTGGCTGTGCGTTGTCTGTCAGTAACGGAAGAATTTTATATACTGATCTAGATTGGCCTATTAAAATGAGACACCATACAATTCCGAGTTATATCATTCACACAGGTCAGCTGTTCATAATGGTAAACCATAAGGAGCATGTGGTCATATTATGGTCGGCGGCGAGGAGTCCTGGGACGCGGTGGTCTTCCCCTTTTGCGATCATTATGCATGTTTTTTTTTAATCTTTGCCTGCAGTTAGGCTCTAACTAAATAATCACGATAAAAAATTCAAAAAGTGGCTTAGCAATTTAAAAGTAATCGTGTAATCGTTAGATGGCAACATAAAAATGGTTCGTCACTTCATGTATCATAAGACCATAATAGATAATGATGGAGGGATAAGTACTTATTCTGTTTATCAAGTAATTAGTTACAATTATAACTGAATATAAAAAAAAATTAAGAAATAAAATAAACAGGAATTTTAAAAACCGGTCAAGAGAGAAATAAAAGGTTTAGGGTGGGTTGTTAACGTAACATACCTACGTACGTCAACAATTTCGGAAGATGTTTGAGTAGTGTTGTTTCACAGCATGTAAAAACATTTTCACAAAAAAAAGAAACCGATTTCCAAAAAACACTACAAAGTTCGAAATAACTTTAATTTAGGTAGTCGGTGTTTTGGTTACTTCTTCGTTATTTGACACCGACTTCCGAAATTAAAGTTATTTCGAACTTTGTAGTGTTTTTTGGAAGTCGGTTTCTTTTTTTTGTGAAAAAGTTTTTTATTTTTCACTTTTTAGTGGTACCCCTTACCTAACAACACCACTGGAAAGTCACAAGAAAGCAAAAATACGCAATTTCGTATACAGGGTTGATTTTTCCACATATTTTTTCCAGCTATTTGGATTTAAAAACCAAATTGCTTGACCGATTTTGATAAAATTTCAATGGGACCATTTGGGAAGTATACCCTTTCCAACAAAAAAAAAAATTCAAATCGGTTGGCAAACGACGGAGTTATGCCCGAGCAAACATAAAAATGGGCCTCATCAGAAAGCTTAAAGTCACCCAAAGGGCAATGGAGAGGGCAATGCTCGGAGTATCCTTGCGTGATCGAATTAGGAATGATGATATCCGCAAGAGAACCAAGGTTACCGACATAGCCCGAAGGATCGCCAAATTGAAGTGGCAGTGGGCAGGGCACATTGCTCGCAGAACAGATGGTCGATGGGGCCGAAAAGTTTTGGAGTGGCGACCGCGTACCGGAAGACGCAGCGTTGGAAGGCCTCCCACAAGGTGGACCGATGATCTGGTGAGGGTCGCGGGTAACCGATGGATGCGAGACGCACAGGACCGGTTGTTGTGGCGACACTTGGGGGAGGCCTATGTCCAGCAGTGGACGTCTTTCGGCTGATATGATGATGATGATGAAACATAAAAAATAAAAAAAAATAAATAAAAATACAAACATCCGAATTGAGAACCTCCTCCTTTTTTAGAAGTCGGTTAAAAACTGGCTCCCGTAGTTATCAGGGTTACGGTACGTCAAGGCCATCATTTTGGGAAACAATCCATTTCTTAGTTCAACGATATTACCGCCAGTTGTAACGTTTGTTACGCGTGCGTTAAGTGAAGGTGAAACAATCCGTCCTTATCTTTAAAAAAATCTCTGTAGAAATAGTAATAAAAAATATAGGTAATTCTGTTATTGACTAATTATATAAACGTACAAAAATAACTAAAGGACATGAACAGGTGTTTTATTTGGAACGTATTTCCGCATACAGACATACCTATCCACATGCTTAATATTAATTAAATAATTACATTAAAAGCTGACGGCTCTTCGACGAAATTGATACTAAAAGGCGGGCAATTACAATTTAACTTTTTCCACCCATACATTAGTGTATTAATATGTTCACTGAACTGCCTAAAAGTAAGGACATAGATCATAGCTGACACGCAACGGCCTTCAACGGTTATGAACTTATGACAATGTATGACTTCCGAACGTTCACTTCGCTTTGTACAAGTGGGGTCCACATGTGCACTCTCACCGAGACACGTGGTAAGTACTACTCGACGTACTCGGAGACTGAATGCGGTAGGTCACGCTCTATCAGATACTTGTCGATTGCGTCCGGCGATGGTAGCGATTTGCGCACTAGCAGCGACTTTATCACCACATGCCGAAGCCGACAGATAAAATGCAACTATGTAGATTCACGTAATGCTGCTATTTATAAATATGTTATACAATACAACCATACAACGTTGTAAACAAGATCTAAACGTATTGCGATAACAATATTGTCAGATATTTTACATTTATGTTAACCTAGGTCCTTGAGTTCAGATCAAATATAATATTGATCCAGATTTTTAATAGCGATTTCACTAATAAGATTAGGTATTTTCAAAGTTTATTTGTGAGCAAATGCACTCATACAACGAGGGCAGGAAGACCACGATTATAATGAACGATAACAGTAATCTCGATTGCAGGAAATCTGATAGCATTATTATCTGCATATTGTATGTAAGTACCTATATGCAGGTGTCAGTTGAAATTAAAAGTACCTAGTTGTGTAGGTACCTAGGTGTAATCAGTGAAAATCTCAGTGCTCGAGCTCAAGGCTCACGCTCACCTCAGCCGCGCCAGCCGAGGTCTGCGCCGCCGCCGCGCCGCCCGCCGCCGCCCGCGCCGAGTCGCAGACGAGTAGCGTCACACGATATCCTACTGTGTGCGGTAGGTCATGTATAGATACTTACATTGCAGTCAACTACAGGCTTTACAATAATCTCAAGATAACATTTCTTAATGCGTAGCTAATAATGTAGGATAGGAAGCGTGATTAAAATTCCTCCAACTATCGATTGTTTCTGCTTTAAAAACAAACAAAAGAATGTAATATTAAATAGGTAGTAGGTATAGATTTTTCCAATAATCAATTAGGTAAATAAATAGTTATTTTAAGCTTCATCAAATTAATTTACATAATAAGTAGGTAGTTAGTTCTGCTGACTTTTGATGAAAACGAGTTTGGAACTGCATTGTATGTACATGTACATGTATGGTGTACAATGTACATATTGCTAACGTGTCTGCAGTTCTGAACTGGTTTTCTTCAGAATCAAAACCTTGGTGATTTTCTCTCATAAAATTTCTTAGAAGAAGACATAACACTACCAATAAATGAAATACTCAGTACCTATAGTAGGCGCCAGATAAATGAAGAATAACGGTCATTGACCTTTCCTTAATATCTCTACGTAGGTACCCCCGGACAGTAAATTATGAATCGTTTTTCATTACTAGAACAGTAAGGATCACAATAGATGTCGATTCAGGACAGCTTTATGTCATTATTTCTGTTTTTGAAATTAAGTGTGTCAATAAATCAATTCTTCATTTATCTGGCGCATACTATAGCATTTGGATGGTGCTATGATGAATGATGCAAAAGCAAAATACAAAATCTAGTACTTACTCTCTTCTACCCAATCAAACGAAATAGGTGTTGCATAAGAGGGTTAACCCCTATTCGATTTAAAGGGTTATCACAAGGTTACAATCTTCGAGAAAGAAAGTTATCATTTTCGAGAATGATAAAAGTGCAACCCATTTAAAGAGGTATCGTCTTAATTAAGTTTCCGCTTCTGGGTTCTTTACTAGCACTTGTAATTTGGAACCGTATCGTCCCAAGGAACTTCTAATAAACCAAATAGAAGGTCCTAAGGAACTTCTATAGACCAAATAGAAGGACCCAAGGAACTTCTATAGACCAAATAGAAGGTACCAAGGACCTTCTATAGACCAAATAGAAGGTACCAAGGACCTTCTATAGACCAAATAGAAGGTCCCAAGGAACTTCTATAGACCAAATAGAAGGTCCCAAGGAACTTCTATAGACCAAATAGAAGGTCCCAAGGAACTTCTATAGACCAAAATAGAAGGTCCCAAGGAACTTCTTTAAACCAAATAGAAGGTTCCAAGGACCTTCTATAGACCAAATAGAAGGTCCCAAAGACCTATAGACCAAATAGAAGAAAAAATAGAAGGTCCCAAGGACCAAGCAATAACTGTATCTAAAGGGGATGATAGAAGGTCTGTGGCGAAGCTTTTATTATTCCTGAATAAGGAAAGCTTTTAAGTATAAACATGTACTAATGTGTCAATACTGTCAATGCATAATTATTAATTTTGCATTTGCGTATAAATAATAAGGACGTGTATAGTACAGCTTTTGTGACCGGAGATGTCGGGTCATAAATAATGTTTATCTATAAGTCACCGGATAATTGCAAACTCCGTAAGATTGTAATAAATCTTTTTTAGATTTTAATTTTTCGATAATGTGAGCTTATCATTTCGAAAACAGCAAATCCCATCCAAAATCAATAGTTTCCAATATTTGTCCGTGCCCTATTGAGAAAAAATAGTTTAAAATTTCACGCGATATTTTATCTATTATTATATCTCGGTTGCAATCATGGAGCACAATGTGGATAACGATATGATTTTTAACTAGTAGAAAGAAAGTTTTTTTTTTAATATTGTGGTAGCGATATTAAAATGAAACACTAATCTTTGACCAGCCAGCATAACTATTGATATTTCGCAATTCGTATAAAAAAACCTGGAACATTATTGTTACCTACCGACTGACGACTCAGTGTTTATGACCGGACGACTCAGTTCATAACGGCTGCACTATAGTAACACGATACCGCACAATAAATAAACATTGTCTTTGCCACAAAGTATCGATTCAACCAGACTGGGGGGACTCGTATTCCGGCTGCTCTGATGAAATTGTGCGTAGTATTTCGTTAATTACGCCATCACATTGTGCCCGACTTTGTGCTTATGGAAATATTTGTAGCCGCTTCAAATATTTTTTATTGGCATGAGAATAACAAAATAAGCGTTCGATTTTAATACATAATCAATCAGAAAGGATTCAAGATTGTGTAGATACCTCCCTAAGAAGTCCGAATGAAAGCCTTAAAGAATTTCTCATTTTATGCTCTTTAATTGTTTCATTATCCTATAGACCCGATAACACCATAGCTAGCGTTAAAAAGGAAAGTGATTTTCACTTCCGATAGAAAACTTAAAATCACTCTATCTTTCCCCCTGAAGCTTTTTTTTACGAACGTTTTGTAACTCCACTAACTATTTAGACCTGGATATCTTGCGTATGCATACCAAGTTTCATTGAAATCGGTTCATTCATTTCGAAAAATAAGGACTTCAAAGTTTGTATGAAATGACGTAGTACCTACGGCGTAAACACTCATAATGGCGCTGCCTATTAACAAGTATTTGGGAATTATCACAAGTATTCATAACATCCGGTTAGTAGTAGGTACCTATTACCGACTTTATCTTAATATTGTTGTATTCGTTGCCTCCATTTTTAATTGAAATTCACGCACATAACACAGCGAATTGATAGTACCCCGTAATGAGTACCAACATCAATGAACAGTCAGTGACTTTGTTATCATACGAGCATTATAGGGGCAGGTTAGTAATTATCTATCTATAATACGTTTTACTAACGCCTTGTGAGAGCGTGACGCATACTCGTGTTATCATAACATAACAAATAGCTGCCCTATTATGCTCTCATTGAATTAAATGCAATCACCTATCACGCTATTTTTAGATTGTTTCTAAAAATAGTTCTTCATTTATTACTTAATCTTTTTTTTTAATAATGATAAGGTCATATTTTTTCTTTAGGGATAACATTATACGCCTTAAGGCTGGCTACACAGAACTAGCGCCTCACTTACTCTATATTTTTACCATTCTCAGGTCAGCATGAAAATAACAAACTAAATTACATAAATAAACAAACACTGATAAAACTTATCAAGGCGCCAAAGATTTAAGTTATCATAGAAGCGTGTATGTGAACCTTTCTTATCAATTTTCAGGATTCCGAATCTATACAACACAGTTCACACATAGACAAGCATGTTGATAAATAAATACGTGTAATCATATTTCTAGGAAATGTTTTGCAATTGAGTCATTGCTTATATTTTAGTAGGTACTAGTAGTTTATGGACAAAAATGTATTAAGTACAACCTAGTGTGACTTAGTTTTCATCGAACAAAACTGGTTTCATAATTCAGGGCAAGAATCAGGACAAGATTCATAGATCACACTTTGACTTGGCTTAGTAAATGTCTCAAAGGAATATGAGCTTTATTACTAAAACTAGAACATTAATGTTTTATGTAAAGTTTACCCACATTTACTTTTACGGATATGAGCATTTTCTGAAGAAAAATAAAGTTAAAATAATTATCTACTTATTTACACATACAATTATTTTTACAGGCAGAACCCAAGGTAATAAAAGTAGTCATACAATGCAACATCCAGAGACGCCCCTCAAAAACTGATGATCACCCACCTACTCGCGTCCATGATTGGCCGCCACAGTTACATAGAGGACAACACACTAACTGTCACTCTCTGAAATTCCGCCAAAGAGCAGGAAAAAATGTCCAACCGCTGATAGATGCTTTTCATTATCTTAACAGGCCCACACACGGCAAAATTATTATGCTTCGCTTACTTAGCAAAGTCCGATCTAATCTTGAGTAGAGTATGGTAGGTAGGTACCTACTCGTCTACGTGCAGGAATTTCCGAAAGTTTCAATGACATTCGAAAAGAATAATTGCAGCCTTGACAAGAGACCCTAGACAATGTGCCAAACAATTAGCGAATGCGACTGTCGAAATGCCAAAATGTAGGAATTCGATCACGTGACATTTCGTCAGCATCTGTCAATCCCATACATTTTTGACGTATTGACAATAGGCTTCGCCACGCTACCGCTGACAGATTGTCACTTGTCTAGAGCCCTAGGTTTATTTACATTATCCTCTTAGTTGCCTTTAATTTCAAACTCATAGCATTTCTTAAACGATTAATAAAATTAATAATTATGTCACGCAACAATGAAATGAACAGAACAACATTACCAATGAGACATCCGTTCAATGTCACCAATACATGATAGCTAAGAAAAGATAAGCGAATAATTTAATTACTTTGTTAAGAGATAAAGCAAAAGCATTGTGGAGCAGACCAGCTATTCCTGCCAACTGATAACGAACCTCACACAAATGAGATAAGTAGGTGAGTGGGTACGCCTCATGCTAATTAATTAAACCAGAGTAATCTGCACGTCTACACAATTATGAATATTTCATAATGAACCGATAATTCTATTCTAATAAAACCGATAGTATGCGTAATTGAGTTTAATAAACCGTGATGTTCTCAACTCATTACATTATCAAACTAAACAAAGATAATATTATCATAATAATCAGTGTTTTCATTTAACTGACTGATTGTCTATTAACTCCAGGCCGTGTGGTCGTCAGGGTAGGTAACCTGACTACACGGCCTGGATCGTAATCGATTTAATGGCTTTTTATTACCATTATTATTCATTATCACACTTACATTTTTTCTATGGATGGTAAATCAAATGACTCCTTCAGCTTTGGGCGGAGCGGAAGCAAGTATCAGACTCTTACTGACATACAGCCTGGTGACAGACGGACAGTGGAGTCTTAGTAATAGGGTCCCGTTTTACCCTTTGGGTACGGAACCCTAAAAAAATATTGAGTCTATGACATATCGGTGTAGTCGTGGTGGCTAATATTTCGGCAGCTGCAGGTGCTGCTAAATAAACTCATCATGAATTACTAATTATTATTATTATTTTTTTCTTTATTTATATTAGGACATTTTTAATGGCAATACGTGTGTCAGTCCCATCGTACCCTCAACACACATTGGTCATAATCTGGGCCATGAACCTAAACAGACTCTTCGCGTCATCGCCATTTGGTTACTAATTATTGTAGAGTAGTACTTATCAATAAACATAGTTTGTTACAACATTATTTTATTCAATGCCACTTTAACATGTACGTACCTAAGTAACTATGTATTTGTAACACAACTAAGTAAGTACTTATGTAGATGGTCATAATTATAATGAATGAAGTAGTCAAATTCAAATGCCTACAAGGAAAATACATACGAGTAACATGTTTGTCAGTGCAAAAGTGCGTGAATTATTTATGTGCTTTTATGTCTATTGAATAATACTAACACTTAAAGTTTTTTTTTTAATTTTGTCCCATAGAAGACACGATATATATGTGTTTAAAAACATCGGCGAAGGGCACCAACTGTCAAAGTGGAGTGTTTTT
This sequence comes from Melanchra persicariae, assembly GCA_947386135.1. Taxonomy (NCBI): domain Eukaryota; kingdom Metazoa; phylum Arthropoda; class Insecta; order Lepidoptera; family Noctuidae; genus Melanchra; species Melanchra persicariae. Next base: position 7,735,864 of record OX376644.1, on the reverse strand, counting down.
TAATTCCTAGAGGGTCAAAATGCGATCCCCCTTCGAGGTCAACGAACCCGACAGCTGGAAAGTAAAGATAGGATAGAGACACATAAACATCTGGCATAAAATCAAAGTATTAGTGTTTGAAGGGCGACTTTTAGGGATACCCTTAAACCGTGGGAACGGTACAAATTTACCTACAGACTGAACTGAATAACAAATTGCTGTTTAATGAAAATAAAAAGAGCATGACTTAAAAGTCGGTAAGTAGGTATTTTTTTTTGTTTTGCCAGTATGGAACTCGATTTATTATTTAAATAACTCTTCTGTAAACATAAGACATTGTTTGGAAGAAGGCAAAGTTACTTTTAATTCGCAGCAATGCTTGATATCTTTCGAAACTGCTTACTTGAGTATTATTAAAATTTTAATCGGTCAACGTCGAAAGTTAACTTTGGTCACCCCATTGCAGAGCGCAGTGCATGAGATAACAATTATCAGATTGACGAACTGGTAACGAGTAAATACTCGTACACTAGCTGGCCCGCATGGCGAACAGTTTCAGTTACAATAACAATGGAACAATTATGTTAATGAGAGGTTTAAAATTGGCAAGTTCCGAATGTTCCAATATCACTGCGCATATTACACGGTCGAGTGAATTTCGGGCCGGTTCATAAGATAACGGGGGGCGCCTCCTAAACGAGGCCTCACTAGCTCGTCGGTCGTCGAACAGAGAAATACAAACAAACAACACATCGAGGCGAGTCGTTATCTCGCGGATTAAACGGCGGCAGGCACGATTGTCGATACTCGCTCAGCTCGCGCCGTACTACCGATACCGGTACTACGCGATCTCGCCCTGGAACGCCGAATGTACTCACCCAATACCTACTACGCAAAAACATGGGGGCCCAATTGTAGTAATTAACGGTCAATATTCTAATTTTGCATGTTTTCTGGTTTTCGTTTGAGCCAAAGACCAATCGATTGATGGTTGGGATCATTTGCCGACACTCGCAGTGCTCAATTATGCGCATGTCTCACTTGGGATGCAAATACGAAGAAGTAAGCAGTAGTATACAAAGGTTTTCTACATAAGTAATGGTAGCTGCCTGTGCCCATGCCCATGTGTTAGGAATACAGATGTTTGTGAGAATCAATCAGGCAAAGAAGATGGGAGGTGACAGACATGATGAAGTGTCAACAGACACGGCAGACGTTATTCTGAGAACTAATGATGAAGTGCGCTCGCCGCCTTATCTTATTTTTCACTATACGTATACACAAGTACTCAGCTGGCAATAAAATTATTTTTTATGTAACGTACTCGGTACGTCCCAAATGTTACGTATTTCATACAGGGCATTACGCTTGACCGCGTGCCAATCATGCCCGAGTAACAACAATTAACTTGCAACTAAACTACCTATTCAAATTACGACTGCATTTTTAGATTTTAAACACTATCTCTTGAGATTACTGGCGCATAGATTCCCTTGCAAGATACTGTGATACGAAACGTGTTTGTTCCATAACATAACGTACCTAAGGGTTGGCGTGGGTGTCAATTATTCTATCACTTTCGAAACTTACTTCCATTTTCGCCGATGGCGTCGGCGCACGCGCATGCTGTAAGCAGCGCGTACGCCAGCACCGGCCAGGCGAGCCTGTTGCGCGCGCGCCGCATCACGCCGTGCCGCGCCGCTGGCCCGCTGACCACATGACCCGAGCTGGAACAATCATAACGCAACCAATTGTTTAATTCGTAAAACAACATCCTGCCTAAATATTATATAAGTGAACCAAACATACTAAGAATACGAAATGTGTTGATCAAGGACCACCGTGATTTATAATAGGTAAGTCGTAAAAACGGTTAACTGTTCATTCGATTACACTTATGTAGCATGTAGGTAACATCTTGCATTGGCTAAATCCCCACCAAACCCATGCAGCGGAAACCCAATTAGGTGCATTATTAACGATAACAAATAATAGGTTTGCCTTATTGTTGGGTTACCCTTTCAAGAAAAAGGGTAAGATTATGATTCTGTGACTGTAATATAGGTTGGGTAACCGAAATGGTCCCCTGCTGTTGAAGTAATTGGCACAAACAACTAAGTGTATTCAGTATTATTAACTACGAAGGTAACTGTTTGATCAGTAATTTAGGTATATTTAGTTTTGAGCGGCAACCGTTCAATCAAAGTGAGTAGGTATTTGTTGTTGTGATGATATATTCAGTTGAGTGCGAGCCTCGTTGGATAAATAATCAAGTTCCGCGCATTAAACGTCAAACACGATAATAAATCATTATCTCACACTACCATACAATAGCGTCTCTGCAAATTGCCAACCTTATTGTACCTACAATAGTGGTTTCATTGATGAATATAAATTTCATTGATCAAAGTGTCGGCTCGGAGGCCAATGAGTGTATAAAGACCGCGGTAATTAGCGTGGGAGCCATCGATGTTCCCACGACACGCCCGTAACAGGAAAATATTAATTAAGAAACACGTTAGGTATTGAACAAAATAGCCGCGATCATGTGAAAAATTATATTTACTTTGCAGGACTGTAAAAACTTAATTGAATTCATTGTTTTTCCTGTAGTATGCCATAGAATATAATAATAATGTGTCATTTATTAGCAGAGTAGGTATCGCATATTTATAGAACGGCATTTGTACAATGAATATAATACAATACAAAGCGCCCACGCTCGGAATATTGATAACACTGAATGGAATAAGGAAGGACGTCCCTTTTGGATTTGACGGGTTTGTTTGTTTGTTTGTTTGTTTGTTTGTTTGTTTGGGTATTACGTATATTATACCTATTTAGACCAAACAGAACAACAGAATTCTATTTGATTGCTACTCTTTTTTATAGAAGCCAACGAATACTAAAAAGTGAAAAGCTTATGCGTGGAGAATTAAGTCAATGGAATTAAACCCGCTTTAGTAAATTTTTAGTACTATGAATAATCTCTGAACAGAAAACAAAATCGCTGTCTAACTCTGTGTCTCCGATAAGTTCTAATTTGATACGGTTTTCACAAAAAGGAAGAGCGATAAACGAGAATTTTTGTATGTAATTTGCACCCGTGAGAAGCTGATCCGGATCGCTAGTAAAGTATAAGGCTTAAAAATATCACCGGTTCAGCTTAGTATTTAACTGATATTTCAAGCCTGTCCGATGGGATGTCACAAATTCGCAAAAGCGGCGTCCCATAAAAACTTTCACCCGTAGAGTATGAATTTTCGAATTGTAGATTATGCACCGAGGGGATATCCTTTATCCCCTCGGTGCATAATGTCGTGTCTCACGTGCGTCTTTTGAATCCCAAACGCATTGATGGATTTGGGAGTCGACTCCCGAGCGAAGTGAGGTATTTAAGGTAGGCCCTCATATTATGTCTATATTATGTCTTCGAAAACACAGCAACGATATGTAGAAGCAGTCCAATGATATGAAGAAGCAGTCCTTGTAATTCTGTAGAAATTCGAGAATATCATCCATACGTAGTTAGAGTATCAAGAATAGATTTCTTCTGGAAAAGGTTCCTTTAATCCAGTACAACATTATGGCCCGGCTATGTCCCCGTCCAATAATGACTCACTTTAGTTTAGATTTGCATGACACTTATAATTTGACGTTTCGATCAGGTGGTGTGAAAAATCTTTTATTGCCACCTTTGTATTATCCATACATACCAAAGACTATAAAACCACTACTCTATGATACATACTAATATTATTATGAACTATGAATGTGAAAGTAACTCTTCTTTTACCTTTGACTGAAGGGATTTGGATGAAGTTTGGCACACGAGTAGACCATGTCCTGAAATAGAATATTGGATATTTTTCATCCCGGTATATTTTTTTACATTCACGCGGGCGATACCGCTGACAGGAGCTAGTATACAGTAAAAAACAAGGAACTATTGTGTGCAAATTTTCAAGCTTTTAATTTAGACCCAACAGCGTGGGGCTGTGCGATGAATTGTCTGACAGTAAATGAATAAATTTATCTTTATTAAGTACCTAAGTTCATTGGTTGAGATAGGGCAAAAATTTGGACACCTACCCTTGGGTAGAACAGATTTTTTTGAGCGGTAACACCTAGGTATTTCTAGAAATTAAAGAGTGGCAGGATCGAATCCTACTACAGCTTGTATTACGCCAAAGCTCTTAGTGTGCATTTCAGTGGCTTTGGACTAGCTAAGTGCCCCGTGAAAGAAAAAAACTCAATAAGATGCCGTTTGGTTTTAATTTTTAATAAAGTGAACAATTTTTAAGGAAGAAAACCATTTCTGAATTTCTTCGTAAAATAGGTACCTACCTACTTAGGCAAAGTAAAATATAGGCAAAAGCTATATTTTTGACTTTTTAAGAGTTTTAGAATCAGTCACCCGTTGCAAAGTGTCCGGTTTGTTATCGGACCCTTTTAGAAAACCCCACCCGGACGCTCTTCAAACTCAGCCTAGGGAAACCCGGACGGATGGCAGCTCTATTTAAGATTAAAGACGAAACACAGTAACCTTTAAGGAGTAAACAAACTGTGGGACATGCAAGGACCTTCAAGTGTCGAGGATTAAATTTTACTAATATCTATATTCTATACTTACAATAAATCTGAAGAGTTTGTTTGAACGCGATATATCTAAACCACAAGTCGGATTTGGAAAATTATTTTTGTATATGATAGCCACATTTATGAGGAAGGCTACTGGCTACAGGAATTTCCTACGGGAACGGAAAAAACGGGAAATGCGCGTACGAAGTCGCGGGCAAAAGCTAGTAATATTATAAAACTGAGGAGTTTGTTTGTTTGGTTGAACGCGCTAATCTCAGGAACTGAAAAATTCTTTATGTGTTGGATAGCCCATTTATAGAGGAAGGCGAGGTTTTTTAAAGTGTGCGTGGATGGCCAAATCCGAAACAATGAGAAATATCGAAAAACACTCAAAGGAGTCTCGACCCCGATTTTTATGAAAACTAAAACTTCATCATGGGATTTTTGACAAATCGGTTTTCCTAGCCAGAAATCGGACCAGTTGATTAAAAAGAAAAAAAACATCCTGTATTATAAATTTATAACACCATTCGAATGTGTTGCTAATAAGGATTAAATTCTGGGAAGTAATATACTACAAGGCAAACTAAAGGAAAGAGCTAACTTTTTTAAAACGGGGATCGTTCATGGGCCTATGCAAATCCACTTGCGGCGGATGGCAAGCTAACGAATGGCACTACGCTACGTCGAGACACGCACAAGTGACATGTTCTGCAATACCTAAATAACAATTCACATCACAGGTAATCTACGATGTATATTATAGGTAGTTCACATAGGACGGCCACAATGCTTAGCTAGTAGAGTTGTATCTATACGCTACAAGGCTATGTCTTCGTAACACTGACTGGCGCCCGACTGCCGGTACCACGCGGTCGCGTTCGGACTATTAAAGATATTTCGCCGTAGCAGCCTAATATTGCAGGGTTTAATAACCACGATACACATGAGGAAAGATATCTTCCCCTCTACCCCTTTTTAAAGGTTAGTTTTGGAAAATTAAGGGCAACGATTTTCATTTTTGTGCTGCTGATTCTTTGGTTTCAGGATCAGCGCAACTGTCTACCCCGTTCACCCCGCAAGGGGTTGATTGTACCATTATCAAACCATTGAAATGGATAAGGATTTATATCATGATACCAAAATCACCACTATTCCATTCCACCCGGGTTTTCTACACTAATATTATAAAGAGGAAAGATTTGTTTGTTTGAAATGAATAGGCTTTCAAACTACTGGACCGATTTGAAAAATTCTTTCACCAATAGAATCCTACATTTTCCGTGATGGTCATTCAGTAATAATGATAGGCATAGACATAGGACATATAAAATCCCATAAAACATAGGCCATCTATTCGTTTGACTTTGTGACCTATAAATATGATAATTCGTAGCTGGAGACGTAGGTCACTCTTTTATTTATTTATTTATTGTATTCAAATTCTAATGGACTGTCAGCATGGAGTAGTAATAGTATCTCCTCATCTTCAGTATCACTGCAAATTCCAAAATCTTTCTCTTTCTTAATCTCACTATTTTATTGTTCCTTCTTTCTAATTTTTTGCAATAATCGGTATATTCTATATTCGTTCGTCTTTTAACATATTTAGTGACGTCATGATGTTGTGCTAACTTTAACCTAAAACTAAAAAAAAATATTTTAAAAATTAACATTAACATAAATATGATAAAGCTTGTTTAGACTTAGACACTAACACAAAATGTAACGTTAAAGATAACCTTATAAATGTCGTTTCAACATAGATTAATATCTACAAAAATAGCGCACTAACCCTAGCAACGCGTGTGTGTCCTGAAAGATGTCAGGGAGCAGCACTGAGTTGATTGAAAAAAATATCGCCATATCGCTAGTCAAAAACAAGTCAAACAGAATACAGATTTTTAAAACGGCGCACGTTGATTCGGGGTATGTTATCTTTCTAAGGTTAAAAAAGCTCCAAGCCGCAAACATAAAAGCGTCAGCGTGATTGTAAAGAAGCACAATAATCGTGATCGCGCCAAGGTCCAACACACGGCACGTGGGTAAAACCTTGGCAGATAGAGAGGGGACGAGTTTCCCGCGCTGCATTTGTTGTTTACGCGGCGTGTCGCGGCGGACAGTGAGGTCGACGACCTCGTGCCGCACCACGCCGCCATATTTTTGGTAATAAATAATAGATAGAACAGCGCAGCGCAGCACGATCGATCAGACCGCGACCAGTGCGGCGGCGCGTGCTTGGCTCTGTACCCAAAACATTGCACCCCCACTCCCCAAAGAACGTGAACGCACTTAGAAAGCACACTACCTACGTAAAATCTTATCTATGCGGACTTGCGAAGTAGACGCTGTTTTGTTACCATTCTGTAATGGAAACAGTAGGTATAAATGAAATATGGTGTCGACAATTTTGTGAAATGCACGAGTAGGTAAAATGTCACCCAGCTGTACATGATTTTAAATTGTAATGATTTGGTTTGACGCAAACATGTTTTGTCAATTTTTTTATAAATTGTGTGATACTGATAACGACACCATAACATGATTATTTTCTTTATCTGTCATTTACTCATTTGATTTCTATGAACACCTACAATCTTAAGCTATAATACCTAGGTGTTTTTTTTTTAAATTTTATCTATTCATTGAATAGATTAAATTAGAAAAAAACAAGGTAGTTTTTTATGATTAGTTTAAATAACTTTTTATGTGGTAAAGAACTATAATTTCAAATAGTATGTATTGTCTATTCTTCATTTGACAGTTCGACAGCTTTTTGCGGACTAACTTTGAAAAAAACTATCGTCCCTTCTCTTGATTTATATAGCCGTCTCCCTAAATTTAAGATCCCTCTCCCAATAAATTTCCCCTCTCTTTTAACATTTTCCTCTCCTGACCTGCTTGTGGCGCTGATGACTTTCATCCGTCACAACAACATAAAATTATAGCCGTACTTATCTCGAAATCATTGTCTGTGTGGCATGCAACAATTTTAAATGTTTTAACAATTTATATTTATTTACGTAATTTTATTATTTGTTTGTTTCAGTCCCGTACTAACCCAACAAGTAATCAACTGTATTGTTTGAAGAATTTAATTAGTTTCTGCAGGAATCTTCGCTCCCTCTATTAATTAGTAAAACAATGCACACTTGCTTCTCCAATCTACTTTGGACATTGGCAGAATAGTCGACATCGGCTTTGTTTGCCATATATAAAAATAGAATAGAAAAAAACTATCCTTATTACCAGAGACGTATTCGTGCGGTTAACGATACACTAAAGTGGTTTTCAATAGGGGTTTTGCAAAGAATTTTACTATTTTGTATCGTGAAAGGCTAATTTAATATTCATGAACGGTTAAACGATTAACCCTTTCAATGTAATCAGTTATTATTTTTGGCGTAAACGGTAACCCATGAACGGGTTAACCCTTTTCCCTCGAAGGGTTATACGGGTTTCAAAAGAATATTCAATACATCGGTTACTTGAAGTGTTATCGTTATAGGTGCCATTGGATTCCGCTTAGAAAGAAAATCTTATTATAAGGTAACAGCTCATTACTTTAGAAAAGCAGACAGGAAACTAGAACATCTTCTAAACTAGCCTTACCATTATTGTTAAAACTGTTACGAGCTTAGGGTTCGTGACAATAAAAACAGCCGATTAAATGACCAAAATGACACTTTAATTAATCAACATTAATAACAACTTTAAAACTCACTAATTGAAAACACAATTGCACCACTGATCGCAATCGAAGTTCGCTCTCGAAGTTGTCGCTTGTATCGCAAATTCAATACCTACTGAGTCGTTCGCTTTTTTTTTTTTTTTAGGTATGACCACTACCAAGTTAACACACTTGGGATATCAACTGCTTAACCGGACTAACTGAGTCGTTCGCAGGCTATGCGGGCCTTATATAGGTCGGCAGATAATTCCAGAACCTTCTAGTACTTATAGAAACATCTAGAAAGTTCGAGTACATACCGGTCCCGACTAACCAGATATCGAAAACTCTAGAATGTTCTAGCATCGAAATATCTAGAAGGATCTTGACTCTACTAGTTCTGCTACTTGATACTAGATGGCGTGTGTGTTCGTTGGTTATGTAATATACTTGGTACCTTCCTAGTTTCTGCAAGGATTTGCGCGTCAGTAATAAATAATGAATCAAACATTCCAGTTACTACATAAATAACTGATTCGGTAAGTTACTACTCGAATAGTTTTCTTACCTCCTCCGATTAAAAATTATCGCAAAACTAATGTGACAAGTTTGAAACGCTACTTTGATTATGTTTTTCAAAGGATCTGCATCTTCATTTCCTACATAATTATAATTATAGATAATAATATATGGAAGATCACGGTCTTCTGTAACAGGTATCCCCATACTTTCAATTAAAAGAAGGCTTCTATAATAATATTGTCGTGAATTCGTGATTGGATGAACTGTTGACAGTTAATTCAACAAATCACGAGTTCGAAAATTTTCTTTCGAGAAACTGGGCGTTATGTCATAAAGGCCACCGTACAAGTCATTTTAAAACGTTAGCTCACGGAGCCAGCATAGAACAAAGAATGCAACAGATCGCAACAACAAGTTTATTCAAGGCCAAGCGAACTGTAAAAAAAACGTTGTTTTCGGATTATTGTTTTGATAAGACTTCAAGGTGTATGTTTCTTGCGCACTCGCTTATCGGTAACAAATTCTTAATATTTCAATGTCTACTAAATAAACATAATACAATAGTTAATTGTGGTAAGTGTGACAAAGAATTACAATGATTTGGCAGTCTGAAATCATCTCATGCTTTTTACTTGTTTATTTTTATCAGTCAGTTTCTTAGCGAAAAACGATGTTCTGCTACATAATATACTAGGTAGGTAATCAAAATCACGCTATGTCATGAGTTCTTGACATCATCTGCCTAGCCTTTTCCCAACTATATTGGGGTCGGCTTCCATGCAAACCAGATTCAGTTGAATACCAGTATTTTACGGGGAGTGGCTGCCTACCAGACCTCCACAGACCACAACCCATTAACTGAACTGGGTAGCACGGTACTTCTCGGCAAGACTAGAGCACACTAGAGTCCGATTTTCTGGTTTCCTGCAGTCCATATTTCCGTAACGACTGCCAAAGATCTACAAATGCCAGCCGGGACCAACGGCTTAACGTGGATTCCGAGGCACGGAGGAATCTCTGTATGTTAAGATAGTCACCCATCCACAGACCGACCCTGGCAAGCGTTGGTTAACCTTGAAGATCGACCTGTGTGACTGTTATTATTTAGACACGAGCTCCTCATGAGTTCTAGACATAAGTTACAACTTTGAAATTAAAATATCTTAACACCTAATATGCAGAGTAGCAGATGGACAATCGAACATGCGACGCCATAGGGTGAAGGGTCGTCTTAGGGGCGGAGTTTCAGGAGTTGGAGTTATACGTTTAGGGGCACTATGAGAGGTTAAGAAATGTAAAAAAAAACATTAGGGACAATTTTCGATATTTGTTTAATTTCGGATATTCTACCAATTTTATTGCAGTAACGGGTTAACCTTGACCATAGAAATCCTTTAGGTTCTGAGAAGGCCAGCATTGCGACGACGACGCACCGTTTGAGCTAGGAATTTTTTTTTAAAAACGCTCTGTATTTCCAAAATGGTTGCTCGGATGAAAATCTTTTCTGAAAAGACTTTGTTGCTCTAGTCGTAAACTATGAGATGACGAATCGTGTGTCGATCGATTTTCAGCTAGTCAGCTAGTGTAATCCCTGGGGCGCAGGACTTTCTTTTCAGTCTTTCAAGTCCTCACGTCATATAGCTGCTCTCCAACCCGCCATAGTTTTCAAAGAGGTTGAAGTCATTCTTGAATATTTTTCGAAAACTAGATTAATGTAGGTACATAGACATTGTTTTTTTCATGCATTGATAAGTAGTAGGAACGCATTATTACATGTGTGTGTTTACATTTAAATACTTATACATGTTTATTTTCCATTTTTGTTTTGTTTAAATTGATTTCATTTAAAAATTACAATTATTAAATATTTAAATTAAATCCAAATTTCAATTTGATTGCAATATAAATAACTAGCACTTCGCCCGCGACTTCGTCCGCGTGGATTTAGTAGGTACTCCACAAACTTCAACGCCCCCTCTATCCCCATGCATTGATACGATTCTCCCCAGTTCGCTCAAGCCGCGACATTTTTCTTACTCCGACCATGTTTATTACCGTCGTAACTTTTGAATGAAAGGTCCGATTTGAATAATTTAAAGTGTAGTTTACACGGACATAATCAACCTTAATTATCAAACCATTTAAATGGATAAGGATTAATATCATGATACTAAAATCACCATTTTTTATTTTACCATGGGATTTGCTTGAATAATTTGAACAAAAAGCGGTCATAGTGACTTATCCATAATAGTTAGACATATGGTATCGCGGACTTTTTTGTAGATATTGATGACCTCTATAAAACTGTAGTACATCACTTTGCTCTATTGTCAATAGATTCCGCAGCGTACGCGATATAAGGATTTTTTCTCACACCTTGGGTTACATTATCGAAGTTTTCATACGGATCCCTAACTTTTTTGAAAATATTCTATAGCCTATGTCCATCATCGATAATGTAGGATTCTACTGGTGAAAGAATTTTTCAAATCGGTCCAGTAGTTTCGGAGCCTATTCATTTCAAACAAACAAACAAACAAATCTTTCCTCTTTATAATATTAGTGTAGAAGTGTAGATAAATCAAATACACGTATAAATTAAATGTCAATATTAATATTCATTAAATAAATTTAAATTAAATAAAAAATATACATGCATGAACCCCTCAAGTATAGAGGGTAAAGGCCTCCTCCAGAGAACCCCAGCGGTCGCGATCTTTGGCTTCTGTCAGCCAGTTTTTCCCTGCAACTCGTGTGATGTCGTCTGTCCATCTAATAACAGGTCTTCCTCTTTTCCGAGTGCCTCTTGGACCTGGCCATGAGGTCACGCGGATTGTCCATCGCTCGTCAATCATTCTCGCCACATGTCCTGCCCATCTCCATTTTAACTTTAGAGCGTAGGTGAGAGCATCTATCACTCCTGTTTTTTGCCTGATGGTAGTGTGGCGGATTTTCTGGCATTTCCTTATTTTTGCGACACTTCTTTCCATGCTTCGTTGGCAGGACGTGATTTTATTTTTGACCCTTCGTGTGAACTTCCACGTTTGACAGGCGTAGGTTAGTGAAGGCAAAAGACAAGAGTCCATGACTTTGCTCTTGATTTTCATTGGCATCTGACTTTTTAAAATTTCCTTCAGACTCCAAATCTTCTTCCATGTTGCTATTATTCTTCTATCTACTTCTGCGTCGTTATTAAGTTTTTGGAAAGAAATTTGTTTGCCTAGGTAGATATAGCTTGAAACGTACTCTACTGGCGTGTTGTCCAGATATATAGAGTTTTGAACGGCATTTGTCATGAGTTTTGTTTTGCTCAGGTTAATTTCTAGTCCTACCTCTCTGCTTGCTTGTTGTAACGCTTGTAACATTGACTCCAGCTCTGTGCTATTTTCTGAAAGAAGGACAATGTTGTCGGCGAACCTTAGGTGACTAATATGTTTTCCTTCTATGCATATACCTGTTTTATCCCAATTCAGTTTTCCGATAATCGTTTCCAGTACTGCTATGAAGATTCGAGGCGATAGGGGGTCCCCTGAAAGGTAGTAGTTTAACTTAATTGAAACTATGGTAGACGCCAGCCGGTCGATTCTGTCGACATCTCACGGTGTACACCTAGGCGGAGTGAACGTCAAGTGAGCTGTCATTCCATCTTATTTGTATGGTTTGACAACTCACCTGTCGTGCACTCCGCCCAAGTGTTCACTTCGAGATGTTTACAGAATTGCACTGCAGATCAACTTGCAATAAAGTACTTTGACCTGTCCCTAATATCCCTTCCCTTCGTTGATACCCGAACAATACTATATGAACCGTTTAGAAATCCATTCAGGACAGCTTTTCTTCTGAAGCCAATAAATGTATGTGGGTCAATGACCATTACTGCACATTTTCAAAAAAAATATAAAAAGATAGAAATAGTAGGTATAAAAAAAGGTAGGTAGGTATTAAAAATAAGTAAGAATGCATTGATGTATTAAAAGGAGGTTTTTTACAAAGGGGTCTATGATTATGAGTTCATAGGTTAACTGATAATATTCATAGCTTTGTGTAATAAAAGAAAATATCCTATTATGGTTGGAGTAGGTACTTGTCATACTTCTATTATATGAGATAACACTACAATAGGTACTATTATATGGGTACAGTTATTAAATAAGTAGTTGCGTAATCTGTGGAGTACCGGTACAGACAACTTTTGTTTTATCTGAGTGACCACCCACGAACACAAGATTACATTTAGTTTAGGCAACTTTTCAATACCTGAGTCCCTACTAATATTATAAATGCGAAAGTAACTCTGTCTGACTGTTACGCTTTCACTTTAAAACGGCTGAACGGATTCGATCGTTATAAAATTTGGCAGATAGGTATTGCAGTGTTATTCACTGCATGGTTTTTATAAAACTATTCTATTGACAAAATTTTGACACGTACTCGTACTACGGAAGCAGTCGTGAACTCGTGACATGAGTCGTTGTGAATCTTCGATCAATAATTAATCGAAGTTGTGAATCAATGTGATTTGGAGAAAAAACCTAAATTTTAGTGTGTTTTCAGAGGCCTAACATTGTTCGTTGTGTGTCAGTCACCAATCTATAGGTACTAATATTATATGTATAGAGGTAAAGTTTGTAAGGCCGTGGGGGTAATCTCAGGATCTACTGAACCGATTTTGAAAATTTTATACCGTATTCATGAGCAAAGGAAGGCTATACGGGAACGGGAAATTCCTACGGGAACAGGAAAAAAGGGATATGCGCGTACGAAGTCGCGGGCGAAGTACTAGTATCTATGTAATATAATATTAGTGTTTTTAAGACGACCCACTGACCACATTTTGGTACCTAAGTATTCTTGAATCCACGTGGAACTTCGAAAGAGAGCACCGAATAACTTTGGTCCCATTTGAGTATTATTTTTAGGCCAAACTCCACAACTGAACGCTCAGTTTTAAAAACGTGTTGCAGCCGTGTTGAAAACCGGCGATAATCTTTACAAAAAATAATTAACAAATAATTCAAACGTCTTCTTAGTTTTTTTTTTTTGACGACAGCTTCCTGTTATTTTTTTTTACTTTAATAGTTTCTATTTTTGTTTTTTTAAATTTCGGTAAGTATTTATTTTATTTAACAAAATTATACGTTTTAATGTGGTAAATTGTTTGTTTTTATTTTTGCTACAGTATACATGTCAATATGTATAACCTGGTACCTATATGGAGGACATAATTATTACGCGATAAACGACATCCACGCGGGCGGAGCCGCGGGCAAAAGCTAGTATAAACCTAGAGGCGATCAGTGATATTGTGAATCTCACTCCTAACAACTCAACCCTATAATAAGCGGCAAAAATATTATTTTTAATTGGAAAGATGGATTTACAAATAAATATTTATTTTATTTTATTTTTAATTAGGTAGGCAAGTCAGTCATTATCATGTACTTACTTTATAACGAGCGAGAATTTATAGCCATAGGTAGTAACCTCCTCGAGTAATTTTATTGTTAATGAATTCCTACTAAAAACTCGCTTTTATATCGCCTACAAGCACGATAATGGAAGCAGTCGTCATCGTCAGACCGTTCACCGAGTCACCGGTCCCCGCCATCGCGCACATTTCGCTCGCTGCCTCGCCTGCGCCGCACCGCCGCCGCGGCCGCCGCGCCGCTCGCGTCTTTGCGGAGAAGGGCACAGAGTTGTTTACACCACCGCTCACACCACGTGGTGTGCACTGAGTATTCATCATGGTCACGTGGTTCTGTTAACTATTTTACAATTTCAAAGCAATCTAATTCAAAGCTCGGCTGAACTACAAAACTGTATTACTAGTTCTACCCATAATCAGATCGAAAACAAATACGAAACGAAACGCTACCTGAGCTCGGTGGCTGCCGTGCTTGTCTGCTCCTCGCGATCCACAGTTTATAAGTATTCAAGAGATCCTTCAGTACAATATTTCACTTAGTCACACAGCACAAAACACTTTGTGTATTTTTTAGAATAACCACAACAATAACATCACTATTGTAAACATAATACGCGGCAAACAGCGGATAACGTGCGGACGAGTTATCACAAACGACGCGCGCGAACGACTGAGGGAGGGAAGCGGAGAGCGCGGGGCCTGCCGTGCCGTCGACCCAGTCGAGGAATGCGGCTCGGCTCGCCCGTTCTCGCGTGCTTATTTTTTTGCTCAGTCCGATGGGACGCTCAGGGGGCGCTCTTCAAGCGCGCTCTTCCTTTAGCTAGGCTTTATTTGAACACAGCTTAAAAATGGATTCTTATTTTGAAATTTATAGTACCTACCTACCTATGCTTTGTATTTTTTTTTATCAGCCCATGGTGTTCTACTGCTGGGCAAAGGCCTCCAAGTTCTTCCAAGAGTTGTATAGGTAGTTGATTTAAATTTGGCCTATAATTATTTTTTTATATAAGTAAATCTAAATGAATCTGTGTAATTTACTGTCTTAATAACGAGTGGTAGTAGGTAAATTAAAATGCACTTGATTTACTGATCCTTTAAATCCTATTTCCTTCCTAGGTAGGTAAGCTAATAAAACCTAGATCCAAAAAGATGATGTACCCTACGCATTCTCCGTACAAGAATTCCTATGTAGTTAACAACTTATCCGTTGATGATATTTTGTACAAAAACTTTTTCACAAAAAAAAACCGACTTCCAAAAAAAACACTACAAAGTACAAAATAAATTTAATTTAAGTCGGTGTCAAATAACGAAGAAGCAACCAAAAACACCGACTTCCGAAATAAGTCGGTTTTTTTTTTGTGAAAAAGTTTTTTATTTTCCACTTTTTAGTGGTACCTACACTGGAAAGCAAAAATATGCAATTTCGTATGATTTTTCCAGATATTTTTTCCAGCTACTTATTTGGATTTAAAACCAAACTGCTGAACCGATTTTGATAAAATTTCAATGGGAACCAATAATTGAGAAGTAGGTATCCTATCCTTTCACATAAAACAGAATTTTTCAAATCGGTTCATAAATGACGGAGATATGAGGTAACAAACACAAAAAAAAATACAGTCGAATTGAGAACCTCCTCCTTTTTTTGAAGTCGGTTAAAAAATTGCAATTTTTGCAAATTATGGGAAAAAAAAAGACAAAAACAGCATTTTTTATTGTAAAGATAAAATAATCTGTTTCCAACATTGAAACGAATCACAATCACAGCGATTTGGCATGCTTAAAATCAGTTCATCAAAATCACTTTGAAGAATGGCCGCCCACGTTCTTTCTAACAAGTCAAAAAGTTGTTGCGAGGTATGTACGGTATCCGCACTCGGCAGAGCTCTTCTTTGGAGCATATCCATTGTATGTTCAGTTGGGATAAGGTCTGGCGATTGAGCAGGCCACGGCAGAACGTTCAAAGTCAAAGCATTTATTTCAAATAAACCATTTACAGGTACTTTTGAATTGTCAGAGTCAGTCAGTCAAAAACATGAAGCTATTTGCACGTTCCAAAGCGTAGATCTCTATGGAGAAGAACGTGCAAGAAACTCCACGGACACTCTTTTAAACCATTTTATGATTTACAATCATCCTGGTTACATTATCTTGGTTGCTTCTATATGTGAGAACAATGTAATAAAAGAGAGAAAAAAAAGAATTCTAAGTATCAAATAAACTATTGAAATAAGCCAGCGACAGCTAAGAGATGACCAGTCTCCACTGATGGCGCCCGTTCACAAACATGACGCGTGCATCAGCACCATTCAGCTCAACCATTTTGAAGGGAACCGAATGATCCGATACACGCGCCACCATCAGCGAGACATTCGAGTGAGCATGACAAACCCTCAACTGCCCCTGCTCATTCATGTCAAACAAGGAAACCATCTATTAACATAAAAGGCTCCATGGTCTTCACATTTACAGGATTCCAAAATAAAAAATGCTTCTACTTTATATAAAACTATAAATGATTGTTGATGCGAGCATTGGAAAGAATGCTTGTTATGATATGATTCTAGCCGTGTGTGGACGTGCATTGTCGTGCATTAGTCGAAACGAATCACCCAACCGGCTTCGCAAAGGGTTCACGTCTAAAACAATCGTCTTCACATAAATCTAAGCATTGAGGTTAACCCGGATCCAAATGAGATCGGTTCTTCCACCGATCCAAAAACCGGCCCAAACCATTATTGTTCCCCCTCCATATGAATGAACTTCCGGTTAAAATTTCAAACGTTCTTGACGTCCAGAGGTCCTCCAAACTCGAGTACGTCTTGTATCCGGCCTCATACAGAAACGAGATTCATCGGAAAAGTAAACACGCCAGAATTCTTCCTCCCAATTTCTGTGTTCGTGGGTCAATTGTAAAAGGAGCTTAATATTACGGGGCGCTATAGGTGGAAATCTCAGCGGCCTTCGGGAACGCAGACCCACTTCACGTAAACGATTCCGGATGGTTTGGTCGCTTATCAGCAAGCCTGACGAGCTGTGGAGCCTTGTAACCAACTTCATGGCAGTCAGGTACCTACGATTACGTCGACCAGTATTTTAGATGTAGTGGTGTAGTGCCAAGAGCAACAGCCACAGTGCGTTGCCTGGAACCAGCTTGCAACATTCCGAGGGCTCTCATCATCTCTTCACGTGTCAAATGATGTCGTCGCTCCATATCGATGTATGTAGTAGGTATTTTAATATGCACTGGATCCTACATTCTACGGTGATCTCTCTCACTCAAAGGTTTGCTGGGAGAAAACTCAACTTTGAGTTAAGCTCGCCTTTGTAAATTAACTTTTCTTCACTGTTAAATTTATAAGTTGCTATGGTGTAGAAAGAATTAAGAATCAAAGCATTTTTTTTCCAGTTCCGATGTGAAAATTGCAATGGTTTTGTAAAAACGCTATTACACATTTTTATAGGAATCCTGATTGTCAGTTGATTTTCTATTTTAAAATCAAAATTCTTTGTTTAAATTGTGAAATTCACTAAAAAGAATCAATAAGGATCCAAAAGAGTTAAAATAATAAATGGTTACTCTAAAACGTACCAGCCGGTCGATTCTGACGACATCACACGGTGTACACCGAGGCGGAGTGACCGACAATTGAGCTGTCATTCCATCTTATTTGTATGGTTTGACAACTCACCCGTCGTTCACCCCGCCCAAGTGTTTACCTCTACATGTTAGCAGAATCGCACTGCTGATCGATTTTAAAACTTGTAAATTACCGGTTCATGCAGGTATTTATTTATTCGTCTTTTATCTGTATCGGATGATATTTGTATGGGACATCCGAACCCAAATCCAAACGGCGGCGGCGCTTCTCATTTATGGAAGAAAGCCCACCTTTTGGGCAAAAAAGTCGAGAAAGACTCCGTAGCACTTGCGCTTTTGGTCCAGCCGGTCGATTCTGTCGACATCTCACGGTGTGCACCTAGGCGGAGTGAACGACTACTGAACTGTCATTCCATCTTATTTGTATGGTTTGACAACTCACCCGTCGTGCACCCGCCCAAGTGTTCACTTCGACATGTTTACAGAATCGCACTGCAGGTTGTTTGTAACGTTATGGGTGAGATCTAATGCAGCGTCTTCGTTGAGACTCCTTATCTAAAACCGTATTGATTTTTAGAAATGATATTAAACTTTTCAAGATAATCAGTAAGGCAGTTGCTAAGAATTCTTTCCAGGTCTATAGTTGGTTACATTCGTTTTATCTCCACTCTTAAAGATTGGGTGGACTATGGCTTTTTAAAGGCTTTAGGGAAAGAGCGTGAGTCGATAGTACGCTTGCAGATATGCGTGTTGGGTCGGTAAGAGCAGTAATAGATTGTTATAGAATCTTATCAGGTATATTATCATGTCCGGTGGAGTAGTCACTGCGAAGGGTGAGTATTAGCCCGTACACTTGCACTTCGTTCACTGGCATGATGTTAAGAGAGTTGCACTGTAGGGGCTGAGATTGATTGCGCTCCACATGAGGTAATCTACACTGACAAAAAAATGTGTTAGTCTTTTTAGTATTCCCGCCATCTAATAGGTGAGTGCTTGAGGTCTGCGGCAGTGTTGGAGTTGGTGATTGGTTTTATAGCCTTCCTTCTTTAAACTATGATATTATTTTTTGCCTTTAGGAGCCCATATTTTTTTTCATTGGACAATAGAAGGTTCTGGAAGTAACTGACGCCCTATAAGATTTGCGATACGAGCGAATACTTCCGAACCGATCTTCAACTGCGGTTAAAGTGATCCGTAGTGAAATAGTGTTTTAGAATTAGTGAGTTTAAAGTTGTAATTAGTGTTGTCTAATTAATCGGCTGCTTTTATTGTCACGAATCCCAAGCTTGTAACAATAGTAATAAGTTACTCCACTTGCTCCTCTTGCAATTTTACTATTAATAAAAAATATTGTACAAACAAAATGGGTACCTATAAAAATAATTATATGACTGAATTATGTAGATTCATGTGTAGTGTGCTATATCATACAGTATGAGCTTTATCGATTGTTGTCGTAATTGGCGAAAATAACCATCCTTATCAATCTGGCGCGTACTTACGAACTCTACACACCAAAAATATGTCGTTATAAACAATTCATTATCATGTAAACTAAATGTGATACCAGCTTTACCAGCGCACTCTGAACGTGACTACACAGGTGGATAGACGCAAGAATAATGTTGTGGACTGAAGACTACTTACTACTTATTTTAAGCGAACCCTGTTCTTTGTACTTAAGTAAATAATTTCTTTAAACCTAAATATTGTTTAAAACTTACCTACCGGAATAATAATGGGTGTGTTATGTGAGGAATAACTATTTTTAATATAAGTAACAACGAACGATACATTATTTCGTTTGGTATAATTTTCATTTGTTATAGGTTTGTAATCATCAATTGTTGGATAGGTCGTTTAAAAATATTGAGGGTTCAGAATTAGAATCAGAAATATTTTATTTGTGATACATGGGTACAGTGGTTTGACATGTTTTAGGTTAATGTGCGCTATGAATCAGCCTATTATAGGCATACAAACAGAATTAATTACAATTTTTACATGCAAATAAAGAGCTTACTCGTACTAAACTACAAATCCATCCAAGGATCCGTTTGCTAAATGCCGCTGGCAGAGCATGCCAGCTAAACGGTTGTTTTTGGAGACGTGAAACAAATCATGGTAGGTACCTAGTAGCATATTTTTTTTTTTTTTTATGGATGGGAAATCGTCAAATGACTTCTCCTGCTCTGGGCAGAGCGGAAGGGAGTGTCAGACTCGTACTGACTAAAACCCATCCGTGCTCCTCCTAGCGCCCTTTGCTTTCCAGGGCCGCGGTAACTCTTTCGAACATAGTCCGCAACTCTGGCAGGCTCTGGCCCTAACGGGCTATGCTGACATCTCTTTGAGGCGCGCGTGGAACACAACGCGCTGTCGACCCGGGCCCCACGCGATCCCCGCATAGAGCCTCCGGCAGGAGGCGTTTGGACCCCCTAGATTGGGCAGAAGCCGTTGAAAGATGCCCCAGTCTGGGAGCCAAACGTCGGAAATGCTCGACGAAGTTCCATCGGCTATCGAGAACGAGTCCCAGATACTTGATCGTCGACCCGACGCCGATGTGAACCCCTTCTACCGTTATTTGAGATCCCGGTGGTGGCTTGTTCCGAGGACCATGAAAGCACATGGCCTCGGACTTGTGCAAGGCCACCTCGAGACCCAATTGCCGGATCCTCTCAACGACTATTGCAACCCCGCGTGTCATTAAGTCGGCCGCCGCCTGGTGCGATCCCCCCTGAGCCAGGACGAGCGTGTCGTCAGCGTAACAAATCACGCTGACGCCGCTAGGGAGGTCGGCACGCAGCACCCAGTCGTAGCCGATGTCCCACAGACATGGCCCCAGAACCGAGCCCTGTGGAACACCGCACGACATCTCTCGCCGAATCCACTCTCCCTCGTGACCGGGGTAGATGACAGCCCTACCCGTCAGATAGGACTCGACCACGCGACGGAGGTAGGTCGGCATCCGGTGATACCGGAGTGCCTCCCTAATGCAGCTCCAGGGAAGGGTGTTGAAGGCGTTGGCGATGTCAAGAAACACCGCCAAGACGACCCTGCCCCGGGATACTGCTACCCCCGTCGTGAGAGCTCTCACGCGTATGATGGCATCCACCGTCGAGCGCCCCGTGCGGAAACCGAACTGGTTCTCCGCCAGATCCGGCCCCACCCTCACCAGGTGCGCGACGAGGCGGTTTGCTATAACTCTTTCAAAGAACTTGCCCACCTCGTCGAGCAGCACGATGGGCCGGTATGCGGACGGAGAGTCCGCAGGCCGCCCCGGCTTCTTAATGAGGACCAGTTTCCCGGTCTTCCAACGAAGTGGGAACTGGCCCCTCTCCAAGCATGCGCTTAAGAACCCCCTTAGTCGAGGCCCGAGAGCCTCCAAGGCCAGGACCCAGGCTTTCCCAGGTAAGCCGTCGGGTCCTGGGGCGGCGTTTCTGGCCTTAAGCCGGTTGACCGCCACTCTCAGGTCTACCTCGATCACTTCCGGAACGTCGTCGTCGTCGTCGTCGGAATGGTCCGCAACGGGCACCGCAGGTGGCGGAGCCTTAGGCGGAGGAGTGTGCTCCCCTCGCGAAGGGAACAGAGCGTGAGCGCTCTGTTCCCTCGTCTCCGGCCCCAGCTTGTTGAGGACGTGGTGAGCCACGTCCTCAACAAGCTGGGGCCGGAGACTCTGCGTCAGCGGGGGGCCCAGGTGCGGAGCTTATCTCGCACCATTTTATAAGGGCGTCCCCACGGGTCCCCGTTCAGAGACTCCAGCATCTCCTTGCGAGCCAGAGATGCCGACGATATATTAAAAGTGTCGCAAGGTATGAATTACCAAATTATTGTCAATATGTCATGTACTTACCTATGTAAAATAAGAGATGGATTATTTATCAAAAAAATCGTACTTCATTCCTTGGATAAAACTTTGTTCTCAAAATGATAGGTTTATTCCTTTAGCTTAGTACTCACAAGGTATATGTCACCAAATATTCGAACATTGGGCACGGAGAGCTTAGGGCACCCCGTCTCGAACAGCAGTGCGATTCTGAAGTGCGATTCTGCAGTGCGATTCTGTAAACATGTCGAAGTGAACACTTGGACAGGGTACACGACGGGTGAGTTGTCAAACCATACAATTAAGATGGAATGACAGCTGTATTGTCGTTCACTCCGCCTAGGTGAACACCGTGAGATGTCGACAGAATCGACCGGCTGTAAACATGTCGAAGTGAACTCCTTTTTTTAAACCACCCAGATATATGGTGTAGGTACTTCCCGTTTTCCCCGTTAGCCGAATGCACGTTATGGGGACAACGGGAAATAAATTTAATCACGTCCCGCTGTCCCCGTGACGGGGATATGGCATACAGGAACAACGGGAATAAAGGGGAGTCATACTATTCATGTCAGGTTCCTAAAAACCCTGCAGACAGAAATAGGAGCCCCGGGGCTCCTATTTCTGTCAGCCCGGGGCGCGGCGCAGCGGGGCTTCGTCGAATGACCGTTTTCAATTAATTTGATTAAGTAATACGGTTATCATGACAAACCCATTATAATAAATCCCAACCTATTTATTTGATACTTGATATTATACCCCGATGATTATGTGATTTATTATGGAATTGCTTTTTTAAATTGTTTGGCAACTACATTTTGGTGTCAGAGCAACTATTTTGAGGACAAACCCTATTATTTAAGAAATTGAAAACTAATAAAATTGGCGATAGCTTAAATCATATCTACCCATTTATAATATTCTTTACTTAGTGTAAACAAATAAGAGATGTTTTTTTTTTATTATTATTGATAGGTACGCGCTTGACCACTTTCACACCTGATGGTAAGCGATTACTTGCTTTTCCTAGTTTTTATTGAAATAAACGCGTTTTTGTTGTGTAGTTCGTGTAGAATGACCCGATAAAAATTTTGCAAAATTCAGATCACGGGAGCTAAGTTCGGGTCACTCTGGCTCCCGTAATTTTCCATTCGAACCTAACCTATCCGTGCCGGGGTGCCCTAAGTTGCCAACCATACTAAACGAACGTTACAGAAAGTGTTGGTACCTATGGCATGTACCTACGAACGTTATATGTAAGTACCTAAGTAAAGTGTTGTTAGATGAAGTCGTTATTTTACGTTATGTTATTTAAGCTTTTGAATATAGAAACAATTTGTTCTCATAGTAAATTAGCTTTTGGCCGCGACTTCGTACTAACACACTTATCTCGTTTTTTCCGATCGTAGGAATTTCTGGAAATCCTCTCATAGTGCTCCCCTACACTCTGCAAGGAACCTACATGCTAAATTTCAGCTTTCTACGACCAGTGGTTCCGGCTGTGCGTTATATTATGTCAGTCACTCAGCAACGGAAGGATTTTATAAGTACCTATACATAGATAAGCGGCACAGAAGTAGGTAAGTACCAGAGTTGGTATAGTTACCAGAAGCAAGTAATGTAGACCACATACACACACTACAAACTACAACGAAGGTACAATACTGATACACTGAAAAAAAAATGTAAGTACTTACCAGTCATCCAGTACCTACCGTTTAATCTCCATCTTAACAAAAGAATGTCAATGTATTCCACAAAGTTTAATATGTACAAATATATCAAGATTTTTGTTGACTAAAAATATTATCAACACATAGCTGAACGGTCAAAGTGTGGTCAAAGTTCAGTGGAAATCTGTTTGGCTTATTATCTTTTAACACTTGAGCCGGCCATGACGGTCATGCGGCGTGCAAGCACATCACAACAAAACAGTGTTTTGCTTTAATAACAATAAAATAATAATAATAATATAGGTAATATAGGATATAATATGGGATAATATAGGTAGGTATGTTCCTAGTCAATTTTGGGAGGCTTCCGGCGACTGGGACCGCAACTAACTAGGACCGCGGTCCCAGTCGCCGGATCCGTAAAAAATAAATATTTTTCTTCCGGCGACTGGGACCACACATAGATAACTTAAAAAAATCTATAATTCAAGCCAAAATCGGTACAGTCAAACGAAAAAAAAATTAAAATCAAAAAGGTTTTTCCTTCAATTATTACATCTAAAAAATTTTCGTATGACTGTACATTTTTTGATTTCAGTTATCATTTATGAGTGGTCCCAGTCGCCGGAAGAAAAATATTTACTTTTTACCAATCCGGCGACTGGGACCGCGGTCCTAGTTAATTCGCCGTCGCCGGAAGCCTCAATTTTGGGATTCAGGAACGCAGCACTTACCTACCTTGATTGAATACGGTTACCGGCCTACCTAATTTCTATTCTTTTTTATAGCAAGAAAAATCCGATGTAAGTATCTAATAAATACTTACATAAGCGCCAGGGTTGCCCGCAAAATTCAAATTTTCTCACTTTTTTGCAATTTCTCAGGTCAGTATCAGGTTGTAGGTTAGTCAACATATGATTCGCGGTCATAGCAAGTACGTATTTACAACAGAACTGTAATAATTAAAATCATCATTACAACTCTCTCAGTTAGAATTGATGCCAAATGTTATGATTTCACTCAAATACTACAACACTACTACTACAATTTACTACAGCCTTGAATGAATTGCAAATGAATTTTTCACATTGCAAATTGATCTCAAATATTCACGAATGCGAATACGAATCATATCATTATCAAAATGCGCGCAAAATTTTAGAGGTTTGACATTTCGTGTCTGCCCTGTTTAAACCGAACCGAGCCTACGACGATGTTGCTGTATCTATGTTGCCCGACTGCATCACTCCGCGAAGGTTGAGGAGATCGTGGGGTACAAGAAGGTGAAGACCAACTGGACCTTGAGGGTCGAGAATTTGGAGCAGCGCCAGAACACCAACTTCAAATCGTTTGTGGTGCGGGTTCCGACACAACATCTCGAGAAGTTCCTAAAGGAAAACTTTTGGCCGTATGGTGTACCTATGTAGTTAACCGACGTTTTCACGGCAGGCTACGCGACACCGCTAGGTTATATTTTACTAGCACTTCTCCCGCGACTTCGTTCGCGCGAATTCAGTAGGTACCTACTCCACAAACTTCAACGCCCACTGTACCCCCTTTTAAAGTTTAGTTTTTTGGAAAATTAAGCACAACGATTTTCATTAATTACCTAGCCATTACTGCTTATTCTGTGGTCTCAGGAGGCCTTAGACAATGTGCCATTCAATTAGCGAATGCGACTGTCGAAATACCAAAATGTAGGAATTTGATCACGTGACATTTAGATAGCATCTGTCAATCCTATACATTTTTGACGTATTGACAATCGCCTTCGCCACACCACCGTTGACAGAATCTCACTTGTCTCCAGCCCAGGATCAGCGCAACTGTTCACCCCGTTCACCCCGTCAGGGGTTGATTGTGCAAAAATTGTTACATCTGTTTCAATTATCCCACTTTTAGTTTGTTCATAAAATTCCGATGTAAATTGAAGCAAGTAATAATGTCCTCCCCTAAAAAAATTATCATCCCTCCTTCATCCCTTACTTTGTAGTGTATTTTAAAAAAATACAAACATTTGTTACTCTTATTTTTTTATCGAAATCATTTATATGCCATGTTTCAACTTCATCGGACCAAACATATGATAAGATTCACTGAACCCCGGTTCGTGCAAGCCGCGACATTTTTCTTACTTAGCGATGTTTATGATGACCGTCGTGACACGGTAGGTACAGTCCGATTTGAATAATTTAAATTGTAATTTACAGGGACATAATCAACCTTAATTATCAAAACATTTAAATGGATTAGGATTAATATTATGATACCGAAATCACCATATTTACATTTCACCCGGGATTTGCTTGAATAATTTGAACAAAAAGCGGTCATGGTGACTTTACCATAATAGTTAGACATATGGTATCGCGGATTTTTATTGTAGATATTGATGACCTCTATAAAACTGTAGTTTATCACGTTGCTCTAAATATTGTCAATAGTTTTCGCAGCGTACGCGATATAAGGATTTTTTTTTGGTATTTTTTCACACCTTGGGTTAGGGATCCGTATGAAAACTTCGATAGTGTATTTCGAAGTTTTCATACGGATCCCTAACTTTTTTAAAAAAACTCTATAGCCTATGTCCATCAGGGATAATCTAGGATTCTAATGGAGAAAGAATTTTTCAAAGCAGTAATTTGGGAGCCTATTCATTTCAAACCAACAAACAAATATTTCCTCTTTATGTTATTATTAGAATTTTATATGTATTAGTACCTACAGTTCTTATATTTTGCCCACAGTTGCCTGAAATCAAAGGAATAACAATTTCACTCAAAACTGGTCATGAACTAACAACCTAGTCTCACGTTATCTTTGACCATGTTCGCAGATTCGCAGATCGGAGTAACTAAGCTAAGCGTTTTATTTAGACCTTTTTCTGACAAATAGCTAGTGGTCTTTATCTCATAAACTAGAGTCAATGTTGACAAAATCTGATATTTTCACGTACCTATTCATACTGAACTCATCCAATATTGACTTCCATATACTTACCACGCCGCAAAATGACTGTACCTACCTCTATTTAATCATTTCTTAAAAAGCCGTTTGTTTACCGGTGCAGTGTGATATGTAGGTACCTACTTAAAATATGGCTATAATAGTGCAATCAACGCAATGTTACACTGATTACTAGGGATTGCTCAATTCTGTGAAATACTTGTTTACTTCAGACACCAAATCGCATATTTGAAAGGTAGTTTGTACATACTATGTACTAGGTACATAAAACCCATGTCAATGAGAGGTGTGTGAGTACAACCTGAGAGGTGTGTACCTACAAGTCTACAACCTAATAATGGGTTGAGTGAGTCATTCACAAAAAGGTGTTGTGTGAAGTAAGTGTCTGAGAGTATTTTATTCGTCCTATATGCATGTATTTACTGTAGGGCCGTACATTATTATCTGCAAATGGCGCCACGGCGCTGGCGGCTGCTTATCAAGTCCGCCATTGAAAAACAGCGTTTACGCAAGCAGTATTTTATCAATGAAAGCAAGTTTTTTCTTATCGTCCACGGCTGTACTTGTATGAGGTGAGGACTCAACGATTCGATTTACGTTTTAAATGTTATAAACAACTTATCAAGTGGTTGCTTGGTACGATGGGTGAATTGCCCCTTGATAATACATAAATAATTAAGTTAAACTGTAAGTACTTAGGTACTTCATGACTATAAGTCTATAAGTAGGTACTTCGTAGCTATACTGTAGGTACCAATGCCGCAGGATTTGTGCCGCAGATTTTTTCCGGAAATATTCTTACATCACTGTTTTAAGTTCATCGTTTTGTATGTACTTACTTAAGTGCAATAAATCCCATCCAAATTCAATACCTACTTTCCAATATTATGAGTCCTATTGGAAAAAATAGTTTAAGTACAATAAAATTTCAAGCGATATTTTACCATCTTACGGATTTACAATTTTCCGGTGACATACCTACTTAGGTATGTAACAATTTGAACATTTTAACCTCAACGACGACGGAGCCCGCTACGCGGGGCCGACCCCAATATAGTTGGGAAAAACCTAGGCAAATGATGACATAAAAAAATAGATACCTACATAGGTACAGTGGAACATAGATACCTACTCCTTATTGAAGTCGGTTGAAAAGTAAAACTACCATCATATCAGTCGCGGTATGCCTAATGGGCCGCCCTCGGCAAGCGTAACCTCGACGTTCGACGCATATCTGCAGTGCGACTCTGTAACATATCTAAGTGAAACTTAGGCGAAGTGAACGACAAGTATTTGTCAAACCATACAAACAAGATAAAATGACAACTCACTTGTCGTTCCCTCCACCTAAGTGTACACGGTGAGTTGTCGACATAGACCGGCTGTATCTATTATTCTGTAAAGACCATAGATCTGTATTTTTTTTTTCAAAATTTTAGGCAGGTAAAGTAGTTTCGGAGATTTAATACCTAACTTAAGAATGGAATATTTTAAAATTACTTAGGTACCTTAGTTTAAAAGGAAAAATATTTTGAGACTACTACGATGAGCCCTTTGATTTGATATGTCACACGGTAGGTACAGTTAGATAGCCTTTTTTTTAAATTTTCTATTAAGCCCCCCTAAAAGTAACCCCATTTTCAACAATAGGTAGGTAATTTATATTCGTTACGCGTCCGTGTTTGGGTCACAGATGGTTATATGTGTGGGTATCTATCAAATTTCAAGTAAATGGGTCTAGGTAGTAGATTCGGAGAAAATCGGTTGTGACAGACGGGCAGACCGACACAAGACAACCGAGTGATCCAATAAGGGTTTCCGTTTTTCCATACAGAGATTCGGAACCATAAAAATCAGGATTTTGGCGGTTTCCTGTGTCGGCTCGACAGACAGCGCTTTTCATAAATTCTAGACTGAAAGTGTACATTCAACATAGGTAACTTTAGATATTTAGGGGGCATCAAAAACCGCTTTTATACTCTTCGTGCTTGAAGTATTCAAGTGCCTACTACTTACAATCAGCGTAGTACATACCTAGGTGGGTACATAAATCACAACGCGTCGTAAACTCGCCAAGCGGAGAACACAAAGTGATATAAAAATACTGACTATTTTTCGAGTTTGTTGATTCAGGTAGCGTGCCACACGATTATTATCCCTACGTCTCAGACCAACAAAAAAAGGTAGACGGCGCACTGCGAACATCAAAGATGAAGCCATCTTTTTATCTATGTGTGTCTCGAAGGGTTGCCATTTTTTATTTTTTTTCCCTATAACTTGGGAAACAATACTTTATGGGTAAGCTAATGTTGTGCAAGTCAGCAAAAGTAAGATATTGTTGAGTATGGTATTGTAACTTAATTTTTTAGAAAGATCTATACCTAAGAAACAAATTTTTACATCACACATACCTACATTCAATTAAGTAAGTTAAGTTATAAAAGGTTGTCGAAGCGTAACAAGCGTAAGTCATTATGTAAATTGTTTTAAAATAAAATAGGTAATTATATCTTTAATCAACTTTAATAAATTAAAAAAGACCACCATAACAATAGAACAATGACGTGTAAATGTTATGTTTATCATGCTTACATAAGAAATATTATTTATCATGAACAAATAAAGTCTTTTTCAACACATTTGCTCAAAAAAATGCATTTACGAAGACTGTATACATTATTCGAAAGTTAAATCTAACGCACCATACAATGGAATGTGCGGTAAAATAGGTACTCTCACCTAAGTACATATTTTACCGCCTACTCCGTTGAATAGCGCCGTACGTATCCTTTACAGTCTTTTTTTAAATTTATTTAAAGGAGTTTAAATAAGTACTAGAATAAAATATAAGCTCAATGATTGAACCTACTTGGAAGCGCTTTTGCACAATACGTTCGTCTCAATTTAATACTAAAGAGAAAATAAGACTAAAGATGTAGTTCCATTTGCAAATTCGCGCTATTTTCATACTACAAACGTCAAAGATTGTTGCGACTTTCCGACTATCAAAAAACAAAAAGTTTTTTTCAATACCTATTGTACTGTTTTCTCGCAAATGTGTTGAAAAACTTCAAATCTAAAATATTTTATACATTAAAAAAAAAGAAAATAGGAATATAACTCGAAGAAAGAAATCATATATTGTTTAATCGAATGGGGAAATATTAAATCGTATTATGGCAACCCTCACACTTAATGTCACTGCTTTCGTTTGTTGACGTTTTTGTTCCAAGTAACCTAAAATTCATAGTGAATTTATAATAAAAACGATGTTATTTCAAGTACTTACAAGTGAAAAGTAATTCCGTGAGACTTATTATGTGTTTTGCTATTGTTTTTACAAATTGTTACTACACAGGAAGGCATAATTATAGTTTTCTATAAATGTTTTCTAGACGACGGCTCGTGACGTACTAAGAGCGATGAGCATGGTTTTAGTGTAGGTGTGTGAGTGAGCTTGTGTATTTACTTGAAGGAGCACGGTTTGGTGGCTTCACTTTTGATGTTCGCGGTGCGCTGTCTACCTTTTTTTGTTGGTCTGAGCCCTACGTGTGCAAAAACTATGTTAATTGAGCTCCTGTAACCTACTGAGAAACATTTCATTTCCAAGGTTCCAAGAAATTTTATAAATTTCGTCATTTCGTACAATAATATTGACTGAGTAGAGAGAAATATTGCAGTTGAAGCAGTTAATTCCGTACAAACAATGTGCCTGCCTACGATAAAAAATATGTAGAAAACATAACACGTAGTATACACGTATATACAATAATTTCTGAGTAGTGCGTTTTTATTGGACATAATTGGCACATAAGTTTTCCTGGCATGGTCGGCGCATGATGTAATGCGTTGTTAGTAATGTGGCTCGAGTGTTCGATGCGCAGTTGACCCCAATCGCCCCCAATCGAAGGACTAAATTGTTTGTCCAATCAAGTGATATTATCTTTAAAAAAATATCGCAACGACCCACTATGGTCCAAAGTTCCGGATGGAATAAATTCGCAACGAAATCAAAACAATGCTGAATCTGAACTATATTTTTTCCGAATTCCGTTTAGCTTGCTGTAGTGCACCAATCAGGAGACAGTAGCGACATTGAGCTGAAAATTTCAGACAGTCGATGGACCTGCAGCAACTGGAGTAAACAGTTCCTTGAATGAAGACAGTAAATGTCGACCCCAATGATGGCCATTGAATGCAACAACAATTTGTTTATTCCACTACTATTTTAGAAACCAAAGACAGAAGTTTTTGCTTTTCCCAGAAAATCATATCTGGGAAAGGAAAAACTTCTGTTCCAGCCATTGACTGCTTTATTTACTAACTAGCACTTCGCCCGCGACTTCGTCCGCGTGGGGATAGTGGGTACTCCACAAACCGCAACGCCCCTGTACATATCCCCTTATAAAGGTTAGTTTTGGAAAATTAAGCACAACGATTCTCATTATTGGTTCAGCGCAACTGTTCACCCCGTTCAGCCCGTCAGGGGTTGATTATGCAAAAATTGTTAGGTACATGATCTGTTTCAATTATCCCACTTTTAGTTTATTCATAGAATTCCGACGTAAATTGAAGCAAGCTATAATTTCCTCCCCTAAAAACTTATTCACCCCTGCTTCACCCCTTATTATTTATGTACCTAGTTGATTTTCGAAAAATCCAAACATTTGATATTCTTATTGTTTTATCGAAAACATTTACATGCCGTGGTGTTTCAACGTCATCGGACCAAGCATTGATACGATTCTCCCCAGTTCGCTCAAGCCGCGACATTTTTCTTACTCCGAGCATGTTTATTACCGTCGTAACTTTTGAACAAAAGGTCCGATTTGAATGATTTAAAGTGTAATTTACACGGACATAATCAACCTTAATTATCAAACCATTTAAATGGATAAGGATTAATATCATGGTACTATAATCACCATTTTTTATTTCCCCATGGGATTTGCTTGACTTAATATTAACAAAAAGCGGTCATGGTGACTTATGCATAATAGTTAGACATATGGTATTGCGGACTTTTTTGTAGATATTGATGACCTCTATAAAACTGTAGTACATCACTTTGCTCTATTGTCAATAGATTCGGCAGCGTACGCGATATAAGGATTTTTTCTCACACCTTGGGTCACATTATCGAAGTTTTCATACGGATCCCTAACTTTTTTGAAAATATTCCATAGCCTATGTCCATCTCTGATAATGTAGGATTCTACTGGTGAAAAATTTTTTCAAATCGGTCCAGTAGTTTCGGAGCCTATTCATTTCAAACAAACAAACAAACAAACAAATCTTTCCTCTTTATAATATTAGTGTAGATAAATCATGCTCGTCTGACTTTGGCTGCCAATATGCAGTATTATTCTCTTTCATTTCTTCTCCTCCAGTACAGAACATAAAAAAGCGGATGTCCTTTTTCGAAATTTAATCAGAGCGATGATTGACTGACCTATGAGAATGTAAAACATGTTTTCATTATCGTGTCATGCGTGTGAGTTGCTGCGAAGTATTTCCAAGGATGCTGTCACACATCGCTCTAGGGCGTCGATCCCCTGTTATTGCTAATTGACCCGCTGGAGGTGACAACCGTCTCGACTTTTAGCATGTCCGTTTATTGATGCCAATGCAAAAACTATTGAACTAATTTACTGCGCAAATAAGAAGGACGAAGGTAGATATTTAGACATTCATTACAATGATTTAGAGAAAATGAACAAAATTGGGATACAATATTTCTATCTCTTGCATAACGCCTGTGTGGGATTGGGTTTGATTAGATATCTTCGTAGCATGTCTGATGAGAAATGGGCGAAAAGAACCACCGAATGGATCCCATTAAACTACAAACGAGCGAGATCACGGCAGGCAGGCTGGGATGGCGAGACAAGCTTGATTCTTACCGAAAGGACTGGCTGAAGTCCGAATTGTGTGCAGTGGGACAATACAGGCTAGCTTGTTTGGCCGTTAGTACGTCCGACTCGCACTTGGCCGGTTTTTTTCAAATTTATTTCCAAATATTGATAGCTTTTTGTCTCGTAATTGTGAGTCGTTGAGTCACGCACGCAGGGTTCCGTACCATTATAAATATAAAAAAACAACAAAAAAAATCACGTTTGTTGTATGGGAGCCCCACTTAAATATTTATTTTATTCTGTTTCTAGTAGTTAGGTATTGTTATAGCGGCAACAGAAATACATCATCTGTCATCATCATGTCATCACAATTCAGCAGCACAATTCACCTACTTACATGGGTACCTATGTAAGTAGCTGAATTGTGCTGCTATCTACATGGGCTATCCTTAATTCATTGTTGAATTTCTTCTTGTATGTACTAGTAACTGACTTGCAGCATGCCAAAGCAGCCTCTCGATTTCCTAGCTAGTAGCATTGTGCCGAGATGTTGGAGGGATAATCAGCTAGCAAAACATTAACGGAAAATAAAGTGAGTTAGTCTCCGCAGCCAAGCCCGCATCGCACTAAAACAGCGATATAATAATTCATAATAAAGTTGTTACATTTTTATATTCTCTATTTAAGTTTGGTGTGCATTTTCTGAAACTGCGGAACTACAATAAACTCGTTCAAGTTGCTGTCATAATATTGTTCAAAGGCAATAATTTGCTCCGGTAATTGTTGTGAACACTGTTTGTTAAAACACATTACAAGTGAGTTAGTGCGATGCATTTGGCACCCGAGCTGAATGAGACTGCGTCTTGCGACGCAGACATAGGATTAACGAGTACTACTTCAGTATTATTTTGAAACGATTCGACGCGTACCGTTGACACAAATGCGTAACTTACACGAATACACGATACAATGAATTTGTTAATGTAGGCTGGTACGATGGTCATGAAGTACCTACTACATATTTATAATAACGAAGCCTAGAAGACCGACGCAAGAGCCATTTTTTTCAATATTCGTGAGATCCACTAATATGTCCCAGAGATATTTTTCATCCATAGTCAGCATAATATTAGGATTTTGGGAACAAACAAAATATGTTGCTGAAAATGTTCGTAAGTATACATCTACTATTTGCAGATCTCCGTTGACGGCGCGACACCTCCACAGTCCTACGGCATGAGGTAAAAAAACCTTTTCTAGTGTTGTACAACTTATTTATTCATCAACATTCAATTACAAAAAGTTGCTTACACTGAAATTATTCTGAGGTATTCACATTGAGGTAATATAAGGCTGGTTCATCTGTCTCATATATTTCTTTCAAAGTTTCTAACACTAGAGATTGTATGTATTCAACCTGAAAACAAGAAAATCATATAAGAATCACCATTGTTTGTAAAATAACAGTTTCAGTTAAGCATATAATTTATTACGGTACCTGTTGAGGAGGACAGTAGCCATCGTCAGTAGATCTAGCAACCGTGATCAGCACTGGCGGGGGTATGTTCTTTAATAGGGGCACCAGAGCCTTTTTAACCAAGTTTTGGATTTCTTCCTCGGAGCTGATGTGGTAAGGCAGTCCTCCTTGGTCTCTCGTGCAGCCTCCAGCGAACACTGCCCACCAGTCTGGCTTTTCGTTTAACCGTTCAGCCTCTGCTAATACTGCTGCTGCTAACTCGGCAACCTGGTTAAAATAAATATTTTTAATTGAAGGCAATTTCCTTCACTGTAATAATAATAAAACATCCACGCTTCTACTAACCATGTGATACAACGGTGACTTTTCTCCTTCATATCCATCCAAGTTGTCATACTGCTCTAGATGCTGGAACAAGTGTTCAAGTTCTTCAAGTTGCCGTTCCCGAGATGCGACAACTTTATCGATTGTTTCCGTTTCGTTGTCGTCGGGCAGTTTAAATTCAAATATTGGTTGCAATCGATCGTAAACATTAATACTTTCGTATAAACCAAGAAACGGATTTCCTGTACTGAAGAAATCTAAATCAATGTCGAGTACATACGGTTGTGAAATATTAAGATTCGTAATGAGTTTCTGGATGTTGTTTTCGTCGCCAGCGAGTAAGGTGTCAGAGAGTTCGGCTGATGTGAATATAAACTTTCTCTTATTGACTAGTTGTGATGAGTACAGTGCATCCGAGAGGTAGTAGGGCTCCTTGCAGTCCACTCGCAGCTGGCCCGACGTCGGGTGATCGCCGACGTGTATGGGTCGCGTGTCGTCTCGGAATTGGCTCGCCCACGGCGGGCGCAGCCACACTACTCGGCCGATGTGTCCAGCTGCCGCTGCCGGTACAATCCAATTTTCTATTTGTAATAATGGCAAAACATGTCTCCCAGAACGTGCTTCCTCTCCTTTCAATTTACGATCAATGAGCATATCAGGATGCGCATCCAAGTGTAGTAGAGTGGTTCCTTGTAATGGTAACTTCTTGCCCCCAATTGCTGAATAAATAAATTGTAAAGCATCATTATGTTCTTCGACTACATAAATAGGAATCTTTTTGAATCTCTTCTGAGGCGTAATTTCATCACAGATTTTAGCCATTGATTGAATTAATTTGTAGGAGCCTTACAATCTTTCCTATTGACGATCTGAAAATAAAATTATCTAATTAAAGTTTGTCGTTAGTAATGGGTTAATAATAATTAAGTAGGTATCTATCTCTATCTTTAAAATTACCTATTAATTATTTGAGAAAAATGGAAAACAGTCTAATGAGACAAACGGAAATGAAAAGATTAGGTACCTACTTAGGTACTTATTAGGTATTAGAATGATTAGTGTCCTCCTTTTACAAGTTCACAGTCGCTAAATGTAAGTATGTACCTACGAAACTACGAAGGCTGAAACTCCACATTGCGAAAATTTCATACATTTTACAGATACCACCCCTCGATATCGCCTATCTTACCTATTACCCAAACAATATAAACAAGGTTCGTAATATTAACTACACAGTATTACATAAGTAAACAAGCCGCCCTCCCTTGCCGAGACAACAGACTTTCGCTCTCGAACTTATTTAGTCTATTCGAGGGTTTTTCCAATTTGGGTCAAGGTCAAACGACGGAAAAAATTGGAGGGAAGGCCCACCCTGCCGATCATAGCTACTGCGCACTTGTTACGACCAATTTTGCATGACTGATCCACAATTTAGTGCCAATGAAATCAAAACTTGTCTCGAGTTCAGGGAGCAAGATATCAGTCTGCTTTTTCTGTACTTATCTCGGTTGAAAGCTTTCCTTACAATATAAATGGTTACGTAAATTTCTAGTAAGTTATAAGTTTTCCGATATTATTAAAATTCCTAACTACGCTTAGCTTTATAACTGCTGCAGTACACATAGACGACAAGCGTGTCTTGAGTCTTGCCACCGGCTCACTCGAGCAAATATTTGGAACACATTGTTTATGTAATGTCTACGATTCGTATTTTATTGATATTGTACCTATCGACCAAAGCATTACAAAAGCTCAACGATAATATCCTGTGGATCGCACCACAATATCAAGTAGCCATCTCTTTTGTGGCGTCATATTATTTGAATTCATCAGGGTATGGGTTGCGGCGCGCGAATCTCATCAAAGCGGGCCATGAGCGTTTTCCATTAGCGTCGGCAAACTTCCGGCTGGCGCGCTGCGTAGTTGCGCGGTAGCTCCAGTGGAGGCCGGGGCGTGAGGCGCGGGGAGGCGCGGGTGGCGGGTGAGGGTGCCGCGGAGGAGGGGTGTTGTGACGGCACTCGCTGGGGTCGATAGCGCGCGTCCCTGACGTCACTACGCTACTACGCCCGCCCAAACATACCCCCGCGCGCGCCTCTCCCTTCTGACCTATTGCGCCGTTACGCCCACCTGGGTCAAGGTGTGGAAGACCGCTGGACCCGCCCGGATGTTAAAATACCTTCAGCCGACATTGTTACACTATGTTACGTAGATAACAAGTGAACAATCGCTTTTTACTTTTCACCTACATAAACAAACACCCACGTTTGAAAGGATATAAACATTCATTGATACTGCCTGAACGCATTCATTAATGACGCGTAGGTAGTACGTAACGTGGCCCTTAATCGAGCTCACGCTATAAAACATTTGGTACACTACGATGAACATGTGGATGGACACGAGATATGTCTTGTGGCGTTTGATGCTCCTGAAATATTGAATGAATTAAAATCTAAGGTAATATGAATCATGAAATTAAGATGACGATACACTTCGATGGAATCTTTTCGAAAAACGCGCCTTATAGATCCGATTCGAAAGTTTGAATAACTAGCAAGTTTATAACTACTAAACACAAGAAATTATGAAACAAACAACGCATTCCTTGAAAAGTCTTGGGATGCTAAGGGATTAAGATCGCAGGGGACACCTACCTAGTGAAAAAAGTGTTAAGAGTTAGCAACTGACCTAACACACTTCCTATTCTTGGACATCCCACGGAACGAATATAAACGCGTGGGTTTGAATGGATCCGTGCCATCCGGCAGAATGGCGAGAATCGGGAACGCGCTCATCATTACTGAAGGCTCACGAGCTGCGGCAGCGGATGTCAGATCCGTAGGTTGTAAATACTGGTCCGCATACTCGAAAGTTAAAACAATTCTATTCAAGTTATTCTACTATTAATATTTGTCTCCCTAAGCCCCAAACATGATTGTCATGTGGATTGAATCTCGATGGATTAATGCGTAACTTACCCGCCAATTCTCAAATAAGTAATACTTAATCTTAAGAAGCTTACTTTCTTTTATTTTTGTGGCAAATTGGACGTCAGCTTACAGAGTATAACTGTGCTATAAGGTGTATGTCTAATCTACCACATGCTGCTGCTGCTAGTATTAGCATAAGGCCCAGATGAGCACCCTGTGGCGCTCCAGCTAAGATAGCTTGAAGTATGGTGGTGTTGAAATGTTACCGTTCAAGCACGTCTGAAACACCGGTGTGTCAGCCGATCACGCGTTTTAAAACTCTATTATTACTATAAAGCAACGTATTTTATAGGATATTGAAGTTTGGCAGTTTGATCGAGAAAATTGCTGGTTACCTCACGCAATTTTAGCCAAATCTGTTTAGTTTCAGGCTGCAGAAAACATATATGTTAATTTTAACTATATTTCAAAGAACACTCTTGTTTCCGAAACATGTTTAAAAATAAAATCCTCGATAGTAGTGATCGTTAAAGTTAGCTTTAACTTTGACCTTAGAAAAAAAATCCCATATTACTAGCCCACTTATGCCGATAAAAATTATACCAAATAATGAATCGAATCTTAATGAAAAACTTTGTTGTTTTAGATTTTTAATAGATCAACTTAGTTTTGAGGAAATCGGTAAAATGCTTCATATTTGGCAATAAATTGCAAGCATTTAGTCGTCGCGCTTTTCTTTCTTTTCTATACAGTCTGAGAGTGACCGAGCTTTTGTTGTTGTCTACATTGGATAAAGATTCTCTAATGGTGAAGAATATGAAGATCCAGAGATAATTGTTTGGTACAGGGATAGATGGGACCCTGGAGATGTTATAGGCTCCTTCTTTTTGTGAAAGTCGTATTAACGCAATAGAATATAACTATTTGAACCGCTCGAGCACTGACATGTGAAAATTCCAAAATAAATAATATATCTTACGTTATAGTCAAATAAACATAAAATCGCGACAACTCGCGGCACACCAGTTAAAATGTATTCATAACTTTGTTATGTTATACATTGTTTATTATATCTTGGTTACTCCAAACCCAAATTATTTGCAATAAGGGCAAGAGAATGATGATGAAAGGTTTAAATAAGCTAAAAGATATAAATGTTTTTGCTTATAACATTAAATGAAATAACTTATGTGGCCTTGGCTATGTCAGTGGTTCTTTTTGACCTGAGATCACTTTCATTTCTTTGTTGGTAGAATGGACCAGAAGTCCAGATTTTTTTTTATCAATTCAGCCGTACTACAATCGAATATTACCTGACCTAAACATAGGCATTTTAAATACTGTACTAAGACATAAAGAGACACATATAAGAAGACATAACTAGAGCTGACTGTTTTCACACGCTGTCTGTACAATTGTTGTTATGCCAAAGGTTCAGAATTATGATTAACTTCGCCCGCGTGAATATCGGTAATAGCAAGGTTTCCTGATTTCCTACACCTACCCTACACCTACCTTATACCTACCTACCCTACACCTTCCCCCCGGAGGCATACGCAAGACCAACAGTCATAATATCAACAGTTAAAACATCAACACCGTAAGACCAACGATTCAAAATCTCAACACTTCAGAATCTCAACAGTTCAGAAGATCAAAGTTTAAAATCCCAACTTTGGCATGTTAGGAGGGAATGGCGGTTTCCTTCAAACCCTTAAGCCCCGCGAAGCGGGGCTCCGACTTGCTAGTATTGACCTAATAGGTACTTTCAAAGTTGGGATTTTAAACTTTGATCTTCTTAACTGTTGACTTACTAAGCTGTTGAGATTCTGAAGTGTTGAGATTTTGAATCGTTGGTCTTACGGTGTTGATGTTTTAACTGTTGATATTATGACTGTTGATCTTGCGTATGTATCCCCCTTCCCCCTACAGTACACCTACCCTACACCTAACCTACCTACATAATTATACCAGCCCAAAAATACTATGACATGTTTCTGGTCTCCTGGTACTTGTGAATTTGAAGTACTAAGGCAGCAGCGGCTCTGAGTTTCCACTTCCTCCTCAGTCTCCATTAATCCATGCCACTTACCGGGATAAAAAGTAGCCTATTTTTTATTCCAGGATATAAACTACATGTGTGCCAAATTTCGTCCAAATCTCTTCAGCCCTTTTTGCTTGATTGTTACACAAACATACAAACATACTATATTTTTGGGCTAGTATAATAATTATGTAGGTAAGGTGTAGGGTAGGTGTAAAGTAAGGGTAGGTGAAAGGTAGGTGTAGGGTAGGTGTAAGGTAGGTGTAAGGTAGGTGTAGGGTAGGTGTAGGGTAGGTGTAAGGTAGGTGTACGGTGGGTGTTTCCTGAGTAAAAAATGTACAATACAAATCAGGAAACCTTGCTATTTCCGATAATCACGCGGGCGAAGCCGCAGCTGGTAGAAACTAGTAAGTAAATAAACAGACTTAATTTTTGGTGCACTTTAGACAACCACAGGTTACAGGCATTGCATGTCAATTAAACACCATTAAGGGTTATATATATCACTAATACCTTACATAATATCTTCTTTAAATTGTGACATTAATTAAAAACTCCACAACTTATCAATCATTACAAAAAACTGATAAAATCTAACAACTTCACAATTATTGAGGTTAGGATTTTTGTTATGACATTTAAAACTGTCAGACACTTTAATTTTGGCACTGACACTGACAGTTAATTACAGTTTCGGGTACTATACTCGGAATTTTAATTCGATTCCAGATTTGACAATTTCAGTGTTGCAACGTTATGACAAGTACTAAATAGTGACGTTGCGAAATTATTCGATACGGAAATGGAATATTTCCGGATCGATTCCTCTCGTTTATAGTAGTATATTTAAACAAGTACTACTTTAATAGAAACTAAGTAGGTATATCAGGAAATTAAATATTTCTGAACGGATAATTTAGTTATGAGTTCTCTTTTATTATAAGTTTTGTTTTTAATATAAAAAACAAAAATATTAACTTTTTATTAAATAAAGCAGCGGTTACTAATTAATAAATAATTATTATGAATAATTATGTATTTATTTAAATAAAAATCAATAATTTAGTCTTTAATTGGCACACCAATATTATGATTACATAAACATAAATCGCGATTATTTATCGATTTTTTGTGTTCATCACTACACTATTATATGTGGTATCATTATTTTACAAAATGACAGTAGCTAATGTCAAATGTGGAATCGAATTATAATTCCGAGTATAGTTATTTTAGGACCAGACATGATAAACCATGGGTTGTGGTAATTCGTCAAATTAGTTATTTCGTCGCTACTATATAATGCGTGAAATGCGTCTCATTCACTCACTATAACAAGACTTTGTACAGTTGTACATTTAGTCAAATCAAATCAAATAGGCACGTTTATTTATGTACACAGGTAAAAAAGGTGGAACAATTAGGTACAGGGTAATGGGTCTCTGTGTCCTTCGGTCCTTCCAGAGCAGGTGGCATACAAACATTTTTTTTTTTGGCGTAGACAGTTTCATTAAACGTAAGCGACCAAAGTCACTAGCTTTTTATAATACACTAGCACTTTGCCCGCGCCTGCCAGGGTTGCGGATTTTGTTCG
Source organism: Melanchra persicariae (assembly GCA_947386135.1). NCBI lineage: Eukaryota > Metazoa > Arthropoda > Insecta > Lepidoptera > Noctuidae > Melanchra > Melanchra persicariae. The sequence goes on along the minus strand of OX376644.1, from coordinate 7,695,393 downwards.
AAAGAGTTACCGTGGCCCTGGAAAGCAAAGGGCACTACGAGGAGCACGGATGGGTTTTAGTCAGTAAGAGTCTGACACTCCCTCCCGCTTCGCCCAGAGTGGCAGAAGTCATTTGATGATTTCCCATCCATAAAAAAAGCACTTTGCCCGCGCGAATTTAGTACTTCACAAACTTTAACGCTCTCTCTACTCCCTAGGTTAGTTTTGGAAAATTAAAAACAACGATTCTTCCCAGTTGGCTCACCCCGTAACATTTTTCTTACATATACCTATTTTTTTACCCGTCGTAACTTTATACAAAGGGAATAATTATTTAAAGTGTAAATTACATGTAGATAAATATTCAACCATAATTATCATAGTAGTAGGCATCTAAATGGATAAGGATCATAATAAGTACCAAAATCACCACTATTCCATTCTTACTTACTTACTTACTTACCCGAACTTTGATTGAATAATTTGTGTTTTTCGATATTCCTCAGTGTCGGATTTGGCCAACCACGCACACTATAACTATAAACGCACACTATAAAAATTCACCTGTAACCTATTTGTAGTTAGGTTACATGTGAATTTTTATAGTGTGCGACCCCCCGTGTACTTTTTATAGGTATAATGAACAATTTAATCAAGTAGTACATTATTTTTATGTATCATAGTTAGTTTTCTGTGCACGCCAAATAATGAATTTAACATTTTGCTACTTTGGGTAATAATTATCTAGCTTTATCTATATTTGACTGACACTGACAGTTCAAAAGTGCATATGTACCATAGATATATAATTCTGATATGTACATATACTTGACATAATAATATATTAGTTACATTACTATACCTATTACTTTCCTCTATGCTATACTCTATCTATGGTGCATAATCTGGTAGGTAAGTAATTACTCGAGCGTCGCGGAAACCTAGTAGATTTGGTAGATTGGATGGTCCTTTCATGTTTCCACTTTTACAATTAATCTGCCGATTTGCATGGTGGGGGTGGGCATGCGAAAGGGGTGAAAAAAAAAATACATTTACTCGAGCGTGTCAGAGGGGGTGTTCAGTGAACCCTACAGATGCTCTCATTTCTTAGTCTGACGATTTGGAAGTGACGCAAGCTCACAGCGAATTCCTGAAAATGTAAAAAAAAATCACCATCTTGAAATAGGTACTCGAGCGAAGTGGGAAACACATGCTTTACCCCTGCATGCTCTGCGGAAATCGTCAGATTATATTTTTTTTGTTATTCTGGTATTATTATTACCTTTAAAATAATATATAGGTACTATGTATATACTAATATATAATAACTAAAATAAGGACAGAATGGAAGAAAATAACGTGTTGCGCCGACCCCAAGTAATATGGGATAAGGGCAGAAAGATGATGATTACCTTTAAAATAAATAAAAAACAACCGCGCTCGAGTATTTCAGATGATCGATTTTTTTCTACTTATCTGACGGCTTCTCCTGAGCGTATCCCCTATTATATTAGGGCTCATACAGGTTGAAGGTACTCATCACTACGTAAAGTATCCTCTCTAATATTAATCTGCCGCGCTCGAGTAAATCCCAAAATCCCTTCTAGGGCTCCCCTACCATATACTTATAGAATACTAGCACTTCGCCCGCGTGGATTTAGTAGGTACTCCACAAACTTCAACGCCCTCAATAGCCCCTTACAAAGGTTAGCTTTAGAAACGTGACACTTCGATAGCATCTGTCAATCCTATACATTTTTGACGTATTGACAATCGCGTACGCCACGCCACCGTTGACAGAATCTCACTTGTCTCGAGCCCAGGTTCAGCGCAACTGTTCACCCCGTTCAATCCGTCAGGATTTGATTATGCAAAAATTGTTAGGTACATCTGTTTCAATTATCCCGCTTTTAGTTTGTTCATAGTCTTACGCGCCAGAATTAATGCCGGGTACATGACGATGAAAGTTACTACTAGCGCCATCTAGTATCGAGTAGCAGAACTAGTAGAGTCAAGATCCTTCTAGACATTTCGATGCTAGAATATTCTAGAGTTTTCTATATCTGGTTAGTCGGGACCGGTATGTACTCGAACTTTCTAGATGTTTCTATACTAGAAGGTTCTAGAATTATCGGCCGACCTATATAAGGCCCGCATAGCCTGCGACCGAGTCAGTATTGAATTTGCGATACAAGCGACAACTTCGAGAGCGAACTTCGACTGCGAATTAAAGTGATCAGTAGTGCAATTGTGATTTATAATTAGTGGGTTTAAGTTGTAATTAGTGTTGATTAATTAAAGTGTCATTTTGGTTATTTTATCGGCTGTTTTTATTGTCACGAACCCTAAGCTCGTAACAATTGGTGTCAGAAGAGTGGATATTTAAACTATGCCGATTCTACCAAAGGACGACACGGAGGGTATCCGTACCCGGAGTCAACGCCAGCAGGAGACGGACCAGAGGCGTTTTGGAGGTGCAACGCCGCAGACGTTGGAGGGCCAGTTACCGACCATGGACCCCGGCCCATCCACAGCAGCTCCTGCTTCTGCAGCAACAGACTTTGGAGCTCTGATGATGATGCTGCAGGAACAGGCTCGTCGGCAGGAGGAACAGGCCCGAAGGTTGGAAGAACAGCTCCAGCGTGATAAGGAGGAACAGGCCCGCCGACAGGAGGAACAGGTCCGGTGGCAGGAGGAACAGGCCCGTCGGTTAGAAGAACAGCTCCAGCGTGACAAGGAGGAACAGGCCTACCGACAGGAGGAACAGGCGCGCCGCCAGGAAGAACATATGCTCCTAATGAAGGACCTTCGCGCGGCCTTCGGGAAAGACATGACGGAGGTGAAGGAGAAGGTTGCTCAGCATGACAACCGCCTGTCAGAAGCGGAAACCCAGATCAGCAAGTTTAATGACGTCATTGCTGATGTAAAGAAAGAGTTGGGCAACCTTAAAGTAGGGGATGGAATTGCAACTCCCGTAGCTACTACACCTTCGCTACGTGGATTCAAAGTGCCGCCCTTCGATGGGACATCTTCCTGGTCGGCCTACAAAATACAATTTGAGGCTGTTATGAAGGCGAACGGCTGGAATAAAAATCAGGCCATGACTGCCCTCACCCTAGGCCTGCGCGACCAGGCCTTAACTGTCCTGGAAGCTCTCGGTAAGGAAGTGACTTACGAGCAGCTCCTTGAGGCGTTGGAAGCCAGATATGGTGACGCTCATCTGGAACACGTGTTTCGTGCGCAGCTCAAGGATCGCGTGCAACGTAGCAGTGAAAACCTGCAGCAGTGGGCCCTTGAAGTGGAAAAGCTGGTCCGTAAAGCATACCAGTCTGTACCTGCGCTCATTGATGGGAACCTGGTGCAGGCATTCATTGATGGCATCCGCGACCTTGAGGTTAGAGCTGCTGTGAGGCTTTGGCACCACGGAACGCTTAAGGACGCCTTGGCTCATGCACTGGAGGTGAAAGCTGTGCGACAGGATCGCCGGTCCCATCGCGTCAGAGAGGTTGCAGCGGCTACAGTTCGCGACCGTGTTAAAGGATACAGCCCTAGGTGCTATGACTGTGGGGAAAGGGGCCACCTTCGATCCAGTTGCCCTAAGCGAACTGCAGATAGGGAAGATAACCGATCTCCAGAGGGTAGGGTGGCTAACAGCACCACCGCTCAGCACAAGCAGGGAAACGAGTAAAAGCCAGGACTGCGGGGCGGGTGCTGGCTGATATTCAAAGATCCCCACGGATTTCGATCTCACAAACCCACGATGGGAATAGCCTAATCATCAAGGGCGAGGTCAACGGAACGCCATGTAAGCTGACTATTGACACTGGAGCCTCACGCACGGTTGTCAGTTCCCAACTTGTAAGTCGGTTCCTTGGGGACTTCGTATACAATCAAAAGCGCATTAATTTGGTAACAGCCACCGGTCAGCGCATACCCGTCCGAGGAGAGAAAGAGATGGAGTTGAAGCTAGGCAACAGAATCTACCTGCATAATGTTGTCGTGGCTGACATAATGGACGATTGCATCCTGGGCCTAGACTTTATGAGGACGAATTGTTGTGAGATCGACGTTAATCAAGGAGTTTTGAAATGTGGACAAGAGGAACTTTTCATGGAAGGGGCTTTACCAGGAAATGTGTACAGCCTAAAGAAAATTGTCCTTCCTCCGAGATCGGAAACGATTGTGCCGGTCAGTCTTCCTCGGAATCCTGGGCAGACTCATCGTTGTGTACTCGTGGAAAGGGTAAACAATGACCTTCCATGGAAAGTGGCACGAACTTTGGTCAGAGCCACCGACATCTCAGGGGTACGCGTGCTGAACCTTTGTGATACGGATCAGATGATAGAAAAAGGCACGCTGATTGGTACTTGCGAGGAGGTGGATTGGCTGCGTCGATGCCAAAATCTATCGACCGGAACCCTAAGAAAGGATGCACAAACGAGAGTGACCACACTTTTAGAAGACTGTCGCAGCGCTCTGTCTCACAATGAAATGATCAGAGCGAAGAGGATGTTACTCAAGTACGCCGATGTTTTCTCTTCAAACGATGCTGACATTGGGAAGACAGGCTTAGTTCAACACAAAATAAACACAGGAGAAGAATTGCCTTGACCTGCCTTTTAACTCATTTAAAGCTAAAGTTAAATCTAACCTTTGTTCAAAGGCATACTAATCTATTAATGACTATTTAGACGATAAGAATAGTTGGTCGCAGTGTTGAACGCAAGACAATGTAATTTTATCATGTTCTTTCTCTATTAGTTAGCTTATGACAGGTTATATGAGTTCATATAATTCTTTTTTTATACATTTTTTTTTTATTTATTTTTTATTTTAGACTGAATGTCAATCTGTCTTTTACTTATTGACTTAATTTACTTATTGGCTTATTCTACTCATTACAATGTTTAAAAATTATTGGTATAACACGTGTGGTTCGAGTCACAGTTCAATCGCAAAATTCTACCCGTGCTTGCCCGTTTTTTTAATGGTACTCGTATAATGGAGTGTGCTAGCTAACATGTTGTAAATAATATTTAATTTTATGATTTCCATGTTGTTGGATACATATTTATTTTTTTGTTCGTGTCTTACACAAATACTTTGCGTACTATTGTTTAATTGAAGTTCTTAAAACGTAACAGACAGATGTGTTGCTGGGGAGTTTGTTGCGCCACTTCTTCTTCCCAGCTAAAACACTAGGAAGTGGTGACGGGTGGGCGTTTTGGGGGACTGTCTTTATGTAAAATTTGACGTTCAAAAAGTGCTGGCTCTCAGCCTAATTTGAATAAATGACTTTTGATTTTGATTTGATTGATTTTGCCTATCCGTCAGCGGCCAAGGAGATTGCCGGTAGCACGTGAAAAGGAAGTGGAAACCATGATTGAGGGGATGGTGAAGGATGGTGTCATAGAACCTTCATCAAGTCCATGGTGTTCTCCTGTAGTGCTGGTAAGAAAGAAGGACGGCAGCATGCGGTTTTGTGTTGACTACCGTCGTCTTAATAACGTGACAAAGAAGGACAGCTACCCTTTGCCAAGGATTGACGACACGCTGGACATGTTAACTGGAGTGAAGTGGTTTAGCACACTAGACCTAAAAAGTGGCTACTGGCAAGTTGAAATCGACCCTAAGGACAAGGAAAAAACTGCATTCTCGACAGGAAAAGGTCTGTGGCAATTTAAAGTTATGCCGTTTGGATTGTGCAACGCTCCGGCAACGTTTGAAAGGTTGATGGAACTTGTACTAACCGGGTTAATTGGTGATGCCTGTCTTGTCTACTTGGATGACATCATCATCGTAGGTCGCACGTTTAAAGAACATCTTCAAAACCTGGAACGCGTGCTCATGAAGATCCAGAGTGCCAACCTCAAGTTGAGTCCTAAGAAGTGTTCACTTTTCAAACGGCAAGTTAGCTTCTTGGGATACGTAGTGTCGGAGGAAGGTATCCGCACGGATCCAGAGAAAATTGCCGCTGTCAAGGATTGGCCAGTTCCAAAAGAAAAGACGCAGGTCAGAGCATTTTTGGGTTTGTGCTCCTATTATCGGCGATTTGTCAAGAACTTTGCAGATATAGCCAAACCCCTGCACAAGCTAACCGAGGAGAAGCGACATTTCTGCTGGGATGAAAGTTGCGACATCGCCTTCCAGGAGCTAAAGGACCGTCTGTGCAAAACACCTATTTTGGGGTATCCTGATACGGCCAAGGAATTTATAGTTGACACAGACGCAAGTGACATAGGACTTGGCGGTGTATTATCTCAACGGAATGGCGATCAAGAGGTTGTGATAGCGTACTTCAGCAAGTCATTGTCGAAACCTGAAAGGAATTATTGTGTAACGAGACGGGAACTGCTTGCTGTAGTAAAGTCATTGCAGCATTTTAGCAAATATTTGCTGGGGCGGAAATTCCACATACGAACTGACCATGCTGCACTTAAATGGCTATTGCAGTTTAAAAATCCAGAGGGACAAGTTGCGAGATGGATTGAACTACTGCAGGAATATGACTTTGAGATTGAACATCGTAGCGGAAGAACTCATGGCAACGCAGATGCATTGTCAACAAGACCTTGCCCTGAAGACTGCAAGCATTGTACTAGGCAAGAAGGTAAAGAAGTCCTACCTGTGAGAATGCTCAAGACAGATCTCAGCAACGAGTGGAAGGAAAGCCTACAACTTGCACAGCAGGAAGATTCGGACATAAAGCCGATTCTGGAGTGGATGAAGGCCAGTGCAGTGTGCAGTTCTGGAGTGGTGAAGCGTCTCAGCGATGAGTTCGATCACAAAAAGCTATTGGGCCCAATGGGACAGCTTAGTGATTCAGGATGAAGTCCTGTGCCGTAAATGGGAAAATGCTCGGGGAGACAGCTGTTATTTGCAAATGGTTGTACCTAAAGCTAAAGTACCGGATGTTCTAGAGTTGTAGTTAAACGGACTCTACTAAAGGTACGGGAACGGTTTTACTGGGTCCACTGTCGTGACGATGTCGAGGACTGGTGTCGCAAATGTACAACTTGTGCGGCTGTAAAAGGGCCACAGACTCGTAGTAGAGGTGCATTGAAGTTGTACAATGTTGGTGCACCATGGGAAAGGATAGCCCTAGACGTTGCGGGACCGTTTCCGGAAAGTGAAAGTGGTAACAAGTATTTCATGGTTGTAATGGATTACTTCACTAAGTGGCCGGAAGTCTTCGCCATTCCAAATCAAGAAGCTTCAACAGTTGCTGATAAGCTAGTTCATGAAGTCTTCTGTCGTTTTGGAGTACCCTTGGAGATTCACAGCGATCAAGGAAGGAATTTTGAGTCCCAAATATTCCAGGAAACTTGTCGAGTTATGGGTACTCATAAAACGAGAACAACTTCTTACTACCCACAATCGGATGGAATGGTGGAACGATTTAATCAGACATTGGAGAGATACCTGGCAAAAGTGGTGGAGAACCGGCAACGGGATTGGGACAAGCATATATAGCCGTTTTTGCTGTCATACCGAAGTGCTGTTCACGAAAGCACATCAGTGACACCAGCTTTCGCAAACTTTGGTAGAGAATTACGGCTGCCTGCAGACCTGTTTACCGGAATACCACCTGATGTCCCACGCAGTATAATCGATTATGCGAATGACTTGCGGAACAAAATGAATGACATTTATGAGCACGTCAGACAATCGGGCCAGCAAATGTCTGAAAAGATGAAAACCCGTTATGACCGCAAAAAGAACAATAAAGGATTCGACGAAGGTTCACAAGTGTGGTTACACAATCCAGTTCGCTGCAAGGGGTATACGAGTACCAATTCGCTGCTTCTCCTAAGCTTCAAGCTAAATGGGACGGGCCGTACCGGATTGTGACGAAAATCAATGACGTAACCTACCGCATACAGAAAGGTACAAGAAGTACTCCTAAGATCGTCCATGTGGATCGACTGGCACGTTATTATGGGACCGATAATGCTCGGGACGAGCATGTCTTAGGAGGGGGCAGTGTTACGCGCCAGAATTAATGCCGGTTACATGACGATGAAAGTTACTACTAGCGCCATCTAGTATCGAGTAGCAGAACTAGTAGAGTCAAGATCCTTCTAGACATTTCGATGCTAGAACATTCTAGAGTTTTCTATATCTGGTTAGTCGGGACCGGTATGTACTCGAACTTTCTAGATGTTTCTATACTAGAAGGTTCTAGAATTATCGGCCGACCTATATAAGGCCCGCATAGCCTGCGACCGAGTCAGTACACCAGGATATCGACGTGGCGCTCATAAGCGAGACGCTCCTGGGACCTGAAGACAGGGTGAGGTTCCCAGGATACGTTATATTATTTATTTATTTATTAAAAGATTTAACCAAAACCGAGAACGCAACCATCCTCGCCGGTGATTTCAATTGTAAGCATCCGGCGTGGAACTCGAGCACAACAAATACCGGGGGGAGACGGCTCTTCGCGGACGCGGAGGCCTTCGGTTACTCGGTGTCCGGCCCTGAGACGCCTACCCACTACCCGGAAAACCGCAACTACATGCCCGACGTGCTGGACATCGTGGTACACCGAGGGCTAAACTGCCAGTTCACGCAGCAGGTGATTGACGACGAGTTGCAGGCTGACCATCAGCCTGTGCTCGTCGTCCTATCGGGGATGCCGACCCGACTGAAGCCACTAGCGCCACGTCACAAACTGGACTGGACGCAGTACACAGAAAGGATTGACGCCACAACACCGACTCGGCCAATTACAACCGCCGCGGACGTGGACATACTCGCAAATGACGTCACTGCTTGCGTGCAAAGCGCCTTAAGGGAGGCCACCACAACCTTACCAGCGGAGGGGAGAGTGCTGCAGCCGCCCCTGCCGCCAAGGATACGCGCGATGGTTGCCGAGAAGAGGCGCCTACGCAAGCAGTGGCAGCAATTACGCTGCCCGACGCTAAAACGTCAACTTAACCGTCTCGCGGAGAAGGTAAAGGCCGAGTTGAGGGACTTGGCCGCCGCGAGCTGGGAGGAACGAATAGATGACGCAGTGGGGGACTGGTCATCTGTGCACAGACTTTGCCGCCAGCTCACGAACACCCCAGCTCCGGTGCGCCCAATACAGAGCAGCGACGGGGCGCTAAAATATGTAGCAGAGGACCGCGCGGAGGTCTTCGCGGAGCATTTGGAGCGTCAGTTCCGACCTAACCCGACCACCGAGCACGCTCATGTCGCGGCAGTCGAACAACACCTTGGGGACTACTTCGCCACGCCGATAGCTCCCGAGGAGGACGCCATCTTTTTCTCGCCGGGCGCAGTTAGACGCGCCATTCGACGCACGAAGCCACGGAAAGCCCCCGGTGCCGACGGTATCACCAACACAGCGCTGCGCCACCTGCCGCACAAAATGGTCGCGGCCCTGGCGCGCCTGTTCACGGGGATACTGCGCACGGGGGTATTCCCAGCCGCCTGGAAGGAGGGGCGCGTCATTCTGCTGCCCAAGGCGGGGAAAAACACCCTGAAGCCGGAGAGCTATCGGCCGATCACTCTCCTGCCCACCATCTCCAAGGTGTTCGAGTCACTGCTGCTGCGACACCTCACCCCGCACATCACTCCACGACCGGAACAGCAGTGCGATTCTGTAAGCATGTCGAAGTGAACACCTGGGCGGGGCGCGCGACGGGTGAGTTGACAAACCATACAAATAAGATGGAATGACAGCGCTCTTGTCGTTCACTCCGCCTAGGTGAACACCGTGAGATGTCGACAGAATCGACCGGCTGTTCGGGTTTCGGTCGGAACATAGCACGACGCTCCAATTGTCGAGGGTACTGCACCTGCTGTCGTCAACCATAAACAAGAAGGAGTACGCGGTAGCAGTATTCCTCGACATGGAGAAGGCCTTCGACCGCGTGTGGCACGATGGCCTGGTTTACAAACTGGCCACGTCCGACGCGCCCCGTCGCGTGGTAAAAGTGGTCCAATCCTTTCTGTCCAACAGGAGCTTCAGAGTAGTGGTCGACGGAGCGCTGTCCGCCCCCCGCCCGATAATGGCGGGCGTGCCGCAGGGCAGCTGCGTGTCGCCGGCGTGTTACTCACGTTACACCGACGACATACCAACCACGCCACAGTCGACGCTCACGCTGTACGCTGACGACGCCGCGTACATCACTACGTCACTCAACGGGAAGCACGCGGCGTTGAAAATGCAGCGCGCGCTCGACCTCCTCCCCGACTGGCTCGCCAAGTGGCGACTGTCGGTTAACGTGGGTAAGACGCAGGCGATTGTTACGGGCTCCGCGCCCCTCCCGCCCCCTCTGAAGCTTCAAGGAGTCGACGTCGCGTGGTCGCCCCGGGCCAAGTACCTGGGTGTGACCATCGACCGCCGACTCACGATGGGGCCGCACGTCCACCAGGTCGTTGCGCAGGCGAGCGCCGCCCGCTTCCGACTTAAGCCAGTGCTCTCGTCCCGCCTCCCGGTGCGCGTCAAGCTAGGCGTGTACAAGATGTACCTGCGCCCAGTTCTGACGTACGCCGCCCCCGCCTGGTTCGCCCTCCCGTGCGAGGCAAACATCAAGAAACTCCGAGCGCAGCAGAATTTAGCGCTGCGCACCATCGTCGCCGCCCCTCGCATGGTGAGGAACGACATCATCCAGCGGGACCTCGGGATTGAGAGCCTGGATGAGTATGCAAGGCGCCTCGCGAAGGTAATGTTCGCGCGTGCCGACGCATCCGCTTGGCCCCACGTCAAGCACCTTGCGCCCTGGCACGCGCGCCCACCTGACGCGAGGCGCTTGCCCCGAGACCTGGTCGGGGACGTCGACGGCCCCGTCGCACCGGACTGACGCCTGAGTAGGCCGCTCCAGTCTACACGCGGCCTACTCAAACAGTAACACTGCTCACCCCACACGCATCTCAGCGCGCAACTTGTGCTAAGTTAATATAGGCAAGTTGCGTACTGAACTCACACATGCATTTCTCCACAGGCGCTTAAACATAACGCACCGAATATGGCAGCGTGGGCTCGCTATTCGGTGCACAAGCACTGGACGGTAGTACACACACATCATAACCGCCCACACACACACATTGAACGGCTCTGCGGTCCGCGCCGCGACCGGCTAGCTCTGGAAAACGGGGCGGACGGGAGCCACACAATAGCCGCAGGTTCGCCCACAAGTCGGCGTTCTCGTCGCTGGTCGTTCTCGCTGGGCCTCCCCCAGGTCACTGGGGGTCTCACCTGGTGGGGACTGACCGCCGAGGCGCCGTGAAGAGGCGACACAGAGCTTGCTCGATAGTCGCCGTGGCGCGCCTGCGGTAAACACGCATCTAAACACACGGGCGTGCGTTGCTATTCGTTTTCGGGTAGGCGCATGCCCGACGAAGCTCCGCTCACTAGGAGCAACAAAATGACGGGCCCGTCTTTACGGGCCGAGGGGTGCCCCCGCGGGCAGGGGGCTAGACCTGTGACCGCTCGCCACGTCCCCTTGCGGGGACGTAGCGACTTCCAACGAGCTTGACCGAGTCAGTATTGAATTTGCGATACAAGCGACAACTTCGAGAGCGAACTTCGACTGCGAATTAAAGTGATCAGTAGTGCAATTGTGATTTATAATTAGTGAGTTTAAGTTGTAATTAGTGTTGATTAATTAAAGTGTCATTTTGGTTATTTTATCGGCTGTTTTTATTGTCACGACCCCTAAGCTCGTAACAATAGCATTCCGACGTAAATTGAAGCAAGCAATTATGTCCTCCCCTAAAATCTTAATCACCCCTGCTTCACTCCTTATTATGTATGTAGTTTATTTGCCCGTATGGTGCCGGGGCGCAAAAGAATAGCACCATCCCATCGCTTCCTGTGGGTGTCGTATGAGGCGACTAAGGGACTCACCAGAGAATGGGCAGCAGCATTCTTTCGGTACATTGCAACAGCTATACTGCGATCGCCAACCCGCCTGCCAAGCGTGGCGATTAGGGCAAACCCCCCCCAAATGATGAGCACAACAAAAAAATGGCCCCTAGTGCCCGGCAGCGCGTCTACCCTTGACTCCGGTAGCGGTCAAGGTTATGACGATGCAAGGGGTGCTAAGAATCCCCGGAGTGGATACGGCTACCGTAAAAAACACCGACGACTGGACCTGGCAACATTAAACACGAGAACACTCCGGACCGACGAGAAGAACACCGAACTTGAGGAGGAATTGAGCAGGTTGCGATGGAGTGTTGTGGGATTGTCTGAAGTCCGAAGAGAGGGGGAGGACACGACAATTCTCAAATCCGGCAACCTGTTCTATTTCCGGGAGGGTGACCAGAAGTCCCAGGGTAGTGTCGGGTTTTTCGTCCACAGGTCCCTCGTGTCCAATGTGGTGAGGATCGAGAGTGTGTCGACCAGGGTGGCGTACCTTATACTCAGGATATCGTCAAGATATTCGTTGAAGGTCGTACAGGTTTACGCCCCAACCTCAACACACCCCAACGACGAAATAGAGACCATGTATGAGGATATATCCAGAGCCATGCATGGTCATAAAACTCATTTCACCGTGGTCATGGGGGACTTTAACGCGAAACTGGGCAAACGTGACGGTGACGAGCTGCGAGTGGGGCAATTTGGATATGGACGTCGGAACCACCGGGGACACCTACTGGCCAGTTTTATGGAGAAGGAGGGCCTCTATATGATGAACTCCTTCTTCAGAAAACGTGAGCACAGGAAGTGGACCTGGCAGAGCCCCGACGGTGCAACTAAAAATGAGATTGACTTCATCATGTCGACGAAGAAGCAGATATTCAATGATGTCTCCGTGATCAACGCGGTGAAAACCGGAAGTGATCACCGCATGGTAAGAGGCACATTGAATCTAAATATCAAGCTGGAAAGGTCTCGACTGATGAAGTCTACGCTCCGTCCAGCACAGATCCAGATCCAAAACTCCGAAAGCTTTCAGCTCGAACTTCAAAATCGTTTCGAGTGCCTAGGGAGCTCCGTGGACGAATACAACGATGGGTTCGTGGAAACTGTTCATACGGTCGGGTCTAAGTGCTTCTGAGGGAGATCGAGACATTCTATGGACAGTTATACACGTCAATGACCAAACCCGCAGCAAATCTAGCGAACGACCCAAGAGCTAGATTGACCCGGCATTATACCGAAGACATCCCGGACGTCAGCCTGTATGAGATTAGGATGGCTCTGAAGCAGCTTAAGAACAACAAGGCGTCGGGTGAGGACGGAATTACGGCCGAACTCCTGAAGGCGGGTATAAAACCAGTCCTTAAGGCCCTTCAGAAACTGTTCGATTCCGTCATACTCGAGGGGAAAACGCCACAAGCGTGGAGCAGAGGTGTGGTGGTACTCTTCTTTAAAAAGGGCGACAATGCCCTGCTTAAGAACTACAGGCCCATCTCACTTCTGAGTCATGTCTACAAGCTGTTTTCCAGAGTCATCACAAACCGTCTCGCACGCAGGTTTGACGACTTCCAGCCTCCCGAACAAGCCGGATTCCGAAAAGGCTTCAACACCGTAGACCACATACACACGCTGCGGCAGGTTATACAGAAGACCGAAGAGTATAATCTGCCCCTCTGCTTAGCGTTTGTGGACTACGAGAAAGCCTTCGACTCGATCGAGACTTGGGCTGTGCTGCAGTCTCTCCAACGGTGCCAGATCGACTATCGGTACATCGAGGTGCTGAAGTGTGTGTATGAAAACGCCACCATGTCAGTCCGACTTCAGGATCAGACATCAGAACCTATCCTCCTGCAGCGGGGTGTGAGGCAGGGAGACGTAATTTCTCCAAAACTGTTCACGCCGCAATGGAGGACAAACAAACAAACAAACAAATCTTTCCTCTTTATAATATTAGTGTAGACTATCGCCGTTATTATTATTCTACTAAGTGTTCTATGCGTTATTATTCTAAGTAGTACCTATAATTGAAATAAAGGAATTTTGTATTTTATTATCAGTTTAGACAAGTGTCGAGCGATTTAGGAATCATATTCAGTGCAACCATCACTTTGGCATGCGGCACTTACTAAACTATCCTGAAACTGTAAAGAAAAGACCACGCATGTATTAAAACCCGATATTGTATGTTGATGTTGGAGAAAAAGGGTAACACAAAAGGTTGACAGCTCAAATATTTCCACTAAAAAAGTTTTTTTTAATGAGTAAGTACTTAAATAATTAAATAAAAAACCGATCATGTGCGAGTCGGACTCGCGCACGAAGGGATTCTTAGGTACCATTATCTATAAAAAACGGCAAAAAAATAACGTTTGTTGTATGAGCCCCATTCTGTTTTTAATTTGTTGATATAGCGGCAACAAAAATACATACTTAATCATCTATGAAATTTTCAACTGTCTAGCTATCACGGTTCATGAGATACAGCCTGGTGACAGAAAGACAGCGGAGTCTTAGTAATAGGGTCCCGTTCTTACCCTTTGGGTACGGAACCCCAAAAAACAAAAAAAAAACGCTTTATAATTTGCAAATAGGTGCCGCCTAGTACCAAATTGAATGCGGGTAATTTAGGCTTGTTTCCGTCTTCACTAAGCATTGCTTATAATGTTGAAATGTTTGCAGTCATAAAAACGTTTTCATATATTTTTTTTTATCCAAACTCAAATAGAAACTGACGCAAGTAATGACCTTACGTACTACCGTCAGTCAGCAAAGTTAATTTCCACTCAAGCACTGTAGAGCGAGCGAAGCGAGCTCGAAAATTTTTGAATCCCACCTCGGATAGGTTTTATTTTCTTTTAATCATTCATACTTACTTAAATAGAAGTAACTTTATTGACTGATTCAAGAAAGTTCATTAACTAAAACAAGGCAGAATACAAGAGCGAACGAAGCGTTCTCAAAAATTCATGCAAGCCCAACTTGGAAAGGCTTTACTTATTTCTTTTTAGATCATTCCTATAGAAAACTAAAAGCCATTTTGTTGAGTTATACCTACAGAAAAGCTCAAGAACTAAGAGTGCAGGATGCTAGAGCGAGCAAACAGAGCTCGAAATTTTTTACATCCCACCTCCGACAGGTTTCACTACGTCACCCGTTTAGGGATGACGACACCCGACACTAACAAAAAACAACGAACGGTCGGGTACCACCCGGGGCATGCCCGCCCCCCTCCCCTAGCTGAGTTATTGCGCACAGTATATTATTATTTGAAGTTCTGATAAAGAAATTCGTAATAGGCCTTTGCCTATCTCCTTTCAACAATTTAATTTGGTCGGGTTATACGCGGAGATTTAGTAATGGAAAACTAATGAAAGCTGATTTCCACAGAGTACATTATTATATACGGCTGATTTCTCTTAAAATACAACACTTAGGAATATGAATTTTTGGTTAAGTACTATGACTTCTAGGAGTAGGTACTAATTTAAATATATATATATATATAATATATATATATCGGCGCGAAGGCTTAATCAAGCGTCGAATAAATCAATATGAATGCCGGCGGAAAGGCGTAATCGAGCGTCAGTTTGATTATTCTAAGTTCAAATACTGTGTGATTGCTTATTTGAAGTTGGTAAAAGTCACTCAAACGATTATTTAATTAACTTTTTTAGTTGATTACTAGAAATTATTAAACTAATTAATTTGTACTTCTAAATTCATTTTATGATTTGTAAAATTAAATCAAGAATTTAAAAACGAACCATAAAGAAAACATGAGTCGATAGATTTGTAACGACGTTAACCGAAGGGTATAAATACGAACGCCCGACCGTTCACAATTCATTTAGTCCGGTTAAGCAGTTAATATCCCACGTGTGTTAACTTGCTAGTGGTCATACCTAAAAAAAAAAAAAAAAGTTCACAATTCATTCTAAGTCGAGCCGTCGGACGGTGCGGAGCTCCGTAATATCGTGAGTCATTCTTTGTTGTTGACGAATATTTACTGTGTGCCATTTGTGTGCTATCCACCAGCGAGAATATAAGTTGATACTGAAAACAAGTATTTCATTTCCGAAATGAGTAACCACCACCAGCACCACGATGATATGGAAATAGTGACGTCAGCATTGCTGACGTCACCGTTTTTAAAAATAACAAGGGGGCCCGTTCCCCGTCATATATAATTTAAATATGTATAAATTTGGAGAGAAATTAGAGTTTTTAATAGGGAAATCTTGAAATGAAAATTTAGCTTCATGTTTTTGATAGACTGACTTTGACAATTCAAAAGTACCTGTGAATGGTTTATTTGAAATAAATGCTTTGACTTTGACTTTAACACCGTGACTACCGCCACCCTACCAATGGCATGGTATATCTCGTAAACTACTGGAGCAATAGTTTTGAATTTTGGGTACTAATTTTCTATGTAAGTTCGAGGAAAGCATATTAAGTACTCTGTGGACAAGCTCCTGAAACTTGGAGTCGACATTCAAAGTCGTGGTTGTGGCTGAAAGGACCGGGACCACCTTCAAAGTCAATTTTCTCGAAAACTAATTATTTACCAAATATAGAAGCGATTGGGGTCCGGGGTCCTGCCGTAGTCACGGACATCATTTTCTGCGCTCATGGTGGTCCTGCTGAAAGGAGCGTGACCACCTTGAAAGTCGATTTACTCGAAAACTACTGAGGTAAGTACCAATTTTGTTGTTCGAGTACTAATTCAGTACTAATTATTTACAAAAATAATTATGGAAGCGATTGGGGTTCGTGGTCTTGCCTTAGTCACGGACATCAGACAGAAATTACAACAAACGATATAATTTTCATTTGCTTTATCATAACATCATGATAAAAGTGAGATATAATTTCATCCCTAATGCAGTAGGGATGAAATTTATATCGTTTGTTGCAGGTAATTTAAAAAATATTTATATCAAACAGTACAGTTCTCGTCAAATAACTTTGCCCCTCTGAAGTTAGCCATTTGCAAAGATAGCGCAGGTGCAGTCACGTAGACGGGAGAAAGAGGGACGCAAGCATGCATCGAACTTTAACAACCGACTGAGACATAAAATAGCGCCCCCATAATCCCCACCCCCATGTCTCTTGCGCATGCGCAGTTGCAGTTTATTCGTAATTTTGACTACTACGCAGCCACTCGTAGCCAACTTCAGAGGGGCACAGTTATTTGACGGTACACCCCTTGGTCGGTTTTTGTAAATAAAAATAAAACATTATTTTAAACTTAAATATTATTTTATTTTAATATTATATGTTTTATTACATGGAAGATATTAACTGGGTCCAAACTAAAAAGGTCTCACGATTACTCATAAAACAGAGAAGAATGACAATGAATCAGATTCTATCCTCAATGATTAAAAACAAAATATAACACCAAGTAAATTATTAGGTACTTAAAAATAGCAACTTATCTTTTTAATAATTAGGTTTCCTTCATCAGACAGTAATGTAAATGCTATTCTTTTTTCATCTTTGCTTGTTGAGAGCCTTTTATTTTATTTGAGACTTGCACCTATCTTTTTATAAAGGGAAATTCACAGTCAAGCCTAAAATGGCGATTATGTATTTTTGATATCATATCTCCCGATTACATGATTGAAAAATGTTAATACAAATTTAACTTTTTTCTCTTTACGTCACAAAAAATTTTGTTACAATATAAGTTTGAATGACACAATACATAAACATCTTCATTTATAAAGCGCCCGTAATTTTCTGAACTCCTAAAATACTATAGATGCGTACTTACGCTTATTCTAAATTGCCATCGCTTGTGATAGTCAACACAAACTTAACCTAATACAGTGATTTATCTAGTCCAAGGTCACTAAGAATAATGATATTATTAGTAGATTTAATCTACGCATTGAATGAACTCAGTTATCAGATGGATATTTTAAATTAGAGACATAAAATTTCTTATAATAACTCAGGAAAGGGTGGGGTGAAAAAAAACTGTATTTCTATACTTACCCACTATGGATTGCAATCCCCCAAAGGAGTTCATGGAACTATTTTATACTTCTTAAGACTTTTTTGTTTAAACATTTGCATTACTTGAGTGCAAAATATATCCCTTTTGAAATAAAGTTCACTTTGTGTTAACAAATCAATGCAAATATTTGTGCATATTACGTCATGTGACAGTGTCAGCATTATCAACAATATTTTTGCAGATTCTTTTGAATAATAAAGTTATGAGGAAAATAGTTGTGCGTTGTATTCATGTTTTCTTTGAAAGATTGCAATCGTCTCACCAATAAGTGAACGAATTTTTTTGTACTTTGTTCACTGTCTATATAAATTATATTACATTAAGCCCTACGAGGCAGTGATTTATACTTATATAATTTGACCAGAGACAAAAACAAAATAAGATAAACTGTAGCGGAAAAGACGAACACGACAAAATTATTTGAAAGTTTTAAATAATATCTAAGAGGCATGTAGCTGGATCATAGAATGATTGATACTATAGCGGGGAAACATCCTGTGTATTTGATAGATAGATAGAACATTTTATTTGGGTAACCAGTCTTTAATTAGTTGCCTTACTTATCATATTTCCTTTTGGTACTGCTATATGCCTGTTAGACAGTACTTACTGTAACTTCACAACTTCACCGAATTTAAGCTAATATTCTTTTACATCAATATTGTGTTTTACTAATACAAAATTTAATTGTTTAAATGTAGCTTCATTGTTTATTCCGGTGTAGAATTAAAGACAGTCCCAAAAGAACTGTGTACGTAATGCTGGGATGCCCATAGGGCAGAGTCCGTAGCTCCGGGTGAAGCGTGAGGCACCGAGTGGCAATGCGGCGGACGCTCAAGGCGGCCCGGACTTACATAATGCGACAGTTCTCTTCTCCCTCACGAAGTTCGCCAAGCTGGAATAGCAGTATATAATAATAATTTATGATCTCCCAGATTGTAGACATGTAACCACAAATTTTCGGCACGAGCTGTATGTGAAACGTACCTGTTCACGACGAGGGTACTTGTGCGCGAGCTCGCGGTGTCTCTGCGCGCTGGTGCTGATCTGTCGCCGTTGTCTCTCCGACACCGCTACCTCCTGTGTCATACAATTAACGATACTAGACAATAGATCTTACTTTAAATTATATAATAAAATACTACTAAGAAATTTATGTTTTCTGTAAATGGAATATCGAAATTACGTAGTAGTCACACTTTGATAAAAAGTAAGATGCATTCGACATTTAATTTTCTTATCGGAGTACCCATGAGAAGAAATGACAAACCAAACTTAGAGGCAAGCCTAAACATGAAATATCAAAAATATCGTGAGAAAATGCAGGAGGGTTTTCAGACTCCAGACTGGCCTTTTGAGGAAAGTACATCAGAAAAAGTTTGAGCAAACCTGTCATAGCAGATAGCATGTGTCAGCCATCGAGAGCATAATCTATCTTAGAAGTACAAAGGGAATATAATTACCTCCTGGTCGTTGTTCAGCAAGGCGGTGGTGAAGGAGTCGGCGACGAACCACTTCTGTCCCTTCATGACGATGTCACGTGGTGGGTCGTGGTCCACGCTGGCGTCGGCCGACCACACAGTGGCGATCGCACCCGGCTCCAGCTTCACGGTGCGGTGGAACTTGAACACCGTCTCCTGGTCGCCTGCCTTACGGAGGATCTGGTAGCCACCGAGGCTCAGCTCCTAAGTAACAAAACAGTATTAATATTTGATCAAGTATGTTTGATCATTTTGAATGTAGCAGAAAATAAATATAATACTTATTTCTGCTACGTTTTGTTTAAATAGCCTTCACAAAGAAATACATGTAGATCACACACAACTCAAACTAACTCTCACACAAGATCAGCATCTATTCCAATAGTTAAGAAAAGGGGTCTCACCTTCTTGCCCTTATTCCTGATCTTGACGAAGCTGCCATCGGGGCAGGCCTCGGCGACCTCGAGGTCTCCCTTGGCGCTGGAGGTGACGCTGAAGTCGTTGAGGCTGCGCTCCTCGGTCTCGTCCAGCAGCGTGCGCTTGCGGGCGGCGCGCAGGGGCGTGGCGCGGCGCGACGGCGTGCCGCGCCCCGCGCCCGCGCTCGACACGCCACTGGCGGACGCGCGGGACTCGCGCCCGGGGGACTGGCTGGTCAGGTTCAACCTGCAGGCCGCATCAAATAAACTCAACAATGGGAAATATCACAATATTTTTTTACAGGATATTGAATTTAGTCACGTTATAATTTTATACTCTACAGGTATTTTTACCTTATGTAAACCGTTACCGTGTGTAATCGATGTTCAGCATCGATTTTACCTTAATTGGTAATGAGTTATATATATAATACCTATATTGTTCATATCTGTTTTCTCTTGTATTACAATGGCTATTTGGAAGACTTACGACTCATCTAAAACATCAAACAATAAAACATGGAATTTTGGCATTTACGACGTGTCATGAATTGCTAGATATTAAGCTATATTGCTAGATAGAGCGACCTTTGAAAAGTTAAAAACCTCTTACAAAAAGCCATGTATTACCTGTCCTCCTCTCCCTCGAGCAGCGCGCGGTAGGTGGCGATCTCGTAGTCGAGCGAGATCTTGATGTCCATGAGCGTGGCGTACTCGCGCAGCTGCGCCGCCATCTCGTCGCGCAGACGCGCCAGCTCCTGCTCCAGCGCCGCCAGGTCCTCAGCGTGGCGCGCGCGCTCCGTCTCCAGCTGGCGCTCCAGCTCGCGGCAGCGGTTCTGCGCAAACATTTACTTATACTAGCTATTTTTGGAGCTATTTTTATAAAGTTCAAATTCCCTTGCAACCATATACCGTTTAATCAACGACCTAAATGACATCCAGCCAATGCGTCTAAAACAACATTTAATGAACGGGCTAGCAGATGCTTAAGCCGTTCAGAGAATAGAGTAACCATGTGACGAAAATACATGAAATAATTAATTTTGGGAATTCTAAATTCAACAAACAACTATCAATTTCAACATTTCACATTTTATTCTTTTCACATGTCTTGGCGACAGAGACCCGCACGGGGCGGTGCTAAAGTAGGGTTTAAAGTAGTGATGTGGATCGTTAATAGTTATTCACGCAACTGTTGTATAAGAAGAGGTCTTAAAACACGATTTCTAATTCATGAAATCTTGGTATTGGTTATCAAAGTTTGTACCTATCCCTCATTTTTGTAAACAACGCATTAATATTTTTTTTGCAATACTGATCCTACTAATATTATAAAGGTGAAAGTTTGTATGTTTGTGTAACAATCAGGCAAAAACGGCTGAAGGGATTTGGATGAAATTTGGCACACATGTAGTTCATATCCTGGAATAAAAAATAGGCTACTTTTTATCCCGGTAAGTGGCATGGATTAATGGAGACTGAGGAGGAAGTGGAAACTCAGAGCCGCTGCTGCCTTAGTACTTAAGATTCACAAGTACCAGGAGACCAGAAACATCAAGTACCAGGAGACCAGAAACATGTATAGTATTTTTGGGCTGGTATAATTATGTAGGTAGGGTAGGTGTTAGGTAGGTGTAGGGTAGGTGTAAGGTAGGTGTAGGGTAGGTATAAGGTAGGTGTAAGGTAGGTGTAGGGTAGGTGTAGGGTGGGTGTTTCCTGAGTAAAAAAGGTACAATACAAATCAGGAAACCTTGCTATTTCCGATATTAACGCGGGCGAAGCCGCAGCTGGTAGAAGAAAAGAAACATGTATAGTATTTTTGGGCTGGTATAATTATGTAGGTAGGGTAGGTGTTAGGTAGGTGTAAGGTAGGTATAAGGTAGGTATAAGGTAGGTGTAAGGTAGGTGTAGGGTAGGTGTAGGGTGGGTGTTTCCTGAGTAAAAAATGTACAATACAAATCAAGAAACCTTGCTATTTCCGATATTAACGCGGGCGAAGCCGCAGCTAGTAGAAGCTAGTATCGAATAAAAAAATGGCGGGACATGACGTGAATGCATGACAATGCTTTTTTGAAAGATTTTTTTTGATTGGCTGTTTCGTGATTCCTGTGCTTTTCGATCCCAATTCAAAAAAGCGAATGAGTTGCGTAATGAAATTTAGTACCACATTATAACACTCGTTCGGATGTTATTATGGTTACTATGATACCTAGGTGTTTTAATGTTGGCAATAAGCTAACTGTTTCAGAAACTTTTGTGGAGAGGATTTATTGCATGGAAGTAGATAAAAATGTATATCCGCGGATACGGATCTTAACTTTTTTACTCAATCGGTGTCGGTGCGCGACCTTGAAACGATAATCGACTTGCATTGCGCGGGTCTTTCTTTTGTTTTGTTTTAAGTAAGTGTGGCACTGGGCAGCATAGATAACGTTTGTTTGGTACAGGAGTTAAAAAAATGGCTACAAGTTTAGTAGTGTAATTTGGAATTATTTTGTGTTAGCTGTACAATTAAATGCCAGGATGTCACTTAGCCGCTGATTAAACGGCACCGTTCAATGGAATGGCTAGGCACCCAATTATACGGCTGATTAAGCTAGTTGGCTGCGACTTGTTTATGTAGTCGTACATGCATCTTAATGTTTATGTAGTCGTAATCGGAACGAAAGGCGACATCTTGTTTTTCAATATATATGTCGCAGCCAATTATCTTAATCAGCCGTTTAATTGGTTACCTAGCCTTTTAATTTAAATGTGCCGATTTTTCAGCGACTTCAGTGACATCTTTTGTTCAATACCGTTTCATGACTTGCCCATGTCACTTATGTCGCTGATTAAACGGCACAGTTCAATGAAAAGGCTAGACTTTTAATGAAACGGCGGATTCAGCTAGTTGGCTGCGACATATACAACACATAAAATTTCAGTAATAAATGTTTACCAACAGCACCGCCCAGACAATGGAGCGCAACAGGATCCTTGTATGTAAGACTTACATTATGCTAAAGTAGAGAGTTGATTAAGCCCTCAAATGATTTTGAATTGAGGCAAAGTTTTTGTGTTACATCTTTTAGAGCACAATTGCATAAGCATTGAAACTCCTATGGTGGCATAGGATATAGAAGTTTTCTGTTATTATAACACTTAAAGGGAATATTGAATTGATGTATTGTATGAAAACAGTGTCTTATCTAGTAATTAATGATGATTAATCTTTTTAATAATCTTTCACAATCTTCAAGCACTCCTACAGCCTTACCATCGTTATTTTATTGATATTTATGTAGACGAAGAGCATTTTTCAAAATAAGAAACAAACATAAAACTGTTTAATCTAAGGGAACTGCATAAAAACTAAAGACCCATTGTCATACAAAATGTTCAATTCAAGTCGCAATCTGAACTCAGCGTTTGTGACAAGAATGAGTCTGAGAGCAGAATCTGAACATGCTTAAAACTTGAGGAATTGCCCTCTGATGTTTTATTTGCATTAGCCAACTTCACAAAAAGGCCGTTTGAATTACGTAATGTTGATGAACATGTTGACTTACGCTTAGCGCCGCGTTCTTGTTCTCCAGGTCGTTGAGCGTGGCGTTGAGGCTGTCGATGCGTGTGCGCATGGTGCGCAGCTCCTCTACGGCCACGGTGGCGGCCGTGCTGTTGCGGTTCGCCGCGTTGTGCAGATTCTTCATCTACACAAATTGTTTAGAGGTTTTAATACAATGGCACGTGATTAAATTATACATACTAAAAGAAAAAAGAAAGAAAAAGACTTTACTTGCGCTTACCCCTTTCTAACCCATGGCCTACATATTTCACTTCTGAATCAGGATTTCGAGCAGTGGAATGATTCTGTGATTGCACAATAATATGCTGACTTGGTCACTAATGAGCAACTGTTCAAATATTTTGTTATACCTACTCAAAATCAATGTGTGTGTAAGTGTGTTTTTTAGTCTATTGCAGAAAAACAGTACTCATGTTCAACCAATTCATGAAAAACCTGCTTCCATTGTATTAAAGCTAGTAAAGCGACTACAGTGGTGACTTGATTAATCAGACTAATTGTTGTAAGTCATTCGGATAATTGAATGTATGAAGAAATGAGTTTTTGTATATTATTATTCCATGTTAACTTTAGGAAGATAAGCTATGCCTCCCGCGTAGGATTATTTTTTAAACTACATTGGTATTTGCTGGCAATCCGGATAATCGCGAATCCTTATATTGTAGTGTTTTACCTTGTTTTCATAGAGAGCTTCAATTTCGTCGCGGTTGGCCTTGATGTTAGCCTCCTGTTGTTCGCGCAGCTCCTGTAGACTCTGCTGCAACTTAGCTTCGTACTGCTGAGCCAGACGGCCATCTGCAAATCATGGTACTTTAAAACTATGGTCACAGGGTTAAAGATGTAAGTGAAAAAATGTTTAATTTCTGATGATGACCTCACATTCAATGTCAAATAGTATTTGACCACTGCATACCAAACAAAACGGATTGAGTTACATATTTCTTGTTTTTGTAGGTGGAAGATTACCTTGGGGGCTTGATGACGAAGAATAATGATTGTTAGATTATTTAATGTTTAATATTAGCCCAGACTTCATAGACTTACCAATCTCGGAGATCTCGACCTGGCGCCTGGTGCGCGTCTCCTGCAGCTCTTGCTGGAACACCTGGTCCTTGAAGGACAGCTCCTCGCGCAGGCTCTGCACGGTGTTCTCCATGTCGATGCGGCACAGCATCTCCTCCTCCAAGGTCTTGCGCGTATCGGCGTACACCTTGCGCAATTTCTCCAACTCTTTGCCCAGCTCCTGCAAATAAATGTTGATTAGGTGTCATTGTTTCTAGGAAACAAGATATAAATAGCCTTCTGTAATGCAAATTAGCTGTAACTGTTAAGGAAATAGCAACAGTCAAGAGGTCGTCTAATGCACAAGGATAGTAGGACGTAGTGTTTACCAGATATTATTAATTTTTATGAACTATCATAGTTTTGAAGTCATGCGTATTTGCTGACTTTTAGCGCTTTGTATATTTAAAATTTTTATGTTTGCAATTGGAGCGCAGTGCGATGTCAAGGTGAAATTCCTTGCACATGCCTAAACCGGTATCACATGTAATTACGTACCCTGGCTTCATCTTGAGCCTTCTTTTTATCAGCGAGAGCAGTGTTGTACTTGTTGCTCTCCTCAGTGTAGCGCGTCTCGTAGTGACGCGCCGCGCTCTCTGCTTGCTGACAATCTTTAGTCTTTTTGTCCAGGCTGAAAAGACATGATATATCGTTGAATCATTCTTAAGGTATGATGATATAAGCACATGAAAAGAAGGTTTTCATAATATGCGATGACAATAAAAACGTGTGTATTTTGTCAATAACTCACTATGTAAATAAGCAAACATTCCATTCACATAATTAGAGGGCCAAGTTATTGAAAACACGAAACCGTGACATCCAAACGAGGTAATCCTCAGAAATAAAGCTGCGTTTCCATGAGCGTTGTTGCGCAACCGCTCACGGAATGTTTTTGTAAACACGCCACTATCCGGTTCCCGCGTGTTGTCTTGTCGCCGCCCGCCACGAATAATCATTTCATATGTAGGTACGTCGTCGGTTATTTGACTCGTGTTTCCCGAACATCGTGATACAACCTCGCTTGACGTCGCGGGAACATCATAAACCTTGGCCAATTAATAAGTTAAACAAATGATGACTCATAAAATGCGATAAGGAAGGATAAATTACTGTCTCAAACCAATATATTGTTAAAGTGGAACGGAAATGCAAACAGATAGCTATTACATAAGAAATACGGGTATCACATTTTTGTATTATTGATACAACTTCAAATTGAATTATTTTATGCTTACGCCAGATTTTTTATTTAGCGATGACCAGAATGACACAGACATGACGTCATTTTCGTCTTTCAGGGTACATATAACGATATTTACAGAAGACCGAGGTCACAATAACTAAAATAACGATTACGCGCTTATTCCCCCGCCCGCGCCTTGTCGAAGTTATAATGATCAAACGAATAAATTTACCATGGTAACGCTGGGTTTCTCGTTGCTTTATAACTTTTAGTTATTTGTATCACTGTCTCATCATTCTGTTAATTGCATGATTCTGTAACTGTTGTAATAAAGGCACAAGTTGAAATAGGTAGTCGGATGTCTACGTGCGTGAGGCGTGCTATGTCGTCGGCGCCTAAACATTAGGATCTATTTCGGTATACACACAAAAATATTTAAAGTGACCTAGTTTTTGAAAGCATTAGGAGACATTCTAAAAAAATATTTCCAGAAGTAATAAGTTTAATCTATTATCATGCTGATAGTGATTAGGATTACACACGTGTGTAACGTACAATTCGCTATGCGGGAGGCGTTTGGAAATAGAGCAAATTGAATTGAAGAAAAGTTTGAAGTAAACAAGTTAGTATGACTAACAGTACATAATACCGATGAACATATTTTGAAGAAGTCGTCAGCGATAATATTAAAAGCCCAGTTTCGATTCGAAGAAGGCTGTATTGATGTCATAGCTACGTAAATATGTATGATGACGGTTACGTCATTGGCAAAGCTTTGATCAAGTTATTAGACAGGAAACGCCAACTTGTGGGTTTAAAATACTAAGTAGATACCTGAGCAATCTTTCTGATAATAAGTAGGTACTGATTATTTTCGTTTATTGATTTTTGTAAGTTTGGGTGGATCATTCGCCGTACTTTAATTGATAACACGTCGTAAAGGCGCGTTAAACTCACGCGGCGTGGGCGTCGCGGCGTCGATGCGTGTAGATGATGACGTAAACTTGCCAGGGTCAACAGCCGTAGCCTTTAAAGTTAATCGGTATGCCTAGGCGGAAACTTGATCAAGCTCTAAATAGCCTCCGATTTGTACAAAATGATACGGCCACATAATATATGGCACACAGGTGCTCTGTCTATGTTCCATGTGTCGCTGTTATAACTTTCGTAGAATGTTTGACATCAGTAACACTCTAATAAACTACTTGACAATTAATCATTTAATTGTCAAGTAGTTTAAACATTTCTAACACTACTTATAAAAAAATTGGCTTCATAATATTGTCTTGTTTTAAAGACAAGACAATAATATAAGGCCAATTTTTTTTTTTATAATAACATTCTTTGATTTCGATAAACTGATACATAGATTTTCATTTGGTGATACATAGATTTTTGGTTTTGAAATCATTTAATTCCGCGTTATAAAGATAGTGTCACAACACTATCTTTATAACGCGGAATTAAATGATTTTATAATATTTAACTGATGATAAGATTAAATTCCGTTAAAAGACGACAAAATGAAAGCAAGTGAAATGTTTGTAGTTACATTGAATAGAGCTCCCCTGACCCAGTTACAAAATTTGCGTGCGCCAAGGTCGCGGAATGATGATGCTCTGGAATACGTATGATATATTTTTAAGTCTTATTTTCAATCTTAAAATATTGATGTTTTTATAGTAAACTTGTGTTTGCCCACCCCATCCCACTCATGTCTGTTGTAGTGAATGTTTATCATTACTAGAGCATAATAATATGTGAGTACCTACAGAGATATCATTAAGTTGCTTTTAAGTACACTTGTCCATTTCAGTAATAAAAATGCAAGGTTTTTGTGGTATAGGCAGAAGAGACTAATATTCCATCATAAAATATAAATAACTGAACTGCTTTGAACAATTTTTGGTGACGACAGTGATAGTACGTCGTTAGAAAATGTGTTTAACTATCAATTAATTAAAATTAAAAAAAATGACTTTGTTAAAAAACCTTTATTCGTTTCTTGACAGTATTTTTTTTTATGGTATACTTTACCGAGTAAATTGTATACATCTCATACGGTTTAGCCAGTGCTTGCAATGTATGCGCTCGAAAATTGTTTTTTGACGGCTTCATCACAAAATATTAAATATTCTCTATTTTATAAATACTTAATTAGAATGTTTTGTATGTATAAACATTTGGAAATAAATTGTCTTAACAATAGTGAAAACTGCATAAAACTTCGTTGCGTGGTTTAAA
The DNA here is from genome assembly GCA_947386135.1 of Melanchra persicariae. Classification (NCBI taxonomy): domain Eukaryota; kingdom Metazoa; phylum Arthropoda; class Insecta; order Lepidoptera; family Noctuidae; genus Melanchra; species Melanchra persicariae. Next base: position 7,667,551 of record OX376644.1, on the reverse strand, counting down.
AGATGAAAGCTTAGAAACAGACAGACAGAGGTGGAGGGCAACTTTGTTTTATACTGTGTAGTGATAGTGATTCTCTTGATGATGAGCAACCAAGGAGGTGATGCATGTCCTGTGATGGTGCTCCACACTGGCACTGCGTTTGGGATGGATGAAGAATGCCTCATTTGGCCTGATTAGTTTTACAGCGACCAACCTGGGTCCAAGAGATTTCCAGATTGGCCACTGCAGTTCACATTCAGGGGGTAGATGTTCTGCCGGGGTGATGAAGTGAGGAGAGGTAGGGTGTTTGTGCATCCACATTGCACACCTCTCCTCTGGCGCAAGGTCCACTAATGAGGTATGGCTGTCTAGACTAGACATTTCAATGATCAAGTTCTGACTTTAGTCAAGGTCTACAAAAATATATTCTTACACCTTTTTGCTACATGTTTCTACTAAGCTATAATGTATGAGTGTGACCTCTACATTCGATACTAACATTGAATGTCTACCGAAACTGGCAAACAGAGTCAAGGTGAACTTTAGAGACATTCATTATCACCATATGGATGTAGTCATGCACAATGCAATGCAAATTAGTGCTGCACTTTAGTGAAGAATGATCAATCAACAGTGATAAAAGAATTTGTGGTATTGTGGAGGTAATCATGTTATGCTAGAAACTGAACAGTAATCCATGATAATCTTTATTATCAACCTTTGACAAGGTGTGTTTAGTTATCATTACAGTATTATGAATGATTATTTATTTATGATAGTAACAGATGTTGAGTAACTTTATTTATTTCCTAAAAAATGTTACAATTTATAATATTAATTATTATAATCTAACATTACAGATTACAATAATTAATATTATAAATTGAAACATTTTTTCAATAAATAATCAATCATAATACCTAGTAGTAGTAGTACCTACTAGTACCTACAAGGAAAATAAATATTAAATAATTGGATGATATAAATGATTGAATACAAGAAATTGGTTTAACTGTGATTGATATTTAATGTGTAGTGTAAAATTTAATTGTACCTAAGATATTTGCACGCCATGATAAATGGCAGACATGTCATGAGCCACTCTTATTTATGATCTCACATGCATGTATTATTTTAATTCTGTATGTAAATGTCGCAGCCAACTAGCTTAATCAGCCGTTTAATTAAAAGCCTAGCCTTTTCATTCAACTGCGCCGTTTAATTTGCGACGAGTCACATGGGTAAGTCATTAAACGATATTGAACGATAATTATGTCACTTAGGTCTTTGGCTAGGCTTTTAATGAAACAGCTGATTAAAATAATTGGCTGCGACATATACAAATGTTTGAGCAAATAACTACTAAACCAAATCATTATAGCACATAATAAATTTAAAGAAGAGACAATTTCACCTTGACACAAATTGATTGCTATCTAGGCCGCTGCCTAAGACTAAACATATTGTAGGTAACATTTATTATTTTGAGTTACATTATTTTATAATAAAATCTGTATTTGAAGTCCAACATTCTGCAAGGTTGAACCTGTTTAGCATTCAGGTATTTGTTCAAAAATCAACAAAATCAAGGGATTCATACAAAAAGAAAATTTTAATACAGCTTGGCATTGCATGAAGAATATAGATGGCTTACTTCAAGCTTCTATTTAGGCAATCTGCAATAACCAAGTTGTAGTACTAGTCAAGTAGCTACATTGTATAGTAGTGTAGTACAGATATTTTTAGAATTAGTATGCCAGCATTGGAGTATTGAATCCAACAATTTGTTGTTGTTGTGATTGTTTATAAACAAGTGTGGCTGTGTTTTGTTCAAGAATATTTTTTTTGGCTCCCACAACTATCTTCTCTACCATCTGTAACATTTTGTTGTGTAATATTTAAAAAGTCAATTTCATTTCAGTGTACCTGGGAAATCATTAACATGAAACTAGCTGCAAACAGGAAATTAGGAATGCTGATATAGATAATTAATATTAGTACTTAATTATCTTTTGGAAAGCAACAAAATTTGTTGTTTGGGTGATTCTACGATAAGAGGTAACTTGTGCGGCAATCAGTTTGTTTTAGGTTTTTTGTTCTACATGTTGTTGTTTTTTGCAATAAATCATATCATCTTAATGTACTTTATTAATCACATCACAATTAATTGCCCAATTAAAGCACATTTTTCTGAAATTCGAAGCTGAAGCTTAAAAAAGTATCTACCCTGGCCTGTCCTCTTGTCGGTTTTAGTTTAACTTACGGGCAGTACATACCTTCTTTGTATTAGTTGCTAAACTGAATTACGTTTTGCACGAAATTGAATAAATGTACTTAAGTATTATTAAGGAAAAAGCCAACAGTAGTTGTTTATTTTCAATAATTTTAAACTTAGTTTTTGTCCCGCTTTTTTTGTGTATCTACCCTGGTAAATTTCATTTCGTTCTAGAAACGTAAATATAAGACGGCCATATTCCGAACTGCGCTTAAGGACATCTATCGACGTAAAATTAGCAATACTAAACGCGCGAGCCGCTAGAGTACCGCCAATTTTTAGTTGTTGCGACGCGACAGTACGGTGTGGTGCTTTCGCAAGGTCATTGTGTCTCTCCACTGGTAAGTTATAATAGTTGTAATATTCATTGAATTTATCTGCATTTACTGCCCTAATTTAATAATAGTGTAATAGTTAAAGTGTAATAAATATTTAAGCGAAAACAATCATATGTCAATTAAAACAATTGAATTTTTCATGAAAACGTCTCTCCCCTGCCGTATTTCCCCTGGCAAAATAAATGCCAGGGGAGAGACTTACTGACCAGGGGAGATAATATGCATCATAAGTTGTTTGTGCATACTAACTCAGATGTAGCTAATTTATAGTTTGAAACGACTTAAATACGGTGAATGAAAATTCTTATGATAAAAATAAATAAAAGAGGTTCTCAGTTCTGATAATTACATTATTGTTAATTTTTTTTTATAGATTATGGCACCACAAAAAAAGTTAACGCGTGAAGAAATATTAGAGAAGAAACGTGAAGCAGAAAGACTAAGGTATCAAAAGATCAAAAATGTTGCTTCATCAAGGTATGCATTGCAAAAGCAAAAAGAAAAGTACCTAATCATAATTATTTAAATACAAGGAGAAAGGAATTATAAAAACTGTGAATCAATAGACAAGAGAAGAAGATAATAGAGAGCAACGTAAGACACGAAAGATATGGAAAAAGAAGTCAAGAGAGCGTAGGCAACGACTTGCTATTCAAAATAAAATAAAATAAATAAGAAATATCTTGGGACAACTCACACACGGCCATCTGATCCCAAGCTAAGCAGAGCTTGTGTTATGGTAACCAGACAACTGATATACATACTTATATAATTTATAAATACATACATATTATAGATAAATTACACCCATTAAATGTAACTAATGTTCCGGTAACGCCGCGTTAATTTCAGATGTTGATGATCAAATGCCACAAAAGAATTTACATAGAAGAGTTGTAGCTGCCAAACTTAAATCAGATCGAACCGGAAGATGAAGATATTTCAATAATAAAAAAAGATGAGATTTAGAATACGCTTTATTATGTACACCATATAAGTAACAGAAAATATAGATGAAGAAAACATTACATAGGGTGACACAATGAGCGGCCTTATCGCTAAGAGCGATCTTTGAAGATATGAAACCTTTGAGAAAATTTAGAGAAGTACGATTAATAGAAAATGAAAGGAAAATAATGTCTTTTTTTGTTCATGTAGGCAAGAGAGTGCCATAATTATTTTATATTCTGATTAAAACATGTTCATTTAAATAAATGTATAGTAGTTATAGGTAATATGAACATTATCCCGATTATCACAAGTCTAATCATCATCGGCGCTAGTATATTTAATTACTATTAAATTATTTGACGCCATATTTTAGTAAGGAGTTTTTATTTTAAGTGAATATAGTTAAATTACTATTTAAAATTATTAGTACTAATGAAAAATATTATTATTTGTTAAAGGTACGGTGGCATGTTAATTTACATCTATTTTTGTAAATGACAATAAAGACGACTCTTGTTTTAGATTTTTTAAAAAGCTGTTAATATAGTCTGATGAACAATTTATATAAAAGAGTGTTAAAAATGATAGTCTAATTATAACTGTTAAGTACAATATTTAATAAAAGTCGATTTAATTAACTTAATTCTTTATTTTATTGCGTCAAATTCTCTCCCCTGGTCAAATATGTATCTACCCTGTTCTTGGTGTCTCTACCCTGCCCGCTGTATTTACCCTGGCCTGCTAAAAAGTAACAAAATATGTATAAATTGACTTGCCCTTACATGAAAAGGTACATAAACGGGACAAAAATCGTAATATAAGGGTTTAATGAAAAAATTCCCATTTTTCTCCCTGGCCGCATCTTCTAAGAACGTGAAACCTCTTATCGTAGAATCACCCGTTTATAAACAAATTAGTACAAATTGCGACATCACCGTGAGTTAGACAACGTACATTTTATTGTTTTACTTAAGAATACTTAGGAATGTGATTAGTTTGGTTAAATCGGGCTATGATGTCACTGTGTCGTAAAAGCGAGGTCGGTCGGCGGCGCTCGTCACACCGCACCCGCTGAGAAACTCCGCCGATGACGTAAACTTGCTATGCTAAGGTTAGCCGGAAGAACTTGCTTCCACATGTAGGTACTTACTACCTTTTTTTATATCAATGCTCTAAACAGTTGAGTATTCTAGAGTAGTGGAAACTACTTACCGCTTCTTCAAATCATCATTTTCCTCATATAACCTCTTCAGGTCAATTTCTAATTTAGCTTTTTCACGCGATGTATCGTCTAAGAGTTTTCGGGCGTCTTGCAACTCATGCTCATACATTCCCTTGATATTGGAAACCTCGCGTGTGACCACCTCCTGTGTAGTTTGAATCTCACGACGCAAACCTGAGTTTTCGCTTTCCAACTGTCTGACTTTATCGATGTAAGCCGCCAATCGATCATTGAGATTCTGTAGGGCATCTTTCTCTTGAAGACGGGTGTGTCTTGTAGGGCTCAGTGGGCTGTTCGGCCGGCCGGCTGAACTTGATGGACGGCTTCCCACAGGAGTGCTCGACTGCTGCGGGCTTTGCACTGATGACACCACACTTATATTAGAAGAAGACGATGATACAGTCTTTTTCGTTTTTGACGACATTGTAATGTTCTTTTTCTGTCACAATAAATAGAATCAACACAAAATCTTCAACTCCACACGAGCGTACACTCCTTCGACCAAGCGTAGAGCTAACGAAAAGTAACCAAACGCTAAACGCACCAATCAAAGCGCAATAAACCCAAGCTTGTGTGGTCACGTGACCGTTGACTCATTACAAATGTTGCCAAGTTTTATAAATTAAATAATACCGGTTTTGAATGAAGAACAGCTCAAAAACCACGACTACACGTTCTGTTGTCACTGTCACAATCACAAAGGCAACGTTAAAGGTTATTTTAAGTCGAATAATCAAGAACATCACTAGAATTTTCCCATAGAATAGAAATATTTTTAATGTCATTCAATTAATAATCAATGAGGATTTATGTTTATTTGTTAAATGTTATAAGAATTTTTATTAAAAGAAATGGCGGACGTGAATAGTTTATTTGATTGTTTTGATGAGACGGCGCCGAATGAAGCTTCTGTTCAATTCCCAAACATAAAAAAAGAAGATGATGAATCGTAAGTTAACCTCTAATGCGTAGTTACATATATTATCCTCTCACTTTTGTTAAAATGTGACGATTGTGTACTTCTTTTATAGAAAAACAACCGATGAAACGGAAGCTACCAGCTTAAAACGGTTACACGAAGAAGTAGAGAATATTGAAGAAGCCAACAAGAAGCCGAAACAGGAAGAAGATGATTCAGACCTTACTAGTGACATAAAGTAAGTGTAGTGAAAGTCTGTATTCTGAGCAACAGACCTAATGTGGCTTTTTTTCTAGCTCATTCCTTTTTGCCTACTAAAAAATCCAAACCTATGATGTATATTTCAGCTTAGAACTCCTAAACGCCAGAATAGTGATACACACTCTAGAGACTCACGAAGGTTGTACACACGAGGTGGCGATACCACCTAACCATGAGTATGCACCTCTTGTACCAATCACAGGAGAGCCGGCCAAGCAATACACTTTCATACTGGATCCATTTCAGAAGGAAGCTATACTTTGCATAGACAACTTGCAGTCCGTGTTGGTCTCTGCCCACACCTCTGCTGGTAAAACTGTTGTGGCTGAGTAAGTAACATTTCGTTTTTTCCATTTAAATGCTGAATGTTATTAATGCTCAGATAACACAATCAATTTTGCTCTTGGTTAATTAATACAACTTAACTTACAAACCATACCCCTCAGTGAACACAGTATGGCCTAGTCTCAGTGGCACCTTCCATAAAAAACATTACCTACTCCACCAAAATATAAATTGATCAAAGTTTTATTATTTCTCCTAGGTATGCTATAGCTCTGTCTCTAAAGAACAAACAGAGGGTGATATACACCACTCCAATTAAGGCCCTATCAAACCAAAAGTACAGAGAGTTCTCGGAGGAGTTCCATGACGTAGGTCTTATTACTGGTGATGTGACCATCAACCCTTCTGCTTCTTGTCTTATTATGACCACTGAGGTATGAATAATGAAAAGTCTTGTTGGATAAAATACTTCTTAAATATGTTTTTATTGTGACACTTGCTTTTTGGTTTCATTTTCAGATTTTGAGAAATATGTTGTATAGAGGATCAGAAATTATGCGTGAAGTCGGATGGGTTGTATTTGACGAAATTCATTACATGAGAGATAAAGAGAGAGGTGTTGTCTGGGAAGGTAAATTATGAAAAAATAAAATAAAAATTAAAACCATTTTTACAGAAACAAAATAACAATTAACAGGTGGTTTTCTGCATTCATTGTATTATGTATTGTATACCCATTAATACTGGCCCCGGTTTTGGTAGTTGTTGAATCAGTTTATAACAACATTCATGTTACGCCACATAACCAACGATAATTAGCACTTTAGAAGGTAAATTATTCCAGTCCTAAAGATGTGAGACTTTTATTTCGAGTTACTAAAGCCAGTGATGATGTTTAATCAATATTGCTACAACTGATTTTGACTGTAGTTCTAATTCGAGTACGAATTCAGCAATTTTCTACAAGCAAGAAAATATATTTCAAGTTTCCAGAAAGCATTCATGACTTTATGCACATATAAAAAATTTATGCGCCAACATATTTTTATCTAATAATCAGAAACCCTAATCCTGCTGCCTGACAACGTCCACTACGTGTTCCTATCGGCAACCATTCCCAACGCGCGCCAGTTCGCCGAGTGGGTGTGCCGCCTGCACTCCCAGCCTTGCCATGTGGTGTACACAGAGTTCAGACCAACTCCGCTACAACATTATATTTTCCCGGCTGGAGGAGATGGGATACACCTTGTGGTGGATGAAAAGGTAAGACGGCGACGCCCGACACTAAGGCCGAAACTACGGACTTCGGGCTTAGAGAGTAGGCCCCCAGAGGAATATGGCTCACTAACACTGTGACACGAGAATTTTATATATTACATAAAATACTAGCTTTTGCCCGCGGCTTCGCCCGCGTGGTGTCGGTTATCGCGTAAAAAAGTAGCCTATTTACTTCTCTATATTTCACGACGATGTGCAGCCGTTTTAGCGTGAAAGCGTAACAGACAGACAGACAGAGTTACTTTTTGTAAAAGAGTTGTGTAATTATTTTTGGTGTACAATTATTATATTCTATTTATCTTTTTATCTAAAAACAAGGGTCATAGACATAAGAAAAAGGGCTGCCAGGTTAAAATTCGATTAGGTGATAGTTGTTTTTGTAACAGAAAATGTGATTTTGTTGGATTGTGGCATTAAAGTTCGAGGATGGCAGAATAAAAAGAAATTAAAGATAACTCTTTGATTTCTTTTTATTCTGCCATCCTCGAACTTTATATTCATTTTCTAATTTCGCGTGATTATAAAGTAACAGTGTTTGTAATAATCGCCTGACGCAACGTTAAAACATCACTGCAATTTCTATGAAAATAACTGCTGCAAAGCTGCTGCATATTTACTATCTGCATTTGTGTTTTCTCCTAGCTGAGCAAAGGTCTTCATTTCCCTCTTTCTAGTTTTCGGGGTATGAGGCGATTGTGGGCGATTGTAGGAATCTATTTATAAAACTAAACGTGTATACAGTTCTCGTCAAATAACTTTGCCCCTTTTAAGTTGTGTCGAGTGTCTGCGTAGTAGTCAAAATTACGAACACACTGCAACTGCGCATGCGCAAGAGACATGGGGGCGGGGCGCGATTTTATGTCTCAGTCGCTCGTTTACGTTCGATGCATGCTTGCGTCCCGCTTGCTCCCGTGTACGTGACTGCACCTGCGCGATCTTTGCAAATGGCAAACTTCAGAGGGGCAAAGTTATTTGACGAGAACTGTAAAAAATTTCAGCTCAAATGTTTGAAGATATCTGCTTCAAAATTGAGTTGGAGGAATCCACCCGAACAAACATAGTTACATACATACATTGCAAGTTAAATAAAAGCTTGTAAAAATGAGTCAGCTGTTTCCACATATTTGGGAACCCATTGTGTAGTTATTTTAGCACAATAAGCACTTCACTTCCAAAATAAATCTACACTACCACATTATTCCTCTATCAGGGTATATTCAAAGAAGACAACTTCAACACTGCCATGGCAGTGCTAAGCAACGCGGGTGACGCAGCCAAGGGCGACCAGCGTGGTCGTCGCGGTGGCCCACGCGGCGCCAACCACACCAACATATTCAACATCGTCAAGATGATCATGGAAAGGAACTTCGCTCCAGTTATCATATTCAGTTTCAGTAAGAAAGATTGCGAGGCTTACGCTATGCAGATGGCGAAATTGGACTTCAACACAAGTGAGTAAAGACCTCTTTTGTATGTTTAGCAGAAAATCTTTTTAGGAGTTTTATTTATGGATTTCAATAGAAACTAGAGCGCTAGAACCTCGTGAAAGCTGGGAAAGAAATCAGATATCTTGATTGAGCTCATGAGGTTGTCGAGATGTGGAATGTTGTGTCGACTGTCATTGCGCCAATAGGGAATATGCATGCAATTTTTTTATTAACAAAATGCAATACTTATTAACTTTATAAAGCTTCAAAGTTACAATTAGAAAAAAAAAACCGTCCAAAGTCCATGACGCCAGCTGCCATCAATTTTGATTCTATTTTGTACTGTTAGTATTATAATTAATCATCATCATCTGCCTAGCCTTTTCCCAACTATATTGGGGTCGGCTCCCAGTCAAACCGGCTTCAGCTGAATACCAGTATTTTACGTGGAGCGGCTGCCTAGCCTACCAGACCTCCACAACCCATTAACTGGGTAACACGGTACTTCTTGGCAAGACTGGTGTCAGATTTTCTGGCTTCTGACAATCCGTAACGACTGCCAAAGATCTACAAATGACAGCCGGGACCAACGGCTTAACGTGCTTTCCGAGGCACGGAGGAGTCTTGATATGTTAATATGGTCACCCATCCACAGACCAACCTTGGCACTATGTTACTTATTGTTGAAAAAAAAAGGAATGAAGATTTTTGATAATCGCGTTATTAACTCTTCATCTAAAATTCACAGTTACTGTTGTTGAATAGCACTGCTGTTTCTCACCTCTGCTTACCCTTTGAGGTCAGCGCCGGCTTTCTTGGGTCGACGAGGCGGCCGTCCGGGGCGCCAGCTTATATCGATAATAAAAAGAAATACTCTTACGTATTTGGAAATATATAGACAAACGGGTTTCGATCAAGCCATTGTAACAGCATCTGAAACGCTGCCATTTTTAAAACACTACGCAATTAAGACGCATTAAACCGTAGTCCGGATAAATAGTCCAAAAAGCGATTAACGAGCTATTAATAAATATAATGAAACAAAAGGGCACTAAAACGTGATTCGTCCGGGGCGCCTAAATGGTTAAGGCCGGCCCTGTCTGAGGTACTAACAAGATGTTTCAGAAATGCGTGGTGGTCGATGCTCTGTATCTCCTTAACAGTAAAGAACCATTTGCAATAATTAAAAAATAGTAACAAAAAAGACCAGTTCCAAACAAATTACTTCTCAAGCAAGCTGATGCGGTTGGTGAAATGTTCAAATGTGATGACATCAAATGCATCGGACTGCTTAAAAAGTTCTGAAACACTTTATATTCATCCTGTAAATTAGCACAATGTTATCTCAAATTTAAGACACGAAAAACCCTTTGCAGTTGAAGAAAAGAAGCTGGTAGACGAAGTGTTCAACAATGCGATGGACGTGTTATCCGAAGAGGATCGCAAGCTGCCTCAAGTTGAGAATGTGATCCCACTATTGAGGCGCGGCATTGGCATACATCACGGTGGTCTGCTGCCTATACTTAAGGAAACAATTGAGATTCTTTTCGGGTTGGGACTTATCAAGGTATGGAATACTGGAATAGAGCCTACATTATCAGAACCCCAATTCTCACACTTGAAAACCGTTCCAATTCAAGTCGCAATATCATATCAGCGATAATCAATGTCAAAAACGTGCCAAAAAGAAGGGAAATTCTTTGCGTTTATGACAGACGGCGACTGCTGCGGTGCGAATGCTTTTTAAAAATACGATGTTTTAGGAGCATTCGCATCGCAGAGGTACGAGGCAATTCACCGTCTGGTCAAACTATATTTAGTTTGACCAGACGGTGAATTGCCTCGTACCTCTTTGCCTGTTCAAACTATAGTTGCTCCTTATGTCTCAAGAATATAATATTCATTTAACTCTAGCTTGCATACTTCATGCAGTACATCGTTTGTTTGTTGTTATCAGGCACTGTTCGCAACTGAGACGTTCGCTATGGGACTGAACATGCCCGCTAGAACTGTCGTCTTCACCAACTGTCAGAAGTTCGATGGAAAAGATTTTAGATTTGTAAGTATCCTCTGCTTGCTATTAAGTGAATAATGTTGTCTAGGCTTGTGGTATCATGAGGGATAAATTTTATAGTTGAAACTGTACCTAGTAAATAAGCTGACTAATAATAAAGTGTCTCATATCATCATCTGCCTAGCTTTTTTCCAACTGTATTGACGTCGGTTTCCAGTTCAACCGGATGCATCTGTATACGAGTAGACTGGCAAATACTCCTCCAATTCTAAAAAAAAAACATCTTGTGGCTTTTATTCGACTGACACGAGGTTCAAAATCAAATGAATGGAAACAACTACAGCACTACCCTCATTTATAGATAACTTCAGGCGAGTACATCCAGATGTCTGGTCGAGCCGGTCGACGAGGTCTCGATGACAAGGGTATTGTGATCCTGATGATTGACGAGAAGGTCACGCCTGCTATCGTCAAGGGCATGGTCCAGGGTAAGGCAGACCCTATCAATTCGGCCTTCCATCTCACTTATAATATGGTAAGTTTTTATAAAGTTTCGTTACTTGTACATACGTAAACTCACGCCTTTTTTCTCATGGGGGCAGCGCGTTTAGTTATTTGTGTTGTCTTTTGATGAACTTTTTTGTGGATTTTAGGTCCTCAATTTATTGCGTGTGGAAGAAATAAATCCGGAATATATGTTAGAGAGGAGTTTCTTCCAGTTCCAAAACCAGGCGGCCATACCAGATCTTATAGATAGTAAGTTTATTTTTTATTGATACAAACACTTTTAATATTTCTAAACTTTGGACAGTGTTCAACATTTATAAAAGCCCAAGCCTTTTCTTGGTACTATGTAAAATTGTTGTTTCTGATTTGCTTTTGGAGCATCAGCTTTCATAATTATAGGTATTTCTTTATGACGAGTATTTCTTTTAACTTTTTGCCTTTCTAACATTATCTTTTCTGCACCAACAGAAGTGAAATCCACACAGAAACAGTATGATTCTCTGAGCATTGCGGAGGAACACTCGATAGCTTCATACAGTGCCATCAGGACGCAGCTCGAGCTCTTGGGCGCCCAGTTCAGAGCCTTCATCACTAAGCCGGAGTATTTGAAGCCTTTCCTACAGCCTGGACGACTTGTTAAAGTAATTATAAAAAAAACTAAATGTACATCTTTGTTTAAGTGCACGAGCGATGTGTCTCTAAAATACTAGTTTTCTTTAGCAATGCTATTTCTATAATATTTAGCTATTTCGTCTATAATCTCTTAATAAAAATGTTTGTGTTAGATTATAAAGTACTAGCACTTCGCCCGCGGCTTCATCCGGGCAGATTTAGTAGGTACTCCACAAACTTCAACAGGAGGCGTTAAAGTACTCCCCTTCAAAAAAAGGAGGAGGTTCTTAATTCGTCGGAATCTTTTAGTTTTATGTATGTTCCCCGATTACTCGAAGACGTCTGGACCGATTTGCAAAATTCTTATTTTGTTTGAAAGGGTAGACTTCCCAGGTGGTCCCATGGTCATCAGGTCAGGATCTAATTATGGGATCCTGGAGAAAAAGGGAACTCTTCAAATTTTGTAGGCACACTTGAAGCGATTTGGGTATTTTTTTAAGAGTATTTTTTCGGAGTAATCCCATTTCAATCTGATGAAGGAATTCTAAGATAGGCAACGAATTCTTCAAGAAATGATAGCAAATGGACCGGGAATGCTGAAATCGCATGTCTGTTTATTTTTTACACCAGTTCATAACATACATCAGGCCGGTACGCTGTGAAGGGGTACGCACATGTGAATGTCAATTTACTTGTGCAGAATCACCACTAAAAAGTGAAAAATAAAAAACGTTTTTCAAAAAAAAATACAACCAACTTCCAAATAAAAACACTACAAAGTATAAAATAACTTTAATTTCGTTGTCAAAATACGAAGAAACAAAACCAGAAACACCGATTTCCGAAATTAAAGTTATTTTATACTTTGTAGTGTTTTTATTTGGAAGTCGGTTGTAATTTTTTGAAAAAAGTTTGAATGGTTAGTTTTGGCAAAGTAAGCACAACGATTATCATTCATTACCCAGACATTTCTGCTGCTGATTCTATGGTCTCAGGATCAGCGCAACTGTTCACCCCGAAAATTGTTTGATCTGTTTCAATTATCCCACTTCTAGTTTTTTCGTACTAATTTACACGTAAACTGATGCAAGCAATAATGTCCTTCCCTAAAAACTTCATCACCCCTTTTCAACAGGGGTTTTCCTTTCAAAAAATTCAAACATATGGTTATTCTTGTTTTTCTCGAAATTCAAAATCATTAATGGGCTGTTTCAACTTCATCGGACCATTAAAATCTTCCCGAGTTCGCTCAAACCGCAACATTTTTCTTACTTAGAGCATTTTTATGAATTTATAAGACAAAATTTTGATAGTTTAGATTACTTTATTGTAATTTTCGTAGGGATCTCTATGTTTTTTCGAAAATAAAAATAGCGTATGTTTTAAGTTCATAATGTAGCTTTGTACTGGCGAAAGAATTTTAAAAATCGGTTGAGTAGTTTTTGAGCCAAATCGAAACAAACAAACTAATAAATCTTTCCTTTTTTTAATATGTAGAAAGATAGTTCGCAAGACCTTCGGAGGGTAACTTTAGCTTGGTAACATTTGGAATAAAAATATTTCCGTAACTAGTACAGCTCTCAATCAAACAACAGTAAAGAGGCGCTAATTAATGCCATGGTCTGGCACTCGACTTTATAAATGGCCTCATATATCTCATATATATATATCCACATATTAGTTTAGACGTCTTCAAAGACGCTTTGAGATTGTCTAAACTAATATTAATATTAGTTTAGACAATCTCAAAGCGTCTTTGAATTTAACTGATGATTATGCTTTACAGTTATTAGAATTAGTTATGTTTGTATTACTGGAGGCCATTTATAAAGTCGAGTGCCAGACCATGGCATTAATTAGCGCCTCTTTACTGTTGTTTGATTGAGAGCTGTACACTAGTACAGCTCTCAACACATTTGGAATAAAAATATTTCCGTAACTATACGGAAATATTTTTATTCCAAATGTTACCAAGCTAAAGTTACCCTCCGACGAAGGTCTTGCGAACTATCTTTCTACATATTAATCTAGATTCATTTATCTACACACACATTCACACTATGACATGTCTTTCGAAAACATATGACAACGGCTCATGATCCAGGCAAGACACGTAAATATGGTGTCTCTGATTGCGGTATTAAACCAGTCCACGTTATTTTTGTACTAACATAGATTAAAACAGAAAAGCACGAGTTTGACTGGGGTATCATAGTGAACTTCAGGCACAAGACAGGCAAAGGGAAGAAAGGGGAAGACAACCCGCTGACAGCCGAGAGCATGATCGTAGTGGATACTCTGCTGCATGTGAAGAAGTCTACCGGCGAGGAAGCGGACAAAGTGCCGTGCCCACACGGTGAGGTGAGAGTTGTTGACATAGAACCACTGTACTACAATGCCCGGCAAGTAAGTTGGCAAGATATTTTGTGGTAGGAGAAATTCGCGCACGCACAATTTCATACATTTTTACATGCGCGAACTTCCCCCACTACGAAATATCTTGCCAACTTACGTGCTGGTAACTGTACCTACTTTAATACAACTGAAAATGAGTCATCAAAACTACAATAATATTGCTTCTTCTTGTTTCGTTGATAATTTAAAGTTTTTGAAACAACAGAATCGATAGCTAATAAACAGTCTAAAATTATTGCGTCTTGACTATCATACCATGGTTATAAAGGATAGATTGTCAAAAACCCATTGAACTTATGAAACTATTACTTACTCGTCATTACAGTCTTTAGACGTTCATTAAAAACATTTTCAGTCAGCACCCATCTTGCATTTTTTTAAGTGACACTTATTAGCAGCTGTAAATCCGATGTTATCATTTTTTCTTGTATTTTCACAGACAGGAGACGTGGAAGTGGTCCCAGTACTCCACACACTGATCTATCAAATTAGCTCTCTACGAGTATACTATCCTAAAGATCTGAGGCCCGCAGACAACCGCAAATCCGTGCTGAAAACTATTGGCGAAGTGAAAAAGCGTTTCCCTGAAGGACCACCATTGCTGAATCCTATAAACGACATGAAAATAAATGAAGCAGTGTTCAAAGAATGTGTTGAGAGAATAAAACTTTTAGAAGATAGGTAGGATATTTTTGAGAACTGTTTAGATTTTTTAGCGCCATAAATGTGTTAGCGATTAATATTCACTCTACTATATCCTACTTCTAATTTACTAGATCATTAGCCATTGTCATGTTATTGATCCTGGGTATGGTGCTCATAGCTGCAATTTATTAATCTAGCCAGTTCTTCTCGTCAGCTCATCATCATCTTCCTGTCCTTGTCCCACGCTACTAGGGGTAGTTACAGTACCTACGTTTTCTTCTTCCAATCAACCGGCATGCTGTATTAACCCCTATTCTTTTACTTTACCCTTCAACCAATCATAAGATTTGTTTCGGTGTTTCTTCTCACAGTAGTTAGCTGGGAAATACTGGCGTCATCTAGATTAAAGTGACGACAAAAAGAAATGACGTGTAAAAGCGTTATTTTTAACCTATTTACAAAATAAATATCATTTATCATTATTATCTTCATACCAATATTTTAGTTGCTCCCAATTGCTCACAGATTATACGCCCACCCCTTACACAATGACAAGAGCCGCGGCGCTCTAACCGCGGCATATATCAGGAAACAAGAACTGCACCAAGAACTGAGCCTGGCCAAGGCCGAGCTGAGGAAAGCTAAGAGTATACTGCAGATGGACGAGCTCAAGAAGAGGAAGCGCGTGCTGCGGAGGATGGGCTACTGCACCGCCGCTGATGTTATTGAGCTGAAGGGACGCATCGCTTGCGAGTTGAGCAGGTTAGTTGAACTGAACTATAATAAGCTGATTATAATCAGCTTTTTACTGACCTAACCAGTCTGCTAGGTCTCTCTCTTTCTCTTAGCTTGTGGACTCCTCCGTGCCTCGTAAAGCACGATAAGATAGTGGATCTTTGACAGTCGTTACGTAGTAGGGCAGTCAGAAGCCAATAAATATGATACCAGTCTTGTCAAGGGGTACCGTGTTACCCAATGCTTGACTGTGGACGCCAGATAGGGAATCGTTCCTTGTAAAATACTAGTTGGGAAATGCCTAGGCTGAGATATATTACGTATCTGTTCGTCCTAACAAAACTTCCATAAGCTTTACTCGCGATTTTGTCACGTCAAAAGATTGTAAATAACGACATCGCTTTTGTTCGAAATTTATCTGGAAGCCCTTTGCCTATACATAGGTACCTCTTTTTGTCATTATCCGGGGCGAGTCAACTCGTATGTCAAACGTTGAAACCTATCAGCAAGTTTCCACGTTGAACCGGATTGGACACACGTAACTTGTTACGATTTTATGAATCTGAATTTCCAAGGTCATATTATAGAGAGGTAGCACTGTTTGTTTTTAGAAAGTAATTTACTCTATAAGGATGAGAAGAGAAGATTACTACAGGGATATAGGATATAGGAAATGGCGCCCCCCAGAGTGCCACAGGCTACTTTTGTCCCGGATAAATGCAGTTCCTGTGGGGAAGGCCATTGTAATGAATCTGCTAGCCGAAAAAAGCTCTGTAAAGCAATTTAATTAACTTTGTACTAATACAGTGCCGACGAACTGTTGCTGACCGAGCTGATATTCAACGGCGTGTTCAACACGCTGAGCTCGGAGCAGAGCGCGGCGCTGATCAGCTGCTTCGTGTGCGACGAGAACTCCTCGCAGTCGTCTGCTACCGGCGAGGAGCTGCGAGGAGTGCTGAGGCAGTTGCAGGTAACGTAACAGTAGTCTGCTCACTTTATATACTGTATCTATGTCGCAACTAACTAGCTTAATTAGCCGTTTCATTAAAAACCTAGCCTTTTCATTGAAATTCGCCGTTCAATCCGCTACATAAGAACTTATAAAATTGGGATGATTCCTGGTTAAAAAATATATGATTATATTTTGTCCGTCAGTTAGATTATCAAAATATATTGGACACGTATTTTTTTCTTTATTAAATCAATAAAAAAGTCGAAGATAAAACGTATCAAAGATCAGAAGTAGGGGTTTGTGAAGTCACGTGCAGGTAAAAAGAAATCTATCTGACGGACTCATTAATTTTTTTTAGTCATCTGCCCTATTCCAGGTTTGCTAGGTCTTCTTACTCACCAGTCTAAATTATTTATTAATTTCAATTAGCCAATTTACAGACACGTTTTAACTGTCACAATGTCGGTCAGTGAGAAAGACGAACCGCCATAGCGATTCACGCTTTCGCATGTGCAATTAAATTCGAAAGCGTAAATTTCTATGGCGAATAACGCCCGAGAAACTCCATGGGCTATGATTATTTTATGCTCGGTTTCTGAGGTACTTTATCGGTCGTTTATCTGTCCATTAACCACTAACCAACACTGGCGTTATAGTGTTAACGGACAGATAAACGACCGAGAAAGTACCTCAGAAACGGGGCATTAATCACGTAAACTTTTGAAACATTCCCAGAAAGTGTAATTCAACGTCAGAATCCTTATATTCTGACCAACGAGTAAAGTCAATAGTCGCGCTGCAAGTGGATACAAAGCTAATCGAGACAGTCAACTATATGATGATCGTGACATCAGCCCATAATAATTATTAAATTATCAAATCCTTCCACGGCTTTTGATTTCTGGAGGTCGACATTAAATTGAGTATTAATATTACTTTTCGTTTATTAATACTTTTCGTTGAACTTTATCATTCTGAGATTAACATTTTGTTCCAGGAATACGCTCGCAGGATAGCGAAGGTGTCACTGGACGCCAAGCTGGAGCTGGATGAGGACGAGTACGTGGGCAAGTTCAAGTGCACGCTCATGGACGTGGTGCATACCTGGGCCAAGGGGGCCTCCTTCCTGCAGATCTGCAAGATGACTGACGTCTTTGAAGGTCAGCAGATAACATACCCACTTGTGTCTCATCCAGTCAAACGTGGAGATTTGATTACCTACATATTTTTTTTTTCACATTTATTTATTTTTTACATTTCTCAAACCAAAAGAAAACAAGACGCATAAAAATAAATCCAGCGAGCGGTGGAGCCACACAACAACTTGGTGCCTCAAGTAGCGACACGGGCCGCGCAGACCACGAAGGAGATGGCGGCACGACTTGGATGTCTTTCTTGGAGTTGGCAAAAAGGGCCACAACCGGGAACCGTGGAATGAGTGGAGGGACGCCTTTGCCCAGCAGTGGGAGAGTTCGGGCTAGATATAATAATAATAATCGTTAGTCATATATCTCGGGCACCAGAATCAAATATATGCTACTGAGAAATTCGTTTATGGAAAAACTTAAGAGCGTGTACGCCGTATGTCATTCCATACAAACTTTCAAGTCCTTATTCTTCAAAGTGAATGAACCGATTTTAACGACACTTGGTATGCATACGCTAGATATCCAGGTCTAAATAGTTATCAGAAAACATTTTTGAAAAAGAGGTCAGGGGGAAGGATATAGTGATTTTTCACTTTCTATACAAAACTTAAAATCGCTCTCTCTCTCCCTCTGAAATCTTTTTCAAAAATGTTTTCTGATAACTATTTAGACCTGGATATTTAACGTATGCATACAAAGTTTCGTTAAAATCGGTTCATTAATTTTGAAGAATAAGGATTTGAAAGATTGTATGAAAAGCCGTACCGCGTAAACGCTCTTAATAACACACTGCATGATCTAGGAATCGGACCCAGGACCCGTCCTGCAGTAGTTGCGACAACTACACAAAATAGGAAATAACATAGTTAAATTAACTTCCAGGTTCTATAATCCGGTGCATGCGTCGTCTGGAAGAGGTGCTCCGTCAGCTGTGCCAGGCAGCCAAGAACATCGGCAACACGGACCTCGAGAACAAGTTCAGTGAAGCCATCAAACTGCTAAAACGAGACATCGTGTTTGCGGCCAGTCTCTACATGTAACCAGCATGTATCTCAATATTAATTAATATTTGTAAGAGTATTCCATTTCCAAAATAAGATAAAAGATTTACAGTCAGCTCATATTTGGTTGTTAAAAGTACAACAGACTTTTTTCGTAATAGTAGTCAAGTAAAGGACACAATAAATCGTATGATTATCGACTTTTTCTTTTATTGTAACATTAAATTAATTACACGTTTTCATAACGTTACTTAGAACCATGGATGCATAAGGATTAAAACACTTAATAGCACAAATCACTACACATACAGGATATTGTGGGTTATCAATGTAAATAAAGCGCATAGTCACAATGTTATAAGAGAACTTTATTGTTGTAATTACTGTATATCTATAGCATGAACTGGCAAGTAACAAAAAGAACAGTATTTTACTAGAATTACGCTAGAGAACCATGTTCACACAGATTGCTGTGCCGAATGATACAACTTCAACTAACACAAAAAGAAAATATTACAAACATTGACGTCAAAATTTATTTTCCAATACGAATTATTTTAAAATTTACTCACTCGAATTTTGATTATAGTTCTAAAAAGCATTAGAACTGAATTGACAGATTTATTATATAAAAATCAAGAATTTTGGATTTGTATAAAAATGTACGATACAGGGATGTAGTGACGTGGCAGAGTGCATCGCCGCACTACGCAACTATTTTAACGAGGACCCTGTCAATGTGGGATCATTACTTTCGCCAGTCCCGCGACTACAAAACATTGATAAAGACCTTATTAAAATAATCGATATCAATATTGTAATACATGAAAAAATTTAAAAATTGCTTACGCTATAGTCTCATTTGGTGCCTGAATTGATATGTCCAAGAACTAAACGCGAAATAAACGCTAACTCTGTCTAACTATTACATTTTGAGTAACTAAACGAGGTATTTGTTTTGTGTCTATAGTTACATAGAACTAAATCCCGCGAAGTGCAAGTAAAAATATCTGCACATGGTACAAGACGCGAGCTCCGCCTATGCTATGATAAGTATACGCTATTATTATCGTTTAATACTTAGACGTAACAGTAAACACTCGCCCCGCGTTCGACTGCTATGGAAGACTCGACGCTTACTAGAAGCACTTTCAATACATTACCAGTCGTTCGCCACTCACCAGTTTAAACAATCTCTACGCCATTAAATCGACTCCTTACTGTATTATTTATACAAAATGTACAATTTCTCAAAAGCGCCCTCAATCAACGATATCTGTTGTATATTGTGAGTATGCCGTGTACGATATGATAATGTTAGCTTGTCGCGATATGAGCACACTGACTACAGTAATCTCGCTGTTACTCATTGGGGAATATACCGAGTTAACTTTATTATTGCTTTAAATTGCTAGTATTTCTCTATTGTATGCAAGAGAATAAATTGTAATATCTAAACTTTCTTGGGTAATGTATTCTAACTACTGTACCATTATAAACGTTGGTAAACTGCATATACAACGCCCGATATCAGGCGACGCTAAAAACTCTAAGCCCGCTCAGTTCTCCTTCCACTTAACATTATAATACGTGAAGTACACATCAAGAGATTACTGTAATCAATCTACGTTATAGAATGTCTAGCTTGCTATTGTCCTGCGACCTCTCGCTGGGTGCAGTCGGTACTGGGCGGCAGGTCACACTCACTATCGCCTCCGTACATTAAACTTGTGTGAACTGTGACATATTGCAATATAGTGGTTTGGCACTCAATCTCTGTCGGCTATGTTAATTAGGAATATCTGTATAGGCATTTTACACGTACCTATGGCTTTTGTACTATTTCAAAAGTTTGCAATAAAATGGACAATAGCAAGCCGTATACTCATGTACATTTATGACTATTCAATATATGATATATAAAACTCTATTAAATGTAAGTATGTGGATTTGATCATTACTCCTATGTAACATTCACATTTAGGTTAGGTACAAACAAGTTAATAGGTAAATACGCTTATTCTCTTATACTCCGAAATTTGAAATTTACGTATGAAAGTATTATGTCAGTACTTATCCAATGTTCCGAGGCCTCGACTCAACTGGAAACAATCGAAAGAGAACATTTTGATATGCAAACAATTATTGTTACTGATCGATATGACGAAGTAATTCTTTACGACAGCAGAAGTCGAATTCGAACGACCTATATATTAGCAACACACTTTCTTAAAATTGTAGTAGGCCATTTAAGTTAGTAAAATATTTACAATAAAAATACGAAACTGTTTACAGTTTCTTTACGACATTACTCGAAGATTAGGCGAGAAAATCACTAACGACTAGAATGGAAAGTCGTCAGAAGGCAGGCGTCGCCGCGCTCGACGACACGCTGGAGCTGCGCGCTAGTGGGCGGCACTGTAGCAGCGCCTGAGGCTGCATCGCGGTAGTGGGCAGCACTGTAGCAGCGCCTGAGGCTGCATCGCGGTAGTGGGCAGCACTGTAGCAGCGCCTGAGGCTGCATCGCGGTAGTGGGCGGCACTGTAGCAGCGCCTGAGGCTGCATCGCGGTAGTGGGCAGCACTGTAGCAGCGTCTGAGGCTGCATCGCGCTAGCTATACTTTGTTCCCCGGTATGGCAGTGCGTGTGAGCGCTGCGACGCCTTCTCGACGACACAACGACTTTTTACATTACACAGGCACACATAAATTCAGCAACGAAACCTCCCTACAAACAAATATTCTTCTTATTTACATCAACCCCTATGCAACTATTCAATAAGTTTGCGATAAATTTTAATGACAGATATCAAGAAATAAATCGAATTAGGTCTCAACATAGGTAAATTTTTCTAAAACAGTTAAACGATAGTAATATTTTACATTAATTATCTTTCAATACCTATTAACATTAGCTATAATTTATAAGATCTCCAAGTTTGTGATAATCCTCGATTTAAATTTAACAAGATATTCGTTACCTACCTATTTACCGTATGCGTCTGCATCAGTTACAATATGAAAGTGACAACTTAACAGAGAGGAGAAAGTATTTCAATAATCATCGTACCCTAACTCGACTATAATCCTGTCTCAAAACAAGATCAAAAGTTCACTTGGTCGGACCAAAACTTCAGTCGGTAAAATTGATCAAAACTGTGGCGAGCCGCGGAGAGCGCAGCCGCCACACCGCACTCATTCAGAACAGACCGCTCGCCTCCACTCACTTCACTCGCAAGAACACTCAGCGCCTTATTAGAAGCTTTCCCTGGGATGTCGTGAAACTACAGATAACAGTTAAACAATCGACCGGTAGTGAAACTGAGGGGTACGGAAAGCTTCACGACTGGCGCCTCCCGGGCTGCTGCTGACTGTCTAGGCGGCGCCGCGCAGTCACGTGCTGCCCGCCACCAGCAGCCGCAGCAGCAGCGGCGCCGCCACGCCCCACAGCGCCGGGGACGCGCGGCCTCCGCGACCACATGACTGAATCTCAATTTCCTGGGAAACAACGAAAAAAAAAATTACCTTCCGATCGATAGCTAGTTTCCGGTAGTAGCAGCCAAGCAACGCCTCCATCAAAACTAAGTGAGTATAGTGACATCAGCAGATATTTCTAGAGGACTACCGTTTATACGGTGCCTTCCATATCTGCAGGCGCAGAAGGGAGTGGTGACGTGCTAGTCTTTTGCCCGCTGCCTAACACCACTCCCGCGCTGTGCAGGTGCCGAGGGCTCTCAGCTAAACGGTAGCCACATGACACAGGTAGTGCAGATACCTCAGGGTGGTATGAGCCGCAGTGCGCGGGGCGTCGTCGATGGTGTCCAGTGGCGCGGCGGCAGGAGGCGCGCGCGGTCGCCTCGCGCGGCCGCACGTCCAGGCGCTTGGCGCCGCACGGGCACAGCGTGTCCACCACCAGGAGGATCAGGTTGCTGTGCGGGATTTTCTGCACGCTAAACGGCCTGGTACACACGATAAACGAAATTATTTGCCACTTCCATAAAAGTAAGTTAAGGTTAATTCTTTTTCGGGTGAAAGGGCCATCTCCGAAACCCGCCCTGTGCTATACTCATGTACAATTTTTCTTACCTCTCGCACCCAGAGTTGTGGCAATTAGTAAGCTTGCCCTTGAGCGGTTGCGCGGTGTTGAGCCTCGAGGACTGTAACGTGAACAGCTCGGCGCTGGTGTCGCAGGGCCGCACGGCCGCCGAGCGCGCCGCCTCGCGCGGGGGAGGGGGCGGCGCCGCCCCGCCCGCGGGAGGGGGGGGCGGCGCCGCGCGCGCACTGTCGCGCGAGCTCTCGCCGAGCCCGTCGATGATGATCTCGTAGGTGCCGCGGTCTCTGTCTAAGTCGTCATCGTTCTCCATCTCTTCGGTTTCGTAGTCTTCATAATCTGTTAGCACAAAAGTCAGTTAGCCTTGAGTCATATAGGATGCTGTGGATTCCAGAGTTGTATTCCTTCAAGGTTCGTGCTTACCGACTTCCTCCTCAGCATAAGGTCTGGCGTGTGCGCGCACTGGCTCCCAAAGTGGGAACCACATTGCAATCAAACTAGTAAGGTATCCGCCGAGCCATGAGAGCGGTTTCAAGGGCTACGAAAAAAAAAACCAATTATTTATCAAACGTTTTCTAAGAGGATCAGGATTTCTCCATACCTTATTTGTAAAAGCATCCACATACCGTTATTTTATGTCCATCTCCGCTAAACGAGTTCCTAGAATCCGGACACCGGCCTTGATGATCATGAACGACGACCTTCTTGTATATTCGATCCTGCACCAGAGAATCCATAATAGTGCCATCGACCTGGCCAAAGAATCTGCCAGTCTGTGAGACGTCTTCTGATAGAATAATAAATCCATTGTCGTCTAAAATGTAGCAGTCCAACTCGTCGCCTGCGCAGGTTTTCTTGCATGATGTTCCGGCTGTGCACTGTAGAAGAAATGAGAGATGAGATTGGGCCACATCGAGGGTCGTCGATTTGAGTATGACTTACTGCAGAAGTAACATTGAGGAAGTGTTTTGCTAGCGAGTCTAGCTGGAAGTGTAGTCCGACGACGGCGGCGGGGGCGCGGTGTCCGCGCGACTCCACGAACACCGCGTGCGTGGCCAGCACGAGCGGCGGCCGGCCGCTCAGCTCCTCCGCCTCGGATCCGTCGCGGAACGGCACTGAGAACACGAAGCTCTCGGGCTCGATGGCATGGTGTTCCACCGCTCGGCGGTACCATTCCGAGTCGTAAGCTCGTGCGTAACGTTCACTGAAGTGGCTATAAGGAATTTTTTTTTTTTAATTATTGTAAAGGTTTTTGACTTCTATCAAGCACAGAAAAACAATTTGCTCTGTGTGCCGGTAGATCTTTATAGTCTGTTAGCCTTATTAGGTCCTCCTCAGAACTGTCTCAGAACGAAGAAAGGTGTAGGTAATTCCAACCTCGCAAAGTAGGGCTTCCGTGACAGATCAACTGCAGGGTGTGGATGTGGAGCCGAGTCACAAACCATGCTCCAATTCCTATCTTGCCCTTTGTACCCCAAAACATGCAGCCTTAATGTGCTGCCACCAACGACGCCGTGAAAGTGGCAATGTTTTGGGCCACCCAAATCTAATCAACTGTCGTGCCAGCGACACGAAGAAGAAGATGATTATGTCCTCGGATATCTATATCAGATCCTGTTTAATTTAATTTCCCTGTCATTAACCGTCACTATTTTGCTTGGCCTTGTCCCAATGTTACTTGGGGTTAGTACAAATGTTTTTCCTATGCCATTCTCCACTTCTTTATTATCTACTGTCCGTTTTCTTTATCAACCCTGTGAACAGTCACTATGTATGGTAGGTAAGTTCTGCTGTACTCACGGTTCAGCCGAGTCAGTATTCCGGGAGGTGTTGACGTTCTCAGTCCAGCGCAGCAGCCCAGAGCGCGTTGCGATGAACGACAGCGTCACCACGAACTTGTGGAAACGGCCTTGTCTGTAAAGATATTGTTAGGTAAGCATTTCATACTGATTGACTTTTGCTGATGTTGGCTTGTGAAAGAGGAACATATTTGTCCCCACTTGAAATGTGGACTCCGAATAATTCCCAATGGCGATTCTTCATTTGAACTTTTCCGCATGATGTTTGTGTAAATTCCATTTATCATGATCGCTGCTTCTTCGTGGATGTAGTTCTTATACGCTAGAGAGCATGTGTGGAGTTTTAACATCAAGTTCCATTACAAATTGAAATATTCAATCTAGAACCATCTCAAACAAATTGTTTTATTGTAAGTTGTTAAATTTTGTAAAGCAGGTTTAAAAGTCCACACAGAACAACGTCAGTTAAACTAAGAAAAATAAGTGTTTGAACAAAAAAATCCGTGCTGGCTAAAAATCACACAAACCAATGAAAACACATTACCTGATCCTCGTTTGCTAGACTTCATGTGTTATTAAATAATACACGGAGAATAAATTAATTGCGACATCCCTAAAATATATCAAAATAATTTATGTGCCTGAATATGATCACTGTCACTTCCTCCAAACAACTGGAACATTGACAAAATGTTTGCTTCGAAGTAAACTTTTCGTGTACCTAACTTATAATGGTTGTTTCTTTCTTTAACAGATAAATCCGTCCGCAAAGAGATATACTTACGCTATTCAAATATAATCAATCATATTTATGTGCACAGTGCAGATTATTATAAGATGGTCACAACATTACGTTATTATTATTTTTTCTGTGTCCTATTCTGTCACAGTAAGTTCCATCACGTATCTTAAAGTTATCAGTCATTGTATACCTGACAAACATGATAGAATATTCTTACTCATAGCGTTATTGAACACGTTAAAGACAATAAAATTGTGTCAGTGCATTTAAGAACAAATCTTTTTTGCGCACAAATCTTCACCCAGTGTTGATCTCAATCAAATAGCTGATACGTGACTACGTAAAAACGTTAGTCCTTAGCAGTAAGATATTACTATAAGTCTAAGTACTTGTAGTTGAAGCAATCTGAAGAGTTACGTTACCTTGTAAGGAGTGCCATTAAAGTCGCTATCGGGCTATTTGTGTGACAAACACAAACAAATTAGTCATCGACATAAAATAATACAAAAAGCTGTCATTTCATTGCTGGTGGTGGTGCTATATTTTCATGCAAAAAGGGCCTTATTTTATTGCGTGTACTTGATTTTATACTTGTTCTGTTTTCAGTGGCAATGCGAGTTTGGATGTAGATATGATCAAATGGCTGTTCACTTTTACATAGGGTTCTTAGAAATCAGGTTAAAAATCCTCCGGAATCCGATCCCTGACAAAGTCACGGAATCCAGATTACGATAGTATGTGGTCATCGGGACGTCGCTTTACATGTACATGTAAAGCGACGTCCCGATGACCACGAGGTTAGAAAGTGCCTTTCCATGACAACAAAAAAGATTCCAGAGGGACTTGAAGAATTTAGACCAGTGACGATACTTACCTACCTACCAGCGCAATGAATGGAAAGACGACGCCTGTGTAAAGGCGAGAACAAAGAAGAGGTCACTTCTGGTAAATAAGTAGGAACATTTGAGACAAGTCTCCATTAAGTAGAAGAAATCTGTCACTATCTTTTCAGTGAAATACAGTTTAATTTAAGTCTCGCATCACCACTTAGAACTGAGGATAGATTTGCCTCCTAAACATGTAAAAACAAAGGGTGTCTTAGTTTTAATATTGAATATTTGCTGAAGTGCTTCAAATCATGCTCAGATATAGAGTGTACTTACTGGGAGTGGTGGCTAGCGTGTCCAGTGTGAGCGTCCAATTCTTTGATTACCATCGCATCCCTAATCAGTGATTGTACTAAAGTTTTGTCACCTGGAAACAAAAGTTAGTTTTAGTACGAAAATATTAGATTGTTGGTAAGTTTGGATGGTTGTTGAATATACATCTTGCCTTAGGGTAAACTAGTTAGATCTCCAAAAAGTTCCAAAAAAGGCTTTTCCAACTCACTGGCGTGGACCAGAATCCCTGATTATTTATGATAAAACAAAGTCGTCTCTCAGTCTGAATGTACGCAATAAACTTAAAAACTACCAAATCGATTTTCATACGGTTTTCACCAATAGACGGCGTGTTTCACGAGAAAGATTTAGATGTATAATTCATTATGGTTTTGTGAAAATTGGCTGAAATATGACGATGTTTGTTGAAAATGTCGAAAAAAAATCATGTCGGCTGGGAGCTTATCTAAGCCCGCTACCCGTGCGAAGAGGCGGGCGGGTTGCAAGTTGCTATGTATACAACATTGTATAATACGTACAGTAATAAGAGTCGCGCTCCTGCTTCTTGTGCGCGTTGTGCAGCGTGAGTGCGCGCGGACGTAGCGACATCCACTTCCAGCCGGGCCGGCCCGCGCGCGACAGGAAGTGCACCAGCTGCTCCTCCGCCGAGTTGAACGACTGATCCGATGTGGACGCGTATTCGCAGTATACCCTACAAGTTAAACTTGCTGAAAATGGAAGCTTTTATGGGCTCTATAAAAAGTGGCAATCTGTTAGCGATAACGTTTGCCTAAACTCTTTTTTTTTTACTTGACCATGACATTTTGGTGTTGCATGTCAATTCCATACTTTTTGATACTCGTTATCGCGGTGACTGTAACTTGCAGTCTAATAGGACTGGTAGGTAGGTTAGCTTGAAAAATTATTGCTATCGAAGTGGGAATCGTTATTTAAGCCATAAGAAACATGTATTAGAAATGTAATACTTACCAATCAGGATGAACTTTCCAGTTTTCGCCTTTGAAGTATTCCGTGACTGCAGCAATTACAAAAACATTAGTGTTTAAAAGTTCGATGGTTTCTTTGAGTTTCTTTCATGCCTCTCGTCTCACTTACCGTTAACAGGACTATGCTTGACCTCCTGCTCGGCCTGCAGTTCGTACATGCCGTACCCGTCAGGTAGCACGGCCGCCAGCGAGAAGGGCGTCCCATCCACTGGACTGTAAAAGTACCGCTGACGTCTGGTCGCCACGCGTCGCATGTTGTCGTACTGAACCTTTACTGCGATTTCTGTTTCTCCTTCCCGCTGTTCTATCATGTCGTGACGGAGCTAAAAAAGGACGGTACACCAAGATGAAATATATTGCTTAAAACTATATAAAGATTGGTAACACTGTGGTCAAAAATTAAGCATCGATCCTTCGGGAAACTAAAATGGGACTTTCCATTAGTAAACAAGCCTAAAATATCCTAGGCCAAATATAGATCCTCAGGGTACTCCACTTTTAGTTAATGAGCTTAAAATAACCGAAGACCCAAACATAAATATTTTGGGTAGGTTCGCTTATTTTAGTACGTACGTTTTGACCCTGATATAACCGAGGCCCAAATATAGAACCTTGGGGTACACCAATTTTAGCTTGGCTTATTTGCGTAATGGGAGTATAAACGAAGGCCAAATATCGATCCTTGCGGTACTCCCAAACCAAGTTAGCATGTGTTAAATTAAAACAAAGTGATGACTTACATCGAGCAGTAGCGAAGTGAGGTTGACCCTAGAGTTCTCATCAGAATCCACCAGCAGTTCCACATCCGTCAGGTCCACACTCGAGTACAGAGGACGCAGCGTCTCAGTGTACTGTGGAGTATAGTAGCCATATTTAGTATATCCGACTAAACTCAACTAACACTATTCACATTCTCATAATATTCCTTCTTGGTAACGAATCAAAACTGTAAAATAATTCTTTATGATAACTTTTTCTGTACTTACTTCCTCGTTCGTATGCTGTAACAAGAGATTTAGGATTTGTATAAATTTTAAGACGACAATAATAAGTAATTGAGGTTAGAGATCATTTATTCCCATAAAAATTACGAATGCAATTGGTTTCTAAAAGCTTGTGATTAGGTCTCAATTACTTCAGTTTTAATAATAAAAATATTCTTACCAATGGTCTCAAATCTGGATGATATAAAACATGCCCGTTGTTATCCACCATGAACGAGTAACCGTTCACACCCAACTGTAAATACATTGACAGATTTCAAATGCTGATCATAAAAAAGTTATAGGTACTTGTTGATATGTTTAAAATTGGTCTACCTTATAAGGTGGCACGAGCTTCTTCAATTGATCGATAGGCACATCAGTTCCCACCACGCCAAGTAAATTAGCTTCTCTTTGCTGAAAACAAGAGAAGGAATTGTGAAATAAGTAAAGGTAGGGAAAATATAAACACAATGTTTATTAAACGAAGTTTAGATCAGAATAATGATACTTACCGTGTGGTTTCTCCTATCGAATATTGGTACGGTGACGGAAGACATCAGTTGGCCCATGCCATCATCAGAGAGGCTACTGCTCTGTAATGACAAAAAAAGAAGGGTAAAATAAGATCCTGGTCGAACATCTAATGTGATTTGACAGTTTTGACATTGGTAGATGATAGGAAGGCCATGATACACACTTTACACATCACTTGAGTTACAAAGCTAGCTGCCCTAAACCGTACCACTTGCCTGATGGCATGATCTAGTAACTAAAATTTCGTAAACCCGGGCTAAGGTATCAACAGCATTTGCTGTGCTTTCTGGCTTCTTAATCTAAGTCTCCATTACTTTCAGAGTGTGTTATGATGAAGTACGTGTGTACGTACCCTCCCACCGATGTATGCAGGGCTCCAATGTACCGGGTGCACCGTCTGGTACATGACCAGCGGCCTCGCCAGCACCTCCACGAAGTGCAGCACCTTCGACTTGATCTCCGAGTGCTCGTTTATCGTCACGTAGAAACCTGAAAAGGTGTTTTTTTTGGTAAAATATATACAGGAAACAATTTAGTACTGACCTTGCTAAGTGTAGACTTGTATAGTATCGATGTTCAGATTTTTCCATTAAAAAATCTCTTTACTTTTACTAACGTTCTAAACTACTTCACTAATCGCTGTAAACTCTTAATTTAAAGTAACACTAAAAATAAACTTAGCACAACGAATACAATGTAGGTAGAACGAATTAAATATCCTCATCACGTCTGTACGAGGCCGCGCTTTTCAATCCAGAAAAGAAGCAACAGCTAATCGTTGCTGTTGCTTTTTGTCCATAGATATCCCCGGTTTTGTCCATGTCGAATAAATGTACTACGATTTCCTAATAATATGTTTCTTTATAACTAGGTACAGTAATCAAAAAAGTTTTGCATCACTTATATTGTGATTGGTGGAAGGTAAACAAAATAACTCGTTGGAACCAAATCATGAGTGAAGTGTTTCTTGAGTTAAGCAACACTTGAAAATGATAAATTCAGTTTGTGTAATTTTTACGCCTTTAACCTCATTTTGTCACCCTACTTTGGTTTTAATGTGAAAATGAATGAAGTTATCTGCTCATCACACTATATAGCATAATCTAAATCAAAACCGATATATACGATTGTTGGTCCATTGACCAACCACCCTTTCAGATTACGACGCAACTAAATAATCAAATTCAAGTAACCACCCAGATGAATCATACCACGCAAACGATAACCAGCCGGACGGAGGTCCAGTAGGTCGTGGCGTGGTCCAAGTCTCAACAGAAGACGTAAATTTGGAATATTAAGCAGGGCAAGGAATCATAAAAATTGGACGGAAAAAAGTGGCACTTGTGTTGTTTGTTGTGTGATGAAACCAGAATAGCGTTTTTGGTTGTAATACACAGAAAAAGAGTCTGGCGATGACATGGACAAAGATCCATGCTCCAGCAAAGTCTTCCTATACTGCAGCAGCATGGTTGTTCAATCATATTCTGGAGTGGACTCACCCATGGACGTCGCACGCCATTAGTTCCAGTAAGACAAAGCATGACTAGTCAAATTTACCTTGAACGCCTATTATAGTATACCCATACTGATTAAATCTTGGGCAAGGATTCATTCTTGTTGATAATGTTCGTCGTCATGGAACAAGGATCATAAATAAATATCTTCAGGAGCACGATATGAGACTATGGCCAGCCTACTCTCTAGACGTGAATCCAGTTGAACATGTTTGGGACATGTTACATCGCCGAGTTAAAATGAGGATAATGAAACTACAACAGTAGATGACCTTATAAGGATCGCCATCTAAGGGTAGGTCAATCGATGCCATCGATCGACTTTAATTGATTGGTGTGGTGGAAACTATCGATCGACGTCGACTAATCCATCCGACCATCGATCGACGATCGATCGATTGGTGTCGTCGTCAACACCCTAAGGGTGGGAAAAGTTTCCTCTAGAAGGACTCAAAAACTTAATCGCATCAGAGCGTGTATACAATCTCGCAGACACGTTACAAAGTAATTGAATAAAACAAAAGAAAGCATAATTTTTCAATTGATTTTATACAGACTAATTGTGAGGCCAAGCAATAAACTAAATAAGGAAAAACCGTGGTATTTAAATATTTAGGTATTGAATCCCCGAAAACAAAAACAATAATAGTTTTTTTAAACAAGAAAATACATTTCCATTAAGTGGTGCAAAACTTTTTTGATTACTGTATGACTCCAACATAGTTGGGACAAGGCTCGGCAGATTTAATAACTGTCATCATCAACTTTACCTTTATTAGTGCACGCCATATCCTTCATGTTATGCCCGGCTGTAGCGTCACCTCCCACGCGGTAGGTGAAGATGCGCACGGGCATGTGCGGCCAGTTCCAGGTGCGGAACACTCCTTTCACGCCGCCCGCACCACCTCCGGCGCCTATCACGGCGATGGCCTGGTTGCATTGACAACCTAGACCCGTTCGGTTGTACTGCAAGGAGATAGAATGGATTTTATAACTTTGAAATCTACGCACCCAAACAATTTTTTTCACGATACAGGGTTAAATTGAAGTCACTAACGAAACTTCGCTGGCCCCTAGACGTGTTGGGTATTGATATCCTTTGATATCTAATGACAGTTAAACATTAAACAAAAATAAAACCTTGTATTTCAAGCAATTACAGTTATTTGATGTTAATTTTTTTTTTAATCGAACCTAATTTATCTAAAATTGAAAGCTGTGGTGGAGTGTTGGTAATTCATTTAATTTGAACCTGTGATAGAGTTCTAGGCACTGCACCAAAAGGACAGTAATGAATTTGAATGAATTTCCCGACAAAGTTTACGAAACAAATAAAAAACGAAAGCCGATAACATTTTACTACCTATAATATTTTTCGAACCGAAAACGTTTGAAAAGGGAAAGGTAATAAAATGTATTCAGAAAATGTATAGAATATGTGGAGATAAGTTCAAAGGGATATTCCTTACTCGGTGTAAGATTTCGAAGCCCGTAGTCAGAGCGCCAGTCAAGTTGGCCACTCCTCCGGAAAGTTCAGCGTTCCATAATGCCGTCTTCAGTTCTCTTAACGTTTCTGGTAGAGCCTGTCACAAAATGGTTATAGTCAGACACTCGAGTGAAACCACTTATACCTAGTGGCTACTACTATTTATCTATCCTGTGCTAAAAGTACCACAATTATAGGTAATGCTCTTTTTTTGGATGGGTTATCATCAAATGTCTCCCTCCGCTCTGGGCGGAGCGTACCCACCAGTGTTCCTCCAAATGCCCTTTGCGTTCCAGGACCACGGTAACTATTTCGAACAAATTCTCAAACACATACAGTTATATTCCAACTAGGAGTAGTTGCTTGTTGTCAATCACTTTTATACATAAAAAATGTTTTATTCATGCACAAGCTTACCATGCATTTTTAACCATATCCGTATATGAAACGTAACATTGCCGAGATAGACCTACTTATTCTGAAGTAACTCAATAAGTTCACTTTACTACATCCCTTTGTCCATAATTCGCACAAAGTGGCTCCAAGTGCTGTAGAGATATCCTGCAATTTTATTGGTTGACATCAAAAGGTAGTAAAACGTAAAGACATTTGAAAATATGAATATTCATTACATTCTCTTCATTAGGGGGTGGCATTTAGATCAGGAATGTAACTAATTTATTAATTGCTTTCCCTTTCTTCTCTGCGTTTGCCGTACTTAATAGGGGAAATGCAAATACAGA
The DNA here is from genome assembly GCA_947386135.1 of Melanchra persicariae. Taxonomy (NCBI): domain Eukaryota; kingdom Metazoa; phylum Arthropoda; class Insecta; order Lepidoptera; family Noctuidae; genus Melanchra; species Melanchra persicariae. The sequence goes on along the minus strand of OX376644.1, from coordinate 7,634,567 downwards.
ATGTATGTTTTTTTTTATTAAAATGATAAAAATAATATACTTAACTGCAACGTTTTTATTTTAGTTAGGTAACATTGATTTTGAACAATAATTACGAATTAAAATAATGTGAATCGGGACGTATTTAAGAACAACAATCAGCGTCTAGTGATGTCACTGCTGTTATGATGACAACGAAAACTCTTTGAGATATAATAGTTCATGACCAGTGAAATGTAAGCTGTCTGTTAAGGTAAATTAAAGCGTTTTAATTTATGTAAAGTCTATTTTACAAGGCATTCTTCAAAATGAAAGCAAGATGAAAATATTATTGCATGTTCCCTATTATGAGAAACGAAATAGAATAAAAATAGAAGCATGGGATCTTCTGAGTTTCATTGTTAGAGAGTACTTAGGTACAAAATGAAGTAAAGCAATGTTAGAAATTGTGCTTGAAGGTAAATGATGTAACATCGGCCATTATCTTCTAAAGAATCTCCAAGGTCTCACCTTGGCTCGTATTGTTCAATAAAACTAGGCAAGTTATGTGTTCAAGCGACGAGTTAAAGTTGTGTCTAACCGCGGACGAAGGCTGCAGTCTGCAGCTGGGTGCAAGCAAACAACCTTGAAAGTTGCCGCGAAGGCTCATTGTTATGAGTTCCAACTACCACCAGCATGTTTAACGTTTATTGCTTAGCTATCTTCAAGTTTAATGCAAAACAAGGAAGTAGGTACGCCCAACTGCTGACGTTGAGTTGTTTACGTAATTACTCATGCAAGTTGTAACTTAATTACCCATTGTTAAGGAAATGTAGCGAGTGTGAACAATTATACAACACGCACGCTTTACCACTTTTATGTTATGAAATTAAACAGGATTACTTTTGATGTATCTACAAGCCGTGTAATCCGATGTGAAAACAGATTTCAAATGTGTTTAACATGTCAAATAACTTAACCGATATTGCTTACATACAGTAAATAAGTCATAAGATAACAAATACAGCGTTTGCCGAGTCGTTAAAGCGAACAAACACAGGAATATACTAATGAAACATGGTGCGTGTTACTCTTAAATATACAAAGTTTCATTTCGACCGGGAGGGCATAAAGCCGGGAATGTTTGCCATGAAGGTAATTGTTGGATCGTATATTAGCGAAGTTGCCGGCTCAAGAGCGAACCAGCCTTTTGGACGACTTCAAGTAGGTACGGCTTGATGTATCGACTCGTGTCTACTTTTGATGTGACGTTATCAGTGCAGGCTGGTTTTATTTAAGAACGATCTTTGTTAAACTGAATTTTTATTGGAAAATCAAGTTAGTTTCCGGTGCTATTGTTTGTAAGTAAACATAGTGAATATAGTGATCTCTAGAATGGAGCTGGAGTATTATCTAGTCGTCGATCGAACTTGTAACTCGGCGCGACCCGCTCGGAGAAAGTGTGCAAGTCTCGCAGCAAAGTTGCAAGCTCGCGCGATAAGGGTGCGACCGCTCCCTCCCACCTGTCACGAGCTACGCGCCGCTCTCTTCTTTGTATCGTTGATGTTATCTCTAAACTTTGCCGAGACTTATGAACTGAATAAAGTGAGCACGCCAAGATGATATTCTTGTTGAAATATAGTTCTTTAGAGACACCTCGGGAAATGCGAGGAATCGAGGATGTCGTATCAACTAAGAGTTAACGGAGATATGAAGCCGACAACTGCGAGATTCGAATGTGTTGGGCGATGAACTTTGGATTTACGTATATCTGACTCTACAACCGGACATGTGTACGTATTCAATATGAATATGAAACACTATTCCACCGATCTTCAATAAATTATATGAGCGTGAAGCTTCACAGCGTGTGCCGTACCAGAAACGTGAACATGTCGCTGACTTTCAATGCCGTAGAATTAACCCTAAAATCGAATCAGTTGATCGTACAATCGGAAATGGGTTTTGAACGCTCGGGGCATAAATATTTAAATGTTGTCTGTCACTTAAGGCGAGCCTGACTTGAGCGCGTAGGCATCTAACGCTTACCCCAGGCCCCGCAAGGAGTAGCAATACGTAATAAGTTACGATGCGCGGGAGACGCGCGCACCAAGCGCACCGCTCGCTCATGAGTTCACGGACTCGGGTAGGTACTAAGTTCCGTCACAGGATAAAGTAATGCAGTAGATCAACTTGAATTGATTAGTATAAGTTTATTTTGTTTTATTTTTCTATTAAGTATTTTTTAAGGTTATAGATGGATTAAGTACGTATTGTACAAACTTGAATCCAATTACTAATCATTAAAAATCAGTAATAATACTTATTATTTTAGAGTATATGGTGGATTTAAAATCTGACTGACACGAAAATTATGAATACGAGTACGATACAAAAATACGCGTCGCGCGCTATTTGGCTTTGGTGCGATACCTTCGTAAAAATCAAGTAGTAGGTAGGCACACCAAATTGAAATGGGATCAGTCCGGAAAGATACACTTCCAAAAAAAATAGAATCATCAAAATCGATTGACAATTGGCGAAAAAATCGCTGAGCAAACATACAACAAAAAAAAACAGTCGATTTGAGAACCTCTTCTTTTTTGAAAGTCGGTTAATAATATACAATACAATAGTCAATTAAAAACAGTTTAGTGTATGTAATTTATAATTTCTATACATTTTTCCTCTTGCCAATAAACACCGATAAAGTAACGCATTGGATTGGAAAAACTATCCAAACTGACCACATAGTTTTTTGTATGTCTTGTCATAACTTGATACATTGTTAGTAATTAGTAAGAGGATGGACTCTAGTGTACAGCGCATAAATGAGCTGGTCCGGTAGCCTAAACGTTACCAAAAGTATGTTATTGTAATATTTTCATAGGAAATGGTCATACTGTAACACTTTTACACTATGGCACGCGACTCACGAGTGCGCTGCGCGTATTGTTTGGCATAGACGAGACCTACACAAACGTTGCAGACACCATAAATATTATTATTTGTTGTGTTGTGGTGGCTGTGAGTAGGTACCCACCTAGCGTATAACTACACTTATATTTCTTCTCTACATGAACACCACAACATTATTGCACCGATATTCAACTCTCATGTAGGAAATACGAGCTATTATTTTTGCATTTGTTTAGGAGTAAGATAAGTGAAAACGGACATTTCTAATAAATACAAACTCTCCGAAACCATCAAGACTAACGTAGCGGGGTGAACTACCTATTTGACATTTGAAAACAGTAAATCATTGTATCATGTGCGCGCGAGGTGGCTTTATGCACTCTGAAATAGGGTTCAAATTCAATTGTTTTACATACTCGATGCGGTTGGTAAATCTATTCCGCGCGAAAACTAAACCACTAAAGCGCACGTCTTTATGCGTACTGAAATAAGGTTTAAATTAAACTGTTTACACACATGTTCGCGGTGTGTAAATTTATCTGTTCCGTGTCGGTACTTACCTAGTTAGTAAAGTAAATTATGTATATACCTATATACCTTTTTGTTTATTCAGCCAAAGTTTATAAAAAAAGTACCTAGTCACCGCTGCAACGAAGAGCCGTTGATGACAACTTTTGTTTCCCCCATTTTTTTTTACAAAATTATAGCTACATCTAATAAAAACTAACTATATTACAACTGTTTGAACACTAAATTGTATACAAGTATTATTATTTAACCACTCGACACGTGAAAATTCCAAAATAAAAAATAAATCTTACGTAAATAAACATAAACATTAAATTCGCGGCACACTGGTGTACCGGCAGTGCTAGAGCGGTAGGTAATCAATTTAGGCTTAGCCAGTAACAGAACTTAGCGGGGGTGGCGGGATCGCAAAAATTGGCACACGTCCGACCTCCAACACGTTCCGCTCGGGACTAAATGACACGGGGCGCGCTCATGAAACGACAAAATCACTTGATTTTGGAATTAGTGGGATACGTATTTTCATATTTCACATTATGACGGCCGATTTATATCACATTTTTTACGACCTTTATTGTGGTATAAGTTTTATTACTCAAAACCTTATATAACTCAAATGAAATGATAATTACATCTTGATTTTGACTTGTCTTTGCGATTTAATTGGATGCAGTAAAGTGCAAGTAATCGTGTATCGCACGGCCGAAATCGCTAGATCGAAGTGTGAAATATGTAATTTATTTTTTTCAAAATTTAAATCCGTGTTGTTTACGAATAAAACACAATTTTACACAATGCAAAACAACGTTTTTCCGGATAACCTGGCCTTAACGAATGTCGTGTTAACATTGGGCAGAGGTAGTGCGTGAGTCAACCCAGCGATTGATGAATGTGTCCTCCTGTCCTCATGCCCTCCTGCCTCGCGTGTCACCACCGTGATAATAAAGTGGTTTTGTACGAACCCCTAATGTTTTCCCCCGAGGTGGTTTGTAAAGATCACCAGCTTTATTTGTTTAACACCGCAAAGGGGACACACATGTATAATTTCTTGGTACATTAATATATAGTTTAGCTCTGTTTTAGACGTCGTGAATAACTACAGAGGTCGTTACTTTTACAAAAAAATTACATCCTTAATTTCAAGTGTTCCCGGTTCCGGTAGTTCAACATATATCTATTTTTGTGAGTAACGATTAGTTGTTGTTTTGAAACAATGTTGCTTTATACCAGCTGCAGCAGTTCGAAATTCGATGGCCTGGATTTATTAATATACAAACATATATTGATTTATAATTTGGGAACAGAGATTAAAAGATCACGATAAAAAAAGGATTAAACGTTGCTTCAATTTATTTACTTAATTGTGGATTTGTGTCATTTGTGTGCAGTGAAACTAAAATGATCTGATACCCAACATTAATGGCGTCGCATTAAAGTCGGCTCTATGGAATCCATTAAAGTGCGTACACACGATGACAGATGAGTATCGGTGCCGAACCGCGGCGCCCACCGACACGCGATACTTGCATTTGTCGCCATCATTTACATCCTTGTGTACAGGCGGATTTTATTGAGGTACAGTTATTGGAGCATTTGTGATGTGGTAAAAATACAGTCATACATTCAAATCTTGAGCCTTATATCTCGATACTGGACAATCAGTTTAAATACGAATATGGATATTTCTTTCCAGCGTTTTGTGCAGTGATATTGTCGGACATAAATTATACGTCAACCATCACCCTGTATATTCAGTAATTAACAATATTTTATTCAGTCTTTGCAGTAGGTCAGATAATGGTATTTTGATTCGACGATATAATGAAATTCGTTGTCGATATTGCCACATTCCTTTATAGTAAAAAAAACATTATTAATTTTTTCATTGGTCTGAAATATTCTGATCCGGTTTTTATGAAGTTTCACCTAAATTGCTTCCTACTTGACTATGTACTACGTTTGTCAGTACATTCGCTGAAATTACAACGTCGTTAATTACAATATTCATATTTTTTTAATGTATGTGTTGCTGATGGTCAAATATTAGTAGATTTGTATATTGTTACCTACACACATATGTATGTATATACCAACATATAGTCTATGGTCACATACAGAAACACATGCAGTGGTCTATTGCTGTGGCCACAGAGTTGTCCACGAGCATGTCTGCGGCGGGCCGCAGTGGTCATTTCTATATGAAATACCTTTGGGTGTAATTATTACAACCACGAGTGAGGTTTGGTTGTAATTATTACAACCAGCGGGGTTACGGAAGTCGTTCAGACATTCATGAGTGGACTATCCCTCTAACCAAAGAATCAGAATTTCATAGTTTTCCTTCGCGTCAAAAACTCACTTTTATAATTTTCTTTTGTAAGTATACGTTACTCCATGATGTATCAAATTTTTGTCAGAATATATGTCATTAAAAATATGGAAAGAGAGTAGGATCTTTGCCCTGCAGTGCAGGCGCAGTGGAGTTATTTGTTGCCATATTGATCCCACCTACATCAATACGGTGACAAATATCTACTCGATATTCAATGTTCAATGTTATATTATTATCATAAGTGAATATAACATTTAATTGCATGTAACAAAACCAAAACAAACAAAATAAGTAATATATAAAAATAAAATACACTCAGGCGTCGAAGTATTCCTCCGCATCGCCGTCATCCGGAAACGTGGCCAGAAGGCTGGCAGCATTGCCACGTTGAATGGCAATGCTAATTCTTTGGGCAAAGAAAGAGCCAGCCCTCTGGTCACGCAAAGTGTCGATCAGTCGGCGAGATATATCCTTGAAAAGGAGACGTGCACTCGGACCCCATGACCCATGTTCAATTAGATTTATTTAGTTTGATTTCGAATTTGGTAAAGCAGAAGCTTATAACAAAGCTTAAGAAAGCTGTATATACTTTCTAAGGAATCTCAAAACCTATTCTTGGGCTACTATTGCGTGGTCACGTATCTTAATTAAAACCTATTCTAAATAAGGCTTGGTATTTAATTATGCCCGCCTATAGGAAATTCAGGCTTAGAATTCTACCGGACTAGTCCTGAGTCAGCCTTTAATTAACTAAGCCTTACTTGAATCTAGGATTCCTTACCGTCTAACGTCCTAACGTCTTCATTGTTAAGAAGATTAAACTGAATCACCTTATCAGCTTCAAAATGCCGTTGTGGTGTTAAAAATGACCTACATCTTGATTGTATGTAATTTGTATTTAATTAATGTATTAATGTATGTAATTGATTGTATTGGTCACTGATTTTATAAGACTTGTTATAATCATTGTGAAATTAACGTGGTGGCTTTCTGATTTATGATTTTCTGAGTGCATAAAATTTTTAAAACAGTTTTTTTCTGTGAAATTCGCAATAATTAATAACACACGAGCACTCAGCTTCCATTTCGTCACGGGCTGCGATTGCGAGCGTTTAATTTCATCACGTTTTCCATAAATGTTTCCAGGTTCGTCAGTATTTTTCACAATATTTGGTGTGTAAGCCTTAACGTGCTGTTATCTTGGCGTGACCTAAATCCAGCATTGTTAATACAAAATCGTGGACAATGTGCCGCGCAGTAATTGACACGCATAAACCGATATTAAAAGCTTTCTACGTGGGTAGGTAACGATTCAGAAAGGAATTTACGTCATGTTAAATCAGTAGTGACATGAAACAATTTGTTAAGCCCACCTGTACCTGAAACCCTTGTTTTAATTAAACTTATGTCGTCTAATTACTCTTGATTGCTGTTCGCGCTTGGATAATATTGTGTAGGGAACTATTAGCAACGTTTTCATATTTTATAAAACGTTCCCCAGGCGATGCTTAATTACCGTGTCGTTTGTTATACTAACGCCCATTTGAGTGAAGGTAATAGACACCTACCTCAATAGTGTGTATTTTAAATGGAATTAATTACCAAATGATGCCAAATCTTGTCTTGCAAGTGTTATCTAGCTACGAAAGGGCAGGTAGGCAATCGCACCATGTAAAACGCTAGTATTCAGCTGCATCCTTCCTGGTTTTTATCATAACTATGTTAGAGTCTTACCTCCAACATAGCTATGATAAAGGCCAGGCCGGTGGATTTAATTGAATATCAGCATCAACTATTAATCAAAAACCAATCGCAGTCACGTTACGATGTCACGCGTAGGTTTTGTGCCATCTATAACAAAATAAATTTTAATTGCATTGTTCCCTATTTCCATACGTATCTCTGCGTTTAACATCCATACCCGAGTAGATACGTGGGCTTTATATCGACGAAATATTAGCGCACGGGTAATCGAATACCCTAATAGAGCGTAAACAAATAAATACTAATGGATTATTGGAACACCTACGCACATCACTGCCTGCTTGTTTGACTAAATCTGACTCCTACTCACTTTTGGTAACTCTCTTTATTAAGTTATTATTATTAACTGAGAATAGTATTCGTGAACTCATCTTAATCAAGAAGCGGATGTGCTCACTTAGTTTCTCGACGCTCCAACGGACACAAAATACATAATAGATACTAGTAACATTATAAATTATACGAAAGTAACCTTGTCTGTTTGACCATTTTACATGTTAACGCCTGAATTGATTTTGGTGAGACTTGCACCAGGCCATAGGGTAAAAGTACCCTATGGCCTAATCCCGTGAATATGTTCCCTTGGAATATTATTTAAGTTTCACGCAGGCGAAACCGCTAGCTGAAGCTAGTATCTAATACGTTTGAAATACATTTTGACAAAGTTATAAGCCACTAAGATTCGATAACATCGAAACTAATTTCAGTAAAAAGCCAATAGTCCGTCGTCCAGGGCGTGAACTTTGGAGCGAAAGGTCGCGGCTTCGGGTCCGGCCGTGTTGAACTTTTGTTAAGCTTATACCACGAGGGTTATTAATATAAAATGTATCATCGTAATACGGTAACATGTTTCACCTATATTTGTGTTTCAAATAATATTATTTACTTTCATATTTCCAAGTAAAAGCGATAATTTATTACTATTTTGCTCACGTTTCTTAATAATTCAAATCGTTGGAACTTTTAAACAGATTTCAGTAAAGCTTGCCAACTTGAAGATGAATCGCAGCTCAGATCAAAAACTAGGATACTTTTAATATTAAAATAAGATTTGATATTCGAGGAATATCCAGTGATAAATGTGTTTTCAATCTGAACGTAAAGAGCGAGATCTTTTAAATGTTTTCCAATCTAGAGGGAGAGGAGTGACTTTCTGAGAAATGTTACGTGAAATATACAAGACAAACGCAATAGTGACAGTGAGTCTGTTACTGTTGCGTTTGTATTATTTTCATCGAAATCGAATTGTTCAATTTAAATTAAAACGTTAAAGCGTCATTCGAAATGTGTCGAGCCAGGTGTCAAGTTATCCCTGCCAGGGTTGCGGATTTTGTTCGAAAGAGTCACCGCGGCCCTGGAACGCAAAGGCCACTACGAGCAACACGGATGGGTTTTAGTCAGTAAGAGCCTGACACTGAGATGACTCCTTCCGCTCTGGGCGGAGCGGAAGGGATTCCGCTCCGCCCAGAACGGAAGGAGTCATCTGATGATTTCCCATCCATAAATGATAAATAATAATAATAATAATTTATTTAATTCAGATTGTTAAATCTATAATAGTACATACATTTGTTAATTTGCAGTCCCTTTGTGTTTGTTTTGCAGTTAAATGATATTTATTTTGTAAGTACATAGGTTGTAAATAACACTTTTACACGTCAGTATATTTGGTCGTTTTAAACCAGATGAGGCCGGTGTTTCCTAGCTGACTACCCTGAGAAGAAACATCGATACAAACTCAGAGGACAAAGTCTCTTTTGAAGTTCATACAAATTGTACTGGTCAAATCATACGAGAACCATGTAGGTTGATGTCTGAGGTGGTACTTTGAGGAAAGACAGATTTGAGTGGACCTGTCCAGACAGTGCAAGCATTTGTCAGTTATCGTGTAGCCCAAACTTAGAACTTTAAGGAGCTCAACGATTTGATGTTCGTCAAATCGTTGAGCTCCTTGTCGAGTCGATAACAAAGTAAGGACATTTGGTTAGGCCGCATAAAAAACTGAAATCGCCAGACTAACATGAAATGAACCCCTATCATAGCGATCTGCATGGTCCGCACATTCACAATACGATATGAGGATTATACAGATCAGTATCTGAAATGGTCTTTTGAGGACCACACAGATTTGAAAGGACCTGTCCAGTCAGCCAAGCCAACTTAGAAGTAATCTTAATGAGACTTAATGCCTTAGACATTCTCTACCAGTCAACCAAGGGAGGTGAAGGAATAACATATAGCAGGCTTACCTGAGCTAGGACTTTGGTGTAGCAGGAGTGTAGCTCGGATATCGTGTCGCTGTATCGGTAGATGTTGACGAAGTCGTTTGGTCCGAGGGTATCCAGTAGAGCAGACACGGTGGATTTGGCCAACCGCCAGTAGGATGAGCTCAGGTCATCGGAGTCATCGAGAAGGATCACCAGGTCCTTCGGAGAGGTCGCAGCCTCCACGAACCAGTTTGAAGACCTGAAGTCGTAGAAGTCTCTCGCGTGGTGCGAGTAGCCGTCTTCTGGTGGCCAGGACATGGCTGCGAGACAAAAATATTACTTTTATTTTGTTTTAATTTTCATAGTAGCATTTTTTATAATGAAGCAATATTGACTCCAAACAAATAAAACATTATTACTGTCAAATACAAATATAACAAGTATGTATTAGCTCCTATTTTAAAATAAATCAAATAGTTTATAGGTAAGTTTAATATGAGACGAGATTAGGTAAATGTTTGACTTTCATCTGCGGCGAAGTTGGGTAGATAAACATTTTACGTAGCGCGTAGCGTTCGTAGCACACTCGTAGCGCTCTCGTAGCGCTCGTAGCAAACATTAATGATTGCATTAGAGAGGTTAAAGGTAAAGTGTATTTTTCTTTACTTGTCTTAATGATAACAAATAGCGTAGGTACTTGTATAGCTAGTTCGCTTGCGTTTCTTAAATATTGTGAGATTTATGTTCTATGTTTATTAATCAAATAAGACATGTAAGAAAATTATATTAGCCATATATTATTTGACTAGTTGTAATCCTTACCTGGGTACCGCCTCATGAAGCCCGAAGAAGAGGCGTAGTACTGCCACGACAGCGTGGGGTCGATCTCGTAGTTGTTCACGAACAGCGGGTCCAAGTGCTCCGACCACGCGATCTGGTTCTGAACCTCGCCATCTGCCACAACAGACAACTTTAACTTGTCGCGTCAAACTTGGACAATATTTTACAGCTACGTTTATTGCGGACCGTTCTTTGGGAAATGTTTAATTGGATAATTGCGTAGATACCATGAGGTTTCATAGAAATGAGAATATATTATGCAGTTGTAAATTCTACGGCTGCATTTATTATGTCATGCAGCAAAATAAACGTCCATAAGAAAAAAAAACTAATTTTTGTTTATTCTTTTAACAAAAGCATACAATAAAAATAACATACAACTTGCTGAAAATTACGACTGTCGGAAACAGTTTAATCCATTCTGTTTTAAAAATATAATTTAATTTGAGTTGTAGTTGCCGACCATTTTTATAGACAACAATAAAAGTGTTTATGAAGCGGCCACCGGCACGAACAACTTTAAATTCAGCTTATTATATGTAAATTATTTCACGTGCTGTTAAACTGATGCATTATGTATGAACGCAGTAACTTTTCGCTACACAATAGAGGATAATCGCGACACTGTTGGCACTCTGTCCACCAATTAGGGAGATTTTCTTTAACTACCCATTAAAAGAAGTGTAATTGGCAAACTTGGTTCATTGGGCAGCCGTGATTGCTTTCTCCTGGACCGGCGGCCGGAAAAATTAATGGTTCGCCTGTGTACTATGGGTTTGTTAAATAAACGCACCAGGCCCTATGTAATTACGCCCTTTAAATTAAATACGGGCTGCCAAACGATATTTTGGGGCTTTCGGAAGCGTGAAGGATTTTGTGTGAAGTTTCCTGCGTGTGTTTTTTTTTGTCAGTTCTGCTACTTTTTCAAATATTCCTGTGTAGCGATTTGTACCGATATTTCGATTACCTTTATAAGAAATCATCAAGATTTATCCAATCCCAATTGAACTAGATTCGTTCTATAAAGAAGTAATCAAACCGTAGTCGTATAATTATCCTGAAGCGAACGAACGCTCCAGTATTTTAACTTCCAAAAATAATTTATTTAAAAGTAGGTATGAGCGAGTCGTAATTTTGTCAACAATAATTCATCATAGATTTGAAATAACGTTTGTTCGAGTGAGCGCTACTAAATAGTGAAGAATACGTCAATCTGTCCATTAATCATCTGTGGCCACCCTGAGACCCTGCCCCCCGCCGCCCCCCTGCCCCCTCGCGCTACCCTCCCGTGTGTCAACAATATATTAGCTTCCATTATTTAGGGATGGAGAGGAGTTGTATTTTTCGCTTGCGTTTTATTATTCCGCGTAAAATATGAGGACGAACACAAGCTCGTGTCTGTACGTCCTGTAATCTGTGATGACTGGTAGATTTCAGATTTTATTGAAGCCTGTTCATTAGAAATCTACTTAAGAAATATAACAGTTTGTTTGTAAAAACCTTGGTTGAGCAACTAACTTCAAAGGCTTGCGTAGAGACTGTTAGATAAGATTTTACTTTGAAGGAGATAATTATTTGGTATGTCTTTAAAGAAGATTCTTGTATTGAGGTTTGTAACAACGCAGTTAATTAGTTACTTAGTTCTTACAAAAAAGATTTACGAAGATTTACGTTGACGTTTACATTTGATTTTTTTAGGGTTACTTACGTCCATATGAAAACAGAACCCTAATAGGATTACTCGTGTGTCTGTCTGTAATTTATATTATGTGCTTCTTTTCATTAACAAATTTCTGTTATAATACTCCTACAAAATCTTACAATTGAATACAAAATGTACAAACCGTCAGTATTGATATAAGGCGGCATCAGCACAGCACTGTAGCTGGTGTTGACGGCGATGTGGTCGAAGTGTCTGCTGGGCGTCAGCGCCAGGCGCCGCGCCCGAGCAGCCAGGGTCCCGTCGTCCGCGTGCACGTTTAGCCAGCGAGCGTCGTAGTAGGAGCCCGGGGCCCCATCGCTGCCTCCGTTGCCGGCTGATAATGCTGCGGCCTCTGCACTGTCCATTATGCGCTGTGGAAGAACAACTTGATTAATAAGAGTACATAGGTCGAAGAACCAAGGTGTTACTTACTGGGATAAAATATGGGTATCTTCTAGCTAGATTAACTGATGATTAAAGGTCTGTAGACGACATCATTATGAAATAAATATTTATTAGGTTAAAGCAAATGGGAGAACGATCAAAATTGTTTACTTCAAGAACTGAATACATCATAATGGACTATGAACAACAGGCATAGCTGGATTAGCCCCATTAAAGCAATAGCAAACAAAACAACAAATGAAATAACATGTCTGACGTACACCAACATCAGTCCCTGACGATGACAATTGTTAAGCCACGCGTTTGAAAAAACTAGGTACCGGTTGTATTGCGACAAGTAAAAGTATTAAAAACAAGCCGGTTTAAAATAAAAGTTTGTATTTGTGTCAACATTTCCCCTTTGGTATGATTTACAAGGGTTGAAACAGTCAAGTCATGGAGCGAGCCGCGACCGCGAGCACAAAGAGTGGCCGGATAAAAGCGGTAGACAATTGTCGGCAATTAGCCTGCGTGGAATTGGGCTGATCGATAGCAGCCTTTGTCCCACAACCAGGCATTAGCGAACGATCAAAAATAATCAGCTCCACTCCCCCGCCACACCTTTCTCTTGCTTTATTGAAGACAGGACGTGTTTTCTCCACCGCAGGCTTTTTATAACCTTTTCAGAAGAGTTTCCGCAAAATTTATTTTATTTTTCGAAAAGTTAATTTAATCAGAAAATTCACAATACCTCAAATAACCAATACATCTATTTTTTTCTCTTATTTTAATTTTATTAACCTTTTGTTTGATAGAATATTAGAAAACAGGATTAGCAATTTAAGCTGAATAGGACTTTCTGTCTTAATCTGAACACAAACGGGATAAGCTTGTGTTCATACTAAGGCCAAAATATCTAATTAAGCCGATTTACAAATAAAATGGAATACTCAGACCAAATCTTTAAAAAAGATATCGTAGATAAGTGAGGTCGTTCCCAGGTCACCTTGCTTGCAGACATTTGGCAATCCTTTGACCCGCGAGTGTTTGATAATAATGATAGGGGTTGCGTGATCTTAACGACCCAGAACCGATTGGCTCTATGGCTCTATGTGGCTCCACGTCGATTGTATAAACTTCGTTATTGTAGCATCTAGGCCATTAGGGCACACCTATAAGTACACGCAATTAGGTGGCTCAAATGTTTTCGAAACAAACCGCAGCTTGTTTATAGTTTCAAATAAATAACTTAGTTGAAAATAAACGCTAATGTTTGTTCGAAGGAAACTTTATCACTCGCAATTTAAGTGTCGGTACTCGATCAACTCTGAAAATTATTCTAACTAGCTCTTATTATGTATTCAGAAGCTTTAAAAAAGGTCTACAGAAAACACAGTTTATAAATGCGAGTTTTTAGTTGTGAGACGAAATAGCCCCATCCTAGGAACAAGCTCGCGAAGTGGGGGCGAAGTAATTAAAACTTGCACTGAGCTGAGCCCGCCCCTACGCCACTACACCGCACTTGCAGCGCGGCAGCGTCCAACACCACTCGCTCCACGCAAAAGGATTTTTATTAAAATTAATCCTGGGGAAAATCTTTTAATCTGGCTGCGACGCGATAATTTTTTTTCAAAATTGAAACTTGTCTTTTTATCATGACGATGCTTAATCTAGTACTGTAATAATACTGACATACGTATGACATATTTTAGACAAACGAAAAGTGTGCTGTGAATAAGCACGATTCAAATCGCAAACAGCTAATAGAGAAAAGCAGCAATTAAATAATTACAAGACACCTCAAATATTTTATCTCAGCCATTAGGAGCGGCTCTGCGAGCGGAGTATTCTTGGAACAATGCTTAGTGCCGGCCGTAAATACATTCCTTTATTTTGTTTCAGCTACAGTTTCATTAAGTGCGAAATGTTGGCGTCGTTTTTTCTCCGTGCGACGCCCGCAGCGCAGCAATCCTCTCGATTTTTCAACTTTATTGTTGAGCTAAGTTGCGCCGCTTTCGGCCCACTATTGCCGAGTCCTATTCCCAACTTATTATGCGAACTATTCTGTTTGCGCGCTTCTTATGCAGACAAATGGAGTCTTTGCAAATGTTTTGCTGTTATATTTTAATAATTGCAACGTTATTTACAATTGTTTGCTCAAGTTTGTTGTTTAAGTAGTGACAGAATTAATTAACCGCAAGGAATGCAACGCGCGTGCTGTATAATAGCTTCAATTTGAATAAAAGACCCACATAGTTGTGTTTATTATTTACAATGTGTATGTATCATTAAAGATGTTATTTGCAAAGAATATTTAAGCAAAGATCGTTTCACAAGAGTATGTAAAAAGAGAAATACAGAGGCGGCGTCGATACGCCACTCTCATTTGTAGCAACCGGTAAAGATGAGGGGTTGAGACGAATAAAGCGAAGATAAACGCCTCAGATAAACTCAGCGTATTCACTATGATTCCGTCTCGTTGCCGCTCAATGTGTCGCTTACACGACGCCTTTAAATAACTACCGCATGACAAATATATGGAACATTTTTTGCCAGCTCGAGCCTAGATATCAGCTTAGTCTGCCTGAGCAAATACTTTGCCAACTTGAATGGAAACGTAAAGTATAGAACATTGTGATCTCAAAGTCACAACAAAATGTCCAATAATAACTTTCAAAATAATTTTGAAACAAGTTCTAACGTTGAATAGCTGCCATTCTTTGTCAAGAGCGACGTTTTCAGAGGGGTTAGTGAACTTTGCTCATGTCACTTTATATCATCGGGTATATCTATGTGTGTATATGTCCAACATGCACTTGAGTAACTACGGACAATAAGAATATAAACTAAACAGATGAGATCTATGCGTTCTACGATTATTTTGTCCCACAGCTGGGCAAAAGCCACCCTCTCCCTTTCCCACACAACTCTGTCCTTTACTAGTCCGGGCCCGCCGGTCTATACCTATGTTTCGAGCCACGTTTGTAGGTACCAAAATGTAGACAGCTTAGTCGAGCTTATTAGTGTATACTCCGGCTAATTGAGAATCACAACACCGCGAGACATTCGTCACCTCTGCTAATGACGTTACTTAATTCATAATTGAATAGTTCTACGTCACGAGCGAGGCATCTAATTTGGGCGCTTGCGGAGTGCTGTCGGCGTGTTTACAGAGGGACGTGGTGCGGCGCGGCGCGGTGACATAATGCAATAAGTCTGCTGCGATGAGCGTGGTGCGCTCGAATGTGGTGTACACATGAATAATCTGGCAACACTGCACACACCGATACTGCATGTGGGAACTTTTTGGTGTAGATTGTCTATGGTGTACGGCTGTTTGGATGCTAGTGCAAAAGGTAGTGAAGGAAAAAAGGACTCTTCTATTATCAAAGGTTATAATATATTATATTAGCTTGATATAGATATGTCGCAACCAACTAGCTTAATCAGCCGTTTCATTAAAAACCTAACCTTTTCATTTAACTGCGCCGTTTAATCAGCGAAATAAGTGTCATGGACAAATCATTAAACGATATTGAAACAAAGACATCACTTAGGTCGCTGACAAATAAGCACAGTTAAATGAAAAGGCTAGGCTTTTAATGAAACGGCTGATTAAGCTAGTTAGCTGTGACAGGTTTATCGCAGCCAATTAGCTTAATCAGACTTTTAATTGGTGGCCTAGCCTTTTCATTTAAATGCGCCAAATTTTTCAGCGGCCTAAGTGACATCTTTTGTTCAATATCGTTTCATGACTTGCCCATGTTACTTATAGTCGCTTTTTACGTCGCAGTTCAATGAAAAGGCTAGGCTTTTAATGAAACGGCTGATTAAGCTAGCTCGCTGCAATAGATACATAAATAAACTTACGCCATTTTCCGTAGTAACATAGGCATAAACTACAAAGAGCCACCTGCTACGATCCAAACATTTCATACCTACTCCTTTTCCTTCGTGCATAATATAAGAAAATTTAAAAATAATTTGTACTATCGTAATTGCATACGTGACACAGTCATCCGTTTAGAAAAAAACACTTAAACAAACGATTGCTACGACTGTTGCTACTTTACTAACTATAAAGTGGTTACAAATGCAATTTTCGATTTCCTTGAATTTCACATTGATTCAGCGCGCTGAAATGGTTAGTCGAGCGAAATGAGTTATAGAGAGTGTTAGGTATGGGCGAGCTAACCTCATTGATATTAATGGATTACTGTAATCTTAACTCAGCAGTTACGGCTTTCACACGTGGGGTTAAGTGGTGCTTTAACTCTTTAGTTTTTACTGTGCCTTCAAATAAAAACGTTATGATTATGACTTGTACTAGGCTGAGTGTTAGTGCTGTAAAGCTGAACCTTGACGAGAGTACACGAGGATAAAAAATGTGGTGTGTATTTGACACACCTTTTCCCATCTTTGATCTGTTGTAGGAAGATGATAATTCCCATCATCTCAGTACAACTGCGCACCAGAAAACGACGAGCCTCATACGCCTGATCTCCACAGTGACAAGTCTACGTTCGTGAAGTTCTCAGCGGTTGCGCAATAAGTAATACCTAACAGTTATTACGGCACGTGCAAACACTTCCACTTGCGCACAAGATATAGCTTCCAAAGTTACAAACTTGAAATTTAACGGAGACATAGAGCATGTTGTTTTACAGAGTATCTAGGATTATTCTACACTGTGTCAATATTAAGCGGGCAATCGGAATCTCGCATGGAGGAACTGTTAAGTCTGCTGATGAGTGCAAAAGCAATCCTGTATGGCAAAGTAGACTAGTAGACGAGCGTAAAATAATAATTATGCAATCAACTGAGAATATTTGTATTTCATTACGAAGTCTTCTCAAACAGAGATGTGACGATGTCATGAATAGGGTATTTGACTGTTTTTTTTTATACTTAGTGAAAAGATCAGGCGCAAAAAAACAAAATATTGTAAAAAACTCAAAAAAAATACAGAGTTCTTGTTTTAAAATCTGTGATAAATACCTAGAGAAAGTACTAATTGCGTGTGGCGACTCACTAGCATCGAATTGACTTTCGAAAGCTTGGCTATCAATTTTATAGTTTTTTCACAAATCATGTAGTTTTAGTGACAGCTTTTGGATAAGTCAATTCATCTCGGTTTTTGACAGTTATCAAATACCCTATTCAGACCAAGGAACTTCTATTACAACCTGGAATGAGCATTGTCAATTTGACACCAATATAAAAATAAACCTAATGTTTATGAAGTTAAGTTCTATTACAGACAATCACTTCGTCAAAGAGAAATCCGGTCCGAGGGAGAAACCGCTTGGAGAGCCCTGTGTCCCTTTCTAAAGTGTTGCCAGGAAGATTATTCCCGAATTTAGTAGGAATGGTAGGAAAAAATAATATTGTCGTGTCTTATTAAAAAAACATTAACTTTCGTTCTGACATATTTTTAATATTTTTAAATTATCTGTTAGAATGAGAACATTTTTTTAGCAATAATTTAGATACTGTATTGAAATGTAATTAAAAAAGAAAAGATTATTAGTAGAATATATAATTATATAAGTTAGACTGGTAACCCACCAGCCATATTTATTTGTTGTAAAACAATCAATTTCTTTATTCGGATGTAATAAAGATGTTTAAAAAGTGTGCGATTCAAAAGCTGTTCGGTTGCAAAAGCGAATCCTATGCAGGATGCGGTGTTTCTTTCTTCAAGTAAGTATATTGCAATTTTTGAAGTAGGGTGCCCATAATGAACGAAATTATAAGATTATTTACACAATGCAGCATATAAATAGGAGGTAGTCTTCAACGTAAGCATAATAAAACTTTATATGGAATGGTGTACCGAATACTTAAAAGACGTGATCATGAAATTTCACATTTCCCGAGGAACATTGTAGGGAAATGGCAAAAAAGTTTCAACTTCCCATATTAATCGCTGATTTAGGTGTGTTACTTCGTATTTTTGAAATAAATTTAAAAAATATAATTTCAGACTGCCTAGAGAAGAATCACGGAGAAAAAATGGCTTGATGTCATTCCAAGTCATTCAAATATCAAAAATTATTCCGTTATTTGCAGTCTTCATTTCAGGCCCCAGGATATAATAAAACATAGTTTAATGCGTTTTACTTTAATCCATCCTTAAAGCACAATTATTATTAACTTATGAAATCAAATTATTGGTTAATATATTATATCCTATTATATTAGTCTCAACCTACATTATATTGGTTGGTCACCCTAATGAAAGGGACAGAGGGCTCTCGGGAAGCTATCTCCCTCGGACCGCGTATCGACAGCCTGTGCACATTCCAGGTTGTAGTAGAAGTTCCTTGATTCAGACTAAATAGACGGCTCGAGATAAGTGACATTCTATCACTGATAGCGTGACGAAAACTGTTTTCAAAACGTCAAAAATGTATGGGACTAGCAAGTGTTATCGAAATGTCACGTGATAAATCCCTGTAATTTTGCCCACCTCTGGTTTCTAGACAAACTTATCTGAAAACCAGAGCTGGTTACCACCCGATAATTGACTGCGAGTCAGTGGTTTCCAAGAATTAAGTTGCTAGGTAACTTTATACCAATTTAGTTTTAGCATTTAAAAAGTAATATTGATTTTTGCTAGGTAGGTACTAGAGCCCTTAAACCTAGCTCTCCAAGCTACCGCAAGATTAAAAAATGAATTCAAGTATCAATTGGTTTACAGCACATTCTAGTTCACCGGGTTTAGCTACCGCTGAAGTCCTAGCATCAGAATATGAACAAACGTAATCCGAAGTGTCGCCGGAGCTCAACTCGAGGAAATCGCTACAGCAAACTAAATCTATTTATGTTTCACATGTCGGGAACTTTTGCTACATCGTGTAATTTCGAAACGTGCGTCCGACTGTGAATGGCTCGATAAAGTTTATGTAGAGATGTAAATTAGTAGAAGCGGTTGTAACGTAAAATAATGTGAACATGCAATCAATATCTACCTAAATTGAATATGTCTGATAGACTTCTTCAGCGATCGGCAAATATTGCGAAAAGTGACTTCTTAAAATATAGCGCGTTTCTAAAGTCAACAATGTGGTTGATATGGTGGCCCACATGAATTTTATTTAATATTTAATGAAAAGTAAACGTAAAGTTCTGGTAGGCAGCCGCTCCACGTAAAATACTGGTATTCAGCTGAATCCGATTTGACAGGAAGCCGACCCTAATAAAGTTGGGAAAAGGCTAGGCAGATGATGATTGAATGAAAAGTAAACGGTCGAGTTTTATTTAAGTGAGCACAGTCATTATACCTATGTTTTAATAAAATAAACCTTTTCATGTAACGTACCAATTTATTAGCCTCACATAATACAAATGTACCCACTAATTTATTCGTAAAGTGAGCAATAAAAATTCATTGCTATAGTCACCCTTTTTAGTAAATTCAGATGTAATCGTATAGGCGTCGACATATTTGTCACAGAACATTTATGTTATTTTCTCAAAGTAATTACAAATTGCCCGATTCGTGCGAGAATAACTATGTAAGTAAGGGCCACGTTTAATAAGGCTACGGAACAATATTTTCCACTGTAATTGCCTTTCACAATGTCAATCTTCTTTGCAATTTATTCAAGTAAATGATCGCATGTCGGATCTCAATGAACTAGTCGGCTTTTGTTCTAAAGAAAAAGTCGGAGGCACGTCCAACAATAACATGATTACTTTGTAACGTTTATTAGAAGGCAGTGGTCGCTAAATTGAGTTTTATATTGAAGGTAGCGACGCAGGTCAGTGACCCGCGCCCTCCGGCGCCGCCGGCTGGCCCTGCGCCCACGCCCGGCTTTCCTTCCCCGACCTTCATATCACTTACATTTCCATCAAAATACATAAGCTACTTTAAAAGTAATATTTTCCTTTCCGGCAAGTTTAATCAAATGTGTAGAGTTACGTACTAACTTATAATTCTTTTAAGCTTCACTCGCCCTGCATTGTGCGCTTTGTCATAACAGAAAAGGAACAAAATGTAAAAGCCGCACTACTTCCATTAATCCTGGCAAGGATTTTATTTATTTTCTTAAGTCGTAATATCTAAAAGCATTTTCCGCTGTTCCGCTGATGTTATTATTGCGTTAGCGGGAGGAGCTGTTCCATTTCCCTCCTTAAACATTAGCAAGGAAAGGACCAGCGCGCTATAAATTGTGTTGTCATTTGATATGTATAAAACGTGGTATCGGAGTATCGGGTATGGTGGTAGTAGTGCAGGCGTCGGAGCGCGCTTTAGAATATTGAGTAAGTAGCCTACAGGAATCACCGCCCTCTATCCTGGCGGGCGTGCGAGCGGGACGGGGAACCGTCTCAAGACGGCGAATCAATAAAGTCCACTCGTATAAGTCGGGCGGTGCAGCGACTGGATATGGGTCACGGTGCACTCAGCCCCCGAGATGGTATTTAATAACCCTCTACACGCTCTGACAGATATTACTCGATCCTCCTTCCGCCCGCGACGTGTTTCAATGTAAGCGATCGCGATGGAGCGCCCGGAAACATTTTTAAATGCGCTTTCAAATCGTTATGACATGATAAATACTGAGATCGCGTTTTTTATCGTTCGCGTTTTTAAGTTTGAGCCGGCTGCAAGGAGGAGCTTCGTGAGCGTCGTCCTCATAAATGTCGCATCGGAGATGATTGTCACAGCAATTTCCGGCACCGATTGCGGTCCAATGGCGTGAATTATGTCAGAGATTTCTTGTCACAAACAGCTGGTGTTTCGCAATTTGCTGATGGCGGCATTAAGGTCGGGCAAGTGCAGCGGTCTACTTGGTGTCCCCCCGCGCTCCCCGCACACGGTGGGAGTCCCCCGCTGCCCTGCGGCACGCCGCTGGAATTTGGCGGTGCGCCTTGCACTTAGGCTTGCTCCGGAATTTAAGCATACACATGTTGTATGGTATAGTGTGGGAAGCGTAACGTATTACCTTACAAGGCGAGCGGATATTGTGCTCGCTTGTGTGGCTTCCAACCCTTTAGCTCTCAAACGATTTAATAAAAATAAAATACGTTGAACAGATTACATGAGTGGAGCTCAGAATAAACACGCTAAAATGGCTTAATGTTAGATACATAGACAACGTCTCGAAGTTCGGCAAACAGATAAATAGAAACATCACATTGTCATACCATCGGTGGGCATGTGAATGCTGCTACTTATCTGCTCATACCATAACAAAGCTGACTCGGTATAGTAATACCGAGTCAGCTTTGTTATGGTATGAATATAATAAAACTGTAAAAAAACTTATCAAATTCGTTATAACTTGTAGTAAATCGTCGACGTAGTGTGTTCGAAACCCGTTGGTTCTTGTAAACGTTTAATCATACACCTTGCCCAAAGAAAAGGGATTTAGTTACCTTTACCAGTATTGTTAACTTAGATTGATAGTACGAGTATTACTTAAAAAAGGAACTGTAATATTTTTGTGGACATAAATAAGTGTCACAGCAAAGATATGAAACATGGTGGCAGCATTACTATATTAAGCTTCACACTAGTATTTGGTTCCCAAACACTGTTTTTCCACTACGCTACAAAGCTTTTAGTGTTAAGTTTCAACTCTAGTCATTTCCTTTAATGCGAACCACTGCCGAAAAGATTTATGAGAGGCCAGCAAGTTGCTACGAACTGCTACGAACTGCTACGCTTACCGCTACGAATAAATCTCTTGCTACGAATTCTCGTAGATGTTGGAAAATGAGCCAGAGTGACGTAGTAGAGAATAGTTCTAAATTGATTTGGTGTAGTCGAAGCAGGTATGCTAAGTGTTTGAAGGCAGCACCTGTGTTCGCATAGTTGTGTCGCGCGACGCCGCCCGAAGTCGGCAACTTGCATGTACCACAACAGGCCGCGGCCGTGTACTCACTTGACGAATTGTTGGCGTTACATTATACGGATTATTGAGTTTATCATAGTTCGCGAAGGCATGCATCCATGAAGTTGCATCCCGTTACATTATCAAGACATTGTTTCTGAAATCTGTTGTTATGGAATTTGATCTATGTATTAATGAATAGTTTAATTAGGTATTACATGTCGAACTTTCGCAAGCATAGAATTTTAACGCATACTATGGTCTACGTAAATCACGTCTTTGGGTTACCTTACATAAAATAAATTAACACCGACAGTGATTGGCCTGAACCATATAATCTTAGATATTAATCCTTAATCCTATACATACAAAAAACTGCGTTAATTTCGCAAAACATTGAAAATAGTTCGACCGATTTGATTGTTTTTGTTCGTGTCAATACCGGGTTATGGTTTATAAAAAAGTGTAACAATTCGAAGTTCACCGGGTCATCTAGCAAATAATCATTTTCTTGGCCGAATTTCGGTCATGGCAGCCAATCCGAGAATAATTTTATTTTCCAATCTCTTGCAATCAATTTAAAATCTCTCTTAAAACTAAAGTGCTTCATTCAGAATGCATGTGAAAGAGAGAAGTATCAGTAGTACGTGAGTAAAACAAAATAATCCTATTTCACAAACCGGTAACGAACTCGTGTTAATTCAGCTGTGGTTCCGTCGAACTTATTTATACCAACCATGTTAACCTGCAGCAGGCAATGGCAAATTAATTCTGGCAACCAGCGAATAATTCCGTGTTTTTATCAAATGGTAATCAATGCTATTACTGTAGCTTTGCACTTGTACTAATAAATAGCGAGCCGGTTTCCTTTGAATTTTGATTGGTTGAGTTTTAACTGTTATTTTTTCTGATTATTGAAGAATGAATGTTTTAATAGCAAAAAATTATGGGTATTTGTTTTTTTTTTCGAATTGTTTATTTGTTTGTATTTTATATTTTTGTTTTATTATTTAAATGTACTGTTATTAATATTGAACTGATTAATTTTTGGATTGGGAAGAATCTTAAGAAACTTACATTCATTGGGTGTTTATTATAAAAAAAATACAATGCAAAATCCTTACTAATTATTACTATTTAGAGACTATTTTAATATGTGTTTATGTTTTCGAGCGTATGGCACTCGTGGGTTGCAGCTGAAAATCAGCGTCAGGTGGTATACCTTGTGTTGCCATCTGGCATAATGCTGAGCTGAGGCCCTCTTAGCATGACCAGTTTTGTTATTTTGTTTATTTTTAAGGTGTTTCTCTTGCGTGCTTTAATGCCAATAAACTCAATTTTCTTTCTTTCTTTAATTAATTAACTAGGTACTAGTATGTTGGTTCACATTTGGTTTTTTATTAATTACAGAGGTAAATAACCACAGTGTAGTCTTTTTAACCCAAAGGTTGACTGGTAGAGAATGCCTTGTTGCATTAAGTCCACCCATGTACCACTATTGTACATAGAGTTTAAATAAATAAATAAATAACAGTCGTTTTGCAGTCCTTACAAGTACGTCCAGTAATTAAATACTCGTACAGAACAGAGGTAATTAGCGCGTTTTAAACTAGGCCGTTAGTTGTACCGCGACCGGTTCACTGCACCGCCTAAATTATGACGTGCATGCGTACCGAGCAACTAAACATTTTCATCTCATTTATGTTGCTGAGCACAGAGGATATCAAATGTTCCTACTAGGGGCTGACATTGATACTGAAATAACCACAAGCTCAACAATAAATAAAAAAAAAAAGTAATGCTAGGCATTGTTTCTCATGGTGTTTTCGAGTTGACAAAGCACCAACATTTCTTAATTAGTGAGGTTAATTTTAATGTACTGTACCTTCTGCAATAATTTCTCTGAATGATAGTGCTAAAACTGCATCAAAATCCGTTGCCTAGTTCAGAAGAAATACGAGGCTTTACTGAAAGATATAGATATACTAATAGATTACCGTGCTATAGTTTCGTAGGCAGTTTGCTACGCTATAATTCGTGTCTACGAATTATAGCGTAGCAAACTGCCTACGCTGCAGAAGATCAAGGTTTCGTAGAGGGTCTCCTCTACGAAACCTTGATCTTCTGCAGCGATCCGATCGGTGAAATTAATGGGTTGAAATCGTTTGATTGTTTCATTAGATTCTCTAGTCTTGTCCGAAACCATAACCTCTTTAATAAAGATGACGATTTTTACAACTATTTAATTTTACTTAAACCAATCTTTGCTGATTATGCTAACTGTAGGTACGTCAACTAAGTTTTCAGTGGCTGAGTGTTTTAATTGAGATCAGATTGATCTCAGTATATTTTAAAATTAAAAACTGCAACATGTGGAAACAACGTATACGTATTTTTGTGTATCCGTGCCTTGTAAGTAGAACGTATGAATATATTGTGCTAATATTTGGTATAGCTTCCGAATTTCCAATCTAACCTGTTCCATTGTAAATTTTTGTGTGTTTAAACAAAGCATGGTGGCAAGCGGGGCCGCGGGGCAGAGGTTAGAGGGTGGGCATCACCCGCGGCCACTGTTTACATTATACCTATTATATTATTATGATTTATTGCTCAATCGATGCGCCTCCCCGCCCCAGACACTCGGGTAATTTCACCGAAATGTTGCCAAACTTCATGTACATGGAGGAATTTCAACTATGCTTCAACTTTAAAGGAATCAGATGCTTTGATACGCCGAAGGTAGGTAAACATTGTAACTGGTAAATAGTTTATGTAAAAATAAAGTGGAATTTATGTGCGGGTGAGAGCCTTAAATAATATGCTTTGACTCTTGTGAGCACACCGCCTACGTCTTTCACTCGTGTGCTGATTTATTATTTTTGCATAGCTAGGCGGTAAAACATGATTTGTGACTTAAATTTCAAATTGTAGTTACTAATGTGAAAAGACATGAGAAATAGTGATTTGAAAAGAAACGTACTCGAAACTCGATTAACAAGAAGTGATTGCAGCTCAGAAGCTCAATGTTAACACAAGGTTCCAGTTCATTCAACAATGCGTCAAATTGAAAGTGCATAGTCAGAACGCAAACACAGCGACAGAGGAACGAGTGCATTCAGCGAGATCTGCCGCACCACGCCGCGCCGGGCCGCACCGCGCCGCCCCGCACCTCTCTTGTCTCTTTATAAACTATCTATGCCTATATGTAGATACCATCTAAGTTGCTAAGTACCAGCGACTTTAAAAAGCACAAGAAAGGGACCATGCACATATTTTTCCATGGTTTTTCCTCGTCTTGTAGTTTCCCATTGCAGTAAAGGTGAAATGTAGGCGACGAAGCAATTTCTTTCAGTTTTTGATCGATTTCATTTGAACGAAGGCTGCTAGGCATTGAATTGAAGCGCGTTGATAGAATTCCGTACCGGGTACAAATCACAAAACATTCCAATCCCTCCGGTTAATTGAATCCTGTAGGCCTTCATTAGAGATGGCGGGGGACGATTCGACAAAAACGAACTTTTACGGAAAGGAGAACGTCGGGGTACCGACAAAAACCACAAATGACATTCGGGAGGTGGCACGGATCGAATAATTACGTCGCCGCGGCTCATGCTCAACTTGGCTTTCACACTCAAACATCGTCGCTCCTTCATAAAACTTTGCGCACAACTTCTCACGGCCTGAATTATTACATGTTTTACCAAAACGTAAGTGCTTAACAAACTTTGTCTAAGTGAAAAGATGACATGGGTACCTAAATACTTGTCGCGTGTCATTCTGTGTACGCAATCAAACACCAAAGAGGCGACGTGGTTTTATGTAAAACTTTCCGCGAAGAAGCCTTTCATACTTATAATATGTAATGCTCCGTATAGTGAATAGAAAGAGCTCGCGGAGAGATTTATTCCTCGAAATTGTCAACTTAGCATTCGACTGAAAGTTGCCCAGGCAACAGAGAGGACTAGTTGAGATTCAAAAGAATTCCAATATCAGCGGGAGCGGCAAATCGCGAAGACGAGTGTCCGCGGCGCGGCGCGGCGCGGTGCGGCACAAGTTCGACAGCGACCAGCGAGCGCTGAATATGTTAATGCCGGAGACGCCACGCTCCACGCTCGCTGTCGCCGCAATATCGTTACTTTCAATTCGCAACTCGCCCGCCTCATCGTTAACACATTCCTATTGAGTTTTATACCGAAATGGAGCTCAGCGGTTTTATTGCTTTTGTTACGCAAATTGAAAAGTGCCTATTTGTGCTTAGATATGTACAATTAAAATACGCGACAATGGCACGGTTACAATTTGAACGAAAGATTTAACTTTATTGTAATTAAGTCATGTTGTTAGTTACTTTTATTGAGATTACTTTATTAATCTTCTGTTATTCATCAATATCTATTTAAACAGCTACTCTGCATGTACTGTACTGATATTAAAAGCCAATGTACATAGTTACGCGAACAATCCGTTTAGAGTCTATACAGAATAGGGAATGTAAGCGTCGCTCGATCTCGGCTCGCATGACAATTCACTTTGAAAGGATTTCAGTATTGTGCAGTAGATTCACGAGCACGGGCGCGCTCCGTGCGCCGCTGTGCTCACACGACGCGCTCAGTGCGGCTTTCGCAGCATCGACTCGTCCCCTCACTGTGCAATACTTAGATTTAGAGAGAGGCTTAACTTAATTTAACTCGCTACTAATTAAATTCAATTACATTTTATTTACGTAGGTAGACTTCCAGTTCCTAGTAGGGATTACTTGGTAAATTGTCGCATGAGATGCTCCAGTGTGCCCTACCTACCGAAACTAATAAAGGATTTCCAGCTATAAGAACATGTTGTGGAGAGATATCGTGGGAGGCAGCGAGATATTTTATGTTTTGTGACTAAACCTTGTAACTTTTATATCTCATATAACGCTTTTTTTGTACCTACTACTCTTACTTTTTCTTGTAATGTCTGCAGACATCGGCTAGGAGAGTAGGTCAACTTTCTATTCGGGCCCGCAGAAGATGTCGAAAACTTCATACAAGAGGAATGGGCATCCTAGTAGCCGAAACTCTTTGTATTGAGCTTATCGCAGTTCGGTGTTGGCCAAATACTGTCTCTGCATCATTTTACATTTTTAAAGGCCCCATAAAAATGGCGTCAGTGCTTCGCTCACGCAAAACTTTGAACGATCAAATTAATTGAATATAATCTAAGATCTGTTGAGCCAGAATGTCACAATGAGAAATATTTTCGTTTTTTCTGACAAATAAAAAAGTGCTTTTGGGGAGTGTAAACAAAGGGACATGACAAAATACAAATGAGAAGCTTATCTAAGGCCCGTCATTTGTAGGCCTACTTAATATTTTATGGTGCTTTTAATAAAACCAAGTCGTCCTTAATTAATGTGCTATGAACAATTGGACAAATACCCGTCTCAAAGATTCTTTGGAACGATGGAAATATGTGAAATATTCATATAACTACGCTAATAGGTTCCGACGACCCGGAGTTCGAGCAGTTCAATTCGTCCTTCAACATTATGAAGTTCAATGAAGTACGTCTGCGTCCTACCTGTTAGCTCCGTCCTACCGTGTCATTAAACAGTAAGTACTTTACATACCTACCTAAATACTGGTATTCAGCTGAATCTGGTTTGACTGGAAGCCGACCCCAATATAGTTGGGAAAAGGCTAGGCAGATGATGACTTTACATACCTAATCACACTTTAATATGTGTCCTGAATTAATTGAATTTTTGGCTTGTAAAAAAAAGTAGCTGAGTCACGGGATGGATGAAAAGATATTTTTCCATTGAAATGAATAAGTTAACATGATCTTACGAAAGGTAAGAGTTATAATTGATTGCGTTTCACTAGTTAGCATCATTATATGAATTCACAGTTCAGCTACGTATCACAGGCAAATGCACAACATATTTAAATGAATGCTGAGGAATTATTTCTTAAAATTATGATGTTAAAATATTTGCAGCGCAAATTGTTTACCTTCGCTTTCAAGCGTTTATTAAATATTTATTTTAATAAATGGCGTAAATAATGCACAACGAAATCGTCTGTCATTTTACTCGGAATTTTGAACAGAGATAAAATTACCGAAAGAATTTCAGATGAATGATGATCATACAGTTTAAGAGTTTGAAGATGCTTCAAGAAATTCGCCAAACACAAATGATGAGGCTTGAATTTGTCTTACAAAAAAGTCTGTTTATAAAACTACAGAGAAGTGTAGCGCGTGCTACGCCGTAGCTAGCTGCGTAGCTAGCGTAGCGCGGTTCGTGCATTGGTTAACGTAACTTGCATGATTTAAATTGAATTTGGCGGGAAATTTTAAGTCATTGTGCATTTGACGGTAACTTACTCAGAACCTTAGATCATATCGAATGAGTGTAATATTTATCTCTTTGAATTTTGGCGGGAAGCCTCACACACTCACTCAGATGACACTCAGGTATAAGAGTTAGTTTTTCCTCCATTGTGTGTATCTGTGTGTGTCTAATAAATATGTTTTCTTCTTTTCTAGTGACTTACCATGACGGCGTTGATCTTGAAGTCCATGTGGTTCTTGACCTCGGCCGCCAGCTCGCGCACCAGCAGAAGCCCGTCCTTGCGCACCACGTCCACGTTGTACTCGTGGTATTTCTGTATAGGACACAATGGTTTAACATTAATATACCTATGATAGGCTGTAAACACACCTATCAATTAGTCAGTATTTTAAGCTGCTAGAATAAAAAAGATACTTGAAAAGAAATTGTTTGACATATTTGCAGTTTCAAAAACAAGTCTGCTAGGGAATATTGTTTTATTCACACCGGATGCAGATTTGTCTACCACGATGGTCATTATGGCAACATTCCATAAATGCCGTTGGTGGGAAATCTGAACACGAAGTTACAGAGTTTATGCAGACCGTAGTTTAACCAAAACAGTAGATATCATGAACTGCAACCGAGTTATCTCTCATCGGCAAATACATTTAAAACATAACAATAGTTCACAGCAAATAGACTAGTGCAAGTAATATCTGCGTAGAGCACGCGTAATTTAATGCTTTCACGAGCACAGATAAACATTGGCAGGCATGTAGCGTTCGCATAATTTGTGAAAATGACAACAATCGTGTCGCATTCGCGCTACATTACGCGTTGAGTTATTGGTTCCCAACATGGCGGCGCGGCGGAGAGGGGCGCGAGCGCGGGAGGGGGGGGCGGCCGAGACCTGTCAAATTTAAAAATGGAACGAACACATCCGGAATTTGGCGGATGCTGGCTGCCAAATTATTGTTATTCGGCAGAGGCGCCCGCTCCGTGCTGCCTTGTTATTGAATTTTGGATGTGCCCGATGTCGCCTTTGTTGTACTATCAAATCTAACGAGATGCGTCACTGTGCTTATAATATTTTTTTATTAACGTTTCCAGCGACCGCTTTGACAAAACTGCCGCTTATCTGTTGCGGAAACGGGAGCTTGCAATACCAGAGTAACTCCGAACATCTCTTGGATTAAGGACGAGCGAGGAAATAAAAAGGAATACAGCGTAGATAGGCGGTAATACATTTTACGGGAAACCATCTGCCGCTTAGTCAATAAAGTTCGTTTTAAGGGAACCATCGGCGGCGGATGGGGCGTCGGGTGAGACGCGCATAGAGACGTCCGTCGGCTGGCCACGACGACACCCCCCTTCATATTACATTGTCTTCAACGACACCCGGAGATCCCATTTTATCGATAGTCTACTTGAGCTTTAAAATAGGGGAAATGGCTAACTGAAATACTTTCTATAATGTAAGTAACATTTTATGATCAAATACAGTGAAACAGAAAAATGCGTGTATAAAAACTAAAAAGTTACGTTGTAAATCTAAAAAAATATCTAAAAAATCAGCTTTAATAATCTATCTACCTGTTCATTCCGAGTTGATCAAGGAAAGCCATATTAATTGCGCAAATAGAGTGGCTCGCTAGCCGGAGCCGAGAGCCGAGAGCCGAGCGTCGGGCGCCGCGCGGCTGAGTGGCCGAGGAAGGGTCGCGCCGACGGATATTTGATTTGATCCCGCCCTATACACGCGGCCTATTTGTGGAGCTCTAGGGCTGGCAACACTACACTTTGAGAGATCTCTAGATTTTAGCTTGGATACGTTGGATTTGAAGATTTTATCTTGGATACGTTGGACCTTCAAAAGTAAGATAAACTTTGCTACAAATGAGATAGTAGCTGAGGTTCTCACAGAACTTTAGCCTAAATTTAAGGTTGGTCAAATCGGATGTGTAATAACTAGACATAACATAACGGCCAAACTGGCGCAAAATCAGAATAGTGGAATCGAAAAAAGGTGTGTAAGTCCTAGCTGCACAAGTGCCAGCTTGTGTATGCTTTCATTGAAATAAAATAAGGCAAAATAAGAAAACAGTGTCTTAAGAATTATTTACATTCAAAATTGCATAACAAATTAAAGTTTCTCTGTTCTTCGCATTTCTTTATCTTAAGGAAGATATTTATTAAAAATTGAAAGAAACGATAAATAAAAAAATCTGCTTACGCGAGTTTGGGGCGTCTCCTGGGAGGGAGAATTTACTGACCCTTGGGTCGAACCCGCAGACCTGCATTATGTACGGACGGTGCCGTTAATCGCCCCCGTCGTTTATTATTTTAATGGAACTCATTTAATAATATCAGATCCTTTAAATTAATTACGTAAATAAAACCAAACATTGGCGATTCGCGCCAATTCACTTGTCAAATAATGGCTTAACTTTTTTTTTGCGTCCGTGTGATGTTACCTAGCCAGTATTTTTTTTATTTAATACAATAAGGTTTTATGTAAAGTGTATGGTTTGATGTTTTTTTAAATGTAACTGGCATTCAGATTGAAAGAATAAACCAGTTTTATTCATTTATCCTTTCTGCTATTGCTTCAGATTTGAGAAGATGTTGGGGAAAAAGGTTCAGTAAACATTATGTTGTAAGCGCGGCAGTATTTCAATGTTGGTTCCTATTTAATTAAACATCCTGAGAGCAAAATTTTTGGAGGTAATTTTATCTTAAAAACGATTTTAAGGCTTCACACTACAGCTTAGCACATCCCTGTCTTATACTAAGACAGGAATGTACTAGGCTGTAAGCGCCAAATCTCGTCGAACATCATCAAAATTGACAATTTATTAGGTGGTGTTGTATTTAATCGGTGAATGGTCGGCAAGCGGCGGCACTCGGGCACTCCGGCAGGCAGCGCTGCGGCGGGCGCTTGCATAACGTTACCCCCGCCCCGCGCACCCTGCCCGAGGGACCCCGGACACATTGGCTAACAAGGAACCTAAATTCAATTAAGGCAGTTAATTTAATCCCCTTTGTGTGTCAACACCACCCTCGCGGACCTATGATTAATCCTATATATTCAACTATTTTCATTTGTTTTAAGGAAATGGAGGTAAAGTCGTGTTTTGGTAGTTTTACGCTTGTAGTGAGAAGATTAAAAGAACATTATGCTGAAAAAAAATCTTCGACCGTCGTGATCATTTGTAGTGTCTCTTCCTATCAGTGTTAGTGTTAGTCAGTGTTCTATTTATAGAGAAACGTGATCGTTTCTCTATAAATAGTTCTACATCACACTATTCAGTATTCTTTTTGTAGTCATGTATTTCCGACTGGAATGTAATTTTATTTATTCACCTGGCAAGTTACTGTATCAGCATGTCTATATAAATTGATTTTTATTTTGTAATTTTTAGTATTGTAGTTTTTGAATGTTGTGTTACATATTGTTAAATTTTCAACCTTTCGACACAAATGTAAATTTTTTGATGAAATGAATAAATAAATAAATATCCTGACTTGCGTAGGAGTATGTTACTGTAATTTCTAGAATACAAACAAATACCGAATGAACCTAAAATAAACCTAGTGCTACATATACTCGTAATATTATGACTCCAAATCAAGTATGTATTACTTGCCCATTTGTAACTTAAAATAATAGTGTTGCCACCACTTCCCAACAAAATAGCCGTACGTCTAAAAGTTGAATTTCAAAAAACCTGCTCTCTGTTCTGAACCGATTTATGGATAGCTGAATGAATGGCACGCCGAGCATTTTCAGGGGTCATCGTACAACGGGAGCGTTACTATAGAAACCTGTACTGTCTGAATATAGGCTAGAGATCTGCTTCATCTGCAAATATGGCTTCTGAAGAGCCGTATTACTGAGTATTTGCTGGCTGTATTAGTCTTAAACATCCAGGTATTGTGTACTGTATGTTGTGTATAAATGCATCTGTTAACTATCGTGTCATTTTTAAATTCGTTTGAAAGTTAAGAGTAAGGTCCAATTGCACCTAATTAACTCAAAGTTAGTTGCAAATACGAGGTTTAATAACAACTATTTCATATATAATGGGCCCGTGTTAGCAACTTATTAGGAGTTTATAAGATCTGGATCTCAAGATGGTGCAAGCGGTCAAGAGTTTACTGAGCATACTTATAAGTAGCAGGATTAAATTATTTGAGCGGTACACAAACAACAAACACCAAGAAACTTATTCAACCAAGGCTTATGTGGTTCTCCAGCTCCACCAACAAAATGTTGATAAACCCATATTTGGGACACTTGAATAATCAACTATGTTAAATAATAGCAGTAAAAACGCGGCGTCACGGTCGGGGCCGGCCCGGCGGTCCGTCGGTCCGGCGTTTCTTGCCCGTGCCGGACAGGATTTTCCACTCGGCCCGGCCGCATTTGTGCGTACTACGCACAGGGGAACTCCATTTGCCAACAAAAAATAAGTAGTGAAAAGGGCAGGATCGCCTTGTGTGCTGTACAATTCTAAGCGAATTCCAAAACACGAGCCGATAGAAAATATATTAGGTGGGCGCGCCTCTCAACAGTTCCCCATACATAGGATGGAAATAAATAACGGCGGTGGTCGCGGACGAGTCCGATCGAAACCGTTCACACCCTGTATGTCGACATGAAATATGAACATGGCTTGATCTTGAAATGAAATCTATTGTTGTTTTAGGGAAAATGTTTGCACTGCCGTGTTTCAAAAGTTCAATATTATTTTGAAATTGTCACTTGTATCATCATTGTTTTTTTTAATAAAATTGTGTTAAAATCGTTGTGTAAGAGTGTGAAACATAATTGGATTGTAACTGAATATTGATTAATAAGTTTTCGCAGAAGACACTAACTCCAGTAATAGAACGACCGCGGCTCTATTGTTTCTGTGTGATTGGTGAACCCCTGAGGGTATCGTGGGGCGATTCTATTACTTAGTTACATTTTAACTGAAGCTATGAATTACTCGTATATGTTGGAAGTGTTTAAACTGACGACGTTCCGAATCACTCGTTTAGAAAAAGGAGCAATATGCATCCTTTGCAGTCTGCCTTTTTACTTCTTTTTACTGCATTTTTAATACTTTTTGAAGCATCTGTGAAAAGATTTCATGAACTAGTTAAATATGAAAAATTCAGAGCTTGTAATATTAATTTAAATGTTTTTCATTTTCAACAAGAAAATGTTAAAGGAAAATGTTTTTATATAAAAATGTATTTAATTTTCAGTAAGAAAATGTTAGGTACTAAAAAGGAAATATTTTAGCTATTTTATGATGTTATAAAAAGAAACCAGTCCAGTAATTTTTAATTAAAACATGTAATTAATTAGATACCCTATGAAATACAAAGTTTCTCTTTAAAAAGATTCGGTAGATTAATAAATGTTTCAATCATAATATTCGCCTTAATAATTTCCAAATGAGCTCGTACAGCTCCAGTACCTCAACTCGCACAGTTGAAAATGATGAAAACAATTTAATGAGCAATTTTAAAACAGATTTCAAAACTATAAAGAAAACAAGCATGATTTTCGGTTCTTTTTCCGACGAAAACACGAGCAGAAAGGTGTGTGCCGATATGTAACGCAAGGACGGGTGCTTTTCTTCTTCGGCAGAAGTTTTAAAAATAATGAAAGGTGTTCGTTGCTATTATTGTGGACTACAATAGGCGGGAAAACAAACGCTCCACAGCTAGCACGCACTTTACTCTTGTATGACTTTGGCTCTTCTACATAGCTGTATAAGATCTATATCGTTTCGCTTGCAGGTGCTTCTATTTCATATGCAAATGGGCACTTAATATTTTGTAAAGTTCAAAGTGATTCTTCATTTTAATGAGTCACTTAATTTGGTTATTTTGCCGTTGAAATATTTTGTGAAAAATTCCAGTTTTTGTCTCTGTGTAACGATTAAAAGAACTATGTTTCCGTGTACTTTATCACAGCTCTATTCAATGAACCTGTCGTTAAAATGTATTAGGCTGCTTTTCCACCAGAGATGTGCTATGCAACGTTGCTATTGATGCGCTTGATATCCACCAATCATATTCATTGGTCCACATAGCATAGCACTGGTGGAAACTGATTCAACTAAGCTACGTTTTTTATATGAAAGGATTCGTGCTGTGGATGCGTGTTATGGATGCGAGCTTCGGATGCGTGCTATGGATGCATGCTATGGACGGTTGCGAGTTGTATAGCTATGTGCAGAGCAGCGTACCTACAATAGGCGCGCTTTTGTCACCGAAAGTAGACATGCCATTGTAGAAGCACAGCACAGCTACCTTGCGGCGGCGCATTTTCATAGCACATCTTACTCGCTCCGTTACATAGCCTAGCATCAATGGAAACGGTTACACAGTTTTGTAGCTTAGCTTTTACATTTTCGCAGCATAGCTGTATAGCACATCTCTGGTGGAAAGGCACCCCCCTTACGCAGGTAATTCACGTCTGGGGACAAAGTGTCATCCTCACCAATTAAATTTAAATTGCGATGGCTTGCCAAAATGCCAAACTTTTAATACGTAGCAGCGATTAATTAAAAATGTATTACTAATGAAATTTAAGTTTTCAAAAGGCAAGAGCGAACCGAGCGTCTTGGAATTTCATATTCTCGTTAGAATGTCGAGATTGAGCTTGCTGGAGATTCATTTCACTGTGAAACTTCATTTTGAATCAGATTATTGCAGCAGTGAATGCGTTTTTAAATATTTGTTAGTTCTTCTGCAGTTTGCGATGCATATTAAGAACTGCATTGAAGGCATTTTACTATATTGGACAATTATTTTAGACTGTATGGACGGTATGTCTGCCTCGTTGGTAGACCAAGGTGCAGTGTTGAGTAGGCGACGAGGTCTTGGGTTCTATTCCCGGGTCGGGAAAAGTGTTTTTCCTTTTGGAATCCCTCAGTAGCAGTCCGTAGTCCCGATTTGTAGCCGGTTAATGGCTCTCTTTTACATGGGACTTAAAACATTACCGGTGAAGTGTAGGTGAAGCTCTATCTACCCTTAGGAGAGTACAGAGGCGATGCTATGTAATGTATTGGAAGGTAGGATACGTATATTAAAGGCACCGCTAAGGTCGACGCTTTCAATGGCTAATGAACATCGTCCTGATAGCCTGACGGCCACTGCTGAATATTTATATAATATATACATATTTCTGTCAAGTGCGGTGATAAAACAGTGCTTTCTTGCCCACTGAAACAATTCCCATTACAAGACATCAGTTCTGGAACGCTACAATAAATTAAGATTACCCCTAATTAAACCCTAACAGTAATTACCTCAATAAAATTAAAAGACCATGCTTAACAAAGTCCGCTAATTTCAATAGCCTACTTGTAATCTTTGAAGCGAGAGTGTCGGTCTGCGCGCATCCGGCGCGCGGTTACTGGCGCAACTGGCGCAACTGGCGCACTCGGCGGACGCGCAGAGTTTAACCTAATTTGATTGTAGAGTGAATAGTGAAGGCCTGGACCTTCACGGAGTAGTGGGTTTAGGTCGTGTCTCCCTCTGTGAGATGTGGGGCAAGGTAAACAACAGACACAGGGGAAGAAATTAATGTGTCGCCACTCGCGTCAGTGTAAGCCTTGTTTTTGTAGCTGAGTCGAGTAAAGTATATCGAATATGAATAGGAAATGCAGAATTGTAAATAGCTAGCCCGGGTTTCGCACGGGGGCGTTTAATAACCCCGTTATAATCTAGCCATATTAATAAATTAAAATAACAACCACGTTTGTTAAGTGAAAGCCGTATCAAAATCCTTTGTTTGGTTAGGAAAAGACAGGGACTTAGTTTTATACTGATTAGAAATTACATTAGGTGAACTGATTTCCGTTAATTTGAGGTGTGGGATTACCAAGAAAAACTATATTCTTTTCCTCAAATATTATTTAGTCCACCCAAGAACAATTAGTTTAATGAACCGAGTAACGACCCGAAAAGCTTTTATTATCAGTAAGTACAAGCAAACATTAATAAAGAAACTACATTAGATAGAAGCGAAGGCACGTAGGAGTGAACAACAACTATGGAGGAGCTAATAAATAAATAGGAAAGTTAATAATATAAATGATTTATTGAAGTGATAGCGGGCAGGGCCGGGCTCAGGGCAGGGGGTCGATCAGGCCTCTAATATTGAATAAGTTGCGATGGCGAAGTTTCTCGCGAAACATCATATTATTACTTGGAGAGCGCGATGTATGAGGAATATTGATTGTTTTATTATATCACACGATACGTTATCACGGTGATAGTTTTATAAAGAATTTTTCAGTGTAAACTTTTACAATTAAACATGCCAATGTTTAATTGTTTCTGTCTCTTAATAGATTGATCAAACGATTATTTCAAAGTAAAACAGTTTTTGAAATAATTAATCATCACAATGAATAATTATACAAACAATACTAAACTAGTTTAAAAAAAAAACTTTTATTGACGACGTGTTTGCATAACTGTCGTCATATAAAAACTCAGTGATCATCATGAGTCTCAAGTTTCAAAGTAGAAAGTGGATATTAATGGTATTGACATAACTAAAGTTCGCTATCATTTCATACACAAAAGGAAATTCAATTTCCTTAAAATAACTATATACTTACCAACATCGGGGTAATATCATGCTCATAATATCTGAATATTCATATACATAGGTACTAATAAAAGTCGTTCCGCAACCCGAATGGTGTCTAGACTATATAAATAATTTTACAGACAACTAATGTTTTCCAATTTTTTCAAATTACTTGATCAAATAAAAGGTTATAGCGGCAAGGAGCTTTTAATATTAGGATGAAACGACTTGATACTTTGAGTAGCTTGCGATTTTAAATGAAAAAAAAATATACCTAATTATTATTTTGAACTCAGTGCTAATATAAACTTTATAAATGTAATTATACTTATTAGTATAATTACATTTATATTAGTAGCTGGAAAAAATATGTGAAATAATCATCCATGCATACGAAATTGCGAATTCTGCTTTTCTGTGACTTTCCAGTGGTGATGTTAGGTATGGGGTACCACTAAAAAAAGAAAGAAATTAAGTACTTTTTTTGGAAGACGGTGTTAAATTACGAAGAAACAACCAAAAACACCGACCTCCGAAATAATTTTGCATTGAGTGTTTTTTTATTTGGAAGTCGGTTGTATTTTTTGTAAAAAAGTTTTTTTATTCATGTGCTTGTCTTTTAATTAGAATTTAATTGTGCTTTTCGGTGTTGTATTTTTTGTTGATGTGTTGCATTAAATAAATGTATCTATCTATTATTTGTCAATTTTCTCTGTTTTGGATCGTGGCCAGTTTAAAGTGTTAAAATTCTAAATCAATTCAGCATAATATTTTATTTCACTTATAAACGTCAGAAGGTAGTGGACGGTTCCAATTGGTGGTGAAATATAGAGCCTTACCGGGAAGAAACATCACAGGAAAAAAAGAGATTTAGACCTGCCAGTAAACCAGTCAGTTAGTTTAATTTTTAACATACATCTTCAGACAAGCTTCATCAGAGGCAACCCTAATTCCACAAAAACTAGTAAAAGTCCCCACATAATAAACATTACAAACAGCATCTAATTGAAACCATTAAGCGATCAAGATGCATCGATAAGTGACTAATACCATGCTGTAGTAACAGTCGCTGTATCCCTATCTCTGGTCGGACACGAAACTGGGTCGCGGCTGTGGGGTGCCGCGGGCGCCGGGCGGGGGGGCCGCGCGGGGGGGCGCTGGGGGCGCCACGGGAGCGGACTCGTAGTTTTTGTACGTACGCGTCGGACCGGCGATCCGGCTTACTTGCTACACGCTCTCTCGCCGCCTTCTAGAGAGAAACATCACACGTACCTCCACGCACGACTCTCAGGAAATGGAAACTTTTTTTTGTTTTTTTTAGTCCGATTTTCACGTGCGGCTTTTACTACGAATACGTCTGTTTGTGTTTGTGCAACCCCTTATTCCTATGCAGGATAGAAGAACTCAAAAGTATATGATATATGTACTTACATTTTGTATTTGATTCATTTTCGTAAAATGCCTTCCAAACTCCCATAAGTCAACGCCGAATTTTAGCGCCCAGTTTTTAACTCTGAAACAAAAATACAGTTTGAATCACGGCTTATAGAGCTTAAATATCAGTCTCAAGGAATAAGATGACTGGTTAAAAAACACCGGCCAAGTGCGAGTCGGACTCGTGCACGCAGGGTTCCGTTCCATTTTCTATTAAAAACGGCAAAAAAATCACGTTTGTTGTATAAGAGCCCCACTTGAATATTTGTTTTATTCTGTTTTTAGCATTTGTTGTTATAGCGGCAACAGAAATGCATCATCTGTGAAAATTTCAACTGTCTGGCTATCACGGTTCATGGGATACAGCCTGGTGACAGACAGATAGACAGACTGACAGACCGAGGGACAGACAGACGGACAGCGGAGTCTTAGTAATAGTTTCGGTCCCGTTTTGACCCTTTGGGTACGGAACCCTAAAAATACAAAATTAAGAAAACAAATTCGTGCGATTCTCAGAAAAAATTAAACATTTATCATAAGTCTGCGAAGGGGAAGTAAATGTGATCGAGGAAGCAGGTTAAGCATTTTTTTCCACTTCGTCAAGCACCCCTTACTCGGTGGGAGCTTACTCGTACAATTTATATTTGTCGCACAGCGTTCAAATGTATAGCCTTTGTCACAGGATGAGACCAATTTAATGATTGTCTCGACCGATACCTGTCCCCGGGTCGTGTCGTGACTCTAAATGTATTAATAGCTACCATCAATGTTGGGTTTTTACAATATACCAATTCATATCTAATCGTATTTTTCCATTAGGATCGAAGTTCTCAACTTAGTACTTTACTTACAAGCGGTAGCTTGCTTATTTCAAATATGTTAGTACTTTCTAAGTTAATCAACGTTAAAAGAAAACTCAACTCATACGAAACATAAATGGTAAATACAAAGCTATAAACTTAAGCGATAGGTTAGCAATCACATAACCATTAAGTAACAAACTGCAGTTTTATATTTTCAGGAAATATGAATGGCCAGTATCGATAAAAGTGCTAATAAATGCATTCAAACTAGGTTAGCATTCACTCGAAACACCCAATACAGTAACGATTAAAATAGCTCGTGTGAGTCCATTCAGCTTCAGGAATAGCTTACGATATGACTATTTTAGAAAGACAACCCGTGATGGTCTGAATCTCTCTCTTTCAAAGTAGTTCACGGCCAACATTTGCATGTTCTTATTGTAGCTCAGTTGTATGTGAATTATGCCCGGTGTCTGAGGTCTCCGTTTTTATCGGTCGAATATCCGTCCGTTAACGCTATTTGTCATAACACTATTTTGTTGATTAG
This sequence comes from Melanchra persicariae, assembly GCA_947386135.1. Classification (NCBI taxonomy): domain Eukaryota; kingdom Metazoa; phylum Arthropoda; class Insecta; order Lepidoptera; family Noctuidae; genus Melanchra; species Melanchra persicariae. The sequence continues at coordinate 7,594,389 of OX376644.1, read as the reverse complement.
TGGTTAAACCACCGATAAAGTACCTCTGAAACCGGGCATTAGCCGCACTTTACTACACCATTTACATTTTTCTGCTAACGTATTCGCTAATGGGTTTTCTAGATGCCAAGAGCATTTTTAGAACAATCAGTGTTATGTGGCCTAATTATGTAGACATAATTAGGCCACATAACACTGATTGTTCTACAACAACAATCAAAAACTTTATTCAGGCAAATTAACTATTCAAGCACATATTGCTGCGTGCAAGTATGAAATGAAGTGCAAAGAATTTTAAGTACTTAAATAAAATATAACCGTAATTTGCGTGGGTACAATTTTATAATTCTAATTATAAAAATATTTCGAGCATGTGACTTTAAACTATTCCGAATATGAAAATGTTACCACAAAAATATTTTAAGGCTAAAGCTCCTTAAATATTTTCGGATTAAAATTCTAAGAGCTGACTTAAAAATTCCAATCTACGTGGAGGAAATTCCAATTTTTATACATAATAAAAGTGCTTTTCCGTCCTTTAGCATTTAGTGGAGCTTAAACCAGTCTATCCATCCATGCTGGATTATCCCTGTCCTGAGCAGTCCTGTGATGAGAAATCGATGGAAACTGCGCTGCACCGAGATGAAGTACGAGACGACGTCTAGACTTTATGCTATAACCCTCCAAGATTAGAATAACTTTGAATCATTTCATATTTTGCTACAAAGTTATAATCTGTAATGTCTAAACTTTGAGAGTATATTATTTTATTATTCAAATATTTTAAAAGAGATTACTTTATCTATCCTTTTAGGGTTTCTGAACCTTGAATATATTGTCACAATCTTTTTATCAGTGATATGAAAAAAGTAACTGGGAACAAAATAATAGGGGTTTGACTTCCCTGTAGATAGCTAATGGAGTGATTTTTTTGTGTACTTTATCAAAATGTCTTCGAAGTCGTTTGCAATGTTTCCTGGCGTACCCTTCACGTTCTTTTATTCGTTCCTTTTCTGACCGTATCACGGTCCTATCTATTTTAAAAGATCTCGCTGATAACATAAGTAATAATAAAGGAAATGTACAAGACGAGAACGGTTCAGCGAATTTTTGGGCAAAACTTCGTTCTTATTTCCTTATTCCGTTTCGTTTAATTCAAGTTGTTCCACAATGTCCTCATTAGCAATCAGGGAATGATTCGCGGGCATTGTTCGCCAAGTTCGGCCGTCACCGGCACCGGTTCGGAATTTAGAATTATTTAAAACGTTCGTTCGGTAGCCGGCAGGTGCGCGGCGCCGGATACGGCCCGTTACTGCGGTACCCTGGGGCTTCAGCATCTTACACAAATCACTTTTAAGATTGTTATGGCTGTCCTGGGTTTTCTTTTGAAAAACTCAATGAATTCATTGATGATAAAATGAATCCAGGGCAACTTTACATGTGGGTATGGCTCATCTGACAGTATACTCGGTGCTATCATGTCTCCGTTCAGAAAACTTCCAAGAAGTTTGTACTTTAATTTCTATTAGACCTATACGATTAGTTTGCAAAACGGAGAAAAGGGTCTTAACACTGCAGTGATCCGCTTAAAATATCTTGTTACTGTAATCGGTTTAACCCTGGCGCTGAGCATAGGGTTCCGTCGGCCGGCGCTCGCGCGGGTAAACCGATTTACGTTTCACCTGAATTTAATATCATTCCTTTGCGTATGACAGATTTCTGTTTAAAATACTGGGACTTAGTAATCGTGGGAAAATGGAACCGGAGCAATCGGCGACATCAAAGCGACCTTTTAAATTACTTATCTAATTTATGATTGCTGTTTAATTAAGGTTGATCGTACCGACCTTTTAATTTATTATGATTAAACAAGAAACGATGGTGTGCTCGAAAAGAACGAGTGTCGAGGAAAATTCCCCGGAATTCTCACCCTCGTTATTTTGCAGGAAGTGTTGAAAAGGTATTGTTATGAACGCTTAAATCTCTCTGTCCGCGATCGATACGAATTAGGAGGCGAGGTATTCAGTGAAGTGTCAAAGTAAATTAATTAGAGATAGAAGCCGATGATATCTCGGTTGCAGCGAGTCGATAACGGTTGTTTTATTAATCAGTGTCGGCGAGTGCTGGCAGACGGGGTGTCAGACGCGCTGCGCCCTTACGTAAGGCAGCCTCCGCGTAGTACGAGCGAGCCTCCCCCCGCCGAGCCGGGCCCCTGCCCCCCGAGCCGCGCACCCCCCGCCCCGCTCTAGATCAATACCGGAGCCGGCGCCTTTGACATGTGCCCCGCGCCGCGTGCCGCTCTGCAAATATTTACGTTGTGGAAACAGATCATAACTAGTTTCATTTGCCTGTTTGTTCGCCACCCGCGACACACCAGCCACAATAAAAACCAATTAAATGACAAACGTCTCATTTATGTCTCAATTAGTTTCACTTCATGGTTTCTGTTTTCATCTAGATTTGAAGCTAAACCGACATAATATATTCACTATCAGTAAACGTAATTTGTACAGGCGTCATTTTAATTCAAATTAAACTGTTTTATGGTTCAGTCAGTTTTAACTAAAATGTTTACCGCATGTGGTGCCAGCCAATCATTGATAAGCCGCAATCCACCAGATAAAATAATCCAAATTAATTTGTACTCTGAATTTTAACTACATTAATTTGAAACGTACCGCTTTTATTTAAATATTCAAGTGTTGCAAATGATAACAGGGCTTTTGGTTTTAGTTTAACTTTAAACCTACCCGTAACGATGTTTTTATTTAAAACAATGTCAACTAGAAAAAGGCAATTTTTTTTTATTTCGTTCCGTCTCTTCTACTAAAAGTTATTTTGCTACTCTCAAGGGATTTATAAAAAATAAGTAATAACTACTTTCATACATAATTAACTAGAACTGAAAAAGTATTCAGCGTCTACCCGCATTGAATGTCGCACAGCACACAATGCTACGGCGTAGCACATTGAATGCTACGCGAGATGCTACGCTGCTACGAGGCTACGCCGCTTGTGCAAATTGTCTACGCTTTTACGAAACAGTTAATTGAGTTAGGTACGATTGTTACTGGCAATGACTTTAATACCGTCATTAAAGGCTGTTGCTAGTTATAAAGCCTTTATGGTTAAGCAATCCTATTGTTCAGAATGTATTGTTACTTTACGTTAGTTTATTACATGATATTAGCTTTTTCCCGCGGACCCACTCTCGTAGTTTTTTTTACTGAAACCGTGATTTTTGCGGTAAGTAGAGTACCAGCTTTATTGTGTGTATATCAGTTAAAGAATTTTCTTAAAGAGATTACCCAATGCAAACAAACATACGAACAAACTTTTCATAGATGATGTTTAGATCAAAATTGAAACAGAATAACAGTGTTTCTAAATCATATTCACTGAACTTGGTAGGTTTGCTAAACCTAACTAGGCCTAGGAATTGAATTTTTCGAACCTTTCGTATGGTTTTATTTTACACCAAAAATAATCCTTTTTGTTTGATGCTTGCAACCTTTCAAAGCATGCAACAAAAAATAAATAAATATGCGGGAAAATCCCTAGCACGAAGGACTTGCTTTTTCCACATTCATGCCACAGTCGATATTAAATCATCGTCAACGGGTTAACCATAGAGTTTCCCATGGCCGTTTATACCATAACCGTTTATAAATTACACATACGTTTTCGTGTTTTTAAAAGGTTAGCAAATGAATTGATGATTGTAATTAAAATAATTACTTATAAATACAAAAGTAACTGTCTGGCTGTCTGCTTGCTTGTTACTTGTCACGTCTTAATTACTGAAAGGAAGGATTCGTATAAAACTTGACACGACCATGACGACTTATTCAACAAGCAGTTTTAAATTAAACGCGGATGCCATCATTATTATTAAGTAATCTTTAGTAACAACTTCAGAACATAACCAGATGGAGATTGTGAGACCAGTTACAACCACTCCACTGAGTGTATAGGTCATAATGACCACGACCGCTCTGTCAGGAGAAGAAGGCTATAGGAGTACTTACTACAGTATGCTAAGCTCCAGTTTCCGTTTCTTACGTTAAAATTGAACCCATCAGAGCAAAGCACTTAGTGGGAACGAACTCAAAACTACAACATTTGCGCGTTTTTCCTTAGCGATGTTTAAAACTACTGGACAAGTTTTAATGGAACTTTCATTTATATTATCCTTAAGAGCTCTGAACCAGGCTATGCTATATAATTACGTTGTGTCTAGAGTCCAGGCAAAGTTTTGTGATCAATCTCGCAACTAGCCGAGGGGCGACACAGCTTTAATTATTATCATTTTATAATTAATAAGCAAAGATAAGCAGGTTATCGTTATACGGGAGTATTGAGGAGGAAATACAGAGGGCCTAGCGAGCACGAATGTTTTGATGTGTAGTAATGTTATAGTATCGTTAACGTTAGTGAATTTTGAATTATATTCAAAATTCACTAACGTTAACGATACTAAACTACAACCCCTATAGTATTTTGGTTTCATTTTATGCGACATACACAATTTGTACAATACAGAAATATAAATATACTTAGCGTACAATTCAAATAAATATTAAGTGCGAAACGATTATTCATCTGCCTAGCCTTTTCCTAACTATATTGGGGTCGACTCTCATTCAAACTGGAATCAGCTGAATACCAGTATTTTAACGTGGAGCGGCTGCCTACCAGGCCTCCACAACCCCTCAACTTGGTAACACGGTAGTTCTTGACAAGACTGGTGTCAGATTTTATGTGCAAAACGAGTATTAAAATATTAAGTTCACATGAACGATAGGTTACGTTACTGTGCGTCAAAACATTCGTCCTAGGCCTCTTTGAATAGGATTAGGTAAAGGAATTTTATGGCAAGGATCTCTTTATGATAATACTGGCTTTTGCACGCGGCTCACGTTAAAATAGATTTTTACAAAAAAAAAGTAGCCAAAGATTCATCAAATCAAAATTAGTTCAGTGATGAAGGTGTGAAAGAATTAAAAACAAACAAATTCACTTTCGCATTTATAATTAATAAATTAATTTATTATTAGATAATTCAAACTTTTTTTTACACCACTTTTTTTTTGAGATGTCGGCAAGAAGGTAAAAGTTATGCTCGTCGATCGTAAATAAATTGAAATGCTGGCAGTAAGATTGAATGAAGTACTAGCTACTGTTCGATGCAATTGTCTGAGTTGGCCTGATTAGGTGGCCAGGCCTATATTGCCTGATTAGTCTACATAGATTGACCCCAGAAATGATACAACCCGACAGAAATGAGTTATTGAGCAATCAAGAATAACTTGTAACTAGGATAAAATAATATTGTAGAGGTCGAGGTCGAACCACCGAGACCATTTCTGAGATCTGTGTGATTGTAGGGAGCAAACAAACTAATGTAACAATTTGTTGACCTGTCGGCACTTCCATGCGTCACAGTCCATGGGTTCAGATCGATAATATTTATCTTTGAAATAGATTTATGATGTTTCCGAAGGTGAACTGACTGGCCTAATAGTTGCGTGTTTGCACTTAAGGTTAAGGATTAACCTGAAACGTTACTCATAATATAACTTGTATACTTGTTGTTACCCTGGTTTCAAACCAAAGGAAATTACTTAAAGTAAAAGGTTTTCTATGAATTAAACCAGGACTATCAATCTGTGAATACATGCTTTGCCAATTAATAAAAAAGTAAACATATTATAGTTTAGTCTGTTCGTTGGTAAGCACATTACTAGAGAACGACTGGACTATTTTTTTTATATTTTAGTGATTCTCGTAATTCGAGCAGACCACAAAAGAGTGGGACCTTTGCTCCGCAGTGGGACAGTTCAGGCTAGATATAATAATAGATAATAACTTGAATAAAGTTCTTAGAGAAGGAAAATTTTGGATAAGATTGAAAGCGTTTTTCTCTATGGATTTTAATGAAACTTACAAATAAGACGTCTGTCCGGTCAGCTAGTTTGAAACATTAGTAAGGATCGGAGCAGATGGCGTTCTGTATGGGAAATTTTGCCAAAGTAAGGTCAGTTCAGGTAGAGCTCGGACACGCCAGTATCATTTCAGGTATATTTGATGTTTTCCTTTACATAATATATGTCCAAAAGCTGCTAGGCTGGAGTCATGCTGTATTGCGTCCCACGCATTGAACCTTGACACTACAGGCTTTAGCCCACAGGTACGTTATAACCCATGTTATTGTAGGTACAGTCACGAGCATACATAAGTGCTAGTTATGCAAAGTTCGATAGTTATTTTCCCCTAAATTATTAATAGATTTTAGAGCGCAGTATTTTTTAAACTGAAATTATAATGTCTTTTTCTTAAATCTCAAACGTCTTTAGCAATTCATAATGTACACATACAGGTGGTAAATGTTAGAAAATAAATAAAAACAAATATGGACTATGTCACGCATAACAAAATTTTAAATCAGTAGAGAGAAGAAGAGCGCTTTATTTATTTTCCTTGTTAATAATAACCATTTAAATGATTGTCTATCTTTCTGTTGTTTAACTAGAGTAAGTATTAAGTATTTAGTATTACTACACAATTATTCATTCTTTTAATATCATACATGAGAAAATTGATTTTGAATTTTGCGTTTCCATAAGGTGTTTATGCTAGTGACTGTACAGTGCTGAAAGCTGCATCAATGTGCTTACATCGCGATTCGCTGAACTATGACCGTATCTCATATAAAGCTATTGTTTTCAGCGCTGCAGCGGCTCGGCGGTATGAGCGGATATTGCAGCTGCCCACATGTTGCTCACAAACGACCTGTGTACTGGTCAAGACGAAGGTGCTGAAGTAGAATGGATGAATGTGGTGTGCCATTGTAGCTGTGATAGCGAGTGTTCGGTGAGATTACTGTAGTATAGGAAAGTAAGAAAGCGCGGTGGCTGTCGGTGAAGTAGATTGTTAGGGTTTAGGTTCTGTAGTTTTGTACTGTGGCTTCGGAAACGGTCGAAACATGGATAATAATCTCAGAATAATAGGTACAAACAGCTACAACCGGCCGAGTGCGAGTCGGACTCGCGCACGAAGGGTTTCGTACCATAATCTATAAAAAAGCGGCAAAAAATCACGTTTGCTGTATGGGAGCCTCACTTAAATATTTATTTTATTCTGTTTTAAGTATTTGTTGTTATACTGGAAATATAAATACATCCTGGTGACAGACAGACGGATAGCGGAGTCTTAGTAATAGGGTTTTTACCCTTCGGGGATGGAACCCTAAAAATCACAAACAACAAACTTTGTGGATTATCGCAAATTAAAACATAATATACGGCTTTACTACAAAACGCGTTCTAACTTTAGTCCTAGCCTAAACTTTCAAGCCCGTTATTGCATTTTGAACTATATTCCGACTACATTAAAGTTATTAATACAAAAACCTATTTTAGATCCCGGTCTATGTTGTCAATGTGCATTCAAGAACTTTACGGCATTTGAAATAAAGTTCGAAATTCAAAAATGGCTTATTGGTTTAACCTGGGTTTAAAGTTAGAACGCGTTTTGTAGTAAAGCCGTGAATGATTACAACAGCGTGTGGTGCACATTGTCAATGTTTTTAAAAACAAAGACATGTGTCTAATATGACTCAAATGTGAGTCAGAGATGATTCATACACAAGTAATTAACTGAAACCATGGGAACGCTCTGTAAAAATAACGTCCAATTTATAATTCACAATAAAACCAACGATAAAATAAATAATGAAAAACAAGTGAGTAGAACGATTAAATCTTAATTGGGTACTTAACAGATATGGGTCTTCTTATTGAAAAATATGTTTTTGATGCCAGCTCAGAAAAATCTCTTGAGATAATTAATATCACCGGAGGTCAATTAGGGAATTTTTAGTAATGACAAAATAATCCGAAACATGTGTAGATCTTGACGACAGCTGAGTTGCTTAGATGTACATATCTTCTTCAGTTTTCAAATTCTCTTCTTTATCTAGTCAGAACACGCCACGGCAGTTAGCAGACTACACTGCTTTAAAAACCTTAGTAAATCACATGAATTCGGTCAAAATAAAAATAAACTTTTCGTCACTGTTTGTGTAGACATGTCACTGTAGACATCTAACTAAAACGTTTTTAATAAACTACCCATTAAAAATTATAAATCAAATATATTTTTTTTTTCTAAACTGTTAGTGTGACATTTCAAATTAGCAATTGATTGTCATTCAGATATTTTGTGACATTTAAATTAAGACAATACTCAATTGACAGCAAAGGCCCTAGACAATGTGCCATTCAATTAGCGTCTATGCGACTGTCGAAATGCCAAAATGTAGGAATTTGATCACGTGACATTTCGATAGCATCTGTCAATCCCATACATTTTTGGCGTATCGACAATCGCCTTCGCCACGCCTTGAAAATGAGTCGAATTGGCACTCTGATTCTCGTAACTGTAGCAAAGAATAACAGTAGCACTGGAAAAGTGACATTCTGTCAGAGGTAGCGTGGCTAAGACTATTGTCAAAACGTCAAGAGTATGGAATTGATGAAATCTGTCGAAATGTCACGTGATCAAAACTTTGGCACTTCATGTCATTTAGAATACTACTTTGAGAGCCTTTAGTTCTCACTAGCTGACGAACCTATTTTTACCGTGACCATACATACAAGTAGATACATGATGAAGAACTACATCTTCGTAATATAAAAGATGTCTGTGTTACTAGCTCAGAGAATCCCTAGAGATAAGTATTGTAGTTAATTTAATATCGCCGGGGGCATGTGTACGGTTTAAAGATTGTAATAACGTTGAAGCAGCCGGGCGGGGCTTCAGGCTCAACTTCTAGAACTATTTACTACACGTTTATAATACAGGGAGGTAGATATGCACCTATAATGTTCCCACAATACATGTTTAGGTTTAAGTCATCGTACACCACGCTATTGTCATCAATTAAGCACAGATCAAAACTCGGGGCTGCTACTCAAAAGAACCAATCGACACTGCCCGACCCGGGAATCGAAACCCGGACCTCATGCTCAGCGGTAACGCTCGCGACCACGACACCATTACTTACCTCTCATCTACATTTCAATGTTTATAATTTTACAATAATTATACTTACAGTATGCTGAGCATTTACTTTTTAAAGTACTCGATGTCATGATAGAAACCTTTTGATGTGTTCGACTTATTTATTTTTAACAGCACTTAAATGTGTCTATTTTTAGTAATTGTTGTCGTCTACTAATAGCCACTAGGCACCAGATAGTTAAGTCAGTCTCAAGAGTCTTTGAGTCAAAAGTAAATAGGTTACTTCTAGGCAAGCGCGCTCAACCTTCGACCACATCATCGTATACCATCATATGTGATAGTTTTCAAACGCCGGACCATAAATTGTACAAAAAAAAGGGAATTAAAGGCTCATTATTAGAAATATATGGCAGTCAAAGAGATGAGTGCTTGCTAGATAATGACTAGGGGGCCCTTAACCAAACATCCTCTTTGTGGAAGGGAGTGAACAGTGCGTGCTGGTGGATGTCACAAGTTTTAGATTTTCTAGTTTTGGCGTGCCTGTTTTCTAATAAGTTTTTTCTTCAACCTTTCAATTGAAAAAACTTTTTCACAAAAAAAAAACCGACTTCCAAAAAAAACACTACAAAGTACAAAATAACTCTAATTTCGGAAGTCGGTGTCAAATAACGAAGAAGCAACCAAAAATACCTAGTTAAACCATAGTTTTTTATTTTTCACGTTTTAGTGGTACCTTCCACACCTAAAAACACCACTGGAAGTCACAGGAAGTAAAAATATGCAATTTCGTATGATTTTTCCATTTATTTTTCCAGCTATTTGGATTTAAAAACCAAACTGCGGTACCGATTTTGATACAATTTAAATGGGACCAATCGACATGTATATCCTTTCACATAAAACAAGAATTTTTCAAATCGGTTCATAAATGACGGAGATATAAGGTAACAAACACAAAAAAAAAAATACAGTCGAATTGAGAACCTCCTCCTTTTTGGGAAGTCGGTTAATAAATCAATATTGCTCTTGTGAAAGTTGAAGAAAAAACTTGTCAATGCACACAGTAAACGTGCTTGTCAACTACCGAAAGTCCGGACCGGGACCTACACAGCACAAAACAGAATTGTGTGTATAAGAGAAGGTGACCTTTGCCCTGCACCAAGTCAGTTATACAATATAATTAGATAAGATTTCATAGTATCAGCCTGAGTTCGAGCCTTCGACCTATACCTACCTCGTACACCCTTTAAATTTCGCTTACACGTCTTGGCAATTTTGAGAAGCATACTTTGTAAACATTGTGGCCTTGTGTGGTTGATAAATAAGAGGTCAGCCAGAAACATTTATCATTATACAATATACATGTTATTATATAATACTTTTTATCAGTGAAGGTCTATCTATCTCCATTTGGCGGAGATTTTTATGTTATAAAAATCGATGTGACAGTGAGATCTTTTAAATAGCACCACATGCAGTTCTACTTGAGATTTTCGAAGGCTAGCTGAATAGTAAATAGATCCAGGTATGCTAGGTGAATGATAATGTTTAATAAACTATATCCTCAGGCCTTTTGCTAAAATCTCTACTCCATAAATGGGTCCTAAAAACAACCAACAAAGAGCTCTTTGATTAAGTTATATTGTGAGCTGCCAGTGTCCAAAAAAATGTTGGAAAACATAGCGAAATCAAAGGAACACCCAATGTTCTTAATACAATTAAACGTTTTTGTATGCTTAATTCCTTTTATTGTTTCCTTTTGAAATTGAATTTAATACAAATTAAAATGCAGGTACATACGAACACATACCTACTGGAGTTTGTTTGCGCGCGTGATCACAGCAGCTCCGGGCCTTAGCTTGCTATTTTTTTGATTTCGTTTAAGCTTTACGTTTGCACTCTTGATAAAAAGATTCTCTCCCCTCCAATGTGTGGGAAATTGAATGAAATTCCCACGTTCGTTCACACCTATAAACGAACCTCCATTTGTATAATGATGAGTGCAAATTGACTTCATTATATGAAACGAAAATAGATTATAAAGTAGGTATCTCATGCATGAACCTTATGCGAAGAGTTCATTGAAAATACTGATAGTCCAATTAAAAACAAACGCAATTTCTTCTCTATTGAAAAATTTAATGTTTGTATAGTAAGCAGATGTCGGTTTGAAGGACCAAAATGTTAACAAGTTGCAACTTCCTGATAGAAAAGACGAAGAAGGAAACAGGCAGTATAACTTCAAATACCACCAATAAAAGCTTTCTAATTAATTATCTCATACGCGAAACCCATCCACAAATACTCGTAGAAGCACACATCGTAACACACATTAATGAAACAACCCAATACATTTAATCAGTGGCGCGGATTCGTAATTACTTTAACCAGAAAGCCTCGTTAATAATTCAAAGTTTTTACAACCGCTTCATTGTATGAGTGGCCGAGGCAGGCGGCTGTGGGGTCATTTATCACGAATTGATCCATCTCGGAACTCTCAACTGTCACTTGTGAACTTTTTCGTTTAGCAAATCGCGCTAAAACGTCATTACCAGTGATCGGCGTAGGTAATGCTATTTTAGGTCAATGAACCTCAATGATAATGTTAATATGGACATGCTCCGGGATTCCTTGAAATATTTTTCTGAATGTCGATTAAATGATATCATGACTGAGTACGCACGACGACATACTCGTAATATCAAACTACTCATTTCCGGTATTTAAAGCTGATCCAGCGTGGTGCCGTTTGCCATACTACTTACTGGTCCCGAGATTCAGAAGGTGTATCCATGTTAAGATAACGGCTACTACATCGCGGGACTAGCACTACCTTTGCCCATCACTGGTCATTACAGAATGTTTTTCTAAGTAGCGGTGAGGGGGGGGAGGTAGCGACTAGCGACTGAATATCATTCTTGGCTGTCAATAAGCTGGTTGGCGGTGCGGGGCACGTCCTGCCCTACATACCACTGCAGTGCGAGGCCTTGTGCACCATCTCGAGGATGGCCGCCCGGCAAGACTAGTTTTATTGAAAATGTTTTCCTTGCAAGCTGCAACTTTGAATGTAGTGTTACAACATAAAAGTTTTAGATGATGTTCATACTGGGTATGTACATTATTATTACCAATGATCCCAAGCCATAAAGTTAGGTTAATGATGAAGAAGGCACATTAAAATAAGTAGAACCGTTTTGTTACGTTTTAAACCAAATATTATATGATCTACCTTTGTTCGGTCTTCACTCCATTTTGTTTGAGATCAGCTTCCAGTCTAAAGAAATTCGGTTTTTCAGGAATCCAGTGTTAGTCTTCAACTAATTTTCGTTAGAATCAGACTTCAGCTTGAGAAAATTCAGACTATCTAATGGATTCTACAGTTTTGTAAAGTCGAAAGTCAGTAAATGTGTACAATACACATACAGACAGACAGATAATGGTAGGTATGAGGTACAGTAATATGCGGTATTACATCCACCAGCTACTGGTGGCGTGTCCACCGTAATTATGTAATCTATATTATATTGAAACCAAAATTACACAAAAGATACCGATCGTTATTACCTACTTTTTAACATGTTTTATCAAAAAACATGCTTTCTGTTCTTATATATATTTATTTAAAAAATAATGTACACCCAGAAGAACAGTTACGATAGGTAAAAATAGAATTGAATAAAATACTCTTTATTATGTACACCACATAGGTTACATTTAACCTTAATTAATTAAACTTTAACTAACTTTAAAAATTATTCTGATTAAATCAGTTGTTTCATTTATTTTGGATTCGAATGTTTACAGAACTGTACTAAGGTTCCCCGAACGCACTATGAGGTGCACTTTTAGTAATCAGATTTCGGGATGACGGACTTGCCAGCAGCCAAAGATCAAACCAGAGTCTGAATAGCTATTATGAAAGAAGAATGGTCATTTTTGACCCAGAGTGTCGGACTCTGGGTCAAAAATGACCATTCTTCTTTTGAATTCTCTATTCGAATTGAGATCTATCGTAGTTTTTTGTTATCTGAAGTATAGCAAAAATATGTACTACTTTAAATATATCACCTTGAATATGTCTTCAGACGAAGTATCGAAAAGTTATTTTGCATCCATTCTTATAAGTATGCCGGTCGTGTTTGAGCTCATTTGGATCATCCCGATAAGAAAGCGTAGTTGATAACGAGGGTCTGATGATGAAGAATATAGAAAGCGGTCAAACGTGTTGGTGGTCATTTCTGACCCAGAGTCCAACAGAATTTAGACCTATTGTATTTTTTTTGTCATTTGAAGTAGAGCAATAATATGTTCTTGAGTATTTCTTTAACTGCTCCGTTGGTCTCGCGTGCCAAGCGTGGGGCCCTGGATTTGATTCCCACGTTAAAAAAAAAAATATTATGCACGTGCTTGACCACTATCTCACCTGATGGTAAGCGATGATGTGGTCGAAGACAAAAAGAGCAAAAAGAGTCAATTTCCATTAGGAATTTCTCATAGACCGCCCTGAGTTTGGAAGTTGGTGGTGTGACCCCCCGTGCCTCGGAAAGCACGGGTCCTGCGCCAGATCTCTCTCCGATCGTGTCGGGTTGCCGTCCCATCGGAATATGAGAGTGATGGAAAAGGGAGTGCACCTGTGTTTGCGCACACACTTGTTCACTATAATATCTCCCGCGCCGATGGCTAATCTCCTTTGAGATTGGTCGCCATGGCCGAAATCGGTCAGGACTATATATTTTTAGACAAAGTATAGAAAAGTTATTCGTCATCCACTCTTATAAGTATGCCTATGGAGTCTGCGCTCATTTCAATCGTACTGATGGGTACCATTCATTGTAGCTGGTAACAAAGATTTATTCTTAATCTATTTTAGTATATTGTATTGCTTAATTTCTGTTTGTTGTTGTTTTTTTTTTATCTCTGTGTTAACTTTATATTTGCACCAAGTGCAACCCCATTTTGTGTCCAGGCTATCTCTGTCCATTCCAGGTTGCCTGGAAGAGATCGCGGAATGCGATAATGCCGCCAATTGTATGTTTTTTAGTTTAAGATTTCCTGTGTATTTTTAAATTTGGTGTACAATAAAGTATATATAATTAAATAAATAAATAAAGATCTGATAATGGAAACCATAAGGTGGGTGGGTGGTGGGTAGTGGTTTTTTTAGTTAACCATACTCCTATACCCATCGTGTTTCTCATATGAATCGTACGAATTGATACTATTCATTGTAGCTGTTACCAAAAACAATTAATAGTTTTCATCAGATGGATTCAAATGAGTCCAAAAACGGTGGTCATACTAGTAGTCAACTCCACTATGTAAAAAAATTACTTTTCCACACACGAACACTTTTTGGGATTCCATATTTTATATTTACGTATTCGCCAAAAAAATCGAAAAAAAAACGTCCCTATTTCTCTTATATTTCAGACGACAAAGAAACTAGGATATGTGTGATGTCTGTCGGAGCTGAGTAAATTTTGTAAGGGCGTGACCTTTCTTCTTTCTAATAGCAAAACCTACACTTTACCTGACTCGGAATTCGAATCCTGCTACTGCTGCAGCTAATGAGGCAAACCAATACCACTAAAAATAAGACCTATCTTTGTTTTATTACATTTTCTCATTTTGAATAACGCCCTTTTTGGTTTACAAACATACTTAAATCTCAAAAGAGCAAACAGTCAGATGATAAAAACCATCCGTGGGTCATAAAAATATGTAGTTAATCTGTCGGTTGAGTTTGGAATCGAACCCGCGAAACGTAGCAGCCAATCGCTTGGACATTGCGAAAACAGTGCTACTGTTTTCGCAGTGTCCAAGCGATTGGCAACGTGGAAATAAGTAAAATATGTAGTTAATCTGTCGGTTGAGTTGACCCGCGAAACAGCTCCGACAGATTAACCACATATTTTACTTATTTCCAACATTAACAAAGAAATTGCAAACAGTTGGCTGTTGGTAGCTGTTGTTCTTCTCAGGTCACTGGAGAAATCAGTAAAGTTCTGTCCCATTCTAATTGAAACCTTATAAAAAAAACGTTTTTTCTTGCATATTTTCTGTAACTTATATGATGTAGGTAAATATAATAAAGGGTAAATATTCTATTCTAATGTGAGTTTGTCAGTATCTGCATGGAGTCAGAATGTGCGCCGTGTCAAGGACAAAAACACTCGCCTAACAGGCGCATGTGGCATAGCGGATGAAATCTATACTTTAACCTAGGGAATACAAGCCTGATGACATCCATATTTTGCTATGTAGTGACAATCAAATCAGTTTCAGAAATGCTATTAAAAATAAACTCATGAAAACCCTTGCCATCCAATGATAAAGGTTGATCTTTAGTATTTGATATTAATCTTAAAAAATAAGGCAACTAACTGATACGGAGTGTTTTGTGTACGACACAAAGTCATGACAAGAATTTAATAGTAGATCGTACTAATTGTTAAGTCTAAACCTCAGAACAATACGATTAAACTAGGCGGTTTAGCCATTGCCTACGACAACGTAACCTATTTCCATTATAAACTCCAACTTCTGAGGGATGACACACTCCGCTCCCATGACAATATCACCATAAGAATTACAGGAAAAAATGGCGCGAATATAGTCGCAACAGGTGCAAATAATATGATTAATGTACAGGAAAGTAGGCAGCCGTGGTAACGTGTCAATTTCCAACATTTTCTGAATTATGCTGCGGTTTCCTTCGCAATGTATTAAAGCATTATCACACTCAAATAATTCCTCGAAAAGCAGCAGCTTATATTAAATGGAAGATATAATTTTGAGTTAAATATAGAACGTATCAAAGGATATCTTCGTGATAAAGTGAAGCCTATTGAAGTGTATGTCGCCGCTCCATTTGACAAACTCATCTAAGTTATCAAATGTTGCGATGAAACGTACCTATCTAAGTATATCTACACGACGGAATAAACTTGTTACCCTTCTTCAAGGAGTCCTTGGATGTACAGAGGTTGAGCGGATGAGTGGATGTCGTGCATACTCGCTCGTAGTCCAATGTAATCAGTCTCTCGCTTCATTTGATACTACCTACTACGCTACGATACACGGAGTAAAGCGTGGGTGGATTCACGATTGAAGGCTTTGCAAATACTATTGTGTTTTTTTTGGATGTTAGATTGGGTTTTCAAGTCATCTGCCTGAAACGATGTTAATTCTTGTCTTAGCTTTCCTCCGGGGGTAGTTAACTGGTCGCCTTAAAGGTACAATATCATTGGAGCAATCAATGAAGAACCTTTCGTATATGAGCTCACGATTACTTGCTTTGCCTAAAATAATGTAATATAATATCTTCAGGTATTAGCAGCTAACAAAATTCTGTTAGTCCATTTAGACTAACAGAATTTTGTTAGGTTCTATTACAATATTGTTATGTAAAAGCGGTTTTAATTTTGTAATATTTTTTCAGTAAAGTAAGTAATGCTTATTGAATAAATAAGATATTTCTGTACCTAGTAACACATCAAAAACTGTGTAACTATAAATCTCGGTAAATAGTTTTGTTTACTTACTTGATTTAATTAATGTTAACCTATTAAAAGGCAATGCACTACAATAATAGCTTTGTTGTTGTCTTCATTTCTTGGAATATAATACGAATTAAAATAAGTATAAATAGGTAATTGAGATAAATCACTATCTTATATGAGGAATTTTACAAAGTAATTATCATTGCTCAAAGATTTTGCGCGGTTACGTATACTGTTGCGGCTACGGGCGCCAGTATCTGATGTGAGGTCACTTACTCGTTGTGCGGGATGTCCTCGAGCTGGTTGGCGAGCGCGGCCGCCGCGAGCAGCGCGACGAGCAGGCCCAGCGGCCTCCGCGGACACATGCTGTCCATCAGCACCATCGCACTCCCCACATGACAAGGGCACACGACAACCGACACAGCACTGACGCTTCTACATGGAACAACACACGGCACTAAACTCTCCTGACAGTGTGACACAGGGCGGACGATTGTGCATGAGTCATCGAGTGGTAGTGTCAGTCAGGTTAGGGACCGGGCCGGTGTCGTGCGGGCGGGCCGCAGGAGGGCGAGCGTGTCGCGCCGGCCGCGCCGCGCACCCGCGCCCCCCCCGCCCCGCGCGCCTCGCCCCCGCCCGCACTGACGCTGCGCGCGAATCATACGCCCAATAACGCAGCGGCCTACTACTTATTACTGAGATTTATTTGCTCATACATAGGGTTGATGGTCAGCGACCGATGCGAACGCCTCCGAGCTGCTCTACGACAACATCCGGCCTCGTATTACGCGGAGCGGGTAGTATCCGGCGCGCGGCCAGCTGGTCTGATGTTGATGGTGTCAGCAGCGAGCTGATGGCTGCTGGTGGGTGCTGGGCGGTCAGGCAACCAAAGATGTGCTGGTGGTGCGAGGACCTGCCGCGCGCCAGCGGCCGCCACGCACATGCGTGGGCAAGTCGCCAGGAAATCCTTTATTGATTCCCGCGCTCCGGCTTTCTAAGGAATGTCGCAAGCGTTGCTACCGCCAAAATTTCACCCTCCCACTATTATAATTTGAGCTAAGCGGATCACTGTACGCTCCGTGGATTGCTTTCCTTACACCTAACGAATTTTAGGGATTTTCTTCTGAAAGAGATACCTACGCGAACTTTATGGGTTTGGGAAAGTAGATATTTTTCATCGAAAGATTTTTGTATGGTTTAGGAATTTGATAGCATTATTTGTATTATCTGAAACGTTTCACTTTAGGTATGATCTGCAAATTATGGTAAAACGATACATTTTGCTGTTTAGAACTTTGCAGTCAAAAACTTATATCAGTAGATATTCGAAAGTCGAACATTAAGAAGCCTCATATATTATCACAGCACGGTATCATTATGTCACCGGAAAATTGCAGACGCCGCAAGATTGTAAAATATCGCGTTAAATTTGCAAGCTCATTTTTCTCAATAAGGCACTGATATATTGGGAACTATTGAATTTGGATGGGATTTCTTGTATTCAAAATGATATGCTCACATTACCTTTATCGAAAAATTATAATCTAAAAGAGATTTATTACAATCTTACAGAGTTTGCAATAATCCGGTGACAATTACGCCACGTCTGAGCGTCGCAAGTAACCTAGGTCATACATGTGTGGTACTTACGCAACATTCACTCCGATCACATCGGTGAGGAAGTGTTAAGGTTCAACTGATCTTTAAGATTATTTTAAGTACCTACAGTAGATATGTGAATTAGTTGCTTTAGCTGTTAAAGTGCTAAGTATGTAGATACTTGTAATTAGAAGTGAGCGAATAACTTCAAAGTTTCACAAACTTAAGTACATAGTGTGTCGGCGCCGGCGTTTAAGAGTTGATGGAATATTCGTAGATGGCGTTTCGGCTACACTCTTTGTTTGCCATGATTTTGGAAATAAAACTGTTACTGTCTGATGCCACTGCATTTTCATGCGTCTACGAGCAATGTGCCCGACTGAATTTATCATCGGCAAAAAGGCGAACCTCCATCTGAATGTTCACTCGTTTAACTTGGTTTTTTTTTAATCCTTGCCTATTATTATTTTTTTTTTTAACTGCGTCCGTGGTCGAGTGGTTTAAGCGTTTGACTTGTGACCCGGTGCTCGTGGGTTCGATTCCCACGGGAAGCATACTTTGTAAGGTTGTTTCCAGTTTGGCTAGGCTTGAATCACTTGATTGTCTCATAAAAAGATGATTCCGTGCTTCGGAAGGCACGTATAAGCCGGTGGTTCGGGCCGCCAAATGGCGGTCGTCAAACCATATCAGAGGCACTGGAGGCGGTTCAGAAACTCTGACACTAGGGTGTGTGGGGTCGTTAGACGGAGACCTTACTACCCACACGAAGAAGAAGAAGAAGAAGAATTAAAAAAAAACAAAGTTGTTGTTGTATCTCGTTGTCGTTCTTGTGCTCTTTTTATGCTTCTTGATATTATTGAGTTCATACTAAACTGTGCGTTGTTTGGTGTCAGTAAATACAATTAAAGATTTTTATTAAGTAGATAAAGTTTTTTTTGCGTGTAGGTATGTGTCGCAGCTAATTAGTTATCAGCCGTTTAATTGGTGGCCTAGCCTTTTCATTGAAATCCGCCGTCGCTTTTCAGCGACATAAGTGTCATATTGTGTTTAAAATGGTTGTATGACTTGTCCATGTCACTATAAGTCGCGGATTAAACGGCGCAGTTCAATGAAAAAGCTAAGCTTTTAATGAAACGGCGACATATGCATCTAAACATGGTAAAGTCAAGGTTAACAGATAAGGATAAATAAAATAAGATATTTTAGTTTAAAAGTATTTTATTTTCTCAATACAGTCGACATTAACTTTTGTTTTAACAACAACATTTTATTGTCACAAATAAGTGTGGCAAAGTAAACTTCATTCGTCATTGACAGATTCTCCTCGTATTATGTATTTTTTATTAGAAATATTATTTATTTCACCTCAGTTATTGTACTTTTCGTTTCCATTAAAGATTCTTACTTATTTATTTATGCAAAATATATTTGTAGTAGAACTCAAATAGGCGTCTTTTGAGATTCCAAATTAATCCAGACTTCAATGATATAATTTAAATACTCATTGTAAATAAATGCTACATGATAGATACTTATTAACACTGTCAAAATAATTATCTTTTTTCCGCATTTCATTTGTTAATTTTTAAAAAACCTACAAAAGTTAGTAAACGCTTTCGTTTCAGTTACAACCTACAGTTTTTCGACAATATGTCAGTTAAAATTGTATAAAAATAAATGATACAAATGTACGCAGCCGCCGCTGGGTTGCGCTGCCTACGACACACTTACTCGCTAATGCTACAGCTATATGTACAGAATATTATTAAGTTATATAGGTACGTATAAATTAATATATGCTACTAAGTACTTTGCACAAAACGTTACAACGTAACGAACTCGTCGATCATAACGCGAGGTCAGTACCGCGCCGGGCTCGACACCGACGCGACGCCTCGCCCTACACACAATACTGTGTTCTGATCTTTAAATGCAGTCTTCACAATTACTAAGTTTACCTAAAGATCACAACAATACAGTTAGGTATAAAACATAACTAAGTAATCTCATAAATAGCCGTCTAACCTACAGTTACAACTACCTAAATAATTTGTACAATTAATCTGAGATTTCCCACAGATTTTCCTGGTGACAGAATAATTATAGACATACAAATAAATAATATTATAAATTAATAATATTTGACCACAGTCTTTAGAAGTATAAATGTAACAAAGAGTTTGGAGACAAATGGAAATGTCTTTAAAATAGGAACACACAAACAAATGTATAGATATGACGTCTACAAATGATATTTGGTTTTATACAGTAAAGAATTCACTAGCTTTTGACACTGGAACACATCTATACTGGACCACGATAAAGAAGTACTAGTGCCCGCTCTGGAATGATTTCAGTACCATCTTGTATGCACTACTAAAAGTTACACGTAACGTTGACATTGATACTAGCACTCCCATCATGTACCGAATAACAATATAGCCTCCACTATATTCAAATGAAGAGTAAACTTAAAATTACAATTCTCGTAATACTGTCTTAAGGTACTGATTATAAGCGGTATTGCCAACCTTAAAACATGTTTTACGTACGATTGCTCAGCTTATAAGAGATAAACTCCGTAACTTTAGGTAAAGATGTCAAATCGTTCAGATCATTACATACAGTATAATTAGTTGCATTCATGCAAGTATATCTAGTCTTCACAACGTGTTGACACGGAGTGGCTCGTTGTTCGGGTGGCACAGTCTGACACAGTCTATGCGTCTTCAATGTCGTGAGGAGTCGCTTTCGTGGCCAGAGTCGCGGCCGTTTTCTCTGGGCGAGGCGCGATGGTCCCTCTCGTCTCTGAACCTGTCGCGGCGATCTCGTTCCCTCGACCGGTCCCTATCCCGGTCTCGATCTCGTTCTCGGTCCCGATCTCGGTCCCGGTCTCGTTCCCGGTCCCGGTCTCGGTCCCGGTCTCTGTCTCGGTCTCGATCTCTCTCTCTGTCATCGTCGCGATCCCTACGTCGATCGTAGTAGTGATACGACCGTCTTGATTTCCTATCGCTTGGTGTCACTACTTCTACCTTTATGTTCGCTGTCGCCGTTACCTGCAATATTTTTTATAGATTAGACATCGAATAATTAAAAAAGGTAACTGCTTATGCAAGGTAATCTTATGGTTTGCAATCGTGCTACTGGAAAATGCCTAGTCGGAAACTAACCTTAGTAGTAATAGCACCCGGATGAGGTGTCTTTGAAGTAGGCGTCGATCGTCCTGAGGCAGAATCACTGCCATTATACGTGGTGGTCTCCACGACCACTTCCGGCTGCACGACGATGGACTGCATGGAGGACTGCACGGAGGGCGCGGAGGAGTGCCAGCTGGGCGGCTCCTCCGTGATGGTGGTGAGCGAGGGCGCCGAGGGCCGCGGCGCCGACTTGCCGCGCCCGCCCTTGTCGCCGGAGCCCGAGCTCGACTTGCGAGGGTGCACGGGAGAACTCTTCGGTGATGGCGTCGATAACCTCTCAGGGTGCTCTAACGGTCGAACCTGGATGGAAAGTACATTTTTTAGTAATTTTGTCAATGATCCAGAATAAGGAATTTTGCTCGCCCTCAGGAAAGGTAGGTGAAAACTATGTCTCGGTTGAAGAAAACTTACCTCAGCGTTGGGCCCCAATATGGCGAGTACAATAGGGAAGAACAGCAGTCCGTCTATTAACCCGAGGAGTACTAGTGCAAGCAGAAGCCTCAAGAACAGCCTGGCCACGAAGCCAAACTCGCTGGTAGCCAGCATGGATGCTGCTAGAGCGGCTGCCAGAGCGCCATGGACCACTGGAGCTAATACTGACTCGAGGGCCAAAGATGCTCGCCTTCGCTTACAACCAATTGATGTTACGAAAGCCTGTTGGAAAAAAATACACACAAATTAGTTTTATTGCGAAGATTTGAGAATTTGAGAAAAAATATAAAAAGTTTAAGTCAACAAGTCTTTTAGGTGAAACCAAATGGTGACGCAAAACCACAAAATAACTGAGAAAAATCCAATTTATTGAAATAACACGTACCAAACACAAATGAACAGTAAAGTGGACGCCCCTGCCTATGGAAAGGATTAGCAAGACAGCTGGAACTGCAGACAACTTGACTCCTAGCAGCGCCATCGTCCCCAGCAGCTGCAGCACTAATGTCGCTAACGCCAATGTTACTAGTACTGCGGCCCAGAAGTTCAGAAGGAGTACCATTACAGCCTAAAAAAAGGAAATAGAGTTATAAAAAATGATTTGGAACCAGGTGACCAAGAGATTTCGAAACAAATAGAGGAAAAAAGGCATGAATAATATCTACAGAAAACTTACCACAAAAACTGCAGCCAAAGCGCAGGCGAGGGCCAGGAGCAGCGATGTCCTCAAATACAAGTACTGCTCCCAAAACAAGAAAGGAATACCAGACGGGAAGTTAGACAATCCCTTCGCTTCGAACTTCAAACACAGATCCCGCACAGACATTATCAGGTTCTTTATACTCTCGGTGTCGCTTAACCCTGATAAGTAGAACGGCAGCTGCGTGTAGATCAGCGGAGATGATTTCGGTATCTTCAACTCGACGTCTCCTGACGAATGCGTCCATCGTTTCGGCTGAGGCTTCAAGTTTCCTTGTGAAGCGCCGTACGCCAGAGCATCGTTCGTAGCCCAGGCTGATAGGTAGTTATAGAACGCTTTAGGATTAATGATACCGTCTTTATCCACTAACCGGTGACCATTCTTCGTGTCGGTCGTAATTAGTGACTTGTCGATGGGATTGTCTACGTGTCCAGTCTGCACCATGAGTTTGTAAGCCAATATGCCCTCGTCACTTGCGTTTTTACACCAGTATTCTTGAGTTATGCACCCACTCTCCACCTCCTTGTCGTAAGCTGCTTGCAAGTCTAACAACCAATCTCGGAATAGGCTCAGCCAGAACTTCGTAAGTCCGCCATTATCGTTCTTTATGATATTTGGTATCCTAACAAACTGGTCGTGATATTCGTAGAGTAGCTTCTGATTGGTGGGATACTCGAAGTCTCCTTGAGTGACGGCGTACATGCTGTAGAAGCCGAAGTATTTCTCCTGGCGGTACAGGAACTCGTGTTCGTCCGTGTTCTCTGGCACTATGTCTGTGAGATCTAGACCGTCTTTGACTTTCGTAGCTCCCCAAACACTGGCCAGAATGACTGCGATCAACGCTAGCATTGATGTAACCTGAAACGGCATCGTACTTTATAGCTTCTTTGTTTTTCAACAAACTGTTATCACAAGATTTTAAACATTTCATTTAAAAATCATACCTTAACGGAAGGTCGCATGATGAACGGCGCGTAGTAGTTCTTCGCCCACTTGGTGAGCGACAGACTGAGGCACGTCACCTTTGACTGGTCTCCCAAATCTTCAGGATCCAGTGGTTGTCTCGTCGTGTCTTTCCAATTACTCTGCAAATAAAATTCAAAGCCTAACTTTAATTTTAATTCTACATACATCAGCAAAAAGTTAAGCCAATTTTAGGAAGGCTTTATGATTTTGCAAATTATGCTAGCAGTCTAGCAGAACTACCAAAGCTTGACAATTTCGTGATGATTTTATTTTTATTCTTTAAGTTAAAGAGCACAACAAACCTTATCAGTCTTTCCACTTCTGCCCCGGGAACGGTCAGCAATCCTATTCCGCTTGGGCACGGGGTTCTCCGGCGTAAGGCAGCACAGCAGGTCAAACCGGGCTGCCGACCTCCGCCGAAGGTCCAGCGAGATCATCGCCGGGAACACCAGCAGCATCGAGCCCAGGTTGAACAGGAGGAGAATGGCCGCCTGAGAAACAAAATGTTTTGTGGTGAGTATGAAGATCGTAATGATATAGGTTACAGAAAATCAGTTCTAGCATTTAGTGTTCAGTAAAGGTCGAAAATAATCCGTCGACGAGTATGTTGGTTCTCTGTTGTCAGTTCTCATTCTTAAAAACAAGTCTTGAATTTTTCAAAAAACATATCTTATTTCTTGTAAAAAATAAGGACATGCTGCCTTTCGAAAAATTTACAGTAGATAACTAGAAACGTACTTCTGTAAATTTTGAAGGATGATTATTGGAAAAGTTGAATAGATTCTTACCTGCAGGCAAAACACGCGCAGTGCAGGAATCGGCAGTAAGGCCGCTGCCAGGAAGGCTAAGACGTTGCAGAGCGACGCCAACAGCACGCTGAGGCCACTCTTCTTGAGCACCAGGCCGGTGCGCTCCTCGCGCGGCACGTCTCCCGCTTGCTCCACGTACGTGTGAGTGAGAAGGAACATGTCCTGCACGCCCAACCCCAACGCTAGGAATGGCACTATCTGCGTACTTGATGCGTTGAATGGTATTCCTGAGGATCGAACAAAACAACGTTAGCAAAGAGCTTTAGCATAATAAGCTCGAGTAAAAAACAAAATATTTATAAAAATAGAAAATCTACATGGTATGTAAGCGGTGCGTAGAAAAAAATAAACCAAAAATAAAATAATAATCACCTAACAAAGCACAAAAGCCTAATCCGGCTGCGACAGTGATCGAAAGCAGCAGAACCCCGGCTATACCCACTCCGGCTTGCGACCGCACGGGGTCACGCCACTGCATTAGTGTCACGGCTACATAAATTAACTGGAAGAAACAAAAAAAAACGTAAAATAACTACAACACAACAGGTGTACCAAAAAAAAAAAAAAAATAAGAAAGTGCAAACAAATAAAGTAATAAAATTGTGAAATTCTCACCATGAACATGTATCCCAACATAATATTCTTTAACGATAGTTCGGAGAACTTGCCGAGAATGTCGTTTAGAGTCGACGTAGAGAACGGATAGAAACTATAGGATGGCGACACGGACTCGGTCACTGTCATCTTTCGCACCTCCTGGAAAGTAACGCAATATTAATCTAAGATTTAATGGAAAAGTCGTATAAACTTTACGTTTTGTTATAGCTGGTTGTTTGGACAGTCAATTTCAGGGAAAGTCTCAATATTAATCAGGAAACTTTTACTTTCAGGCTGACATTATTTTTGATGTGTTTCTAAATTGTATTATTAAAGGATCTTGTTAAAAGGACCAGAAATAAGATATAGGACCTGGAATGCGAATAAGGAGTTCCGACCATCGTATTACAGACTATGTTTAGAATTTAAGAATAAAAACTTACAGTAGCAAACTTCCTCTGCCACGAGTCTAAGACAGCAGCGGCTTTCTCTTGCGTCCAGCCGACGTGGTGCACCTTGTAGTGGTCTGCCCAGTACTCGTACATCTCGCGCTCGCCCATCAGCTGCACCACCGTCTGCAGCGCCTTCGCACTCCTCAGGGCCGACGTGGAGTTCCTCGTGGCCCCGCCTACTATCAGTTGTTCGGGCCACTGCATGTATGCTGCGGCGAAACCGTAGCACCCGTGAGACAGTTCTGCCGCTACGTCTGGAATCTGAGCAAGAGGAATATTGTTGTAGACAAAAAATAATGTTAAAAATAAGAAATACGTTTATAAACATTGCACCTACAGCCTAATGAATAACCGATTCCATGTACAGTTAACAAATTAAACAGATTCCTGGAACGTCATTACTGATGACAATGACAATGAAACAAAGTAAACTACAAAATTTATGAGGATTCCGTGGAAGTACTCGCCTCCGTCGGATGGTGAGCATTATTGATATAAAAGTGTCATTGTGACGGCGATAGCTGTGGCAAACGAAGCCCATTGAAGCGCGTACAATGCGCCCGTATAATACTCCGGTCCGCTGCGCCCGCGCACCGAACAATGCGCCCGAACTGAGCCCGACCCTTCGCCGAACGTGGGTGGCGACAGACACTCAGCGAACTCACAAAAACCAAACCAATGCAATTGAGTACCCGCCACGAATGTACTATTTGTTAAAGACAATTTGTTCACTTTATGAACCGTTCACGATTGAAACGTTTCTTCTGATTTATGTTTTTATTGAAAAAATAAAGTGTCAAAACAAAATTGATGAGTAGCGAGAAAAGGTCCAGTTGCGAAAGCTATATTTGGTGATGATGTTATCACGTAGTTGGTAACATAACTTTCACGCAGGGCGGAGCCGGGCGGCAGGTAGTCGCACATCTGCCCGGCGGCGACCGCTTTTATCCTGCCTTATTACCGTTTCCAAAAATATTTTATTATTATGGAAAGTATTTAAACTTTATGCGTTCGTCTCGATAAAGATATTTTATTTGTCGTGATCCTACATGCTTTATTTATGTGCCAGTAAAACTGTCGTAAATTGAAGTCTTCATAAAAGGACCGGGAGTTGTCGTAATGGTCCCTAATGTGTGTCGCACGGAGCCGTAACTAATGATTCATACACCCAACTGACCATACAAAAGAGATTGATACTACCTGAAGGTCTGTGGAGCATAAAATATAGCATTAGCGAATACTTACATTGCCCGTTTTCTTGTTGGGTGCTGTGTCGGGACAGTGAGCGTCGGTGGGGTCGAGGCACGGCTTCTTCATGTAGGCGGAGGTGATGCCAGCCCTCTTCATGTACGCCTCCATAGTGCTGAACGGGAACTGGAACCTCAACTTCCTTACTTCTTCTAGTACCTCTTGGGGGTGTAGTTGTGTCCATTGCAGTTTGTGCTGAAGACCACTGTGGTTAAAGGTTGCTAGTGAGTTTCACGTTCATAATTGTGATAGGAATAGATGAAAGCTGCCATCAATCATCAGATACTTACGGAACATAAATGGGATAATCAGGCCCTAATAACTTGGATCCTTCCCAGAAGCAGTCAAGCGGCGTGATGATGGCGCATGGAATGATGTTGTCGATGATCTTCTCGATGTGGTAGGCTTCGAAGTCGGGTATGCTTGGGCTGTAGCACAGGTCCTTGAGCCTCCACTCGATATCGTACATATGAACTGTGACGCGGGTTGCTGCGTGAACCACCTGGAGAAACACCATAAAGTTATGAAAAAAATGCACCAGATACTACACCAATAACTGGATTGCGAAGGTCAGGTATTCAGCTGTATGAGGTTAGACTGGAAGGTAGTTTTCATCCACGGACTAGATAAAGAAGTCTTACAGATAGATTAAAGACTTCAACCAGCAACCGCAGCAGTATATCGTCTATATATCGTAAATTGTACATACGTCTGCACATGATTGCTTCGTAATTTATGTGTCTTGTGTGTTAGCACGATTCGAAGCTAAAAACCACGTGTAGCCATAACTTGAAGGTAAATGAGTAGAACCATAATAGCTTCACAATGATATTACTTGAAACAACTATTAACTTCAGATTCATGTGGAAAGTTACCTTTAGGTGTTCGAGTAGCGCGCCGGCGTGCAGTAATGAGACGTCAGGGTCCTTGGCAGTCTGAATGATGAGCTGGTGCGTTGAGGAGTCAGCTTCTCCTAGAGCTTTCGCTGTGTACTTAAGTTCTGCTTCTAATCTACCACCCTCTGTTGACAAACATAAGAAAACAATTAAATATGGGATGCTTGATGAAGACCTTACTACTAGCATGTAAACGAGGTATATACTCGTACATTTATGTTAATCGCTATCCAATTAAAACATATCTGCAATAGCATCTGCTCTGGTGGTCGACACCGTATTAACATCAATGTCAAATTAGCGCACAATTTGCGAGTCCAGCAAAAACTTTTATTATGGATCGATGGAAAAGCAATTAACTGTGCATTGAATTATATTTTTCTTTATCGCGTGGAGGCCTCATACCTGCATTAAAATAAATCTCATGTTTAATGCGCCACTCGTTACGAACTGAGATCTCTTCATTTACTTTTATGTATTCATATCCCCGTTGGTAACCAGCACAGATAATTTCACACAAGGTCATTTATTTACATTCCTGCGACTTGTTTTGGTGACGAATAAGAAATATTGTAATGTCTATTTTTGGCACGTTTCTGATAAAATTGTTTTGATGTGTCCGAGTATCAGACTAATTAGTAATATTCCGACTAACCAAGATAGCGCTCCAGTTCAACCTAACAATAGTAATTAGTGATTATGAAACGTCGCAAGATTATCATAATTATGTGGAAACTGTAGCATTTCTCCTCATTTACTTAATAGGGGTTAGGCAGAGCCAGTGCCTAAAAACATCCAAATATAGCGTGGACGCTCTACGGGCGTAGTCGACACATTAGTACCACGGGTGAAACCGCGTGGCAAGGATACTTTAGACATACGAGCAGTGATTTACCGCGATCCTATACGACGCCCCTGTGTTCCGACTGTCACCATCGTCGCCTGACACCCTTTAATTAGAAATAGTCTGCATTTCTTTTAATTATAACAGATGTTGAACGTTTCAACGCCCGTTTATTGCGTTTTTGACATGTTGAAGTCTTGTTTATTTTGGAGTCAATAGACTTAATAAATAAGGTTCAAACAACCATATTTTAGTTCCTCAATAAAGTAGTTGAATATTTTAAATACGAAACAGTTTGCTACGGCTTACTCAACATAAATTAAAATAGGTTCGTGATTGTCGCATGTAAAGCCGGAGTCGTTCCGTAACGTATGTTGTCAGCGAATCGGCGAGGGAATTCGTTCCAATTAACACCCGTCCCGCTGATTTATAAGCCGGTTTGTAACATTTTTTGTGCCGAATTAGGTGCGCGACGTGTTAGAATAAAAAAAGGTTTGACAGCTTCGCTTAACCTTAAATTATCTTGTGAAGACACACTACATTATGTGAATATAGTATGTATAAATAAAACGTATTTATGTTCCTCACAGTCCACATTTGGAAATTCATCAGAGAATAATAACGAACACAGCAGGATACTTATGCGTATTTGTGCGCACGCACATTCTGCATTTAGAGATTACACAACACAAGGCTTGGCTCGTAACATTGTTATTAAAGCCAAAAATACAAGTGTTGTGTTCAAAAAACAAAAATATATTAATAGTAGTGGAATCACTTTAGAAAAATGCTTCATTTAAGTTTTATGAAAGTTCAACCACGTTCAGAGAAAAGTTTCTTTCAAAGTAGTTATGCCGCGACTTTGGCCACTTGAAAGCCGGTCCCCACTCTCCCCGCCGTGGAACTATTTCTCACATGTGTTGGGTGGAACAGAACAGTGAAACAGTGGCAGTTAACGCCCTCGCTCCTCGCTCGGAATGCTATTTTATTTTCGTCGCTAATTTATAGCGTGACCGGTCACTGTGGTGTGTAGTGCATAGAGCGCACGCCGCACAATAGGCAGGCACCTTACAAATAAACAACCAACCATGTTATTTGCATATTGCCGACACTAATGATTTATTTCTAGTGGTTACTAGTACAAGTAGGGTCAGTGTACCAATTTCACGGTTGTTACCTTTAATGAGCAGAACCCGACGCGATTAACACTTGTGTAGCTTACATACCTATAGCTTCAGCAATAGTAATTACATGAAAAGTTTAAAGACCATAACTTTCTCATAATTTGCGACGAGTTTCTGGAACATTTCTAGACAGCCACACACTACGATTTTCTTTTATTTCGTTGCATTAAACTCAGTTATGTTATAAAGACTTCACACAGCCGACATTAACGATGAGGGCCCTAAGGAGTATATCATTACTACTGCGTATTCTCAATGGTGGGGAGTGGGTACTCAGCAAGTGTCGCAATGGCAATAATGTTAATGTTTCCAGACCACCTGACGGTCGACAGACATTTGTTCACAGCTACAGATATTGTACTAATGCTAATGCCATCAACATTTCGCAGAACACTTTGTATGTAAATGAGCTTAATAAGCATTAAAAATTACAAAACGAGTATGAACAAAAAATCTGATGAAACGTGCCAAGATTTTTTGTGCACTTCGTACCGTTGAGTGTAACTGTGTATACCTACGAGCACTCTTAATGTAAGTATGTGATAAAGGTATATTTGAATTCTATCTTATTATAATACAGGTAACATCAACGGTATAAAAATCGCTTACTGTGAAGTTTTTGCAACTTAACGATATGATCGTACCACTGATGCTGACCGTACAGACACTGATTCAAGGGACCGTCTCGAAAAGTCAAAAAGGATTTTAATTCAGAAAATGATAACAAGATTATTAGGCCTTAGACTAAAAAACCAAACCCAAACACACTTTAAAACTGCCATTCAACTAATAATACTAAAGCTTTCGGGCTTCAAGAGGGAAGGTAAAGAATGAACTTTTTCTGTTCAAAAATAAACTGCGTGAAATGAAGTCTCCAGGTACAGGAATTTGAAAAATGTTTTTAGTTCGTGACACAACGCTAATGGTTGCGTGTTAATGTATACAGTTTGTGTAACTTAATGTTTATTATTCGTATTTATACAAATTCAACCGAATCACTTAAGTCTAATGCTTATAAAACGGTGTGCGAGTTTGGTATTTATACGAAAACAACAATTTTCTGTAAATAAAAAATGACTTTGTCAAAAAACCCGACCTAAAAACACCTAAAAACTTCCAAACAAGTCACTTTTCAAGCAGTCTGATGCAGTTTGTGGCCTCAGGTCTGTGATTGAATAGCATCAGACTGCTTGAAAAGCGACTTGTTTGGAAGTTTTAGTCTTTTTATAGCGGTCGGGTTTTTTGACAGCCATTTTTTTATTTCTTACATTTTAGTGAGTTACTTTTTTTGAAATGGTCTTTTCACGATCTTTCATTTGATACCCATATTAATAAGGTAAGAAAAAAAAAACCGGGATAGGCTTGTTTTTTTTCCTTACCTTTTTTCATTTACCATTTTGAAAATTTATATAGCATAAGCCACTACCACAATTCTGACGAATTCAACGACGCCTCATAATGTGTCAAAATCCCTCCAGCCGTTTGGGCTGTAGAGCGTGCCAAAGAAATGGACATACTTAAATACAAACATACATCCATACGCTCGAAAAACATTACCCTCTTTGTGACGCAGTCGGGTAAAAACGAGAAATATTAGGTATTTCACGCACAGCCATATTCAATGATATTCCAATACTTATTTATGTGTGGTCATAAAACGCATGTTCGTTTAGCTTAGCCAACAGACCCACATAAAATGTTAGCGTCAGTTAAAACTATCGACGTAGAAAAATCAACATTGGAAGTGTCGTTCCAAGTGAAGGGCGCGGGCGTCGGTTTCGTAATCATTCAGGCTAAACATAGCCCCACTCGTGCCGGATATTAGGGATTATCATAAAGCAAGTGGAATGGAATTGAGCGTGGTGGCGAGGTGGCGCGGCGGGCCTGTGGGCTCCGGGCCGCTGGGCCGCACAGGGCGCCTCTATTTTAACACCTACCAGGCCGTGGGCGCGATTTACGACGCTGCATCGCGCCACGCTTGTGTCGGATCGCGTCAACATGGATTAAGTATCAGATCGAAGCTCATAGCCAAGTAGTGCTTGCTTATTGTGCACAATTAAGATGCAAGTTCCCAAGGGCCATTTGGGAAGCTTACAGTTTTGCACAGCGTTTGTCTCAATTTTGGATTGCTTTAGAGAATGAAAATGTCTCTCTTCGTCTCTTCCAAACGAAGCGAGTTTAAATGATTTGATTTCGGAGACAGTTCATTTCTGATATTAATGTAACATCGCCATAGGGCGGGCGGTAAGCGCGGAAACATCGCAAGGTCGCGCGGGGTTATCGCGACTGTCTGCCAGAGTACAGCTTTCACACTCACCGCGCCCCGTATCGTGCCTTATCTATCGCGCGGCGACCAGCGGGGGCGGTGTCTTTTATACAGTTTAGCTACACTTGCGCTTATCGGCCGACGCACATAGTCGTTGCATAAGTCAACATAACAATCAGCTCTTCTGACAACACAATGTGTAATGACTACTTGAATGGTAGCTAAATCTGTCAATGTACGCTGGAAATAATCAATGCGAATCTTAAACCTTTTATTGCATTCTCGATGCGTGTGCGTCGATAATGACAACATTTCTACTCGATGTGGTAGCGGACGATCAGCGCGGACAATCGCAATGAATGACGTCGCGGAGGATCCGAGGACGCGGGGCGCGCGGGTACGTGCGCTCGCGCATGTGGTTGTGGCCACCCGCGCGCGCCGCGCCGAGCCCGTGTGGTCCGGCTCCGCACCGCGCACCCCCCCGCTGGCCCTCTATGCAAATTAGCCACAGCGTAGACAACAGATGGATGGCGGAATAAACAAACCGCGTCCTTTGCGGCCGGCGCGAGCGCTGGCAAAGCCATGACGCGACTTTGTTAGCGCACGCTCTTCGGACCTTTAATTGACACATCAAGTGCGACACAGAGTATTTCAATAGTTAAGAACTGGTTCAAAACCTTTCTACCGAAGCGAAAGTAGACGAGAAGTTACTTTAAGATTACATCAAACGCAAAGTTTAAAATAAGAGAAATCTGTAACATTTCGGTCATGGTCGCTAAATCGATCGAGTTTGAAG
The DNA here is from genome assembly GCA_947386135.1 of Melanchra persicariae. Taxonomy (NCBI): domain Eukaryota; kingdom Metazoa; phylum Arthropoda; class Insecta; order Lepidoptera; family Noctuidae; genus Melanchra; species Melanchra persicariae. The sequence goes on along the minus strand of OX376644.1, from coordinate 7,561,898 downwards.
CCGGTTTTTGGACAAAAACTAGTCGCATTTAGAAGTCCATAGCGAGTAACGAGCGAGGTTTGAGATAGACTTCGCGGACGCACTGGCGTGGCCACACCACTCCGCGACCCGCATGCCGCATGTAATCACCCAACAGATTATGCTATGCCATATGTATCAGTTACAAATAGCACGTGTGGCGCACCTCACGTAACTGCATCTACGAGCCTCCACTGAACGGATTCAAAGCCTACTTTAGCTAAGGCTATACAACTTATCTGACAGTTTATTGGCATGCACTTCAGAGTTTACTTTTAAAGCTTTAGTAGGTCGAGTGTAGTGTACGAGCCAGTACGAGCATAATGTTACAAACTTACAAGACTAACATTATGTCCGCGCTTGAGCGTTGTACAACAATGTATCCTGAAATATACTTTTCTTCATGCTTTCATTGATGTGACAAGGTCTTGCAAGTAAGTACGTACTTAGAAGTTTAATTAGCGAACAGGTAAAATGATTCTCAATTGTCTATCCGATAGAATAGGTACCGTAAGTCTTTTCAAGTTCCGCAAATAATAGGTACTATAATGATTCTCTACGCTTCAAGTAAATGCCAGTTTACATGGAACTCGACCACATCCCATCGTCAATAGAAAAGAGGGAAAAGCTCAGGTTAGGAGGGGTCGCGGTACAGTGGCCGAGCGTGGCGCGCAGCAAGGCGTCTTCACACAAAAGCGGCCGGACAATCAGATCCCTCGTTTTTTGTGAGTCAATAGAAATGTTATACATTTTTTTAGTTTTATTGGTCGTAATTTTACGTAGGGATATTTACGGGCGGCCGCGGGCCACCTAATTAAGTTGTTAGGAGACTCGGGACCTTCAGCATTGTTTAACTGTGCCGGCTTTGTTCCGCGATAACGTCTGGGAGGCAGTTACCTCTCAATGTGTTTGTATTGTTTGGACAGTAGCCGACGACTTCATATAAATTGATTTTAAAATTCGATAAAATTAATCGTGTACCTACTTGTCACAGTCCTTTAAATATATGGAGCATCGCGAATAAAGTTATGTTTCGTTATGTGTGCCGTAGTGTTGTGCCGGTGTTGAAGCAGGTGCTTCAATAATATCGCTCGCTTCCTTTTTGTAACGTCCGCCCTTTTGCGACTTTTTTAGATACCTTCCTGCTGAAGTTTGGATAAGGACTTAAAAGCTTTTACAGCTTATTGTTTTATTGTTTAAAAAACAGACCGTAAACAATGTAATATACAATCGGAAACACATTTTACACAAGCAAACTATTATTATACTTTATACAAGTAAGGTACAGTTTAAAAAAGCTACACAAACCAAAACTGAAATTAATTACTTTTTGTTTACAGAATCTTAAAGCGCCAAAATATTTGACTGAAAGTGAGTAGAGTACTCTTTCTGACTGAATAAGCTTGCATTATCTCCGAGACTTCGTAAAGGTAGGTACAGTACAGGCTTACACGGGATGTTGCAATCACGGAAGTTGCACTCGTCAGCTTCCTCCCTGACTAACTCAACGTCATGACGTCATCATCCAATTAAAAATAATCTCCGAAAAATAAAAATACTAGCCGATTAATGAGTACCATTCTTACATTCATAAACCCGAGACCACCCAACATTGTAAGGGTCGAAATAAGAAAAAAGGTTCAGTTATTCACTGCTTTGTATCCTTTTTGGTTACAAGGACGCTTCCTAGAGTTTTGTTTGTTTTAAAATGTACTTTTCGTACAAAAACAGACACTACTTTTGTGTTTTCAGTGAATAGTTATGAGAATTATTAATATGGCTCTTACGCCGATTGACAACCATAAACGTCAGCTGTTTATGCTTCTTAATAAAGAGGGAAACATTTAACGACTGTTATCACAATTTCTTATTTTATTCGCGTTATATTAATAATATTTTTCCGTAAGTCAATAAAATCGGTTCTGATTTAACTGATTTTAGATATGTTGTGATGCCATCAATTGCAATTTATGTAAGGTGGGTGCGTCCTTTCATTTTGTCAAACGAAGTGCAGATATTATACTGACGTTTTATTTCACAACGCAATAAATCAAATAAGTCACATTACTGGCCATAAAGGGAACATTAAAGTAACATCCTCGCGACAGTGCATAAATGGTGTCCTGTGCAATATCAATTAAATGGATTAACGAGCTTTACGTAACATCAAAGCAAAGAAGTTAAAAGCAAACGCTGGTAGATAATAAATAGTAAAGTTTAATGGAGGGATGTGTCCATAAGAGATACTTGGTGTGGCGGCGGTGCGCATGCGCCGAGCTCACGTCTGTCGCGGTTCCGGGATCATAACTAAACATACGTGCATCTTTAAACATAGCATTTTTATGTGCCGACTTTTATCTTGCTCTGTAAACCCGAACAATAAGTTTGAACAAGTTCTAAAACTCTATAAATTTGATAAACGATATTGGATATCCTCGCGTGTTCTGACGAGACTTACGAGTATCTTAACATACTTGGTATAAAACAAAGTCACTGTCGCCGCCTGTACGCTTATATCTTTTAAACTATACGCAACGGATTTTAATGCGGTTTAATAGACACTGATTCAATAAGAAGGTTTATATGTGAGTATAATTCGTCCCGAAATTACCACGGGAACCGGAAAAATGGGATATGCGCATAAGAAGTCGCAGGTAAAAGCTACTACAATAATAAGCTAGAAAACCCCGAAAACCTCCATAAAAATAAACAGATTTAATAACATCGACATAAAAATTCTGACAAAAAGAAGTAAAAACAACATCATCGGAGCGACGAGATATTTTACAGCAAAGTGATAAAACCATAAAAAACACCAATTAATTGGTATTGATGCCAGTATATGACTCAATTCTGTTTATTTTATTGTATAATTAAATTTAACGCTTTTCAAACTTTTAACTGCTGATAAGAATCGATTAGACTACCTTTTCTGTAAGAATTATGATTCGGTTCATTTTCTAACACATTTATTTAGTTATGCGACAAAAAGACATACAATACAAGAGAATGTTATCATAGTGATTGTAGTATCTCTCTAAATGCTGAGATGAGATGGTCGGTAAGCAGTCGTTGCTGGTAGTCAGGAGCCCAGTCTGATGAGCCTTATTATATCAATAAATTGGTATGTATCTTTTTTATGGATGTGATATCATCAATGACTCCTTCCGCTCTGGGTGGAGCGGGAGGGAGTGTCAGACTAACTGACTAAAACCCATCCGTGCTCCTCCTAGTGCCCTTTGCGTTCCAGAGCCGCGGTGACTCCTTCGAACAAAATCCGCAACCCTGGCAGGCTCTGGTGGGTATATTACGTAAGAAGTGGGTTGTGGAGGCCAGCCACCACCGACCAGACCGCCATCAGTATTGTACATGGAGCAATTATCAATCTGTATAACCAGTCGCTCCTTGAAGAAAGTTGACACTTTGACTTTATCAAAAACACATGGGCCAATTCCGCAATTTTTAAGCAACATGCATCTCAGTCGAAATCTGTCAAAAATGTATGGAAATTCATGGCTTTTTTTCAGGGATTGTGACTGACATGCGAATGTGAACGTTGAAAAAATAGTAGAATTGGCTCTCTGGAATAAAGACATAAAGCTATCCTGAATCGACTTCTATCGTGATCCTTTACGTTCTCTAGTAATGAAAAACTGTTCATAATTTATTGTTCGGGTATCTCCGTCGTAGATACCCGAACAATAAATTATGAACAGTTTTTATGATATTAGAGAAAGGTCAATGTACTTTATTGCAAGTTTATCTGGCGCCTACCCTAATTAGCTTGATTAAAGCTTCTGTCAATTCATCTAGAGCTATTTTTCGAAATGTAGCTATATAAAGTTAAATTATTTTATATTATCTAACCCGGAAAAGTGAATACACTATTACACACGTTGTTGGCCACATCAATAAAAGATTGTGAGGTAAATTAATAATTCTCGTCAATGAATATAAATCAAGCGCGGTACGTGCAACGATCGTACGTGGACTGGGAACTAATGTGGCTACAAAGAGGATAGCATGCGCAACTCATTACCAATTTCTTTCTTAGTTGGAGATCGAAATATCCTGTTCCTTTATTAAGAAACAACGTTGTTATCAAGAAACAGAATCTTTGACACCGTATATTATTGATTACCAATATTATTTTCCTAAAAATACATAATTGCAAGGGTCTACGAAGTGCTACGTCTACGTAACTGCGCTTACTTATATTTGAAAGATTTAAATTACGCAGGTCGGTAATTTAAAAACAAGATTGAACATCAATAGGAATCAGAAAACAGGCAATGAATACAATGATTTGACGAAAATATTTGAAATAATTTGCATTTCATATTACGAAAATGTTGCTACGAGATTTTGCTACGAAACAATTTCGTCTCTATTCATAAACGCAGTAAAGAAGTTCTAAAATCTATTAAAAACCGCTTCTGGACAAGTTTTATAGCAAGAATTCGATTTCAAGAAATATTTGTAATAGATATATAGTTTTAAAATTTAAATTATTAAGGTTTTCGTAGCAATCGTAGACCTCAATATTACGATTTTCTCAAACCATCAGTTCTTACTATCCTACTCGTACAAAAAAGGATGCGCAGTTCATAATATTTGTTGACAGTCTCGAATACTGTTATGCCATTTGAAAAATATAGTTTATGTTTTCTTAAGATGCGAATTATAACGTTAATCTGCACGGTTGTTTGGCTACGGCGCGCGGCGTAGCAAGTACGAATGATTATGACATCTTCTCTTTTCATTTGAATAATCCTTAAAAATTAGTAACGAATGTTTCGACTTAGTAGTTCTTGTTATTGCGTACTTATGTAAAAGCGTTATTGTCGCAAAGTTAATTGAACAATACGGCATTTTAATGAGATTGCTGGAAACGTTTACCATTCAAAAAAATATGTAAATAACTTTACATCTTAATACAATACGAAGACATTGAAATACAATTAGACTAAATTGAGTAGCGCACCGGACGCTAATGCCCATTCAGACTGTTGATTGACGAATTTAAATTCAAGTTTACAGAGCTTATAAGGGCGCGTACAAACCGCGGCGTGCTGTGTTGTCTTGGCGCGCATGCCGCGCACGTACGCGAGACGGAAGCGGCTCCACAGACGCCTGTCACCCTGCATTGGTATTCCACAAGATGCACAATGTGCCACAATGTCTCTATCGTGATGCGCTTCACCCTCCCTACGTATACAGCCAATAAAGATCAAAGATACACTGTCCACTACAATTTAACGTACCTTGAACCCAGAGTTGGTCGACCCTTGAGTGTATCTGCGCGGATTTCAAACCGACGCAGAACGTGGAGAGCACGAGTATCGCGACGAATAGGACCTTGCCCGCGTCGCCCTGTAGGAAGCAGCCGAGGATGAACAGCTGCTCCTGAAGCCAGGCGCGGATCCACAGCGACGTGCGCCCGCCTTCGATATTGCCCTGCAACGCAACAAACACACATTCAAATTGACTATTCATCATCTAGTTTTTTGATAAACAAAAATCGGTAGCAGTGGCAAGAATAGATTGAACAGTAGCCGCCATACATGCTGTGTCCTGTGTCACCGCAGACATGTCGGCTTAATAATCTTTCTATCTTATATCAATAAACACAAAGATTATGAGATCGCTTTGGCGGTAGATATAATAACATCGAACTCTTTAAACGTCGAAATAATTTCTGAGTTGATTGTGATTAATGAGAGTGGGCTGGTCGGGGCCCCGCAGCGGTGGCGCCGCGCCGGCCGCGCGGGCGCATGTGGCGCGGGGCCCCTGAGACCAGCCGACACACTCCGAATCTCGTGAAGCGCTTACTAATTGCATAATAATAACTCAATCGACGTCTCGTGTTGAACGCAGCGATTAAGCGATCAAGGGTACGTTTGCCCTTTAGTAATGGTCACTTCGAAGAGATGTCCAACTGTAATGTGGAAATAATTAGCAGGTTCGGTCTTAATTTACCTACTTGTTTAATATGTTAATAATTATCTCTGTTACCCGGCAAAAAGTTGAAGGTAAACCCTGCATACCCAAAAACTTGATTGATTTATAATGAAAATTAAACTTTATTATTATTTTACGTTTATTTTACCAGCCAGTGTATGTCCGAAAAAGAAAAAAAACCTTAACAGCAAGAGTATCCATCCATCCAATAAAATAAAGACACAGAAATAAAACAAAACATCATCAGACTAAATCATTTAGAAGCGAAAATACAGCAACTCGCTTAAGGAGACTCGGAACCGTTGCGATATAAAATACGTAGCAATCAAAACATCATTAGTGATTTCAGCAAGTTCCAGGCGCTTATGGTCAATCATCCTGATTTACTACAGTGCCAGTGTTGGTGCGGTGGGTTCGCTGAACTGTCCGATATTTCCCGCCGAAATCTTGTTGTTTAGTAAATAAATAAATCGTAGCAGCAATAATGGCAAATACAGTGGAGAGTCGTAGAACGGTCCGGGCTCGGCGCGGGCGAGGCGAGGTGAATGTCGGGCGCGCTGGGTGGGCGTGACGTCACGGCCGGAATGCGCCCGCGCAGCTCGCGCCTCGCCCGCCCCGCGCCCCTCGCCCGTGCGACCCACGTGGAGCGTACACACCACGCCACCACTCCGCAACACCACCACCACCAACACTACTTCATTCATGCACCAAATTTGGCACACACATGCATAACGTGCAGCGTGATAACTCCGAGTACGTCTGCACCGGTGTCCTACAATCCAACTTACAACCATGCGACGGCCCGCGGTCGCACGTAAACCGCTGACGCAAGTGCTACGGGATTATTTACTATGTATAATCCGCGATGCGCCGGCGCCGGCGACCGCGCTTCCTGCAGATAAGAGATTGGCCCACTAGGAGCACGTTCTCACGATACTGGATGCTGGCTAAGATCTACTTATACTCGCAGACACACACGGATACTTGGTCACTACTTCGTGCGCTTCACACTGATTTCTAAATTATTATTTACTAGCTATTAATAAAACATTACATAAACAACTCTTTATCATCTTACAGGAAACAGTTCTGAGATAATTTTAGTAATGAATAGCGAGCGATAGGATGGCAAGTACTCGCCGGCTGACTTTGTTACTTATCTGAGGTCAAGCGCGGTGTAATTATTGTCTCAATTTAATTACTCCATAAAGTGTCTCCAAATAGTAAAAATTTTGTCATTGTCGAATTTATCGCGTCGGCCACACACGAGTCGCTTTACACGTTTAATAAATGAAATACACGTTTCATGGCCATGTAGAATGAATAATTTAGAAATTGACACGATTGAAGATGATCTGAGATTCTTCATTAACTACAATTTCTCTTCGAAGTTCCAAAAAACATCATTGCTTTGTTACGCAGCTATGTTCGAGGACAATAATTCAAACTGTAATTATTTACAAAACTAACAATCGTATTATAAAACATTTGATTTGTGATTTTGAGCATGAAATTATATAATATGTAAGGAATGTGCGCCATAATATTCCTCTGTTGGTGAGGTCGATGCATCATTCAAATCTGTCATGTCGGAGTTTATCAGTTCAGCGTCCAACAAAACGAGCGGGTGGTGTGATTGGCGCGGTCCCTGACATCCTGTGCGGCTCAGCACCGATGCCGACGGGCTGCGATCAGGCGCTCCCCATATCTGCATATAATGGGACGTGGGTGTCGTCCCAGCATCATCCCATTACAATACATGAGCCTGTGTTTCAAACTTTCCATCAACATTCAAACGTCTACGCTTTTTAAAGATTTCACAATCCCATATAGACACTGACGTTAAAGAAAAAGGTTTTGCTATCAAGTGTTGTAATTAAACTTTCCTCTAGAAAGTTCGAGCTTACTTATTTTATGAGAGATTTTATGAGCGATAGTAAAACAATCTGTTGTTAATTGTTACATTCCAAGATTTAAATTGTTGTCAATAGATGGCGAAAGGCAATGATTGCCTTTCGGACTTGCTCTTTGGGACTTGCGGCCAAGATGGACAGAGGTATCCGAAAATAACCCACGAGAGAAAAATAAAGCAGTTTACATAGGACAAAATGAAATTTAATGACATGTTTTATCGCTTCCAGCTTACTTTGTAGCATGCGTGTATGATTAAAGATTCGAATGGCCCTCGTCAAGGACATCACGTTTGGCCAATTGGCCAGTCGGCCACCGGCGGCGGTGGCGGCGGCGGCGCGCTACTTGCCAATGGCACTGAATGTCAATGACATTTTAAAATTCTTTACGTAATTCTACGCACATATCTGATACTAGGACACATCAAAGAAGCCTTTTGCTATTCTAGGAAAACAGGTTTTGTGTTTTTTTCACGTAACTGAATAAAGTATGAGTAGACTGTACACTTCTCAATGAATAAAAAAATGAATCGGATAAACGTGTGTTTTGATTTTTTGGGAATTGCAAACGTTTTATTATCGTACTATCGGTACCAATGACCACCCAACTGATTCTAGACCCAAAAACATTCAAAGGTCAAATTAATAAAATTTATCATCTGCTCGTTAAAATCTCATGAGTTGTTCGGTGCCCCAACCGCCCGCGCCCGCGCCAGCGGAAAAGTATTGAATAAATAATCTGGGCACCAGCTGTGAATGTGGCAATTCTCCCGAGACAACGTCGAATTTCATTTCCTGTTTCACGACAACGATCACCTGTATGTGGGGGCCACAGGGAAGCACTTGCAAATAGTCGTTTTTTGAACCATAATTTAATGCATAGTAAGTCCCCTGTAGTTATTGTTGTCACGCCAAAGGTCTAAAATAGGGGAGGAGGGGGAACGTAACGTAAAGCTTATGACGAGAGTATTCCGAAAAAGTATCCCACGAAGTATACAGATACTTTAAATTAAGCAAACGTTAATCAAAAACCTGCTGTTAGGTGTAACTTGGAAAGACAGGATTTGCAAATCGATAGTGGAGAGATTTTTTCAATGTCAATCCAAAACGGAAAGCATTTAATAACATCGAGAAAGTTGCCAAGTTAGGTGGACAACGTAACCGGTTCCAACGGCCAGATGATAGCGATCACAAAGATAAAGCACTAGGTTAATAGTGGAGATCCAGAGATACACAACATCTGGCTGCAACCGACGAATTTCTGGGTTCATTCCAAAAATAACGAATGGACCAAATTCTAACAAACAAGGTCCATAGGGGAGATGGAATGACTGGCATGGCTGCTGGCACGTAGGCGTCAGAAATCCAAAGCTTTTCAAACGCTGCAGAGGTTGAATTCACCTCTGTTTAATCAGCAGAAGACTCGAATTTTAGAACGAAGCTCAAGCCAAAACAGGGTGCGATGAGCAGCGGATGAACGCCGACGGTAGGGGCTAATTGAAACAATACTCTTATCTTCTATAAAACGAGCCCATATTTCAGAATTCAATCCCTCGAAATGTAATTTGATAATTTCAAAGAAACCGACTGTTCCTATCAAAACTTTTAACTCTTCGAAGATTCTTAAAATTCCTCCAATGGCGATTGAACTTGTGCCCCTATACGTACTGACAAACGACCGCTTCCTCCATAAATTGGAACTCCTTGTGTGGAAATGTAAATGTAAGGACTTATTGAGAAGTCCATGGGTTTTGTAAAAACACGTTAGTAAACGAATATGTATTTGTGAATGTTAGAAGTTGGAATCACTGCAAGTTATACAATAGTTGAAATCAATTTGACAAATAATTCTTTCAACTCTTGAGGAAGGCTTTTGAGGAAGAATTGCCACAAATTCACAAACTTGACGTTGTCTTCCTTCCATGAAAAAATAAATGTCCTTCAAATCAAGCTGCTTCAGATATTAACCGACACGGAACTCAGAAAGTTCCATTAACACTTCATTGGTTACTAAAACAAGGGGAAAAACAGCTGGTGTTGTAAAGCTACTGAGACGGAGGCAACGGTCAGCGATGGGGAAAATTGCTGAGTGTGCAGCGGTGTGTGTAGGCCACGTGTACCGGCGCCCCGCACAATGTGTGCCGTAATCTGATGCCAGCATCGCTGCCACCACATGCATTTCATAGTCTACCAAACAATTTCTCTGATTTTATTAACACGCCAGTCTTCAGATCGATCAATTCTACTCGTTTTTCAGATCCTGCAGATCTTTTATATGAGCAAAATTGAATATGAGACAACAGAACATCAAATTAAACCATGTTCTGATCCAAAATATGAAATGAGCAGTCCATCCCAAAAGACGCACCTTTAAAAATTGTGGATGTACAATCATTTATAGGTCTCCAACGCAGCTGCCGACCGACGGCGAACGCAATGTTTGGACGAAGACAGACGATATGTGGGAAAAACTAGTGGAAAAGAGATGGAATGTAAACCTTAAAGAAGAGGAAAGAAACTGCCCTTTTGCTACGAAGAAACGAGATGTAAGATCGGAAACCACAAGATGTCTCAATTCCACGAGGCGAGCTCTGTGCGGTCTTGTCAGACATAAAACTTCGTAGAATAGCATTCTTTTATTTTTATATTGAGGAAACATTTATGTAATTTAAATGTTTGTTCTTATTTTGAGAGGAGTCTCAAAATATCTACTTATTTAGTTTTACACATTGTAAATTGCATTATTAGCATTATTTGTGTTTTTGATGATGTTATCCATAATAATTAATTGGTAATAATCGTTACGATAGATTTGGTTGACGATTTGTTTAATGCAATTGCCTTTTTATGAATGAAAATAATTCGTTTTAATTAATTAGTAAAGTTCCGGCAATTTATTTGATTAATTCTACAAAAATATAAACGGTGTGTAATAATGCGGCTGTGTGTGTTTTGTTGGTGTGGGTGTTGGGCTCGTGGCGTGCGGGCCGCTGATGTCTCTATCGGCGCCGACGGCGTGCGCGTGCGCCCCGCGCGTCCCCCCGCCGCTCTCCCACCAGCCTTAATTGCTTCATCTTGCATACGACCGACCAAGTTCCTACATTATAAGTAACTACACATCCACTGGAGGTATGTTACATTAACCTTACCACAGATTACAGCTGTTTTTTGTGATTTCCATAGATGTTTCTTATGGAGATAGCTGTGAATAGTTTGGTGACCTTTACATATTATTATGTAATTTCTTTGAATGTATCAAGTAGAAAATGTTTGGTAAATACATTTGGCACTATAGGTTTGATTGCGCGCTCTGAGAGACTTAAACATTTCAGAGTGGAAGATTCGCGAATGGCGCTGGTAGGGGTGCGGAACAGTGGACCACCGCGGGGCGTGCGTGCGGCCTTCTAGGAAAGCGCTACCTTCCCCGAACCCGTCTGCCACTGGTACACATACACGACGTGCCTACTCGACTCGACAATTGAAAAGATTTCTATAAGAACTTAGCCGTTTTTCATAATGGCTTTCGTTTCGATATTGTAAATCTTATTGTTGAAATTGTAAACCTCTCTTACAATTTCTTTGGAATAAAAGAATGTTAAAGAAATGCCTTTCAAACAGGCTACAACCTTATTAAATAACAGAGTTGTTCTAGAGGAGAATAGGCCAAATTGGGACAGTAATTTTATTATTTAACCAATATCATAAATAAGTTAAATCATCCAGCACTACGAGTAGATACTACGACACATATCATAAATGTCATCTTCGTAATAAGTAGGTAGCTTACATGTTTTTCATTACAAAATACGCGCGGCCTTGATAGTACGCACAGTTACCACTAGTCGGCGCCACCGCTTTGTGTTGCCGCGTTCCTCAACGCGATTGGCATTCGCAGAAAAACAATCACACGTGCAATATGACAATTGAAGACCAACACTGAACTGTTGTTTATGTAGTGATGAGAGCACCTTTTCAAGTTCGGAGAGCGCGAGGGCTGCGTCCACCCAGCTGGTACGGATGTACAGGTCGGCGCTGTGGCGCGCCTCGGCGGCGGAGGGGCTCTCGTGCGCGGCGGCCGCTATCCGAGGATTCGCAGGAGCCTCGGAATCGGGAGCCACCATGATCTCGGGGCCAGGCTTGTCACCAGTATCCTCATGAAGACGGCCGGGGTCCGTCTGGCGGCGCACGCTGTCATATCACTCGCCGCCACATAACCACACACTTGTACACCAGGATTCGTCACTTCTATCAATCACTTTACCGTACGAAACACGGAACGATACCGAGTTTCATTACAAAAGTTACGCCGCGTTTGCGTGTCGACAGTGGCGCGACTCGGGCAATACTGATTCGAGCTTCGAGTGCGTACACTGCATGTTTGTTGAGCCGCCATCATGATTCGAACGATTATGTTGCCGTCTTGGGGCCGAGAGCAACCGAGACCCGACGGAAACGGCCGAGCCCCCTCGCCGGAGGACCACACACATATTGTTGCTGTCCCGCTCACACAATTGAGAGGAAGAGGGAAGCTGAGCGGCAAAATAAAAGCATTGAATGAACGAATGCCACCGGATCACAACGAATACACTATCATTACCGATATCGACGATATAATTTGATACCGTGGAGGAAATAAGGGCACGGAAAACCAAATATTAAATAACAAGTGGCTTTAGATATATGCAAACAGAGGAGCTTTGGAGAAGTTTTTATTGACAAACGAAAAGGTGTCCACGAGTTCACGAGGATCCAGAGCTTCAGAGACACTTCAAAGCGTTGTTTGCCCGCACTCACAAAAGTTATTACATCCCCACAATTACCACAAAGAGAGTACGTTTGCTAGCCAAACATTCTCTCTGTATACAGATAATAAAGGCGGATCAAACATTCGGACGCACCATATCATTTTGTTTACAGAGTTTTCTGAGTAAAAAGTCGGACGAGCGCGCCCCCGGCAGGGCGGCGGGCTGGCCCTTTGATGTTGCCGACACAAAACGCCGCCGGCGGTGATTTAACTAATGAATTTATTTAGCGGCCGCACTGACTGATTGCCGGCCTGTCCCCATGCACTCGACACTAGACACTGTTATAATTGATCATTGATTATCAGGAAGTCACACAATTTTCGAGTACGAACCTGAAGACAAACGTAAAATGAAAGATAGGAAAGTGAAACCTCATTACATGTGAAACCAAACGGCCTGGTGGTGCAAGCACCTGATTCATGTCAGCTGGAGAAATCGGACACACTTAGAATCTTTAAAGAAAACTAATACTCTGGATAATGAGACCGTTCGGTGCACCAGCCAAAAGCTCAAACTTTTTGCATCAGACCTTCTTAGTTGAAGTTAAATCATCCATATAGGTACGCAGTTTACAGTGCAACAACGCAAGTACCTATTCATAAGTTATATATTATGAATCAATTCAGCAGTGATCTTCTATTCAAATGACTAATGTGACAAGTGAGTGGTGATGCGCAGAAGGCAGGCTCCGGCTGAATCCTCAACTAGCCGAGTGTACGTACCATGTTTTCGTGAGACGCGTCATGAATGTAATCCAAAATCGGGGGATTGCCAAATTTAGCCGCCATATTATTAGTATTCTAAAGCATAAGCCAATAAGGTGTGCCTGAAATATTAAAGCAGATATTGTACGTAAACGAGCCATAAGCCTCAAGCATTTCATTAGTGAGCACCTTACGTGTGATGCGTCTAAGATTGCACAAATTTGCACTTGTTTGTCGATAAAATGTTTGGCTTTACTTCGAAATACCTTCCTCTAAAGGGAGAACGCATAGAAAACAAATGAAGAGAACCCAAGTTTTCAGGTTACGAGTACTTCCAAAACACTAAACACTGAACTCAAGAGCATCATCTCCTGAAGTAACATTGAGAAGTATAAATTTTAAAATACCAACTAAAAGAAAAACTGCTAAGATAACTTTGCTGACGTGAACGTCTCCGATATTGTCTGAAACTTGGCAATCGCAAATAAAAGTTACTTTGCAATCGATTTCCATCCTTTCCCAGTATTGTTATTTGTTTATTCAACCTTAGATGTCCCACTGCTGGGCAAAGACTTCTCCCAAATACTTCCAGTTACTCTTCTCCCGAACCACTTAGAATAATCCCTTGGAAAAATTAACATTCTTTGAATTTATTGTCAGAGACGTTATTTACGAAAACTAGAACAACCAGCAAGGACCTTCCACTGAGCGAAAGATATGGGTTTTTCCTTAGACCGCTACCTAGATAGCTTTAGATTGCTATTCCTATGCTATCTAGGCAGCTGTCTTCCTTCCAAGTAATGACTTTTACTAAGTTGTACGACTTGGCCTGTTGCCACGAGCTAGTCGTATATCTACATACTCGTTGATTAGGAAGCCCTCACAGCCTGCTTCTAGCACTCTTACGTGAAATGTGTGATAATATAATAAAACTTTTAATGGCCCTTTAGCTGCCCAGCAAATTCTTAAGAAAATTCATAGAAGTTCTTCATATCACTAGTATGCTGTGATAACTCGCTACCAAAACAAGTTTGTTTTTAACGCAATCTTTTCCAATCTAAAGGATGACGATGATAAAGTATTAACAAAATATAGAATGTTACACACTAATCAAATAAACGCCGTACAAACACTTAAGAAACAGAACTATCAAGGTTGTTCAATATTACCCCTATTCCCCTATTTTGTAATTTGTAAATTTCTTTATTCTGTTTTTTATACTATTTTTTTATAAATCCCAAACTCAATAATATTATATGCGCGTAGTTTTAGCAGAATTTTATGGGTAGGTAGTTAAAAATACATTAGGTAGTAACGCTATTGGTTTAATTTATTTTAATCGTATCAGTGAACACATTAAGTATTAGAACTTTTTTGCTAGCTCATTGTTCGACGTTTTTCAAGGTAAAAAAAGTATAGCTAGCAAAAAAGTTAATCTCCAATTTTACTTTCATAAAACCTGTTAAAAGATTACTGTTCTAAAAGATCAATTTTAACATCTCGAATTTACATAGATATTTTTAACGAGGCAACATAAAAGATATCTCACTGATTGATAAGATCCAATAACAACAATAAAACTTTACTACATTATAGAGATAATATAAAGCCGATCGTATTAACATCTCGAGCCACACCCGACGACAACTCGATGTCACGGGGACCGGGGTGGACAACCTTCCCAGAAACCGTGGAGGTGTAAACGTTCCCATTGAATTCATTCCACCCATAATGTGAATGCAACAAATAGATCGATCTCGCGATATTAGGGACCGCAAATATACTACTACCATAATAGTTTTGCCGATCATCACCAAACAATATATCGTATTTCACTAAGCATAATGTTAAATCTCCTTCGGCCGCTCGTTCAAAAGGTCTCATTTTGTTTAGTTTCGTAAGGGTGGCTAAACTTGGACATTTTGACACTTCGGGCGAAGACGCAGCGGGGCGTCGTTCTATACATCTTCTTAGAAGCTCGCGTGAGGTACGGGATTGAGACCATCCTGTGAAAGGTTTCAATTATGAGATTAGACCTTGGGAACTAAGGATTGCTGGATAATAAAACATTAAAAAATATACACTTGAAGCAAGTTTCACTGTCTATACATACTATAGATTGAAATCTTCAAACCAAAGGATGTACTCCTTTAAAATGGCGTATGCGATATGCATCTAACTCGCATTCGTGATTACGTTTTGGCATTCCAGTCAGCGATCACGATGCTTAATAAAAATTAGTAGTAGTCGTGCTGTCGACAGGCGTGACATTGACAAATTTATGGCGCCGTGCACCACCGTGCCTGAATTTTAGCCAATCGCTGCATACACAGAGTTAAACACCGCTGGAAAAGGCGTCAGACTTCCTTGAGACCAATTAAACATACATTACCATTACTTACTTGTAGGTCCGTGTGCGGAAAACTGTGGTTAGATCGTTATCGAGTGTTGGGCTCTTCCAGATAATTTTTAATGCGCCAAGTGGAAGTTATCAAGTAACTTGGCTCATTGACATGTAGTGACTGCGCGGGACTGACGCGCATGTCGCCATACCATTTTATAGTGCTCGTAAACTGAGAAACGTGTCACGAGATGAATTTAGATAGAGAAATACAGTAATTCTGCACACACACTCTATTAGACAGATCAAGGACACAAAGGCACTTCGACTGAGTTATTTGACAGCGAATGGGTATTTAAATAGTCAGTCTTTAAAAATCAGTATTCACATTTCACAATTTACAAGCAAGCACATTTAAAGCAAGTGTTAGTTCAGTAGTACAAGCAGAGCTCGAGTGCATCTGGTTTTTTTTTAAATAATCAATCACACAGTCGTCAGATTATTTTTTAAAGGTTGAGAATAGATCCCTTTCAAGAATCTAAATCAGCGATTTATTATAGCAACTGTTGGTAGTCAGAATATTAGCCTAAGCATTAAGCATTTGGAGAAGTATGTTTGACGGTGTCTTACGCATTTACCAGCTTCTGTCAGTCCCTTTAATTGTAGGGGTAAAAAAATGAAGTCCCTTTAATTGTCCTTTTTTACGCAGTGTCTAAATTTTTCAGCTAGGAGCTTATAAAATGCCTGAAAATACTCCTAGCTGGCAACATACGACGGGGCATTCGATAATAATGAATCAGTCAGTGATACGAGTACTTACATAATCGTCGTTTACAAAACCCACGTCCGGATGAATCGTCGTAAAATGCGTTTACACCATTATGAATGGTTGAACAATAAAACGTACGTAATGTTTGCAGTTTATACACACGTATGTTCGTTAGTTAGCGAGAGAGGGGGGAGCGCAGGGGTACGGCGTATGTATGCGCAGGCGCATAGACGTAAATCAAGCACTTGGAGTATTTTAATTGCAAGCTCTTCGGTTTCGCACCTCGCGAGTCGCGCCTCGACATCTTGATAAAAACATGTCACGCCGCCCCTCAGTAAATAATGTACTACTCACCGCAATAACTTGTGTGATTTAGAACGAACTGTCACTTCATTACGCGCCTACTATAAAACTCGTAAGTTGCTGTGTGGCGCCACAGCGTATCATTATTAACAACATTAATGTTTATGGATTAAAGTATTTAATTCCATGCAACATATTAATAATGGTGGTTGGTGTAATGTTACCTCATACACTAAACACGTTACTTCACTGCTGTTATTGAGATTGTGATAGTTTATGAATCCATTAAGTGGGTTGTAAATTGTTTGCAGTACCTGGGATTTTTTTTCAATACTGACATTTTTTATAGCTCAATTAAGGCATAATAATTTAGCCCCACGATAGACGGTAAATGAGCCTACATAGTTTCTTCATTGATACACCGGCTGTACACATTTACAATAACCCTCCGCTTCAATACAATCGTAGCACTCCAAACTCATAAAAGCCAACTTAATCTTAGAATAAAGCAAACAAAACGATATCCTTGGAACACATCTCGCCACCAGCTTCCTAACCGCAGCAATCAGTGAGGACGGAGAGCCAAAATAAACTTTACCAAATTATTTATAATTTATGTTTAATAGTGGAGCGCGGTGGGTGGTCCGCCGGACGCCTAATTGGATAAATTGCTGAGTTAGACGCACGATACACTGAATTAAACAATTTGTTATTTTACCTGCAGGTTGTCTGTTGAGTAACTATCGCATAACAGCGGCGCTACGGAGCTACGCCGTAGCTGCACTGCAATTACACAAACACATCTTTTCTAATGTTCTGCGTAGCCGCGTAGAACTCGTCGCTGGCCTATAAAAAGTCCTGTAGTTTATGTTCTTTAGTGCGCTAATAGAAAGCTTACTTCTTGATGACAGGTGACAGAGCGGGGAATTAAAGTCTTACATTGTCATTTGCAAAGACTATTATTTTGTAGTTTTTTATTTGTTTTAATCGTATTGTGAATAAATAGTTAAATGAATTTTTGACTAACGATTTCGGAAAATCTGTTCAGTTGTGACGATAAAATGCACTTTTATTTTAATACTTTCTATTGGGAGATATTATTTACAAACTGTGTACATTTTGAAGCCTGGTATAATCTTGACATGAGTTAAACTAATAAAAATTACAAGTTGGTACGTTAACAACATTGCCCGTTATAAAGCAGACCACCTGCTTATCATGCTACCCAAGTCGACAGGTGGACAAAAGGAAAGGGAAGTAGTGTACAAGTAGATAGTGCTGTCAAGTGCCACAGACGTGGAGTGATCTTATCAGCTGGGCCAATAAATACATTAAACTTACGTCACGAGTGGTTCCAGGTAACGTGCAGTTACTATAACGGTCACGGTAACTAAAACCACGGTTAGATCCCACCTAACCGTGGTTAAAGTTAACATCCGTAAATACAAATCATCAATACATAATGTATAAAAGAAAAGTCCTGACTCATTCATTGATCGACTCGTCGACGTGCAATCCTAGTACTTTAATTGGACCTAAAAAGCTTTTTTAATTTTATGATGCCGAAGAAGACTTATTATTATTATTATTTAACACTTTAGCACATAGATGTACAGAGGCGGACTTGCCATAGGAATTCTCTACCAGTCAACAACTTAAGTCGGATTTTTCTGAATTCTCACGGGATAGGGTATAATACGGAAGAAGAAAACGCTGGCAAATTCCTACCCATGCGTACCTATATTTTTGATGAACCTTACGAATGTTAACGTTCCGATTTAATTTCGAACTCAGCTGTAATGTTTCTCGTTACCTTAGTTTTAATAAAATTAGTCAACCGAAATATCAACCCAGTAATCATATTCTAATTTGACTTGAGCATTGCCCGGCTAGTTGGATACGTGGTAATAAATGACTATAATACAACAGCGCGATCGTAATTTGTTTTCGATTGACACAATAAAATAATTCATTGCGATATCTCTCACACTGTTTGATTAATCACCTACACATTTATACCGTGCTCTTAGTCACTTTAGCTCTTAATAAAGGTCAACTTTGATATGAAATATATATTAACCGAGACGCGGTTCAAGAACATACAACTTAAACGTGTAATGCCCTCTTTAAAACTACTTTTAAAAGAAAGTATGTACCTATTTTCATTAAAAAAAATTATTGGTTTCTATAAAACAAACATATTTTTACGTTCCTCGGACGGTACCATATCAGTTGTCCAATTCAAACAAATAATAACAACGTGTTTTAAGTGTTATTTTAATAATATCTCATACACGATAAGTCTGTTCCCAAGTATCGTGGGCTAGTAGGCAGGTGCGCGGTGGGTGGTCCCCTGACGTCTCTATGTGCCCGGCCATGGACTTGGACATGCATCTAAATGTCCTTATAATTCACTACATCTGCCACTTTGCTCCACTGTAAGAGCACCATCATTCGACATGTATTCAGGACATGCAGACTGCCTCTATTGTCACCTGAAACGTTAAATGAATCAGCTGATTTATATTCTGCGTAAGTAAAAGGAAAACGGGCTGCTATAGTATCCGTGAGCATCGGGTTGACAACCGTTCGCTGCTTATCTGTTATTGCGATCTCATTGTAGTGTTTGTTGTAAATTTATAGCAGAGGATTGTCTTACGATGCTACTCTTTATTGTTTACTATATTTGGATAGTTATCTATTCATCTGTCACTGCGACGTTCAATTGAGTTATCGTACATTCATTCATGCCCGATTTATTGTATTTTGCTTGCCCCTCGACACGTTAATTACAATACTAAATTAAATTAACATTTAGATTTTATCAGTATTTTTCCGAAGTTATTAATAGTCGTACGAAGTTAAAATAACAATAGTTGTTGTGTTCCTAATTATTAGGAGCATGTACAAGTCTGAAGGACCCTAATTTTGCTCGTCCACGATGTCCTGTGAATACTCCCCGCTCGCATGGCCACCAACGCAGGCGCATCCATAATGCAAGCCCGACTGATATTTTCCATTAATGATACAGAATCTATTTTTTGTTACCAACTTAATTAATACTTAATGCATGTTTATAATACCTTAACGTGTACTCGCTGATAGTTTAATTATTTTAATCAATGCCCGCACACTGCTCTCGGCGGTATTATCCACAGACAAAGTATAAAATAAATAATGTGTACTTTATATTCCGCTTCTAGTACGATTGTTTACCAACAGGGTAATTAAGATGACAGTTAAGAGGCTGTTAGTAGCATTTAATCGTTCTTTTAATGATTTTTGCGTTGGTGTCGTAGACCGGTCAGTTTACAATGTCATAGCAGGAACCTAGAAGAGACTTGACTAAAATCCTTTCTTTTGATGGTCCGGCTGTGAAATTGATTATAATATAATTTTACGGATAACTTTATTTCTGTGTCATCATCATAATCTCTGCACTTTCAATCTTTTTTCAGTGGTGTTCGATGGTGTGTTGTCACTTGCACTAGTGTAACTAATACAAAATATTTTAAACAATTAAAATCCGTTGATAGTATTTTCTTTTTGGGTAAATATTTTCTGTGAATGGAAATTCTATAATATGCAAGTACTTATAAATAAATCTTTGATCTTCGCAAGTCATTGTATTTCTGTTTGTTTGTGTTATTTGGTAGACAAAATTCCTATTGGCTATCCGGAGTTGATAGTTGACCATAACTGCACGCAATCTCAGAGTCCTGCAAATGACTCATCTATGCGCTTGCGCAAGAGCCGCCAAGTAATAGTCATTGACAAGAACAATAACTTAGTGCGCAGGAAGCAAGTTAGTATTCATAAACACGTGCCCATGTGAGGGCATCAAACTTAACTGCTCGATCAAGTTGGACGAATTCCAGATAGCTTGTCAATGTCAATCACTCGTCAGTGACAAGTGACAACCGTCACTCGTGCGCAGCTTTTGTAAGTTTGTGGTAATTATTTTCGCCACACTGCACTGCTATGAGATTATATTTTGGACTTGATACCTAAGTACAAGGTCGAAAACATCATCATAAATAAATACAAAATATAAGAAAACTACACCAAACTCCAAAGTTTGGCTTTCAGAACTAAGAACCTCACATAAAGTACTTGACTATAAAATAGTACGGACATCCAGTTCTACAACCTTCTTTATCAGCGTTGTCTCCTAGCTCATTATTTCCCATCCTGTTTTGGACTCCTCAGATAAATCTTGACAAGCATCCCTTACTTCATTTTCTCAGATGCCATAAAGCCTTCCATGTTGTTTAAAAATACTACTACATATATAGCCACATCTTACTTGTGGGTTAGCAAACACAAGTTCGAAAGAAATGGCAAAATGATATCGCGTTACGATATCAAGCACGCTGAAAAAAGCTTTCCTGAAAATATTTCTGACGAGCTTTTTTCCACGGCGGCGCCTTCTCGGCCTATTCTACAGGAACCATGCATTTCTTCCGGGGAAAAAAATCAAAGCTCAAACGACAAAACAATTGAACCGCCTTTAACATTAAGTTGACTATAGTATGCGCCAGATAAATGAAGAATAACGGTCATTGACCCACCTACATTTATTGACACACTTAATTTCAAAAACAGAAATAATGACATAAAGCTGTCCTGAATCGGCATCTGTCGTGATCCTTATTGTTCTAGTAATGAAAAACGATTTATAATTTACTGTCCGGGGGTACCTACTAAGAGATATTAAGGAAAGGTCAATGACCGTTGTTCTTCATTTAACTGGCGCCTACTATAGTAATTTTATTTAACCGACTTCAAAAAAAATAAGTAAGTTCTCAATTCGACTGAATTTTTTTTGTATGTTTGTTCAGCGATATTTTCATTGTCAACCAATATTGATCATTATTTTTTGTTTGGAAGAGTATTTTCCCGGACTGGTCCCATTTCAATTTGGTGAAGATCTGATGAAGAACTTCGGAGATAGGCCCGAACCCGCCCGGAACTATTCAATAAATGATAGCATATCTCCCGGGATTGCTGAAATCGCATCTCTGTTTATTGTTTACATCAGTTCATAACATAACATCACGCCGGTACGCTGTGAAGGGGTAAGCAGATGTGTACAAGTCAACCATGGTTTTGGGGTTATCTATTCGGGCATAACTTTATTGTTTATGAACCGATCTTGATGATTCTTTTTGCGCTAAGTTTAGTTAAAGCTAACCACTACTTAAAAGCGAAAAATAAAAACTTTTTTTTACAAAAAAATACAACCGACTTCGAAATAAAAATTGTGCGAGTCGGACTCGCGCACGAAGGGTTCCGTACTATCTTTAAAAACGGAAAAAATCACGTTTGTTGCACGGGATATTAAAATATTTATTTAATTCTGTTTTTAGAACTTAGGCATTTGTTGATATATAAATACATCATCTGTGAAAATTTCAACTATCTAGCTATCACGGTTCATGAGATACAGCCTGGTGACAAACAAACAGACGGACAGCGGAATCTTAGTAATAGGGTCCCGTTTTGACCCTTTGGGTAGAGAACCCTAAAAACACTTCAAAGTATAAAATAACTTTAATTTCGGAAGTCGGTGTCAAAAAACGAAGAAACAACTAAAAACACCGCCTTCCGAAATTAAAGTTATTTTATAGTTTATTAGTGTTTTTTTATTTCGAAGTCGGTTATTTCGGAAGTCGGGTATTTTTGTGTTAAAAAGTTTTTTTTAGATGAAAGTTACCAACCCACACTGGGCCCGCGTGGTGGATAAGTGGATTACCCTCTCACGGAGAAGGAACCTTGCAAGCTGATTGAAGGTTAGTACCACTCAAACAAACTAGTTTTCCATGCTCGCTAAAACATCATCGCTTATCGTCACAGTTGAGTCAACTGTACAGAGTGAAGATTTATTACCCGCGTTACAAAGGGTCATGGTTACAACCGTAGTTACACTCCACGTTAAAACGCAATCACCAAAAGATTACTAACATCTCTTTCGGTTGTTAACAAAAACCCTTATAAATAAAAACATAAATAGCCATATGGAGCAATAAATTTGTTTATTGTACAATAAAATAATGTAGCGAGTTCGTGTTGGGTGGTCGTCGGCACAAAAAGCCGGGCAAGATGGCGGAACAAGCCGTTGCCATAGAGACGCGCCTGTAACGCACAGTGCTGCAACAACGTCATCTAAAACATTAGTGTTTAATTTACAATAATTCAACTAACTGGATCACTTTCTGATTATACAAAAATAACAACTTGCTAACGCGGAGTGAGACACAACGAAGCCATTTCTAAAACTGTTAAATGACAACTATGTAAATATTGCAGTTAAAAATGAATCAAGCATTTGGTATTAATCTAATACTACCTGCGATCCAATCAGCAGAAGTAGGTAAACATAGGTCTAATTAAATTAAATTGACTTGACCCTACAATTATAATTAACTCGAAGTTAAGTCATTTCTTTAGAAATTATAAAAACATACATTTGGATCCATCGTCATTATGTGTTCATTTGAGTTTACCCGTGTCTAATGTACAATTTTGTCCGAGATCGCACCGCGCCGGCGCAGTGGGCGCGCGGCGACGGTTCCCGCTGTCAGACGCGCACTGGAACAATCGGGCCATTGTTTTGTACCAACCACGCATTAATTAAATAATACTTGTCGTTCCGTATAATGACTTAATTTTGTACTTCGACGAAACAACAACTGAAATATTAACTCACTTTGTACTTTGAAATTTAAATGCGCACGAGTGTCCGCTCTTAACGTTTTTGGCATTACGTCTTACAACTTTACAAGCAATATTTTGTTACAACAGCTATAAAAACACTGAAACTTGTATGTCAAATGTTCATCTCTCCGAGCATAAATGCATGACTGCATAAAAGTTTATTACTAGTAAAAGTTTCTATTGCCAATAATTATAGGCCTGGAGTTGTGCGTTTAGTAATTAAACTTTCCTTGTGGTGTTAATTTATTACATCTGAAATTGCTAAGTCACAATTTGTTAAAAATATAAAGTTTATCATTCGAAACAAATAAAGTAAATTTACTTACAAGCCAGAAGCAAAACTCAATTTCTTCTTTTTAAAAAGCTCATCATAGCAGTAAATAAGAAACTACAAACATAATATACTCATAGAGTGTAGTGTAACGAATGCGGGTAACCTCTTATTAAATACATATATCAGTTAACGATATCTGTTACGAGTTCGCAGCATCCCTACAGGCCGGTAGACACCGTATAAATATTTATGGTCTGAAAAATTTGTCCAAAATTATACAAAGAAAGCGGCGGTGAAAATGTAAAGGAAGGTAGGTAAGGACGAGCGGAAACGGATTCCTGACTAATCGCACAACGAAAATGTCTGTCGAGCTAATGTCTCTATTGGGTGGCGTAGATTGATGGCTCGGCGATTGGGCACGCCCCGGCCGGCGACCGCTTCTCGGTAGCTGGCGGCTACATTAAACGACACACAGCCTTCGATATGTTACAGCCTCAGCTATAAACGCACCACAGTTGTGAGCGCCAATTTCCTGTAATAAAGTTATCTAATATGTTAATTTAATAGCATTTTCTGCAACAATCTGCTTGCTTCCTGCATTTTGCTCACGTTGGTACACTTACGCAACCTTGGAGAAGCTCACTCTGACTCATTTGTGATGTACCGTACTGCCGGTCGATTCTGTCGACATCTCACGGTGTTCACCTAGGCGGAGTGAACGACAATAGAGCTGTCATTCCATCTTCTTTGTATGGTTTGACAACTCACCTGTCGTGCGCCCCGCCCGGGTGTTCACTTCGACATGTTTACAGAATCGCACTGCTGATCCCAGTCACCAAAGGGATACCTACGATGTTAAGCACAATCAACTGTCTAATATCAATCTTATTTTATCTGCTTGCGTTTTTCTTGTGTTTCGTCCAATCTGAAGATTAAGTTAAATCAAACTGTCTTCTCTTTGCCCATTTTATAGTCTATGACATTAGTGTCCGCAGCAACAAAATACACTTTATCTACGGACACGGCGATTACGTGGCGACAGGCCCTATTACGGCCATACGGCCGATCTACCTGAACTGATGAGCTTACTAAAATATCGCCTAATAACAATGTTATTATCGCCGGCCATATGCAACATGTCATTAAGGAAGAGACATCATCATCAGCAGTCATCACTTCCTAGAATGGTTAAGGATGTTTGTCTTCGCAATGTTTGGCCACTTATGAATGTGCCGCGGGACCGTTCTGGGAATGAGAGGAGTACGAAGGCTGTTTGTCAGGGAGTTTCGTAGAAGTCTTCAGTATGAAAAATGATTCCTCTTAGCGCTAACTCCAGGCCGTAGAAAAGGGTGCTTAAATTAATGAAGATGATAATTCAGTGACGGGGAGTCATTAATAAATACTTTCAAATCAGACCACGTTTTAACCCAAAAATCTATATAACCTGTTTTTAAAGGTAAGCCTCGCTCAGCTATAGCAATTACACATGCATCATGAACATGTCCATGACTTATAAGACCTATAACTTATAACTAAAGTAGTAGACCTCTAATACGGCATCATTACTATCAGTCAGTGTAATGTATAGCGTTGTCAGTCACAAGGTTCATTATCCAACATCAATAACTATTTAACGGAATAGCACTACGCTATACAGACGTACACTCAAATCAAAGCAATTAAAGGTTAAGGTTCGAAATAAATATCATCTGCGTGAGTCACGATACGACGGTGGTCTTCAACCGGCAGTTTCAGGCCTTCAGGAGTCAATCAGCAAGTTCTAGGAAGGTGTAAAGCGGAGAGCGGCGCCGGCGCAGGTAGGTACTAATCACAATAAATATTGACTGCTTGCCATGCGCCGCCAAAGAATCGCGTTTAGGGAGGATTCTTGCGATTTGTCAAGCTGTAATTGTGTGCTAAATAATGTTTGGGAGATTTCTTTATGATGACTGGTGAAGTTATTTTCTTATGGGTTTAATAAACAACAATGATAAAGGGTCGTTGAGGTATAATGAAAGTCGTAACTTCGAAAATTTCGTACTTTCGGAGGAAAGTGACATGGTACTTGATATGTGCTACAAAGGTGGGTACCTACTTATGTTAAAAGAAAAAAAAAACCATACTTATTTACTTATCTCTTTACGGTTTACCCTTGACACACCTGTCTACCAATGGGTAATACAATTTGTCAAGAATTGATTACTTTATAAAGATGCAGTAGTATTTCTTTTCTACGGGGTGTTCCAGAATGGTGTGTTCATATAAGGGTGATGATGTTGGGTAGATGATATACAATATAGAAAAAAATTCAAACATAAAAATGTGTTTTTCTTTTTAAAATACGAAGAAATTATTTTTCAAGCACTTTCTGAAACACCCTGTATTATTTCCCATAGGTAGTACCTACTATGATTTCGCTGTTAGTTTGATTTAGAATATTTTTTCTAAGCTTATATTCAAGTAAACCGTTCCTATTGTATTATATTATTAATTTTTACACTTGTGGCCGCGGGAATAAAGCTTGTTGCGAGAAGCACAACACCAGTCGATGTGGCGGTGCTTCGGGGAGGCCCATGCCCAGCAGTGGACGTCTTGCGGCTAAATGATCACGTTATAGATATTTTCATGACATGCATGACTCATGACGACAGTAATTTGCGTCGTTCTACGAGTTTTTATGATTTATTAGCAAAAATCAAATCACATCTTTGCACCTAATAAATTTTGATAGTATAAGAAGAAACACGCATCAGTTCAAAAAAATCTCATAAAACGATATTAAAGATTATTCACAGTAATTTGGCCGAAACGTTAGGCGCGAACAAATTTTTCTCGCTAAATTAGATAAACATTAGTGTTTTATAGGCCATAATATCTAACTGATGTGTTGGAGTGGTTGGAGTGCCAGGGGTTAGTGAATGAGAGCTAGAAGGTGAGACGCGCGCTCGCGAAATTCGGCAGCCACTTGCGCACGCGCGCACTCGCAGCGCGGCAGGTGTTACACATCCGCGGTCGCATTCATACTTCATTTTTCTGCAATTTAAATTTTTATAAAACTTGAAAAATAATAGCATTAATTGAACTATAAAGTTTAACTTCTAATTCGATTCTTCGTAGCTCGATCATTTATGTATTCTTTAAAGGCGCCTCTTAACTTAAACGATGTTAGAAAGTAAACATGATAAATGCATTCAAAGAAATAAGGGTGATAAATCATTCACGCTGAGAAGTTGCATGTTTCCCCATGCGTAGCGTAACAGTAGCTCCCACCAATCAAATTTCAATTAGGACGGTTGTATCGAGACAGTCGCATGTCAATCAAAGGCCCATATCGATGGCCGTCGTTCGGTAGCTAGCGTGCAGCCGTGTGGGGAGTATGTGAGTGGATGCTGGGCGCGGGCCGCGAGTGCGGCACCCCTGCCACGTGGGTGGGCGCGCTGTGTGGCCGCGCGCTGGGTGGCCGCCGCCGCGCACGCATCACACACGCGCGCCGCACCAACACACGCTCCCGACGCGCAAATAAACACAATAATCAACTAGCGATACTTTACTCCGTCACCGGATAGAGCAATCGCTCGGGGAGATTATTGCAGGAATCACGGCGAGTGACACGCGCCCGCGCCGCGCCCTGCCAGCCTACGACGAGTACGACGACGCAAACTACCCACTTTACGACGCTCCGAGCTGATCCAAGCACGCTAATTTTCTAATCCGCTTACATTCTACGAATAAATTTTCTATTCACAGACATACAAGTGCCTGAAGTCGCGTATAAGGATCGTAAACCTCCTCCAAATCACAAAGTAAACATTCCAGTTTGGTATCACATTTCAAATCGACGATTTGTCTCATTTGTTGTGCTCAAAGTAACAATAAAATCCAGTAGACCACCGACATCTACTGGATTACCAGTATCGATATAAATGGAACTAAACAGAAAAAAATGTCCGTAATCCGTAAGACATACTAACTAATGTATGGTGCTGTCTGTGGAGCTCTATTTGTAAAGACTTAGGTATCCTGTTTTCGAAGTGGAATCGTGGTAAATAAATCAAAGCAGTTATTAAACAAATATTAGTAAAAGCACACTTCACTGGGATGTATTTCTTCAATGGAAAGTTCAAAAACAAAGTAAAGCGTCTACTCATCTTTCCGCAATATAAGTTAATTGGCGCAAAAACTTGACGCCTGTTAGCGCATGCGCGGTCGTTTGATTTATAACTTAATATTCAATCGTAAACGTATTCGAGCTTCAGAATAAGCAGTAAAACCAGCCGATGGCGGGCTAGAAGTAGATTGTAACTACGAGTGCCTAGTTGTAACTAGAACTCGTTTGCCCTAATGATAGCAGTGCCCGTAAAAGGGTAAAGTAAACTGTTATATCGGTCAATCAGTAAAATGTATCCGAGAGCAGCTGCTATGAGTACCTAAGATAAGTTTTTATCACTAGGTGCAGTTCTAGTATCTATGGATACGTTCACTGAATGTTGATAGTCGATTCACTTCTACCCAAGTTTACCCAACACACTTTGAATGAAATTCCTAATCCTTTGCTGCATACGTTTGAAAAATTCCTCTGCTCAACAATGTTCATGTCGTAGCCACTGTTTAAATCAGCCGTTTAATTAACGGCCTAGCCTTTTCTTTGAACGGATACATTAAATCAGCGGCCTAAACGACATCCCGCCTGGGGCATGCTATCCGGGTATTCGGATATCCAAATTAAATTTTAATTATTTATTTTGTCTAAATTTTATTTTGTCAAATTTAGTATATGGACATCAAGTATACTACTATCCGGATAATCCGGATTAAGTATCCGGATACCTTCGTCCACCCTTGGGAGTGGTCCTTAACCAGCAAATTGCTCTAAAGAAGTCATATCGACTACAACAAACATTACGTTGTGGCCACATAGCCGCGATCAGGCCAATGCTGGCCTATGTCGCCATAGTACAGGCTCTGCCTAGTTTGGGATCAGATGGCGGTGTGTTGATTGTCCCAAGATATTATTATTATTATTCATTTGGTGGACGAAGACGGCACACTCGACCACCAGAGATCAACGGTTCCAAAGACTAGCCTGCTCCGATTTCGCTGGCTGCTTGAGAATGCAAATAACTCCTCTTCACTTATACATGTAGCAGGAGGCAGGACTAGCTGCCTCATCAGGTTAATGCGCCTAAGGATATGGGGCTAGAACCATACTATAGCACCTACGCTGGCTATACCGAATGTAGGCATAGCTAGGTCTCTGTCCACTAAAACGGATGGAATGAGTCGCTAGAACTACTAACATGTTCGAACCTCTTATTTTCTTACGTTTTAATTTCTAGCAATTCATTTAATTCACATCCTTGAAATAATTTTGTAAACTATTTCATGAAAACATTGTGACAATGATATGAATTTATTAAAAAATAATATATATTTAGCTAAATCCGGATAGTGTTTTGGTAGTACTGGATTATCCGGATATTATTATGGGCCGGATAATTGCATGCCCTAATCCCGCCAATGCGTCTAATACAACATTTAACGAACAGGCTGCATGGCAGTTGCTTAGGTCGTTCAAAGAATAAATTTTAAATTAAAATAGCGTAACCATGTGAAGAAAATATAAGTCTGACGTAGCCATATCGTAGAATTGACCACTTCATGAAATGTTTACCTCACACCTAACCTCCGATGACGACGGAGCCCCGCAGTGGGGCTCCTATTTCTGTCTGCAGGGTTTAAAATAACTCAACATGAATAGTATATCGAGAGCTAAGTTCGCTCGCTTTGCTCGCTCACTCTACCTCTTGCCACCACATTCGAACCAATCCGATCAATGTCGGGGTGCCCCAAGTTCACTACGTTCCCAAATGGCTTAGCTAGGTTACTAGGTACTTAAGTCATTAAACGATATCGAACCAAATCATTTGCCTAGCTGTTCAATGAAATGAAGGGAAGTCACTTAGGTCGCTGATTCAACGACGCCGTTCAATGAAAAGACATTTGTTGCGACATTCATAACGCTATGAATGTTGTGTTGTTGTGTTGTGTCTACTAAATGAAATTCCTGCTAGCAGAGTACTCCTGAAGGCCAGTTCTTGTACTTATAATGGTATGTGAGGCCCTAGAAGGGATTTTTTTGAAAGGAGGATACCTTACATATTAATAGTACCTTCAACCAGTATGAGCCCTAAATATAGGGGAGAACGCTCAGAAGAAGCCGTCAGATTAGTAAAAAAAAAACGATCATCTGACATATTAGAGCTCGTCACCACCCCCGCCACCCCCACCATGCAAATCGGCAGATTAATATATATTTCGTATCAGAGACATGTTGAAGCATGAAAAATATCAATATCTGACACGCTGGAGTATTTCCATGTTGTTTTTTTTTTACAACTTTGAAACTCTGTAGACGCTTTCCCCACCGCTAAAAGTGAAAACATGAAGAGACAATTTATTCTTCAAATCATCCAATCTACCAAATCTACTAGGTTTCCGCGACGCTCGAGTAAATCCACATTTAGCATCATGGGCTCCCCTACCATAAAGCATTCAAATTCAAGTCGCAATATCATTTCAGCTTCAGTCACAAAATTTGACACAGGTATTTTTGACAGATTGCGACGACGAGACGAATGTGAATGCTCCTTAAAAATACGAAAATTGCCCCTTTGATTAGATTGATCAGTTTTTCACGACAAGATTTTCTTAACTAAATTATCACTCAGCCCACTCCGATCAAATCGACAATCTTGTTCTGGATTTTTTCTTGATTGTTTTCGCAATGCATATTTTCATTTTACAGCTTTGGAATAATCTCTTTCTACTTTCAGATCCCCTCATATCCTAGCAATTCATGCATTTAGTCCGAAATCTGCTTTTGCATCAGTTTTTGTCACACATGGATGATGGATGGATGGATGGATGGATTTTGGCACACTAGCACTTTTTTTCTAAATGTTACGGACAGATTGCATTCATCTTTATTACCCTACATAAATACCTAGTTTCAAGCCCCAGTCTTATGCCAGGCAAGCCACTTCAGAAAAAAACACACAGGGACAAGAGAAAGAAAGGTCTTTGCCGAGCAGGGGGGCAAATACTCCTGTGGGAGGAACCAGTCTTCTGAAACTCCACGTAAAACTCTAAAAAGTATGAACAGAACTACAAGTTTCACTGCCCAATACTGTACGCGTAAAAGTCATCGCCTACGAATCACTTCGTCATACTTAGGTACTCGTTCGCCATTTGTTCAGTACACCCAATTTTTATGTGGCATTGTTCGCAACGGTGTGTTTTATTGGCCAGTAGCCTCCCAGGACGACAGCGGAACAAAGGAGTACCGCTACGTGTGAGTTTTAAACTCGTACCGAATCGCTCGCTAAATGTCGCACGCTCGCTGTTTGAGCTTCGTGCCTCCGCTGATATTGGTTCTTTCGTCAAGCTTCATTAAAGGTAATAAGCGGCGCGCTGTATACATAAGTGTTGTAGGTAGACTTCTGCAGCATACTCAATTTAACACAGAACGTATGAAGTTCAAATAACTTTTCCATTCAACTTTCACTCTCAATTACTTTAATATACGCAGAAGATTATTTACTTGTAAGTACTACAAATATGTTCATAATTTTACGTGATAGCCATGCTTGCGTAAATTCTTAGTCGGTTGCTAAGATAATAAATAAGCATAAAAACGAGCTTTCTGCAAATTATCTTTATTTATTATTTGCACGCTAGTAAATAATCAACATTATTACAGAACAGGCATGCTCCCGATACAGATCTAGCTTATGCGAGGAACTCCCATGACTACGGCGGATACATTCCGATAAAAGTATACCATCTACTACGGCAACGTCGCGAACAATGTTACGCGAGACTTGAATAAATTAACAGTATAATATAAACACGTAATAAAATATCTATATTTATTCAGTGTCAACACGCTTTCCATAAAAACAGACATTGAAATCGTTTCCAAACAATTAATTAGCGATTACACTATTAAAATGCCGTAGACGAGCCGTGCCTCACTAATGACAGACCACCTACGTCCGATTACAAAACTAATAATACAGAGTTAAAAACAGGCACACATAAAAACAATTATGTTTGACCGCATTGCCATAAAAGAGAGTAACATGACCAATCTGAGAGCAATTAAGGAGTCTAATAGCAGGAAAGGATAGTGAGGAACGTGAGCGTCCGCGCCCGCCGCTGCTTAACCATCATGTTTATTCTACGATCCTAGAGATCATAAATATTTACATAGGCTTTCCATTTTTGAAAATAGGTTTCAATTTTATAGGGCCATTAGGTTTCCTTTAGAGTCCAGTAAGTCAAATGATTTGCGACCTAGTTTAGATTTGGGTTCAAAAGAACCTAAAACAATACCCAATTATTCCAACCTACCTTTGACACTAAAACGGACTGTTGTGGAGCAGGGCTACAACATGCTACGAGCTTACGTAGCAAGTGCCTCGTCGTGGCTTTTGTTACTACTAAAAGTAATCTAACCAGTATTGAGGCTTTAAGTATTTCTTAAATCTCAGGAACATCCCAACCTACGTGCACATACTTAATGAGATTATAAACGGAATTATCTTTCAAATGTTCAATGCATGACATTTGAATGGTCGCAAATTGCTGCTAGCTGTGTGCTCACAGCACCACAATGCTGCAGCCGGCTCACAATGCAGTTGCATCAGCGTCGTGGGTGGCCGGCGGCTCGCGGCTGTCACTCAGCGCGCAGTAATCAATTTGTTCGGAGCTTGCACCGCGGAGCTCCCCGACACTCGCGACGCGCACCATACACGCGCTTTTCGTCACGCATCCTGTACGCATTTGTCTATTAATATGTTTCTAAGACGAGCCGTGAGAGAATAGCAGCACAAAAAGTTGACACATAATTAAGGTTGAAAAGCCCCTATAGAACTCGATTTTACATAATACCTAGATGTTGCTTGATGAGCTTTTAGAGCTTATTTATGTTTCTGAAGTCTAGCTTCAAATTCAAACAATAACAAATTGTGACCTATGATGTTCATTATAATTACTAAAATATCATTTAAGATTTGTTATGGTCAGTCATCTACCCATCTACATTATGAACCGCTCGGATCTCCTAATTTATATTATAATTTAATGCAGAATATAATCATAAAATAGGAGCAACGTCCGGATCATATTTACCGAGGACCACCCACGTGGAATAGTTTGCGGCTAACTTATGGTCAAGTTTTGCAAACAATGCCATTCCTAGTGTAGAATGACTCAATTAGCAGAACGCACGAGATAAGGCCGGCTACACAATGGGCTGTAAATTGCCGTGGGTAGAGCTGTCTAGCTGGTGGGACCACTCGATTATGATCCTAAAAGGAAAAAGATGTTTAAATAGCGACAAAAAGTTGAAACTTTGTACAAACTATCTCACGATAAACCAAATAGTGACATTACAAAAATGGAAAGTAAACAGTATAATCAATCATTAACGGATAATTGTGGCGGCGCAGGTCAGCTCTGAGAAAAACTGAAAGTTAAAGAAAGGGCAGGATGTCGTCCGTTCCCAGATGATTTTTTATATTTTATCGTTGCTTAGTCAAGGTGGCATTCGGCGGCTGAACAAACTTAGCTTGGAGCGCAACATCGATAATTCTCTCTTCAATCTTCGCTACATCTCATCGACTGTTTCCACTGTCTCAATAGTTATAAACTTGACGCAATGTGTTCGAAGAATTGTCAAACGCAAAACCAGTTTTATCACAATTTAGGTCGAATTTTCAGTTTTAGCGAGATTTTTATTTATGGCTATCCTTTTCTATTATTGTGTGTTATGGTTTAAATGTTTTCTACATAGGTATATAATAGTTAGCAATGCAGTGCAGTGCTGCTTGATGACATCTACAGTACCCTGTCATGTGGCTGGCTAAAACAAATCACAAGTTTAACGCCATCGATAGGAAAAAGAGTGTTTTCAAATGGAAACAAACATAGTGTGACAGCAAGTCAAGAGGATAAGCGTACTTCCTGCGTAAGTCCAGTGAGCGGCGCGGGCGCAGCGATCTGAGCGCGATTATTTACATTAATCCGTCGCGCTGTCACCGCCCGGCCGCCCCGACAGCTGATGATGAGCCGAGATCGCTACTGAATGCTGATTCCTCAAGATTTCATTTATATTTATGTAAATTCTGAGGGTAGATCTAAAAGGCTGACTGTAACTGCATAAGCCGGTGTTGCCAGACGCATAGATTAATATACAGTACGTCCTGAATTTCAAAGTAGACTGGTTGTAAATTCATCATAGACGATTGTTCTTTTGTCTATCCTCTCATAGTTTTACAAGTCTTTTTACGTAGTCTTTGTATCAATGCCCATCATATTATTTGTGGAGACACAGACTTTTCCCATTTTCCGATCGTGGACAAAATTCACACAAAAGTATGAATGTCTTACTGAAAGACTTGGCATTTTGACGACACGGTTGGCGCAGTGGTTGAGCGATTGGCTGGTGCGCTACGTGTCGCGGGTTCGATTCCCGCACGGTTCAAATATTTGTATGGCCTACAGATAGTTGTACTGGGTCTGGCTGTTTTTGTATGTGAGATTGTATGTTTGTAAACGCACCCACGATACAGGAGAAATTCCTAGTGTGGGGCAATGTTTAAAAAAAAAAAAATTTGGATAGTCTATAAAACACAGTGTGTCAATTTAAAACTTATTCAGTTACTTTCGTCATAGTGTCACTGAAATACACTATACCTACTTAATTCATTCGAATTCAGCAGCAGCAGCCAGCACCCACGGTTTTACATAACATCTATTTAACTTGGGGCGACACAAAAATTTCGCATCATTTTTTGTAGCGTAGCTCGGTGAGTCGTAATCGTTAGTTGTGAGAAATTGAACCAACAGTGTGTCTCAAGAACTATTAGCACAGAGTCGTCGGGCGTCGGCGGTGACCGCTGTTGTTTGCGGGCCCGGTTAGCGGCTGCTTGTTACCTCCAGAGCCACAGGATAAACAATAACAGGCGACGCTGTCGGACCAATTGCCCGACACTGTCGCTTTGTTGCGAGTCGTTGTACCTACCCATAGATAACGACCACAATGAGACATACTTGGTCTCTTGAGATCTTAAGTACCTACTTCAGAAAAAATCTGCTTATAGTAATCGCCATTGTTGAAATTTCTTGAGAAAGATTATATCGAATATTACGTCGGAATAACCAAATCAATTTGTATAGTGATAAAGTATGTTATTTGTTCAGTTAATTGTCTAAACATCGCCACTAACATTAACAGTTATCTCATTATCATGTACGTAGCATGTTATTGCCTCGCTAACATTACAAATTAAATAAACAATCTGTTTAATTACGAACAATATCATTAAGTAAACTGAACGTGTTAAACAAACCGTGGCATACCTACACCTGCATAATAATGAGTACAAGTGCGACACGCAATTTCGTAATATGTCAAGGGTGGGTGAGCAGTATGCTCGTCTAGTTTTTTCCCCGTCTCGTTGTTAACCTACCCCGATGTATTGTGTGAGTAAGCCGAGCTGTGTGTACTCAGGACGGAGCACAGTAGCTGTTTGTGCTACCTGTGCTACGCTCTACCTGCGCCTGCGCCACACAATCCTTATCATTCTATAAAATACAACAAAATCCAACAGCAAATACTCTAGGAAGGATTTTGAAATCAAACAAACGGAATGCAATAAAAACACCATTTTGAAGATCACGGAACGAACGAGTGGGTAGACTTAGTTCCATTCTATTTTAAATTAATCCTTCTCAAGTTTAACGTTTACTTGACCACAACTTTATGTCGGAGAGGAACCAAAACATAAATCTTACCAAGAGACGTGTTTAAAGCGAAAAAAGTAACACATGTCCAAGCCATGTTTTAGAGGGACTAATTTCCTTTGGGGATTTAATTTTTTTCTTTTGTTTTTGAGAGGAAACAAGAGCGAGATACCACCCACGACGATTTACGAAGGCTTCGCATGGATGGGAGTGATATAGTCAAATAAAAGCATTACTGTTAACACTGTTGTTTCTGAACGACACTGAGTAAGACGGATATTACGAGCAGAGTCAGTAAAAGCTTGTGAACGTGTGGTACAGACAGGTGCCTAAGTGAACAGGGAATTACAATAAAATTAAACCAAAAGTTGACGGTAGCTTAAAGAATATGTGAAGTAGTTAATTTAAAAATGGCTGTTGCTAATTATACTTTTATGTCACCGTGTTTTTACCCATATTTGTAAAAATCAATATCTTGTCTTATCTTACCTGCTAAATTATTGTTAAGCTGGGTACTGACCGGTGTTATGGGGCGTTATGTAACATGTTACAAAACGAGCATTCGTGCAGTTAGTACGTGGAAACGAACATGCGAGCATCACGAGCATGTTACACGGATTTTAGGACACGGCGTATCGTAACATGCTCGCTTCGAATGGTACATTACGGCCCGTAAAACTGGTCAGTACTACCCACCTTTACCGGTAGCAGCTTTGTGTGTTAGCTACATTTTTTTTTTTTTTGATAGGAAATCATCAAATGACTCCTTCCGTTCCGAGTGGAGCGGGACGGAGTGTCAGACTCTTACGGACTAAAACCCATTCGTGCTCCTCATAGTGCCCTTTGCACTCCAGGGCCGCGGTAACTTTTCGGACAAAATCCGCAACCCTGGCAGGCTTTGGCCCTAATGGGCCCCGTCTACTATGCTGACATCTCTTTGAGGCGCGCGTGGAACGCAACGCGACGACCTCGACCCGGGCCTGGCTTTGATCGGACGGTGAGCCACCCAACGCTCTCCGTCCGCAGGCCCGCGCCTAC
This sequence comes from Melanchra persicariae, assembly GCA_947386135.1. Classification (NCBI taxonomy): domain Eukaryota; kingdom Metazoa; phylum Arthropoda; class Insecta; order Lepidoptera; family Noctuidae; genus Melanchra; species Melanchra persicariae. Next base: position 7,525,250 of record OX376644.1, on the reverse strand, counting down.
GGTGGCCGGGAATCGCCCTGCGACTCCCGACGCGTCTTCTTATGTTGCGGCGGCTGGAGCGTGAGGGTTGTCTTTCCCTCACGCGGTCCACCTCCTCCTTCATTAGCATTACCTACTGCTTCGCAGAAGGAGGTGACGGCTTCCCATGCCTCCTCGCTCCGGACCATGGATTGAATCAGGGCCGGACGCGAGAAGTCGCCGCCGCCGATCGCATCGACGAGGACACGGCGGTGCCTCACCCAAGCAGGGCAGACCTCCACCGTAGTCCGCTAGATCTACCAACTCAATCTATTCTGAAAGTGGTCAAGATTGCTAAGACAGAAGGGTCTGAATTTCGTGTAGAAGTGTCTGGCAAGTTTTCAAACCTAAAAGACAGTCGTTCTCCGATTGGCCAGTTATTGCCACCAGTGAAACAACCTACCTAAAAGAGCTATCCGTAGCAGATTTTACGTCGAGTGTACCAAGTGACACGCAACTTTACGATAAGGGTAGAGAGGCAAGTTGTGTTGTGTGTGACAGTACCTCACCCACACGCTCTACCGTTGTTTTGCCATCTACACCCTCTAAACCTTTACGACAACGTATGAATGAAGGTATGAATCAAGTTCACACTTTCAATAATATAAAATAATACAATCGGATAGCCTACGAAAACAACATAATTATACGATCTACGACATTACATAGCAAACAACGGCTACACGATTTTTCAAACAAGATCCCCCTTAATTTATCATCGACACTAAGTAATTAATAAAATATTTTATTTAAGGTATGATTCGGCTATGCTCTTAATCAAAAATTCCAGAGGTTTGACCGTATAACACGAGCTTGCGACCGCGATCCCCTTTGACCAGACAGACATCGTGAAATATGACGGTCGCCACACCACCTTGCGAAAAATAAAACACTTTATAACAACCACATTTTTTTTAAAAACTTCGCTATATATAATATAGCCTATATTCAAATAACCTACCGCAAAAGCACGAGTTAAGGCACATACCTCATTTTATTATTCGGGTAAATTAAGTTCTTACGACCTCATAATAATGAATCGTCTTTAGATTTATACAGGTCTTATTTACGATGACACGTTATTTTTATTGATCCCAGAAGTGGATATTATGATGTGATTATCAGTTTTTATAATCATTTGTTACGTCACAGTGAGCATGCAAAGAAATAAAAAACCTGAATATCATTTCGGACGCTTCACGAGCTGAAAATACGAATGTACATACGGTGAAAATAAAATGAATGAGCTGACATTCATCTCGGATTTCGTTATTCTTGTGTCTGTTGGTATCGTTTAGAATAAACAGATAGATAGACAGCCGCTATGTTTAGGAGTGGTTGTGAATCGCGCTGGGTGGTCCGAGCGCGGCGCGGGCCGCGAGCTCTGGCGGGCCGTCAGAATAAGGCCGAGATTTGTACGATATCGCGCGCTCCAATGAAATTGAAATATATAGCGAGTTGGGATTTATCTCGCGTCACATCGAATCTAGTGCACCGGTGCGCCTAGATAATATGTCACCTCGGAACATTTACCAGCCATATCTCCGCCGCCATTACGGACCGGTGCGAACAACCAACAAGCCGTGACGAAATCGTATAAGATTACAATTTAGATTTAATTTTATGTCCAACAGCTACTTTATAGCCGGTAGAATTGCCATTAAAATAAATTTAATGTTTGTCAAGCGTTAGGCAATTTCCAAATAAACGGTATTTAGACCTACTTTACTGTGTTGCAAAAGGTATAAGATATGGAATCGATTGCCACTCGTTTTCAGTTTATGATCGTTACTCCCACACAAAATTGCTTATTCATACCAAATTAGTTGGTACTAAACAAATGCCGCCGCCATTCAGGCTTTTTAATTATTTACCATAAACAGAAAAGCCCAGGTGATAATAAAATTAACGTTTTGCTTTACGACATGTTACACATAGCTGGTGGTTGAATGCCTGTACCTTTATTAAGTTCAATCAGATGCATTTATTTAATACATTCAGATAGCTGCGTGTCAATAAGCAATACAAATTGTTCACAAGGTGTCTCTCTTCGGTGGGACCGAAGTGGCTATAACAATTTCATACTCATGGAATTTTACAAAATTTAAATCATGGCAGTAATTTCTAGACATTTTCAGGAGACCACATACCTACTGAAAATGCCTAAAACTTATTATACATATACCTATATATTTTGTACTTAGAGCAATATCAAACTAGCTCCCAAAATTTTACAATGTATCAATGGCTACAAGAAAGCAGATTATAATATATAATTACGAAGTTATGTTAAACAATACGCATCAAACTCAATAAACATTTCCTGGAACGTTCAAAACGGTCATAGTCCTTCGAGGCCTTCATATGCAAGCCGAAGAGTTCCGCATGCGTAATTATAGGCTCCAGAGGTTTACGAGCTTCTAGCCCAAGTGGCTTCGGAGGAGCTCGGAGGGATTCTGCCTGAGCCTGACCTTCCGAGAAGTGTACCAGTTGGCACAGAGTCGCGACCACCCGCGACGTATTGTTGTGCTGTCACCTTTTGTACGACACTTGACGCTATTATTTCACTGAACAACAATCATAAGCCGTCTCATCTTCTTATTTGTTAAGAGATTTGCTCTTGACGTTTTATGGTACATGGATTTCCTGGTTTTATATTTAATACTCTTAAAGCTACTTACGGAGTTATAGTTAATTGCTTATTGCGTCTATATGGGCTTTTACATAAACGTTTTTTAAGCAGGAATTCACACTTGCCTTTCAGCTCCACCCATCGGCGGTTATAACCGTGGCTTTATACCACGGTAGGAACCACTAAATAGAAATGAAGGTGTTGCTCTACATTTTGTCAGTTACAAGTTTACAACATGTCGTAAAGTGTATTCCATCTTAGATTAAACATATGCTACTACTCGTGCGAGTTTACAAATGACGTTTTGAGGTTCAGTTACTTATTCGATTTCGATGAAAATAGTATAAACGCAACTGAAAGAGCGGTTACGCACTGCATCCGATCGATCCGACTTGTAGCGGCATCAATCAATGCCGCCACAAAAATCCAACGTAGCAAAATCTACATCGCAACAAAAAGAACCGCAACGCCATCTATCCCGCCAGCTGCGAACTAACTGAACAAAATTCTGCATCGCGGTATCAGTTTTCCGTGCAATTTGAACATGTATCCATTCTATCATCAATCGATGGCATCGATCGACGATCAATCGATGGGCATGGTAACACCCTTAAATATGCCAAAGATGGCCCATTAATAGTTTGGATTTGGATCACAGGTCCGAGTTTTTCGACTCTAGATCCGTATTTTCACGAATTCGGATGCAGTGCGTAAAGCAATATCCGAATTCGGTCCGAGATAAAAACGTATTTTCACGGATTCGGATCGGAAGCAGTGCATAACCGCTCTAACACTGATGTTAACGCATTTATATTGTTTCCATAGAAATCGAATTGTTCAATTTAAATTAAAACGTCAACACGTCATCGTGTCATGTGACAAAATGTGTCGACTGTGTCGAGCCAGGTGTCAAGTTAGCTCGCACGAGTAGTGCAAGTAATCTAGTGGCGGTTTCTACTACCTACTAGTAGTAGAAACCGCCAAAAGTACTTATTGCCACAGTGCCACAGTACCTAGGTACTGTGGCACTGTGTCAGTAAGTACTTTTAGCGCGAGAGAACCGGCCTAACGCTGCCGCTAACACGAAAACGTGTTAATTTGAAAGTCAAAAATGTTTTGATTTCTTATTCAGCTCCCGAATAACTTTGTAACTTTCCATGGTTGCAGTTTGTGTGAAGTGAACAATGTTGCAAATTAAATGGGCGTCCGTCGAATTCGCGCGACAATCGGCACGGACACACACGCGTGACCTGCCTGCCGAGTGCCGGTGTTGCTCGGCCTTTATGAGGGCTATCCATCTTTGAAAGTCGTTGAGGTTAATCCCAGAGTGCAGCGAACACTAACAATGTAATGCCGTATAACCACAACACCAGTTTTGAGAACACATTGTATTGTCGAATTTGAAGAGCGTTTGACGCGAGTTACTGATTCTTTGACGTTTTCATTTATGGCGGTGGTGGCCCAACGTTCTTGGCCTCGTCATGCAGAAAATATTCCAGCATTTACACCTCACCCTTATTTGTGTCATTAGTAAAATACCTACCTACAATAATTAAGAGATATGATCCATACCTACATTATTGCATAAGTGGTTGCACGATGTATTCAGACTATTGAGTATTATATGGAGCGGTAATTTAATTCACATTAAGTACGAGTCGGTTGACGGACAGTCGTTTAATCTTTTCATTGGCAGAGAATGAACCGAGCGCGGTGGCCCGAGGTGACTCACGCCACCGACTGTCAGCTCAATCCTTCATCTTCAACAACTGTACGACAAAGACTGATGCAGACATAGACGCATTAGGGCTGCTACGACTTGTAGATCACCTTTTCATGACGATTAACTGATCAACTTTGGCGCTTGTTTGCAGATAGTCGTGGACATAATTATAAGAAAGCAAAAGATAAAAATTTACCGTTCCAAATTTAGGTCCACCTATATTCTGAAAATAAAACTCCCACGAAAAAATAAAAAAAAGTATCAATTCTATTATTTCTCTCTACAACCTACGCTTTCGATCAAGATCTTTACGCTTATAAGGGAGAGATACTCAGGACTTATACGGCCAAATAGCATGTCTAAATACAGTTTCGAAATCAAAACATTAATGTAGTTTATAGTTTTTGTGTGTAGCTACCGCACACGCGCGCGCGGCTCTGGCTCGCAAACCTCATTCATCAGGCCTGATTGATTGCAACTGTCAAAACGGTAATGGCGGCGAGTACTGCCATATTGGTCCCGATGAATGCACCTAAGCCAATATTAATGCTCGTTATTGATGGGCCACCGCCAAGTTCACGGTTACTTATTAGATGTGTAATTTATTAAACATTATGGATACGTGTTTAGAAAGAGGGAAATGAGCTGGCTGTAAAATCTTGTTAACGAGGGTAGGTGCAGACGATTCCTGGGACACGACTCACTGTTTTGTTTATATTCTGGTATCTAACAACTTAGGTTACTGTTTCCTGGGGGTTCAACTTACTTTATTGATATCAAATATTTGGTCTCCGGTTTCCAGGTCATTATTTTAAGTATCTAATCTCAATTAAGGTATTATTATCTAAGATTGTCCTAAATAATATTGGCATCGTCTTCCACCCATAAAGCTATAGATATCCTTATTTCTTATGCAGCGTATGTATGGTTAAAACTTAATATTTTTTACAATAATCTGTCGTCGTCGGTCCTGAAATTTCACCGTAACATATTCGCTACGTGAAGGTTGTACTTTCTCACTAACTTTCCGGATGCACTTAACTAACAAGGCCGCTCAATCCCATGTAAAGGCAACTGCATTTGTCATACTTTCTTGGAATTCAATCGAAATTGTTTTCTAATTATTTGCAACCTAAATACTAATTCCAAGGTATGCCTATCTGACTAGTATTTGTTAGCAGGATTCCGTACAACCGCATTTGGGTCTCACCTGCACTTAAAGAGATGCGATGTTGGCAGTCACGTAAACTGATTGCGGCAATCAATCTTTAATTGAATTCGTATCGGCCGTTCGATCTCCGAGAATTCCTATGTGTTCCCCGTCATTCATCGGTACAACATGACGAATTGGACAAACTTCAATAAATATGTTGTGTACGGCGGGCATCAATCTTGCAGGTTTAAAAAGGTGCCATTCAATGTTCCGGTGATATAAATTACGACGATCAATAAAGTGGCGTGCGTCAATCAAGGCATTGTGCACGCCATAGGTAGCCAAGAGTTGTAAAATTGATATTAGGGGTCCGTGGCTGTGGTGACGTGTTCGAGGCCGGTGGTCGCGGCGTCACTGGCGTCACTCGCGTCACGTCGCGGACGCGGTCGCGGTCGCCAGCACTACGCGCCAGTTATCAAGATAATCTTTCTCTAGCGCTGCGCTATGACACTGATGGCAGTGTTGTGTACGTGCTCTCTACTCTGATACTCATCTACTTTTCGTATTTCTTATCAGCCATGCCATTACATGGATAGATATTGTGTTACACTCAGATGGATGCTCGGAACAGATTTAACAGTTGAAAAAAAATTAAGGATCAGAATTCGGAAAAAGAAAATTGGTGTTTCAAGATTCAGATAACTTTAATCAATAGGTACTTACTAAAATATAAAGTCCCAAATTTGACACGACTGAATAGTTTTGTACAAGACCGGCGCGCGGCGGCACCGCGCTATAGCCGATAGATACAGCTCGCGTCAAATAACTGTGCCCCTCTGAAGCTGGCTACGACTGGCTGCGTAGTAGTCAAAATTACGAACAAAACTGCAACTGCGCATGCGCAAGAGACATGGGGACGGGGATTATGGCGGCGCGATTTTATATCTCAGTCACGTTCGATGCATGCTTGCGTCCCACTTGCTCCCGTCTACGTGACTGCACCTACGCGATCTTTGCAAATGGCTAACTTCAGAGGGGCAAAGTTATTTGACTCGAGCTGTACATTGCTGTGTCCATTTAATCTTTTTGGACATTTACAAAATTCAATAAAATAAAATATTACTCTTTTACACAATCCCGTACCTAATCTAGAAGAGCTACAGTGTATAAATTCGACACAATATGTTTTTCATTTTATTTTATTTACATGTAACAACATTGCACTAACATTTTATCTATTGAACCTCAACACGCCCTACGCTCCATTCATTAAAATAAAATACCAATTTAGATGAAATGAGTTACTTGACATAAATAAATAATTTAATGTGAATAAAAGTTGAGTACAATAAAAGACATAAGATATGCTTCTTTAACACATTAAGAACTCGAGAAAATAACTAACGGTAACATTTATTTACAAAAACACAACCACTTCGCACAGTTTCAAATACATACAAAGTATTTTCAGATATTCTATTATCACAAGAAATGCGATTTATAAGTGGTAAATGAACTACTACAGTAGGGAAATAAACGAACAACATACCTCCAAATATTTAGTAGAGAACTACGTAAATATGCGGTCTTTATGATTGTACCTGAAAATAAAAAACACGGGATAAGTTCGACCAATTTATCTTTGACAAGCAGATTATCATTCAGCCAAAAGTCCTCGACTGCTGGAAATAGGCCTTAAATATGCATCCTTACAATTACCGAGAGCTTTCCGTAACCAGTGCATTTCCGTAACCTAATAGTGGCAATCGTAAAGGCTAATAAAGTAAAACCCCGTTACACAAAATAAATTAAAAGCAAGTCAAGAAATACGATTGGCTGTTGAAAATTCATAGAGCCAATCACAGCAGGAAACGCGAATTAATTTTCGTTCTAGAAACTCTTGCTCCTCGTTTTGAGATTGAAATATTAGAACTGTCAACTTTTTGTGCTACCCTACGTCTCCAACATACAATATGGGGAGTTGATGTACAGGGCGAGACAAAGCGACAGTTGCACTGAATATGATTCATAAATCGCCTAACACTTGTATGATTTTGCCCACGACTTCGTACGCGCATATCAAGTATGAAATATACTTTACGACCTATTCTCATACCTAATAATTTTACATAAAAAATTTCATAACAATCGGTCGAGCCGTTTCGGAGGAGTGCGTAATGTACTGAACAGTTGATTTTTTTGCGATTTTGAGCTTAGTCCCATAGTAAAAGTTGTTTATAATGATGAGTACAATGACCCCTTAAGATATACTTATTGTGTTACACGTTGTATCGGTAGATTAAATTATTTTAATATTACTCACTCTAGCTAAGTTCAAAGCCGGCGCCGGCCTGTATGGCGTACAGCAGCTTCTCTGTGAGCTGCTCCTCCGTGTGGAACTCGGGCAGCTTCAGCAGGTTCATGCACGTGGACGAGGACGGCAGGCGGTCCGACGCGCCCGCGGACTGGATGCAGAACGGAGGTTGCAGGTCCTACGACAAGAAACATGTTTTGGACTACGCGAAGACTTAAATCTACACTTTATTCAACTACTACTACAGCTATGAACTAAATCTTAACTATATTAAATCGTTTGTCTTGACTGACTATCAACGCACAGCCAAAACTTCTAACTCAGCCAAGAAAAAAAAATTCAAAAAATTAAACCGACCTTTATTTAATTAATCTAAAAAGGGAGAAACAAAAGTTGAATCTAATAAAAATCTAAAGTTAATATGCCAACTATTTTTGGGGGTTGGCCAGCTTTAATATTTTGGAATAAACGTTATCAGGAAAATGTAAAAAAAAATACCGTCCCGCCCCTTATCTCCTAAGTTTGCATAGAGGAAAAATAAAACGATGTCTCTAAATAGCACACTTTTTCAGAAATCATCAAGGAACCCTCGGTGCGCGAGTTCGACTCGCTCTTGACCGGTTTTTTATTTTTATCTGTCCAAGATGTCCATTTTGAGTACGACGTATGCACATATGATTCGTCCATGAAGACAATATTTGTGCCACTGGCCATCATCCTATGAATTTCTCGGAGATACTTAAGCCTTTTAAGGCGAAAATCGTGCTTTTCAATTAGTATTTGACGATTGCTTTCTGTTTTTTTATTTCGAAAACCAATATCTTTCAAAATTTTTCTTAATGTCTCCAGACAGTCTCCAATCATTTGTTCAGGGGTATTCAGGGGTACATTTGTTCCTATAACTGTTCAGCTCGAGCTCCTAGGCATGGAGTCTCCCAGGGCATCCTAAATAGAGTGAAGCGATACTTCCCGCCTGGACAGCTTTTTACCTTTTACAAGGCACGAGTCCAATCCTGCATGGAGTATTACAGCCGTCTTTGGGATGGCTCAGCTAAATACAAACTTGCTGCGCTTGACTTGGTGGAACGCAGAGCTAAAAGGCTCATTGGCGACGTAAATCTAGGGGATGCCAAGCTTCACAGCTTACTATTTACCCAGAAAAATTCCTGGAAATTTACCCATGAAATTTCGCGGTATTTTACCAAAATTAAATTTATCCGGGAATTTACCGGGTAGAATCCCATCTCTAGACACAATAGTCAAAATCGTCCAAATTTAAACGAAATTGATTTTTTTTTACTCGTTTTGGTGATGGAAAGGGAGCCGATTTATCTTTTCTTTATCATTTTCTTTTACAATATTGTTTACAGTTCCGAATAAACACCATAAAACTTCAGTAACACTTTTTGACAACAATCATTGCTATCTTTCTTGATTCCGTCGGCTTCTTGTAAAAAGTGCAAAGGGCAACTAATAGAAATTCGACGACTAACGAAACAAGAAATTTGTCGAGGGACATTAAGAAAATATTTGTACTGTACACTTATGAAATTTGGCACACATGTTTAGAAGTTGATAAAGACTAAAATATACAAAAACTGCAATTCTGGTAATATTATACATAGTACATATAGGTTTTAATTGATAACCTCCTTTTTATGAAGTCGGTTAGCAAGTAAAGAAAGCTTAAAGGAATTAGGTTTATTTATAACGTAAGCATCCGTTATGAAAGGATTTTTTTTTTAAATTTTATAAGGAGGGGGAACTTTTATGTAAGTTAAGTCTTATACTTTGAAGCCGACATCTACGATGACGAAGTCGTAAGCATCAGCTAGTAAGATCGAAAATATTAAATAGACTGCCTAGTTCGATAAAAGCGTTTTCTAAAAGCTGAACAAAGAGGTCAAGGCTCTATGAAAAGCAAGTAGTCAAAGGTGTAAGCAAAGCAAAGCATATCAGCCACATCACAAACAGGTTTGAGTTGACAGTGACTCTTCTTGACTTGAATTTTGAAATATGATCAAGTAATTATCGCAACCGTAGGTAAACTGGGAAGAGGAATGGGCTGATAAGAAGAGAAGAAAAAAAGGTTTGTACTAATTGTGATTTTTAAACAAAAAATTAGGTTTTCAAAAAAGAAGCAGTTATAAAAACCATCATCTTCTACCCCCTTTCCCAGGTTGTTTGGGGTCGGCGCAACACGTTTTTTCTTCTATTCTGTGCTGTCCGTCAAGCTATCAACCACTCCAATTCCTCAGCTAGTAACGCCCTACCTTGAATCCAAGTAATGGTGGTCTGGAACAGCTGGTGACGAACTTGAGCAGCTGTCGTCTCTGGTCGTCTGTGAAGTTCGCCAGCACTCGCCAGAAACATAGTACCGTTGGGTGCTGCGCTGAGAATCCACCTGTGGGACCAAGGATAGATGAGCACAACCTCGATGATAATTAATTAAGTTTTTTGACAAGTGACCAATTTTATTTTTTAAAGTTGTGCAAAGAACATTCGAAAATATAATCACACCTGTTTGTTTACTCTGGCTTCGAAGGTGGATTATATGGGAAGAATAGTGGTAGAGAACACAGACAGGCCGCAAGGCAGGGAGTTTCCAGGGGAACCTCATTTGGCTTTGTGTCATCGCACTAAAAGAGAGCATTTTTCTTTTTTTTTTCTATGGAATTACCAATGAAAATAATCTCTATCAGGAGGACAAGCCCCTTATCCCCTTAATCCATCGGGTGCAGGGTAGTCACGTTTTAAGGGGCTTGCCAATACGTTAATATACGAAATAGTATGAATACCTGAGGGGCAATTGACTTATTTGTATTAATATGCCCATGATCCTACAGGTGCCTCGGAATCGCAAACTGTCAAAAATACCTCTTATTTCCCTACATGCTGTCAAGTTTATGACATTGCCATATATTTTTTGGATGTGAAATCAAATGAAATCTCGCTCTGGGTGGAGCGGGAGGGAGTGTCAGACTCTTACTGACTAAAACCCACCCGTGTTCCTTCGGAATGCCCTTTACGTTCCAGGGCCGCGGTAAAGCTTCGAAAAATACCGCAACCCTGGCAGGCACTGGCTCTAACAGGCCCCATCCATTATGCTGACATATCTTTGAGGAGCGCGCGGCGCCATCGAGCCGGACCTGCTCCTTATCGGACGACAAGCAACCGCGAGCCCTCGCGGATCATGGATCGAACCAACACGAGAGAATGCCGCTACGAGAACATGCGCAGCCACTCCGCGCTCACCACCGACACCAGGCCGCGCTTGAACATTACTATACTGACCAGCATACTGCGTGTATCTCCTGAGGTCGTCGATGTCGATGGGCACCTCTGCGCCGGAGATGAGCAGCTGCAGCTCGCGGCACGAGAACATGCGCAGCCACTCCGCGCTCACCACCGACACCAGGCCGCGCTTGAACATTACTATACTGACCAGCATACTGCGTGTATCTCCTGAGGTCGTCGATGTCGATGGGCACCTCTGCGCCGGAGATGAGCAGCTGCAGCTCGCGGCACGAGAACATGCGCAGCCACTCCGCGCTCACCACCGACACCAGGCCGCGCTTGAACATTACTATACTGACCAGCATACTGCGTGTATCTCCTGAGGTCGTCGATGTCGATGGGCACCTCTGCGCCGGAGATGAGCAGCTGCAGCTCGCGGCACGAGAACATGCGCAGCCACTCCGCGCTCACCACCGACACCAGGCCGCGCTTGAACGCGTTACACTGAGACCTTATTTGTCTGTTGAAAAGGTGTAGGATATTATTGATTTTTTATTTAAAACTAATATTATAAAGAGGAAAGATTTGTTTGTTTGTTTGTTTGTTTGAAATGAATAGGCTCCGAAACTACTGGACCGATTTGAAAAATTCTTTCACCAGTAGAATCGTACATTATCGGTGATGGACATAGGCTTTAGAATATTTTCAAAAAAGTTAGGGATCCGTATGAAAACTTCAATAATGTAACCCAAGGTGTGAGAAAAAATCCTTATATCGCGTACGCTGCGGAATCTATTATTTATATTAGAGCAAAGTGATGTACTACAGTTTTATAGAAGTCATCAATATCTACAAAAAAGTCCGCGATACCATATGTCTAACTATTATGGATAAGTCACCATGACCGCTTTTTGTTCATATTATTCAAGCAAATCCAATGGTGAAATAAAAAATGGTGATTTTAGTATCATGATATTAATCCTTATCCATTTAAATGGTTTGATAATTAAGGTTGATTATTTCTGTGTAAATTACACTTTAAATTATTCAAATCGGACCTTTCGTTTAAAAGTTACGACGGTAATAAACATGCTCGGAGTAAGAAAAATGTCGCGGCTTGAGCGAACTGGGGAGAATCGTATCAATGCTTGGTCCGATGAAGTTGAAACACTACGGCATTTAAATGTTTTCGATTAAACAATAAGAATAACAAATGTTTGGATTTTTCGAAAATAAACTACATACATAATAAGGAGTGAAACAGGGGTGATTAAGATTTTAGGGGAGAACATAATTGCTTGCTTCAATTTACGTCGGAATGCTATGAACAAACTAAAAGCGGGATAATTGAAACAGATGTACCTAACAATTTTTGCATAATCAAACCCTGACGGGTTGAACGGGGTGAACAGTTGCGCTGAACCTGGCCTCGAGACAAGTGAGATTCTGTCAACGGTGGCGAGGAATACGAAAATCGTTGTGCTTAATTTTCCAAAACTAACCTTTTATAGGGGGCGTTGAAGTTTGTGGAGTACCTACTAAATCCGCGCGGACGAAGTCGCGGGCGAAGTGCTAGTATAAAATGCTAGTACAGTTCTCGTCAAATAACTTTGCCCCTCTGAAGTTAGCCATTTGCAAAGATCGCGCAGGTACTGTCACGTACACGGGAGCAAGCGGGACGCAAGCATGCATCGAACATAAACGAGCGACTGAGACATAACATCGCGTCCCGCCCCCATGTCTCTTACGCATGCGCAGTTGCAGTGTGTTTGTAATTTTGACTACTACGCAGCCACTCGACACAACTTCAGAGGGGCAAAGTTATTTGACGAGAACTGTACTCGGCTGCATCTGGTTATAGTGTTAGACCATCATCCTCCAAAGTCATTAATTGCGAGTATATGATACTATGCTACAGCAAGTTATAGCGTCATAGCAACAGCCTTACGTTGTTCATTTACTATGAGATTATGAACGAACCTGTGAAAACTAGTGCGAGTGTGGAGTTTTCACGCGAAATTTATTATACCAATCGAGGCGTAAATTCACATTAAAAATAACACGCGAGCGTAGAGCAAGGTATTTTAAAAACACAGATAAGAAAATTAACTTACTTATTTAATTTATAATCGGCGACTAGATGAATGTATTCTATCCTATTTTCAGCTGTCACAGGAATGTTTGCACCACCCGGTTTTAATTCTTCTATCTGCAAAAAAAATATCGATCAAGATTTCTTTAAGCAATCAATGATTCGAACAAACCGATCGAAGGACACTTGCACGATTGAAATATTGCGCAAAGACACTAGCGCATTTTGGATTTTGGTTTTGACCCCATATTCGTTATAAGCGAGCCCGAAAACTATCAAAGTGATTTAAGTGATACCCACGACGGAAATTTTGCAATTATTTGATGCCGTTATGTTGGATTTTGATTTTGACCCCATATTAGTTATAAGTTTGATAAATTTACGTCGGCGCAATGTTGAATTTTAATTTCCAGCCCGTGTCGGTTGACAACCGTGATAAAATATAAGAGCTGGCTTCATTTGCTTCCGATACGAAGCTGTTTCGCGCACCTGGATTTGCGGACGTGCCCTTTGCGCAAAATTCCACAATTTTAAAATTTAAATTATAATAACTTTTCGGAAATGTATTTTTAGCAAGTGTACCAGTTCCATAGAAAAGGGATCAATATTTGAATCCAAAAGAGTTAAGAGTGCCATACCCTCTGCTCGCCCAGGTCGTCCGTGAGCACGGTGAAGTCCAGGCCCAGGTCGGGCACGTCCCGGCGCGCGTGCGCCCGCAGCAGCAGCAGGCCGCGGTGCAGCGCGGGGTCCAGCGAGGCCAGCGCGTGCACGTCGGCCTCGCCGCAGCCGCACAGCTTGCCCAGGAAGAACTCCGCCAGCGGCAGCTCTACTAGGAGGTTCTCGTATAGCGCCTGGGAAACGAGCTTGAGCTTATTAAGTGTGTAGAAATTCAAGCGGTTTTAGCTTTAGAGGGCGTAGTGCGAGTTTTTTAACGTACTCGATCGCTAATGTCACAGACTAGCAAAAGGGGAAATAGTTGTCTATCATCTGACGGAACAGCCTCTGTTCTTTAAATATATTTATATACCTTTCCCAACATCCTGCCGACGAAGTAGTAGTGCATGGGGAAGTCGTCGTACAACAGATGTACGGCGGGGTTGGGGTACAGCATGTTGTCTATCGTCAAACGGAACAAGCCTCTGTTGGGGTCGAACGCGGATCTGGAAGAGAATACACTTCGTCAATACAACCAAATATTTCAACTGATCAATTCCTATCCCGAATTATTCTAGTCTGCTTGTTACTCAAAGACCTTCTATAATTTTCTTTTTATTTTAAACTTCTCAAAATTGGATCGGAATTCCAACAAATTACCCAAACCATTCTTCCATATAAACTAAGCAGGGTCGCGTGGTTTCGAAGTAACATTATAGTAAATATCTTACTTGAGAAGCTCGGAGATAAACTCCCTAAATAAACCACCTCCATCGACTCCAGCCTCTTCCGCACCCGCTTGGTTGATCAGCTGCACTCGTAGCTTTAGTTTTAAGTCAGGCTCTAAAACAAAAGACGATTGACAGCAATCAAATATTAATCTTACTTTCTACAAAATAAGGTTCCAGTTCCGTGTTACATTATGTACCACCTGTTTCCATTGGGGGGCAGACAGTGAAGGTTGTGGAGAGATTTAACCGTATAGTTCGGTAGTAGTACCTAAAGGTACTAGACAGGCGTACCTCCGCCGGCTCGGTAGTAGTACCTTTAGGTACTAGGAGTTACGTCATACGACATCCTAATTAATAATGTTGTTATTGATAAAGCTACTTAAAAAATCTTATGTATGGGCATTAATTAAAACAATTGGATAAAAAGGTCAAATGTTAGCGCCAATAATTCTTTCATATTTAACCTGCAAGTTTACTAATTTTCATAAATAAAATCAAAGTGTAAAATGTGATGGACTGTTCAAAATCATCCACCATATTGTTTTTTTTTTATTGTTGGGGTGTAGCCAAACGATTCTGCTAAACGATTTTTTTTTAATTTCGATGTACTCGATTAATTGAAATGAGTGATCTTCATAAATCGATTCTTAGAAATTAGAAAAAATACGTTGGCATAAAATAGAATGAGCACTGATGATAATAATGAATACTGCTTTCTTATGTTATTTATTTATTTTTAAAGGTGAAGTAGGTTTTTTGACATCAAGGGATAAAACCTACAAAATAAATTAATTTCGCGCCAGATTGTCCATGTTACTTATTCAAAATTTAAATTCAGAATGTGGTCGTATAAATTCAGAAATATTTTACTACACTCTTTTGCAAAAAAAACGGGCACCTAAGGAAATTTACGTTCTAAGGTCGATTTTAGTTAATTAAATGAAATTTATTTCTTTGACGTAGTCTGTATACTTATAATCGTGTAAATTAATGAGCGTGAAGTGAATTCGAGCAATTAAAAGAAAAAAAAACGATGGATTCTTTAAAATCGACGTACACGCCCAAACAATAAGAAGTGGTCGGCAATAAAGACAAGTTTTTTTTTTTACTTTTTTTAATTAAATAAAGTTACAAATGTAAAAACCTAATAACGAGTGTGACCTCCTCTTGCCAAAATCACAGTTTGAATCCTTCTGGGCATGCTTTCCACGATGTTTTTAATAACGTTTTGAGGAATTCCCACTCTTCTGCAATGACTCTTTTTAGCTCCCTGATGTTTTGTGGAGAAGGTTGCACTGATCTTACCCGTCTTTTTAGAACATCCCATACATGCTCAATTGGATTGAGGTCAGGACTTCGAACTGGCCAATCTAAACGACGGATCCCAACTTCTTGCATGTACGCTTCCACGTCGCCAGAACGGTGCGGGCGAGCATTATCGTCCATAAAAATGGAATCTTCCCCAAGTCCAGTCAATGTGGGTTGTGCATATGGAATTAGGACCTCCATTATGTACCGGTGTGCATTTAATGTTCCATTTTCTATGAAAACTAACTCCGTACGCTCCGTCGAATTAATTGCTGCCCAAACCATAACGGAGCCTCCGCCATAAGGAATGATTTCTTCGAAACACACTTCCGCATAGCGTTCCCGTGGTCTTCGCAGCACTCGCCGGCGTCGGTCCTCTCCACACAAAGAGATTATAGCTTCATCAGAAAACAATACTTTATTCCAGTCCTCCAGAGTCCATGAAGCACAGTTCCGAGCAAACTGAAGTCGAGCAACACGGTGCTCACGGAGTAATTTAGGGCCCCGAGCTGGGCGGTAACTCTTGATATTGGCAGCCAAAAGCCTCCTCCTGACCGTCCACAAGCTAACTTCTACTCCTCTTACTTCTTCAAGGCTCTTCTTCAGGTCCACACTTGACGCCTTACGATTACGCAACGCCTGACTCACCAAAAAGCGGTCATCTCTTGGTTCTGTGCATCGTTTTCTTCCCGAACCGGGTCTTCTTTTGACCGAACCAGTCTCTAGATACCGTTGCCAAGTCCTCTGGACAGTTGAACGACTCACATTTAGCCGCTGAGACACGTAAGTTTGCGAACAACCTTCTTCAAGTAGGGCTATAATTTTACCGGTCCTTATCGCTTTATCACTCATATCAAAAAGTGGTATTTAATGTAAAAAGAAAGATTAAATTGTTTAATTTGCAGAAAATATCCAAAAAGTTTTAAAATATCGTAATCAGTTAAAAATCGTTTCAGCAATTCGCGCCATTAGTAAAGCAATTTTAGAATAATCCACAATAATCATTATTTTTCTTTTAATAATTTCAAATTTTAAATTTGGAACGTAAAGAATCATGCCAGGATGCTTCAAAAAACATGCCAATACATCGTCAAATTAACAAAACCTATTTCTTGATCTTCTTCATTGAAGTAAAGAAAAAAATCTAAAGTGCCCGTTTTTTTTGCAAAAGAGTTTAGTTGAAAATTATTGTCGTTTGATACTTTCGGCAGGTTCCTACAGAATGCCCAGTATATTTATTAATGTTAAGTAGAAGTAGAATACAGAAGTTTTTATAATGATGTTAACGTTTCGTTCGTTTTGTTTTATTTTGAGTAAATTTGAGTGTGACCTAATATTTTTATAAAGAAACTGGCCTTCTCGGCCAACAGGCTCGGCCAACGTGTACTGCACACTTTAGCGTGCCGATGTCGGGCAACGTTACGTATACAGGGCCCTTTATGAAAATTGAATATCGCCATATACCTACTATTTAGAGTTTTTTATCCTGTCACTTTTTTATGGATGTTAAATCATCAAATGACCTCTCCCGCTCTGGGTGACTAAAACCCATCCATGTTCCTCATTATGCCCTTTGCGTTCCAGGGCCGCGGTGACTCTTTCAAACAAATTCCGCAACCTTGCCCCTAAGACATAGTAGGTATTTAATATTTCCATGCAAAGCATCGATGTATGGAAGTATTAAATAACTAAATTTTGGGTGATTCAAATTACAGATAAAAATATTTATTTCAAATTGAACTTCAACTATCTTCTTCATACCCATTTCATTCCATACCAAAATTATAAAAAATTTAGATTATTTAGGTTACTAAGTTCAAATTCTACATTCTCCTTCTTTTCGAGTCGATGGTCAACTCCCTATTGTTTGCGCCCAGTAGGTACTACGTTAATTTTGGCACTGACAAAAATTTGCAAGTTTTTTGTCATGGTTTATGGGGTTGACAATAACAAATGTGGCAAATATATAATCCACAAAAAGCGGGCCAAGTGCGAGCCGGGATCCTGTTTGGGAACAAGATCCTAAAATACATAGGTAAATAATCCCAAATACAGAATTTAAGAAAATTTTGTGATATAAATGATAAAAAGTATTAAAGCCTGCTGTGTTTCGTCGATGCGTGGGAGTACCAGTGCCTGAAGGCATATTCTGGCCACGCTCGCTTCATCATAGACCTCATCCAACGCTTTCCATCAGGCGTGATCGAGGTCAAGAGCTAACCAATTCCTCAACAAAAAAAAAAGAAAAGAAGGGCCATTGCAACGTTTTTTTTTTGTTAAAATTGATTTTAACAATACCTAATTACTAATTAAAATAACGTGAAACGAGACGTATTTAAGAACAACGATCAGCGTCCAGTGACGTCACTACTGTTACGACACTGAAAAGTCGACACACGAGTTATGACAGTTTATCCTGATTTAATCCACAATTTTGACAATAAATTGAAGCGTTTTAATTTTTTACTTTATGTTGGTCTATTTTACATGAGGATGGGCAGGACAGAAAAACTTCTAAAATTATCTGTTACATTTCGAATTTTAATATTATTTAAAAAAAATCAACCCGATGCAATGACTAGGTAACCATACCATAATTAATTTACTCATTATAAAGATTACAAAAAGAACAAATTTGAATCACGAGCGCATTCTGAATTTCAATTTTGAATAATAAAGACAATTGGGCGCGAAATCCGCGCGGGTCCGATGAATTTGTTGTTTGAGTTGGATTTATTTCTTGATATCCGAGAACTATTTAAATTAACTTAACGAAGCACAAAAATGATAGTTATCAGTTTCAATTATTTCTTTGCAAACATGGGTATAGTACATAGATATTTTTTTACATAATAAAGTTCTCCATATTTTACCGTCACATGGGCATGCAAAGGTTTACAATTTCACATAAAAGAAAACAAAAAAATAAAAAAATATTTTAAGTGTTTATTGCATTTTATACCTTAAACGTATTTTTCTAATTTCTAAGAATCGTTTTATTATAATCACTTATTTCATTTGATTGATTTGTTCAAAATTAAAAAAATCGATTACCATAATCGTTTTGGCACGCGCTAACAATAAAAAAAAACAATATGGTTGTCGATTTTGAACAAAAATAAAGTGGCGGTAATGAATATTACGTGTTATTGGATCTGTGTTTGTAAATTGCATTTAGATCTGGGCTTTTTTTACTTCTTCAAGATATTGAGATTCATAATGATCGTTTTTATATAATCGTATCTACATGTGAGTTTGTGATATTTGTCCAAAATAAAAAAGTAAACAAACACAGTTGGCGCGAAACTTGGACGTTGGATATCAAAAAAGTTAATTACCGCTAACATATAGCGTTGGAAATATGGATGAATTCGTCAAATAATCAAATGATTAGCAAACTACTACCTCTATAATGGAGTTTGGGTGTCCGAATCCCACAATTTTTATGTTTTTTAGCCTCGAAAACCAGGGCAACATAATTATTTTTTGACAATATTTGATCGTATTTTTAATAAACAAATTTAAGAAAAATGACAAAATGCAGTACGCAAATATTAGTTTTTCAGCAAGCGAGAAGGTTGTATACGTATATATTTTCAGCGAATCTAAGTCGACTACCTTTTGGAAAGGTTACGTAATTCGTACATATGGCACATTTTTAAGTAGACTAGCGCAATTAGAACAATCATAACTTATAATTTAATATATTTTTCACAAAGTTATCGTATACAATAACTACGGAAACTAATTTTTCATAATAAATTCGATTGCTGAAAGTTGATGTAATTCCTGAAATTCATGACGTAATACGCGAAACCCCGTCGACTCAGCTAGTGTGTCACTTGTCAAAATCTGGTCGAGCAGAGTGGTTAAGTACCATTGGTAAGATACTGACGATCAATATCCGCGACGTCCTCATGTTAGACACATGAGATATTGATCGTCAGCGTCGCGCCCTGTCGGTTGTAGGAAACATGGATGCGAGAAGATTTTTTAAAGCCAAAGTGCACCATTTCAAAACGTATTCTCCAGGGTTCTATACGTGCTAGCTCAGGACCGAGTATACGAAGAAATCCTGGGATGGCATTCGTGTGCAGCACAACAACATCTACAGACACCTCATAGGGTTGAAGCGAAACTGTAGTGTCTACAGTTCTCGTCAAATAACTTTGCCCCTCTGAAGTTAGCCATTTGCAAAGATTGCGCAGGTGCAGTCACGTAGACGGGAGCAAGCGGGACGCAAGCATGTAAGCACGTAAGACTGAGACATAAAATCGCGCCGCCATAATCCCCGCCCCCATGTCTCTAGCGCATGCGCAGTTGCAGTTTGTTCGTAATTATGACTATTACGCAGCCACTCGTAGCCAACTTCAGAGGGGCAAAGTTATTTGACGAGAACTGTAAGTTCGCGGAGGCGAGGCTGACCGCGTTTAATGTCATTCAGAGTAACCGAATCGCAACATTCTTGGCCAGGGTTGGTACGTGTAGAAACAGTATAGTAAGAGAATTTGCTGATGGAATGATTGCTTCCAAGACCTACAAGCGTAGGCTGGAAATAGCTGCTTAAGTGTTCTATTGTGTGCAGAATTGGAGAGAGAAATTTTGTATTGTTTTAATTGTTTTTGCTTTTGTGGTTATTTCTTATAAACTTAATTAGTCTAATATATTTCTTTTAACACATTTAAGTATGAATATGGACCTGCAATAAAGATTAATTATTGTTCTTACAATTACCATTATCTGGGCTAAGTTTGTCAAATGCGTCTTCGTATAAATGCGTCCGTCTCACACTGATGTTTATTGAAGGCCCCTCATTGAAGTTTGTCATTTCATACCAATGATCATGTTTCTCTCTGAAATAAAGGCAAAAAATAAGTTTCCAGAACTAATGGAACATATAATGAAATACTTTAATTTTATAAGTATGTTACCTTGCTAATAATCCTTGGAATATAAGAACACGGGTGGAAAAAGGCACGACGAAAGGAATTTCTCTAAGAATAGTGACCGTCCTCAGCTCCTTGATCGTTAAAGGTGGTCCCTCATCTAAAAAACAAAATTCAAATAAACACTTAATTCTATAGAATGCTTAACCGTCTTCCCCTCATATGGAAATGTTTTGGCACAATCGAATTCAAACTAATTTCGTTCCAGCGAAAACAAGAAGAGTAACAATGTTTGGGGAAAGGCCAAGGACAAATCCTGCAACTGATGATTTTTGATGATAGTCTTGCTCATCAATAGTTACCATGTGAGAGTGCTAGCGCAGCAGTAAGGTTGGGCGGCCTGCGCAGCTGCCTGGTGTTGTGCCGGGCCCGCTCGCCCGCCACCAGCAGCACGGCGGCGCCTCCCTCGGGCACGCAGCCCGCTAGTCTTGCTCATCAATAGTTACCATGTGAGAGTGCTAGCGCAGCAGTAAGGTTGGGCGGCCTGCGCAGCTGCCTGGTGTTGTGCCGGGCCCGCTCGCCCGCCACCAGCAGCACGGCGGCGCCTCCCTCGGGCACGCAGCCCGCTAGTCTTGCTCATCAATAGTTACCATGTGAGAGTGCTAGCGCAGCAGTAAGGTTGGGCGGCCTGCGCAGCTGCCTGGTGTTGTGCCGGGCCCGCTCGCCCGCCACCAGCAGCACGGCGGCGCCTCCCTCGGGCACGCAGCCCGCTAGTCTTGCTCATCAATAGTTACCATGTGAGAGTGCTAGCGCAGCAGTAAGGTTGGGCGGCCTGCGCAGCTGCCTGGTGTTGTGCCGGGCCCGCTCGCCCGCCACCAGCAGCACGGCGGCGCCTCCCTCGGGCACGCAGCCCGCTAGTCTTGCTCATCAATAGTTACCATGTGAGAGTGCTAGCGCAGCAGTAAGGTTGGGCGGCCTGCGCAGCTGCCTGGTGTTGTGCCGGGCCCGCTCGCCCGCCACCAGCAGCACGGCGGCGCCTCCCTCGGGCACGCAGCCCGCTAGTCTTGCTCATCAATAGTTACCATGTGAGAGTGCTAGCGCAGCAGTAAGGTTGGGCGGCCTGCGCAGCTGCCTGGTGTTGTGCCGGGCCCGCTCGCCCGCCACCAGCAGCACGGCGGCGCCTCCCTCGGGCACGCAGCCCGCTAGTCTTGCTCATCAATAGTTACCATGTGAGAGTGCTAGCGCAGCAGTAAGGTTGGGCGGCCTGCGCAGCTGCCTGGTGTTGTGCCGGGCCCGCTCGCCCGCCACCAGCAGCACGGCGGCGCCTCCCTCGGGCACGCAGCCCGCTAGTCTTGCTCATCAATAGTTACCATGTGAGAGTGCTAGCGCAGCAGTAAGGTTGGGCGGCCTGCGCAGCTGCCTGGTGTTGTGCCGGGCCCGCTCGCCCGCCACCAGCAGCACGGCGGCGCCTCCCTCGGGCACGCAGCCCGCTAGTCTTGCTCATCAATAGTTACCATGTGAGAGTGCTAGCGCAGCAGTAAGGTTGGGCGGCCTGCGCAGCTGCCTGGTGTTGTGCCGGGCCCGCTCGCCCGCCACCAGCAGCACGGCGGCGCCTCCCTCGGGCACGCAGCCCGCTAGTCTTGCTCATCAATAGTTACCATGTGAGAGTGCTAGCGCAGCAGTAAGGTTGGGCGGCCTGCGCAGCTGCCTGGTGTTGTGCCGGGCCCGCTCGCCCGCCACCAGCAGCACGGCGGCGCCTCCCTCGGGCACGCAGCCCGCTAGTCTTGCTCATCAATAGTTACCATGTGAGAGTGCTAGCGCAGCAGTAAGGTTGGGCGGCCTGCGCAGCTGCCTGGTGTTGTGCCGGGCCCGCTCGCCCGCCACCAGCAGCACGGCGGCGCCTCCCTCGGGCACGCAGCCCGCTAGTCTTGCTCATCAATAGTTACCATGTGAGAGTGCTAGCGCAGCAGTAAGGTTGGGCGGCCTGCGCAGCTGCCTGGTGTTGTGCCGGGCCCGCTCGCCCGCCACCAGCAGCACGGCGGCGCCTCCCTCGGGCACGCAGCCCGCTAGTCTTGCTCATCAATAGTTACCATGTGAGAGTGCTAGCGCAGCAGTAAGGTTGGGCGGCCTGCGCAGCTGCCTGGTGTTGTGCCGGGCCCGCTCGCCCGCCACCAGCAGCACGGCGGCGCCTCCCTCGGGCACGCAGCCCGCTAGTCTTGCTCATCAATAGTTACCATGTGAGAGTGCTAGCGCAGCAGTAAGGTTGGGCGGCCTGCGCAGCTGCCTGGTGTTGTGCCGGGCCCGCTCGCCCGCCACCAGCAGCACGGCGGCGCCTCCCTCGGGCACGCAGCCCGCTAGTCTTGCTCATCAATAGTTACCATGTGAGAGTGCTAGCGCAGCAGTAAGGTTGGGCGGCCTGCGCAGCTGCCTGGTGTTGTGCCGGGCCCGCTCGCCCGCCACCAGCAGCACGGCGGCGCCTCCCTCGGGCACGCAGCCCGCTAGTCTTGCTCATCAATAGTTACCATGTGAGAGTGCTAGCGCAGCAGTAAGGTTGGGCGGCCTGCGCAGCTGCCTGGTGTTGTGCCGGGCCCGCTCGCCCGCCACCAGCAGCACGGCGGCGCCTCCCTCGGGCACGCAGCCCGCTAGTCTTGCTCATCAATAGTTACCATGTGAGAGTGCTAGCGCAGCAGTAAGGTTGGGCGGCCTGCGCAGCTGCCTGGTGTTGTGCCGGGCCCGCTCGCCCGCCACCAGCAGCACGGCGGCGCCTCCCTCGGGCACGCAGCCCGCTAGTCTTGCTCATCAATAGTTACCATGTGAGAGTGCTAGCGCAGCAGTAAGGTTGGGCGGCCTGCGCAGCTGCCTGGTGTTGTGCCGGGCCCGCTCGCCCGCCACCAGCAGCACGGCGGCGCCTCCCTCGGGCACGCAGCCCGCCGCCGGCCAGGCTCCGGCGCCCGCGAACTGCAGCCGCCCGTCACGCGCGTACAGGGCGCGCAGCAGGGACGTGCACACCTGCACGCAAACCACGATCGACACGTTATCTCGATGTTTCGTACTTATTAAATTATCCAAAATCTACTTCGTTGTAAACTTAAAACACGTTAGTATCAACTTTATTTTGTTTGAGATTCAGTTTATTATTAAATTAACAAAGCTAGTTAAGGGTGCCCTAGTCAGTCATTGTTTCATACAAACGTAGTCTCGCGATTACTCTACTGATTGACGGTGTACGTTCAGAAAAAAGTCACATTTATTTATCTCGGTATTATCTAGCCCTGTACGGAAACAAACCAGAATAAAAAATATTGATGTGCAAGTTATTTTATTTGTGTCGAAACTTCCAAATTTTAACACAACTTTGGGCGTAAATAAATAACTTATGTAGGTCGAAAATGGCAAAATATTAACCATACAGGCATAGATTATTTCCTAAATTAAATATAAAAAATGTTTTAAACAGATAAATTCAGAACTTTTTTTTTTTAGTTTTTATTTTTGTCGAACGACGCGTGTGTCACGCTCTAGCGTGTTTCGCGTACGGGCGTACAAAATTAACTTGACTTGTATGTATGTTTACAAATCTTGCAAGATTAATTTGACCCACTTCTCGGTATCCGATTGAGCTGAAATTTTGCATGCTGGTCCAGAACCGATGACAGCATTGTCATCGGTTGTGTTGAGCATCGAATGTTAATCATAAACGTGACCTGATGCTGCAGCTAAGATCGGCTCCGTACGAGAGATCTCCTCAGCGGTAAATAGCAGGGACACGAAATTTTGTATACGCATTCGTTTATGATAGGCCCACCATGAAATAGATGCCACGTCCAGGGTTGTCTTCGAACTATGGAATTCCTCAATATTCAATTGCTGGGACTTGAAATTTTGTATACGCATTCGTTTATGATAGGCAGTTGGTAGGCCCACCATGAAATAGATGCCACATCCAGTGGTAATAGTTTTCCCCGTTCCTTAAGTTTTTCTGTTGAAGGACTCTCCGTTTTATAGATGGACTTTCGTTTTGATCGATAACTGTCGATTGAAACTAAAAAATATAAAATAAAATAATGATAAAAAAACTTTTAAAAAAGCTTTTTTCACAATATTCTTACTACCAAATGTCTTTCAATAAATTTTACGAGCTCATTTTCGTTATAAATCATCTTATATGATATGGAACTGTAAAGGAGACGGAACCACTGTCATATAATCTTGGGCCTAGATGTATAAGGATGAGTGTGGTGTCAATCAATAGATTATGTATATTATCAACCAATCTCTGAAAATTTTGCGGATTTTGGAATTTGGACTTTGAACCTTTCTAAAGTATACGTTAAACTGCTAAGAAAGCAACATTGTTGCAGGTTATTCGTGACCTAAACTGTTTTTTTAGATAACTCGTCTTCTAGACTGTGAATTGTGCAATTTTTTTGTATTTAAACTAGAAAATAATAACTATTTTTTTAAACCATATCTCAACTCTTTACGTTTGGGCCCATTAGTTTCTGTCTCCTTTGTGTGCGCACTAGCTTCATATTGCTTATCACAGCGTTTATTTCTTCCTTTAAATGGTTTTGGATGAGATAGCATGCATTTTACCGTGCCTGTCAACAAGTTCAGCCGTTCGACTAGTGCACCCTTAATGCTAACTGGGTGCTGAACATAAAAGTGGGTTTTGTGCGAGTCCTTGTACTTATTCGATCGCGTTAATGTTAAGAATAACCTCCATTTAATGACTTTAGTAGGATATACAATAACCCCATTTAAATTGGTGTACCCATAAACTACCGGGGATTATAATGCGACAAAATATAGATCCGTCACAAATTGTTTAATTTGTTCTATATTTTTGGTCTATATTTTGTCGCACTAGACAAGTCAAGTGATGCGATTACTGGCTGTTAAAAAAGATTTCAACTAATCAAGCTAGATAACGCGCGTTTGACAATTTGTAACAATAATTTAGTAATAATTTTCGTTCGAGAAACTGGACCCAACGCCCAAATATTATAACTATTTTGCTGTTACTGCACTTAAGTTCGGGAGGGCAGTTACGTAACGGTGTGACTACGTACCTTGAAGAGATGCGACCAGGCGGGCGTCTGGTTCTTGCCGGAGATCTGTATGTGGTCGTGCAGCACGGCGTCGCGGTAGTGGCCCGCCACGGCCGGCCGCGCCTCGGGGTAGGCCAGCTCCACCAGCCCCAGGCACACCGTGCGCAGCGTGCGGCACAGCGCGCCCAGCTCGCTGAACTCGAACGCGTGCACGCGCCCGTGCCCGCCCAAGCCTTGCGCGGGGCTCACCACCACGTTTTGAATGCCCACTGCGCAGAACAAACGAAGATTATGTTTAAAATATAGTTACAGCCGATTCAAAACAGTTCATACACGTTACATTTTTATGCAAGTGGGCAAACTTTGTCATCGTAGCCGAGGTGGAAGACGCTTGAGTAAAAGCGAGGCCGCTAATATTTATTTATTTATCAACTATGGACTTACAGCTAAAACAAACAGAATTTAAAAAAAATGTATGTGTGACTGACAGCCAATTATGTCATCACTTCTTAAAAACAGAATGTAAAGGGTGTGAACAACACAACATAGCTACCAAAAAAAGAATAAAAACCAAAACATTCAAAATCTTAATTAAAAAAGCTAACGCTCAGACACTTTCTGGCCCAGGACACTCGTTATGAAAGGATCAAAATCTCGTTGTTTACACATGTCGTTAAAGTTTCTACTTGCACGCACTTTAAATAAATTTTGCCTGTACTTCGTAGAAGTAAATGGAACACGCAACGGTGCGTACCGTCGCTTCGACCTTCCGGGACTATAAAATTAAATTTGGATAGAATATCGGAGTTAATGGTAGAATTTATTATTGAAAATTTCAAATAATGAAATACACCAGAGATTTCTCGCCGATGATTACTTAGGGGTAATATATATTATGATTCTTCTTACAGAGGTTGAGGTAATCTTCAGACCGGTATGGCACTTTCTGATGATTACACAAATACTTGATGAACCTTTCTGGATGCTCTCTATGCGATCAATGTACTTATGATAACATGGATTCCAGATTTCAGATGCGTATTCCAGGTGGCTTCTAACAAAAGTACAGTAAAGATTTTTAAAGTTTTGGCTTGAGTGTAGCACTTGGATAGCCGCATTATGAAACCTAGTGCTTTAGATGCTTTTGCGATTACGGCATCGACATGAAATTCAAACGTAAGCTTAGAATCGTGATATACCCCCAGATCTCGGAAGCAATTCGTTCTAGGTAGGACTTGATCACCTAAGTTATACGATGAAAGTATTATTGAGCGCTTTCGAGAATATGTTAGAACCGAACACTTAGCAGGATCACGTCCACATATGATGATATTGTGGCAAAGAGTTTCATATCTTCAGCGAAACACAACACTTTGGATGAAATTAAGCAAGAGTTGATGTCGTTTATATAGATAATGAAAAGTAATGGTCCAAGCAAAGAAACCTGGGGGACTCCGCTTGGGACAAGCACCCAACCAGACATATAGTGCTTAATACTACTGTTTAGGACTTGGTTCTCCAGATAAGAAGACAACCGTCTGAGTAAATCGCCTCGTATTCCCATACCATATAACTTTGATAGCAAGATCACATGGTCATCCGATCAAACGCTTTACTGTAATCAGTATAAATAAACGACATCAACCTGCTTACCATTATCCACGGCGTCAGTAATAAAATAATAGAGCAGAATTAAGTTTGTGACGGTAGACCTTCCTTTTAAAAAAACATTTAGAAAGGTTCTAAATGTTTTTTTTTCTTTATTAATATTTTAGGGACTTTTATAACGCGCAGTGTATGTCAGTCCCATCGTACCCTAAGATTAGTTTATGCATCAAACCGACGAGATCAATGTATCAGGGCCATAACGTTGAACAACATTCTCGCATCATCAGAACTCAGCTCAGTTATTGTTTGGTGGAATGTACCTATATTATAATTGTTCAACTTCAAAGCCCTCGACAACTTACTCCTATCAGCCTCATA
This sequence comes from Melanchra persicariae, assembly GCA_947386135.1. Lineage (NCBI taxonomy): Eukaryota > Metazoa > Arthropoda > Insecta > Lepidoptera > Noctuidae > Melanchra > Melanchra persicariae. The sequence goes on along the minus strand of OX376644.1, from coordinate 7,497,465 downwards.
TCGGACACATTCCATCAACAAGTGATGCATGTCCTCTACCACTCCACGCACCTCACAGTTGGGAGAAGTCATTTTTTTCATCAAATAATTGAATTTCTTAGAGTGTAGAGCGTATGCGGTATAGAGAGTAAAGTCCAGCATACCTTCATGGAAAAGGAAGGATCCTCCGACTGGACGGTTGTTGTGTCCGTGTTAGTTGATATATTCAGGCTGTTGTACATGTTCAAATTTTATATTCTGTAACGTTGTTTTGGTAAACATTGTTATAAAATAAAGGTATAATGGGGTTGCTCACTGTCGTATTAGCTTGTTACTTTAATCCCGAACAGTCAATGCAGTTCCTAGCTGAAATATTCGTAGGTACTTCATAAGACGACGCTGGGTCACAGTGTTTTGACTTATCGCTGATTGGTCGTTTTTCGTTCAAAATTATTTCAAGAGAGCGCTTAGCCGACCTATAAAACAAATGCTGATTGAACACTAAATCAAAATGACTCACAACCAATCTTGTCATCGTCGGGATCCCTGCAGAACTCGGTGTCGTGCAGCGTGCCGATGAGCAGCGAGAACAAGGCGCAGAAGACGGCGAGCGGCGCCAGCAGGCGGGCCACGTTGAGCGCGTGCGCGTCGGCGCCCAGCCCGCGGGCCAGCGCGTGCAGCAGCGGCGTGGCCGGCCCGCCGAACGACGAGCGGTGCGACATGGACGACACCCACGCCCACACGCCGCGCAGGAACATGGGCTTGAAGGCCAGCGTGTACAGGAGTCTGTGGGCACGAACATCATACTTGTCTAAATCTAAATTATTGTGCTGTATATAGAATGCCTCTCGGTTCAGTGTGCCTCCTCCAACAACTCGAAAAATATTCAGGATAAAAGGCTTCTGGATTGATTAAAATTGGCGTTAAGAGGCGCAAAGGGATCATAGGGGATAGGCAGAAACTTTAAAGAGCCACCTGCTTTCTATGGTCTCCCCAATAAATATTGGGGAGACCATTTGGGATAAATTGATTATTTTTATGCTGTCATAAGTAAGCAATAAATGCAATGTTAAAAAGTTTAGTTAAATCGGTTATTCACTAGTAAGACTTCTCTAGGGAAGTCCGACATAGGTCTGTGTCGCTACTTTAGAATAGCCAAGTCTGACGGATTTAGCATTTATGTTCTTTGCTTAATTAACTGGACTGAATAACAACGGTGCGTGGGCATTAAATAAATAGACTAGACTTAATTAGTGTAAAAAATCACGTTGACTATTTCATGTTACAAATTATTAGGTTGGTCTATATACGATTCAATCTACGAGAGAGAGATCATGAAACAGAAGAGTAAGTTCAAAATCAACTTACCTGTATTTATGCAACGCCATCCTGTGGCTCAGCAACAAATTGTGACATATCTCAGACACGCAGTCAAGGAAGTCTTCACTCAGGTCAGCCTCAGTGATTAGCGAGCAAGTCGTCATGATGCACCGGTCGGGCTCGTTGAGCAGCTCGATGCAGCGCGTCAGCAGCGTCTGCTCCCGGACGGACGTCGGGTTGGGCTCCGGCTCGCTGTCGCTGTCGTCGTCCTTGTCGGCCACCGTCTCCTGGCTATACAACGAGTCTTCATACTCGTACGTGATTTGCTTATTACAAACATTAACAGTTAACTTAGCAATAATTTTAAAGTAGTCTAAAACAATAGGATTGTTCGGCAGTCTTGTGTTGTCCATGCTTCGTACGATGTTTACTGTAACAAAATATGTTATGATTAGATGTTGATTCTTGTTTTTCAAATTGGACGAGTAACATACGCGTTTACCGCTGTCTTGTACCAGCAATTCTTAACATTTTCGCGCCGGATGAAATTCTATTTAGGAATTAAGTAAATTAATTTATATAAAAATATGTCTTGGATAATGTTTCATGTGGAATTACCATGGCCACATTGGAGCCATAACAAATTAAGCCGTTTCGGTATTTCATAAGTTTGTAAATGTGCGCAATGGCGTACTAAAACACAGTAAAAAACTTGTAGGGACGCTCCTCCGTCCCTACAAGTTTTTTCTGTGTACCTTCAAGCTCGCATACGCGCCAACAACGTTTCGGCCCGTAATAATAATTCTAAACCAACATACGAGCTACCAAAAGCAGCGCCCAAAATACGTCCAATATGTAAAGCTCCTTACATATGGTCCGTAATTATAATTTGCCACAAGAACTACAATTATCAGTGATTTGATCTTAAATCTTACCAAAATCCGGTGGCTCCAGCGACAGCACGGAGTGTAGTAACCAGGAGTCGTTGGTGAGCACATGGGAGGAGAACTTGGAGTCGTCTCGCAGCGCCTGGATGAGCGCGAGGAACGGGAAGCGCCGGCTGGGCTCGTGCGACAGCGCCGGGATGATGTACATCTCCACGGGCTCGGGGTACGGGTTGCACAGGAAGGCTGACGCGAACTCTGTCATTATGCTGTCGCTGGAACATACAAAAGAATACAATACAAATACTCTTTATTGTACACAAATTACAATGGGACATTAAAAATAGTAGTGGCGATCTTATTGATAGAAAATATACTTAGTGTGGTAGTAAAACTGCAGCCTCGGATTTATTAAAAAAATCGCAAGACGTAAATTAGTCGAAGAAACTTTATAAAAAGATGGAAATACATATTTTTCAAATAATACGATTACTAGATAACAATCTTAAATTAATATTTGCAAATGAAAACTATGACGTGCTATCAATTGAAAATAAATAGTATGGTAGTGATGATGTACAGTATATACAAATACGTATTAAAATAATGCGCATAATTTAAATTAGTAGAACTTACTCGTAATGTGGTATATTGACCCGCGAGGTGAGAGTGAGGGGGCGTTGTATGAGATCGAATAGCGCTCCACTGAGCGGCGTCGGTGGGTTGGGCGAAGGCCCATACAAGGGCGGCGTCTTCTGGCACATTAGTTTACACAGATCTTGAAAGTAACCTGTGAAATATTTAAAATAGTACAAATCTTTGGTTTAGTTGGCTTAGCAAATAAAATGCCATTTTTGCATGTATGCCTTAGATATTTATACATATTTGTTACCTCTTTTAACAAGATATAAAAATGTGTTTCCCACAATACTGAGAGCTTCATCACAGTTGATGGAAGCCTCAGCAGTGTTTGTAGACGTGAACACTTCAAACATTCTGAGTGGCACAGCCAGCGGTACCTGTGGAACGATAGGTACACTGAGAACAAGGACTTCTGATATTTTCAATGTAGCTGAATGACATAATTTGTTAAGTGAATTTAATGGGTCTTCATTATTATCTTGTTTTTTTTTGACAACTTTTGCGACCTTTTTCTCTCACAGAGGAATCTATGGGCTGATTATAATTATGCACTTACTTCATTATTATCTCTTAACAGACGAAGGTGTAATGCCAGTAGCCTTCTGATCTGTACACAGGCGCCACAGATCTGATATACCTTTTTCCATTGTTTAAGAAGTAATTGTGAAATGGCAACCTAAAAACCAATTTCATAATATAAGTCAGATGGAGCAATTGTTAACATAGGCAAAAAGATTACTGCAACATCACTACAATAACAGCATGTTACAGAAGAAATTCCCATATTCTAAAATGATCTGTTACGACCCAAAATAATGAAGATTTAATAATTTATTATTATAATATAGATAGATATTCTCTTCCAAAACCACAAGACATAATGTCTTTGGTATACTAAGTAATAATTCTGATCATAGTTAAATCTAAAATAAACAAGAACAGTCTGACTCATTGTTTATAATAGTGGTTTGAATGGTTTCTATAAAAATCCCTAATATGATACATTTTTTTTTAGCTCATGCTGATAAGATAACATTCTCTTACAAACTTCATTGAACAAACAGGAAAACATTGTAGGAAAAGTTATCCCTGGTTTTTACAATGATGTCTATTTATAATAAAAGGCATATGATTGCTTCTGCTTTACGAAATAGGAATAGGAAACAAATGAGTTGAGTTTTGTATTTTGGATGAGAATACTTCCATAAAAGTTCTATAATCATCACCATTCTCTTGCCCTTATCCTAAATAATCAATCATCATCTGCCTAGCCTTTTCCCAACTATATTGGATTTGGATCACAGACAAACCAGATTCAACTGAATACCAGTATTTTACCTGGAGCGGCTGCCTATCAGTCCTCCACAACCCATTAACTGGGTAACACGGTTCTTCTTGGCAAGACTGGTGTCAGATTTGTCTTTAATACCTATTAACATTAGCCGAAAGCTGAAATTTAGCATGCAGGTTCCTTGGGGAGTGTAGGTGAGCACTAAGAGAGAATTTCCCGAAACTCCTACAGGAATGGGAAAAAACGGGATTTGCGGGTATGAAGTCGCAGTCAAAAACTAGTCTATAATAAAGTTCTAAGTTGCACACACTAACTGGCAAATATTCGTAATGTCTGGACATGTCCACTCAAATCTGTGTACAGTGCTTTCCTCAGACATTTACCTACGTGATCCTCATAGGTTTTAACTATTAAATAAAAGAGACTGTTCTCTGAGTTTGTTTTAGCCTCGTGTAGTTTAATTAGACAAAAAATATTATCCCCGGTATTCGCAAATTAAAACATCATCTGACTTGTCACCACTTTTCTGGATGACATATCATTTTTCAGTCAGTTCAAATAAGTTCATATATTAATTAATTAAATATAATCATACCAGTCTAGAATAATCCTGTTGGGCATCATAAAAGAACAGTACTTTGGCGACCAGTGCACACATCATCTGCTGGTCATCAGGATTGACTCTCGGGAATATGCTGTCAAACTGTTCCCTCTCATGTTGCTTATAATGTTTCCTAGTTAAGTAACTCCTCACATAAGCTTGGATTTTTATAGTACTATTCAACCGTTTTCTGTGTTCCTGAAAAAAGACATTGCATGATTTAGAATCCAGACTTGGTAAAAGATATTGTTTTTCTGTAGGAATTGATTGGACAATATGAATAATGTTTGTTACAACTGGATCAAAATATTTCAAACAAGTAATATTACTATTCATGGTGAAACTTAACTCTATGAAAACTGCAAAGTCATTATATTGATCATTGGATGATTTGTAACATTCTTCATGTTTTGTCATGGTTTTACTTTTAAAAATAATTGTTGTCATACTCCATGTAATGAAAAGTACCAAGATAAAGTTAAAAAATAGTATACAACATCTTACTTTATCCAACTATAAGGGATGATAAGGATGCAATAACTTTCTATGTGAGATTTAGAAAGAATTAGATAGTAAATCCTTCATGCATTATTCCAAATTAATTACATTATCTGGACATATATTACACTGTTTAAGGGTCAAGAGTAATTAAAGTGAAAGTCATAGGAAATATAGTACAAGCTAACCTCTCTTTTCTGTCTTTGTTGTTGTGACTGCAGTATCAAGGCATCTCTGTCTGTCTTGTGTTGTGCGCTCGCACCGGCCAGGTTCTGCTGGGGCTTGCGCCTGAAGTCCCCCTCAAACGAATACATAGCTAAAATAGAATACAAGACCTTTAAACACACAAACTAAAAACATTTTGTAAACAATAATCAGCTGAACTTTTCCCTGTGACAAATTGTCATTCATGCTTACCTTTAATGAACTCAATAATCTTTTAATGTTTCATGAATAAACAAGGTCATAATAGGATTCTACGAATTTAATACACTCTACATGAAATAACACCAAATTGACGAAATACAAGTTTTTATTGGTTTTCTTCATACGCAATGAGTAGGTACCTAAAGAAGAGTATTATTTCAGCTTTGACAGCAAACAATTTAAGTGTTACCAGCCCATGAAAATTATACTTGCCTTGGAATAAGTCTTTGGTTTTTGTTTGCAGTCGTAGCTCTTAGATTTAAGAATCAATCTACTTTAAATTTTTTGTAGGCATCAAATGGCTAACCAATCAGTGATTATCATAAGTACTGTTACTTATGATAATCACTGATTGGTTAGCCTTAAATTTTTTGGGGAACGGTAATTACTACTAGCCACCCCATTTTTCACAGATTATCTTGATTCCCGACAGATTCGATTGTACTTCATAATTGCATACGAACCAGTCTCGCCTGTTACTGCATGAAAACAATCTTTATCTGTGTCTGGGTTCCCAACATAGTTCCCAACTTGAGGAATTCCTCCAAATTTAGGGGGTAATTAACGGCTATAATGTTTTTCGAGCGTATGTATGTATGTTTGTATATGTCCATTTCTTTGGCACGCCCCATATCCCAAACAGCTAGGTGGATTTTGACTTATGAGGTGTCGTTGAATTCGTCAGAATTATGGTAGTGACGTAGACTATATAAATTTTCAAAATGGTGACTGTAAATGAAAAAATGTTACTAAAATGTAGGAAATAAAAAAAAATACTATATCAAAAAATTCGACCGCTAAAAACGACTAAAAAGTTCCAAACAAGTCAACAAGTTTTTTTTTTGGTTTCATATACGGACTTTTTGATTTCAAACGCCAACCTAGTAAAGTTCATGGATACTATGAATGCGGAATTAAATAAAAATAATAGGTAATTTAATGTTATAGCTGTTAGCTAAAATTAATTATTAAAATGCTACAAATTATGATGCTAGTCTGATTCAAACTGCAGCAAAATGGTGGATCTTGCATAACATTAAAATCTATTAAAATGTAAATCCAAATGTATTATTTTAAAAGTTATTGAAACTACTGGTCGTAGAAAGCTGAAATTTGGCGTGTAGGTTTCTTAGCGAGTGTAGAGGAGCACTAAGAGGGATTTCTCGAAATTCCTACGGAAACTGGAAAAAACGGGATATGCACTTACGAAGTCGCGGGCAAAAGCTAGTTATTAATTAAGAAATAATTATAATTTATGGGGATATTTATTGTACCTCTACCTTGAATAGATATTTACCTTTATGGTAAAGCTATGCTAAACCATAGAGATATAGCATAGTTACTCGGTCGCTAATGCCCTCTATGTTAGACACCAGATAAATGTGCAATAACGGTCATTGACCCACACACATTTATTTGGTTTTCTTAATGGATGGCGATATAGACCGAGACATAACGCACCGAATCAACTCAGGATGGATGAAATGGCGACAGGTCACTGGAACAACTTGTGACCCACGGATGCCCCTCAAGTTATAGAAGAAAATCTATAAGTCTGTGATAAGACCGAGAAGGGAGTTAGTGATAGTGTGACGGCTGATAGGACAGAATGGAAGAAAAAAACGTGTTGCACCGACCCCAAGTAACGTGGGATAAGGGCAAGAAGATGATGAAAAAAAAACAGAAATGAAGACATAAAGCTGTCCTGAATTGACTTCTATCGTGATTTTTTACGTTCTCAAATAACGAAAAATGTTTCATTATTTATTGTTCGGGTATCTACGAAGGGATGTTAGCGAAAGGTCAATGTACTTTTTTGCAAGTTTATCGGGCGCCTACCATAACCTAAAAAAATAAACAAAAAAACGAAAGGTGGTGGTTGGCTATGTCACCTCCCAAAGATGTTCGAATCCTTACATTTTGACCAACGCTAATGGATAAATATTTTTTGTAGTTGCTAACCCTGTGTTGTTTGTTGTCAAAATTCCATTTTGACTTTTGAAGTTTTGAGTTTGACTACTTTGACTGGTCTGGAAAACATTGATTTGATTCATGATTTCATGAACGCGGTCAAACACGGTGAATATCATGAAATCTGAATGTAAACGTTGAGACAGAATTGTACGAATTGTATAAACATTGATAAAAATGTCAGATATTTTATTAGATGACACCGACAATGGTGAATACTCTGTTCGGGTGGGTAATAGTAACATTAAACTTGTGTTTCTTCTTTGTTTATTTTAGATTTTCATTATAATTCACAGCCCGAATTGACCCACAGCTTAGGCCCCCTTTCCAGTGCCAATTCCCTACCCTAATGCCAAGCTCCTGTGCCACCCTCATCCAGGTTCTGCCTGTGCTGGAAACATTGTCGTCTGTCTTTTAGATTTTGATGCTAGCCTATGACCTGACAGCACGCATGAATATGTGGACCTCGTGCCTCTGTTACCCTCTGTACGAGACAATGATGCACTACTTTCATTCAAATATATTCTCATCCATGACCATTGCTGATAAGTCCATTTCCTGTTCTGTTAAGTATAAAAGGCAAACTGTAAATTATTGCTGCTGGACCATTCTACTTTTTAGTGCCTAATATAGGAAGATCGATCGGACTTTTTTGTATGAGACCTGGCATACCTAACTACCTACAGACCGTTACTCACTAGCAACGGTCTGTAGATAGTTAGGTTAAAAGTGTTTCATCACTGGCCACTGATGAAACAACATGAACACTTTTTTGCAAAATTGCAAATGTCTCAAAACATTTTCCTAGTAGTGTTACGTTAGTTCTCAACTGGGCCTCAATGTTTATTATGATTTTTTTCATTGTTCTGGGTTTTTTTTATATTCTTAGCAAACATTTACAATAAACGTTATCATTCAGGTGATATATTATGCAATTCTGAATTAAACAATAATAGTTTTTTCGAAGATTATCTTAACAAGTTAGAAATATTAAGTATTAAAATGTACAAGGAAAGTTTTTATAGACATCGAAAAGTAGAATGGCCCTGCTACATTACTAATTGCAGTGTCTGATTCTTTTGTTTTTAGAATATGAGACCATCACTGACCCAAGTTAGAGCAGTGATATCATTTATGGAAAAGCACCCAGAACTGGCAAACAGAAAGCTTCGACTTGGTTTAGGACATGCCAGGTTCAAGAAGTTGTGGGTAGAGCTGTCAAACATCGCCAACTCTATTGATGGAGCTATGAAATCTACAAAGGGATGGATCAAGGTTAAAAAAACTTTTGTGCTTTAGCCAATGCTTTGCCCATGTAATAGTTAACAAAAATATCCCCTGGGAACTCGAAACTCAAAAAAATCAAACTCAAAGCATTTATTTCAATTAAACCATTTACAGGCACTTTTGAAATTTGAGGTGAATTTATTTGCATGTTACAAAGCAAGAAACTCCTTGTATGGGACAGTCTTTTAAATCAATAAATTGTCACAAAGTGACATTGTTCTTGATTGTTGAAATTATTCATATACTTATGTGAGAACTATGTAGAAAGGTGTTCACGATAAAAGCATCCAGAGTAATAAACAAACAACTAAAATAAACTGTGGCAGTTGAGAGATGACCAGTCCCAACTGATAGATCCAAATGATGAAACATATGCGCCACCATCAGAAAAATTTTTGAGTGAACATGACATTCCCAACCGCATGGGCATATTCAAGTAAAAGGCATACCCAAAAATGGTAGTTGGTACATAGTACTCACACATGTGCTGTTAATGCATGAAATTATCAATGCTAAATATACAATGAAAAAAAGATGTTCTTACAATAATACAATCTTCAGAGGGTCCAACAATGTTTTCAAATGCTAATGGATTAGTTTATTTGGCTGTGGAGCAAATAGTAGTACAATGGATAGCTTTATCACATTCCGCGATCTCTTCCAGACAACCTGGGATGGACAGTTTTTGCCTGGACATGAAATTGGGGCTGTCATTGGTGTGACAAATTTTATTACCAGTTGCAAGACTTGCCAAAACATCTTCCATCACTGAGTCAAAAATAGAATAGTTTAGATAATTAGGGGGTCTGTAAACGCACACTATGACATGATTATCTAGCTCAACACAGGACAGTTCAATGTTATGTTCAACCAACAGTTTACAATCTTTACCTACGAGTTTTAAATTTAATAGAGTGTTTAATTAAGATAAGTAAACCCCCACGCCGCATTTATTATTGATTAAACTATAATCATAATTAATTAACATTTCAGAACATACTAGGTACCTTTTTACATACAAAATACCAGTTGCGTATGTCCTAATCTAAACCAAGACATGGTCTATCTAGGTTTTAGATTAACAAATATCCAAACATAAGACTTTCACATTTTATTAATGTGAAAGTCTTAATAGTAGTAATTAGGATAGGATATTAGTTTAAAAGTTTTGGAACAAGTTAATGCTTCCATGATTGAGTTTGCAAAAATTAATCAGTTCCAATAAGTTGTAATGGCGGTAGGGGCAAGTGAAGTGAGAAGATCTTTGATGAGAAAGCTTTGTATATTTTCAGTTTTGGTCAGACAAAAGGCGAAGTTTACTACTCAAACAAAAGCAGATAAACCAAGGAAAACTTCAAGGAAGCCTGACACCACTTGAAGCAAAGATTTTACATCTTTGTGATGACAAGTGTTCATCACCAAGTAAGTACCTAACCTTAACCACCTGATAGCCTAATAATGTAATAGCAGCGGCCGCAGAAGTGGGGTGCAGAGGGGGACCTCCCCCCTTAAAACCAAACGAGGGGGGCTCGGCCCTCGTTTGATCGAGTTTTCGAACTCGCTTTGCTCGTTCTTGCATTCTACAGCCTGTAAGTTCTTGATCTGCCCTACTTTAGTCTTAAACGATTTTTCTATTTAATGGTGAAAAGAAATTCCACCCTATTCGAGGTGGAGCGCAAAATGTTCGGGTCGCTTCCCTCGCTCTTGAATTCCACATTCTCTCAGTTCTAGACCTTTCGTGTATGAGTCAAAATGTCACTTCCACTTCCAAATGGCTAAAACAAAATCAAACATATCCAAGATGGGGTGCAAAACTTTTCGAACTTGCTTCGCTCGCTTTTGCATCTAAGTAGGTATGCATTTTTCTAACTCTATAGGGACACATTAGTCTGAAAGAAATAAATGAAATTGAATTGAAATAAGCTTTCTCCTGCATCAGCCAACAAAGTTCTATTTGAGTATGAATAATGAAGAAAAACTTAATAATTTGTTTATTGTATTATTTTTTGATAATATTCCATCAAATTATACACCCGTGCATGTGGGGTTACACCTGGGCCCTTCCAGCCCAGTCCGACCCTGGGCGCTATTAGTCATGGCTGAAAAGGTGAAACCGCTCCAGCCCCGGCGACACACCGGTGTGTCGCGTATTTATCGCGAATTTAATGTTTATTTACTATTACGTAAGATTTATTTTTTATTTGGGAATTTTCACATGTCAGGGCTGGAGCGGTTAAATTTGCTGCATGCGCCGTATTTTTCTCGTCTCATTAGGAAATGTCTGGAAACATTAAACGAAAATTAGCTTAATCTATACAATACATATTATATGATAAAGCTAAAGAGTTTGTTTGTTTGTTTGAATGCGTCAATCTCTGAAACTGGGTACTTACCAGTCGGATTTGGATAATTATTTTTGTATATGATAGCCAAATTCATTAGGAAGGCCAGGGCCTATAGCCTTCCTAATGCCATAGCCTTCCTTCCGTAGGAATTTTCCGTTCCCGTAGTTCACGAAGGGGACGTTAGTCATAAAACGCTTTTGATGTGCATATTTTTTTACAAATTTTCTGTTCCTCTTTCAGTTAAGTACTTAGTAATCATTTTTTTCAACAACAAAAAATCAGAAAATTTGAAAAGTTTAAAAAATTCAATAGTGCACACCTGGGGAGGCTCCCAGCACTTTTGGATTTTCCAAACTTTTTTTAATAATCTTTGCAATAGGTACAAGTAGTAAATAAAATATTTTAATCATTTTACTGAAGAAGTAACCCCCCCCCCCCCTTCATGGAGTACTTCCGCGGTGCCTGTGTAATATAAAGATTGTAAAGGCTTACTGTGTTGGTAGCTGAGCTGCACAGTGCTTAACATATTGGTATACAGCTCAGGCACCATAATTAAACAGAAACTTAATTTATTCATGTCATGAATATTGTCTAGGAAAAAAGAGAGCTGTGAAACAAGAACCCTGTAATGGTGATGATGAGGATTCATTTGATGACTCAATCTCAAAAGATGAAGACTACAGCCCTGAAGACAACAGCCGACTGTACCCAACAGAATCAGAAGAGCGACAATTAAATATGATAGATAAGTTGGTAGGTGGTTAATACGTTAACCTGGTTTCGACTTACTGTGAGTCTATACAGGGTGTATTTTTCAAGTGTGCGTGGATGGCCAAATCCGAAAGAGTACCGATTTTTAAAAAATCCTATAAAGCAGAATTTAGTTTTCATCAAAATCGGGCTCGAGACTCCATAGAGTGTTTGTGTGTGTGTTTTTCGCAAATCTTTATAGTTTCGGATTTGACTATCCATTGATATCCACAACCTGGAAACTGGGTTTATAGCACGGTACTTCTTCCTGTAACAACTGCCAAAGATCTACAAATGACAGCCGGGAACAACGGCTTAGCGTGCTTTGGGGTCTTCTATTAATCACGTGAAGCTCGAACGGGGTAAGGAAAAAATCACGAAATATCACAAGGTACGGGGGGTGTAGTGTATAATATCATGTGTATTTCTTTTTTCATTGAAGTACATGTACATATTTAAAGATAATATTCTGATTTATTTTTAAATACTTTCAACTAAATAAACCACACCATGTATCACCAGGGGGAGGGTTAAATTTGCAAAAATCTCACATGATTTATGGACGACCTCTAGGCACTCGAGGCACGGAGGAGTCTCTGTATGTTAAAAGATGGTCACACATCCACGACCGACCTCAACAGGCGCAACTTAAACTTGAATATCGCTCGCAGTGATTAAATAACATTTTTTTTCAGTTGTGAAGTTTATTGCATATTTGTGGTAATAACTTTACCTTGATTCTTAGGTGGAAGTAATGGATCAACAGGCAACGGCTCTCACGCAAATGGCGCAAGCGTCACTTAGTAACGCAAAAGCCTTAGAACGAGTAGCAGAAGCGTCACATTTACAAGTAAGCTTACGTACCGCTATCCATACCTATAACATTATAAAAGATCTAGCTAGGTCGTCGTTCTTTCTTCAGAGTGGTGATAAAGTGTGGCCTTGTCTTTTCTTGAAGTACGTTACTTCAATGTTTATATTTCAAGTCCATATTTCTTACAAGCACTACAAAGTCTTAAAATACAGCACTCATGTCAAACCTTTCTAAATAGTTGTCGTGCTGTCGTTAGTTTAATTTCACATGAAATGGCAATATTCAACTTCTTGCGGATGAACTTCGATTTCTTTTGTTCTTACTGAAGATAAAGCATAGACTTGCAACACAGAAGCACGCGCAAAATCCAAACTTGAAACCCCGTTCCTAAAATACTTTATCACAGACAAGATTCCTAAGACTTGTCAAAATCCATCAACACTAAGGTGTCCGAACAATGTTGCGTTTGTGCGCTTCGTCGCTATCCGTTGCGGCTTAAAATATGCCTCTAAACTTCGGTCATTTGGGTAATATTTCCTATGTATCCTAGCCATTAAGTAAATAAAACATGTTTTTCACAGGCACTTGCAGTAGACCGGCTGGCCGGGACATTTGAGACCATCAGCGCATCAGTTCATGACGTCAGAAACGCTATCTTAGGAATAGATTACACCATGAAACGGTGCTACCCTGCAACAGCTACGCAGCAGCGGCAAAACTCGAATATATTCTAGCTAATAGTGATCTCATAATTTATCGACAGTCTTCAAGTGCATTTTAAAATAATTAACATGCCATTATGAACCTTAAACTTTAGGCATTTAGTATTATTGTCCTACAGACTGAATTTCTGTAATCTGACCTTTTCATAGCGTATTGTATGTAACCTTTTATGAATATTAATGATGACAACAGCTGTATTTTATGAATAAGATATTACTTTTAGTGATTTCGGCTTTTTATTTTCCTCGTATAAACTGCATTCATCCTGTTCTATTTATAAGAACCACTGCTGTTATGTTTATGTAGTGAAAGATTACATTCTACGTAGTTATCTTATCTTCCCTGATAGTGATTGTTTTATCAAACTGTGTATCATTGCTCCATTTTTCATGTGAAATCGAACAGAGCCGCGTTTAGTACATCGTGTTGTTTGATATTAAATATTCGTACAATAATGCGAAAACTTTCACACGTTGGGATAAAAGATTTTTTTAAAGATGGAGTGGAAGTATTTTTTAATGTTAGTGCTATTTAGTGCGGGCGCGTGGAGTGAAAAATGCCCGAAGCAATGTGACTGTGATATGGACAATGGGTTGAACAGAGCAGTGTGTATAGATCAGAACATTATCAACATAGAAGTGGGAGTGCCCAAAGCGGTGCAAGTGTACAGCCTGAGTCATAATGTTATTAGTGAACTGGACAACTTTTGTTTTAAGGTAAATACTTCTTTGTTATTAATTATTATATTTGTATGAGTAGGTAAACATCAGAGAGTATTCATCATGCAGTCATTGAACCCTGTTGTAAGTTTCGGAATAATTTATGTATAAGGAAAATCCCATAAAAGCATACCAACTCCTACGTTGTAACAGTTTATTCAAAGAAGTTGGTCATACCTACCACCAGTATTATTTGTTTGTTTGGTGACTCAGCTCTACTGGTTACGGCGAACAGTTGGGCCAACTTTGGTAGAAATTTTCAGTAATTTATTTGCTTAGTCTACATTTCGGGTTATAGAAGCTATTCTGCAAACTATGTGTACCTATGATTTGGTTGAAAACAAGGCACCTAATTATTTTCTGATGGGACTGAGTGCAAAAAAGAAAATGCAGTTATAGGTACACTGTTTTATAACTAAAGCCTTTTATTTCATTAGTCAGATATGTTTTAACTGAAAAACAAAATATGGCATGTTTCAACCACTTGAGTTTACCAAAACACTTGTTATAATCGAAGATGTACCCATGTATTTATCACCGGTTTATCACTTCGAAACCAATGCCTGATATGTATAAATTGTCATTGCTTGACCTGACGGTTATTGATTAGAAACGTAATGGAACAGGATATTACTCATAGCAAATATTTCCTGTACCATCTGCTTTTTTTTTCTTGATGCCTGTTTAATTGAACTGTTTTATTGTTTTTAGGAGACTGGCTACACATCTTTGGAAGTACTGGATCTATCATACAATCTGATATTTTGGATTGGCTTGCACGCTTTCTCGGGACTGGACAAACTAGTCCACTTGGATTTGAGCAGCAATCGACTGAGATTCATCCCCTCGGACCTCTTCTGGGATACGCCTGAACTTGACATCTTGGATTTGTCATCCAACGTCTTTGAAAGCCTTAAGAATGAACCTTTTCTGATGCATTCGAAACTTAAGGTAAGGAAACACTAATTGGATAAGTGATAATTCCACATAATCTAGAAGTCGTTTTTGTAAATAATTATGTAAAAGCGTTCTGCGCATTTATTTATTTCATATTATTGTCTTTTCAGGTGTTAAACTTGAACAACTGCAGAATTAAAGCCTTACCTACACGTCTGTTCAACCGTCTTCCGAATTTAAGGAAACTCGATTTAAGCGAAAATTACGTAGTTACTTTGAAAACTGAACTTTTACTGCCTCTACGTAAACTAGAAAGAATAGAACTACGAAATGATTACTGGCAATGCAATACAGAGTTCATTGCGGTTGAAAATTGGATAACATCTCGAAGTATCACTTATGAGAAGCAGTGCAAGAAGAGACAGCCGCAAATGTCTGAGAAGATCATCTCCCTCGTCCCGGTAGTGGAGAAAAAAGAAGTCGACCTGACCGACATCTGGAATATAACTACTGACACAAATAACTCAGTGCCAGTAGAACAGCCTCCTCCACCACTCACACCATATGAGAAGTTTGACCAAGAATTTTCCTCAGTAAAAGCTTTCATTATTGGTGTCGAAATAGGCTTAGCAATCGGAATAGTGGGTACTTATATTTGGTTAAGCAAGTTCTGTAAATGTAGCGCGCTGCACTGCGGGCGGCCGCAGACGAGGAGGCAGAGGAGACGAAGGATGCAGAGGTTTGATGGGGACATGAGAACTAATTTACTGTGGAGTAGTATCGTGAACCCCGACCTGGAGACTCCTCCTTCGTTCCGCAGACAACTGTCCCTGCCCGAGCGACGCGCGTACCCCGCGTACGGGCTGCCGCGCGGCTCGGAGGCTCCGCTGCAGATAGACGCGGTGCGCCTGCCGGACCGCGCGGAGACTCCGCCGCCGCCTTATAATGACTGCCGCATTAATATATGAGCGGCAAACTGACCTATGTTCTAGTTTTCATTTTCTCTTGTGATATTTCGAATTAAGTCGTCGGAAATGACAACTTGTGATTTTACGTTATTTTATGACATTTAAAAGATAAGATAATATGCCGTTCAGGGTAATTCTCTAAACACTCTCGAGGACCTGTTGGGTCAATTTAAAGTGATGATTGTTTAAATAGCAAAGCGGGTAGAAACAATGAGGTAGAAACATGAGAAGGTTTACAAGTTAAGACAAAGTTAGTGTATAAAACAAAATTAATAAGACTTTTTTTATAAAATCGTTATTTATTTTATAAATACCATTATCACATTTGATTCATTAACATAATTATATGATCTGTCATAATATAAAAGTTAATATAATATGCTAAGTCAGACTCATAGAATTTAATATAAATTCTCTAAAATTAAAATAGATATAATTGGGGTAACTCTATAGAATTTTGTACATTACATAACACAACCTTGTGGCAATTTAGTATTCATAAACTATGGCATTCCCATGGCATATACATAGATCCCAAACATTGGTGCAATATTGAACTATTTCAGGCGCACAAATTGTCGTTAGTGAAAATCAAATTCAAGTAAATCAGATAAACAAGCATCACATTATCAAAATTAGTATTCAATATGTTGATCTAAAAATAAATAGGTATATTTGTCAGAAAATGGAATGTACAGTTCAATTAAATAGCATTAAAAAGACAATAAAAAATAATATCATTATAAGTTTTATATACATCCATTTTGGCTATAAAAGGAACATAAACTGGAAATGCATGATTAGTCAAGTAAACCAGAAACAATACTAAAACTGAATACAATTTAACCTAAACAAATGCTATTCCAATATCCACACGTAAACTTAACGATTAACAGACAATAGCCATAGAGCTCAGAGACACCTCAGAAGTGTCGTCGCTGCTAGAGGTGGCATTATCAACACTTTCCAAAAAAACAAAAATGAACCTTTTTTTTTGCACTGCAACGTAAAAAAATTGAGGACTGAATGGCGTCCGTGGCAGAACTTCTACACTCACGGCATTTTGCTCTATGAATTGTATTAGTACTGCCGTCTCTAGTCGCTCCCGCGGGGGCCAGTCCGTGCTCTATGACAATAAACGACATAAATACTACACTACCCTATTTACATATATCACGGCTAGCTATAATATAATACGTAATCAGGCACATCATGGCATGTCATTTCTGATTATCACGCAAATATTTCCACTACCCGAATTGAAACTAATTATTTTTCGTTGTACACAGTATTTGTGCATGTCTATGATAATGGAAAGTGTAGGCACATACACTAGTAGAGAGGTATAAACATACTGTCAGGGGCACGTCGACGGTCTACGCAATAACCCGGCCTGCGAATTACATTATATGAAGGTAAAAAAATACAAATCTTCATTGACTGGCAATAATACACTGTTCAACCAAATTGGTCCACTTACCTATATAAAAGCGATTTGGTCATCTAAGTGAACCATATAATTATTGCCATTGAATACACATGATTATAATAGATCACGCCGAGGCATTGTTCAAAAACTAGAAATACGTTTGAACCTACATAATAATAAATACATTTTGTTCCTTATTCCTTACACGTTAGCGTCTTCGTTCTCCAGCGCCAGTTGGCTGATGTTCACATAGTCGGGGTGTTGTGAGAACACATCTACTAGTTGACTGAAAGTTGGTCTGACGTCAGGAGTGTACGCCCAGCAGTCCAGCATCACTTGGTAGATTTCGTCAGGACAGTTCTCTGGTCTTTCTAGGCGTTGCCCGCTTTCCACTATTTGGATAGCCTGTAACAAGTATTCGAAATAAAGACCTATTTCAAGATGTAAAAAAGAAATTCAAACCTAACGATTAAGTTTTGAACGTTACAGTTAGCCAAACTACTAGTTATTGCCAATGTTGACGTAGTAAAATCGCGTGAAGCCTAGTGTTTTATATTGAACCAACACATTTAAAAACAACACAATGTGCTGGGCACACACGTTGTCTTGTTAAAAGTATAAGACTAACCCCGTTTACATCTAAAGAATCAAAAGTAAACACACCTCAATCCCCCTCATATCTCCGTAGGGCTGCTGGCCGTACGAGAACATCTCCCACAGCGTGGTGCCGTAGCTCCACACGTCGCTAGCGTGGCTGAAGGTGCCGTAGTTGTACCGTACTACAGTGAACCTACCTCAATCCCCCTCATATCTCCGTAGGGCTGCTGGCCGTACGAGAACATCTCCCACAGCGTGGTGCCGTAGCTCCACACGTCGCTAGCGTGGCTGAAGGTGCCGTAGTTGTACCGTACTACAGTGAACCTAACTCAATCCCCCTCATATCTCCGTAGGGCTGCTGGCCGTACGAGAACATCTCCCACAGCGTGATGCCGTAGCTCCACACGTCGCTAGCGTGGCTGAAGGTGCCGTAGTTGTACCGTACTACAGTGAACCTACCTCAATCCCCCTCATATCTCCGTAGGGCTGCTGGCCGTACGAGAACATCTCCCACAGCGTGATGCCGTAGCTCCACACGTCGCTAGCGTGGCTGAAGGTGCCGTAGTTGTACCGTACTACAGTGAACCTACCTCAATCCCCCTCATATCTCCGTAGGGCTGCTGGCCGTACGAGAACATCTCCCACAGCGTGATGCCGTAGCTCCACACGTCGCTAGCGTGGCTGAAGGTGCCGTAGTTGTACCGTACTACAGTGAACCTACCTCAATCCCCCTCATATCTCCGTAGGGCTGCTGGCCGTACGAGAACATCTCCCACAGCGTGATGCCGTAGCTCCACACGTCGCTAGCGTGGCTGAAGGTGCCGTAGTTGTACCGTACTACAGTGAACCTACCTCAATCCCCCTCATATCTCCGTAGGGCTGCTGGCCGTACGAGAACATCTCCCACAGCGTGATGCCGTAGCTCCACACGTCGCTAGCGTGGCTGAAGGTGCCGTAGTTGTACCGTACTACAGTGAACCTACCTCAATCCCCCTCATATCTCCGTAGGGCTGCTGGCCGTACGAGAACATCTCCCACAGCGTGATGCCGTAGCTCCACACGTCGCTAGCGTGGCTGAAGGTGCCGTAGTTGTACCGTACTACAGTGAACCTACCTCAATCCCCCTCATATCTCCGTAGGGCTGCTGGCCGTACGAGAACATCTCCCACAGCGTGATGCCGTAGCTCCACACGTCGCTAGCGTGGCTGAAGGTGCCGTAGTTGTACCGTACTACAGTGAACCTACCTCAATCCCCCTCATATCTCCGTAGGGCTGCTGGCCGTACGAGAACATCTCCCACAGCGTGATGCCGTAGCTCCACACGTCGCTAGCGTGGCTGAAGGTGCCGTAGTTGTACCGTACTACAGTGAACCTACCTCAATCCCCCTCATATCTCCGTAGGGCTGCTGGCCGTACGAGAACATCTCCCACAGCGTGATGCCGTAGCTCCACACGTCGCTAGCGTGGCTGAAGGTGCCGTAGTTGTACCGTACTACAGTGAACCTACCTCAATCCCCCTCATATCTCCGTAGGGCTGCTGGCCGTACGAGAACATCTCCCACAGCGTGATGCCGTAGCTCCACACGTCGCTAGCGTGGCTGAAGGTGCCGTAGTTGTACCGTACTACAGTGAACCTACCTCAATCCCCCTCATATCTCCGTAGGGCTGCTGGCCGTACGAGAACATCTCCCACAGCGTGATGCCGTAGCTCCACACGTCGCTAGCGTGGCTGAAGGTGCCGTAGTTGTACGACTCCGGGGCGTACCACTTGATGGGCCACTTGCCGCCGCGGCTGGCCTTGTAGTAGGAGCTGTCTGTTGATAGCGCTCGGGAGAGACCGAAGTCGCTTATTTTGGCTTGGTGCCTGAAAGAGTAATAATGGTAAGTGATACATGCTTTTATTACGGTTATTGTATTTTGAACTTTATTCTGATAACGGTAAAGTTCTCAATACAAAACTGACTTTAGCACAGAGCCCAAGTTGTTAATTTTTCACTAAGACCATGGCATCAGTCGGAAAAAGTTCAAAGTAATAGTAGATAGTAGTTTAAGAACTCAAGTAAGAACTTGTTTTGTTATAAGACGAAATTTAAAGTTTTATGACAAAAAAAACACCTATTAAGTTTGTCTTAATCACATCAGACAACGAAAGTGATAATCACCCTTACGTCAATTAAAATAAGACCAAAGGCAGTGGGTCAATGACCTTTAATAAAAAGAAAAGAGCCCATAATAAAGTAAATAGTATCAGATAATTTACCTGCTAGCCAATAGAATATTCCTCGCAGCTAAATCACGATGAACGAAGCGACGCCGTTCCAAATACCGCATACCGGCCGCCACTTGGCACGCCCACAACCTCAGCTCGTACCCGGGCGACGCTTTGTCCGGGTGACGAACTAGGTACTCCAGTAACGATCCCAGAGGCACTAGCTCTTGGACCATTGCTAGTGGCGGGCCCTGGACGAAAAAGAAAACACTGATGTAGTTTCAGTTACATCATCGTCATTATATGGGACTCAAACATACTTGTATCACATGTTTTGCGGTGGTTTTACTATAATAATAGGCGGATACGCCTTAGTGTAACCCTGTGGGGAATAGAGGCGTGTTGTTATGGTATGTTTAACTGAAATCGTCATACCTGCCTTAGTGCCAATTAAATTGAGATCGGTGCGGCATGTCTTGTTTCATACATCTCCCTCAGCCACATTCCAGTTATTATTTTTCATCTTTTACACAATCATTCCATTGTTACTTAGGTCTACTATTATAGCCATCCCATTCATACTCACAACAATAATGTTTGTTAAACATGACGTGCATAAAAATATGTAGGTAGTACAGTAGCTGACACAAATACAAACAATTTAATCTGACACATTCATGTTAGTCGTACAGGTCAATCACTGATAACGATAAAGGAACATGACATCGTTTCTTTTTGGGCGGTCTACTTCATGTCATCATCGCCTACGGACATCTGCACTACCAGTTATCTTAAGTATATCATTTCGAAACAGCTCTATTTCTACAAAAAGGTACACATTTTTGTGGAATAAATAGAATAGTAGCTCGGCTGTGCCGGGAGATGCATCGCTTGCACTACTTAGTGAGAAACAAGCCTCGTCAAACATCACGCCGTCGCGTTGCGGCTTGGTGTGAGCCTAAGGTTGAAAATTGTAACTGTCACAAAGACAAATTGACCTGACGTACAATTGCCATTCAACCTTGGGATGTTAAAGCAATTACTTCGTCGACTAAACATTGCCAACCCAGAAAACTACGCTAAAATGTATGAGCCAGTCATTGGCCCAATAATAAAAAGTCAGTAGTTCACTGCATTTTGAGGTCTAATATGTAACTACTTATGGTTTTATTTAGATCGATTTCGTCTTTCATTTCCATTTGAGACCTTGATCATTTGGTCATTTGATCATTTGAGATACTTACCAAAGACACGCCGATAAGTCGGACGATGCACCGATGTCGGACGGACATCATGACCTTGGCTTCGGACAGGAACTCCTTCTTGTTGGTGTCGGTGTGCTGCATGTGCAAGGTCTTCACGGCGACCTGCTGCGCCGCCAGCTCGGGCGCGCTGTAGCTGGCGCGCAGCACGGAGCCGAACTCGCCCTCGCCCAGCACGGCGCCCAGCGTCAGCTCCGACATTGGGATGAATTCTGAGGGAGTTGGCTTCCAAGTCAATTAAAGGAGCCAGTGTTCTGTTGGTTTCTATTTACAACTACAAATTAAGTTAAGAGAGAGAGAAGGGTTAAGAAGAAAAACTAGCATTGAGTTATTCATTGAATGAGACCGTAATTGGCGGGAATCGTGAAACAAATTACCATAAATAGTAAAGGCCTATGCGTCGTTCTCAGTGTCGGTGCGACGACGCGATCGGGAGTGCTGTACAAATGAACGCGACGATTTCGCACCGGCAACACACCGGTGTGCGCCGAATTAATCGCGAATTTAATGTTTATTTACCAATTACATAAGATTTATTTTTTATTTGGGAATTTTCACATGTCAGGGCTGGAGCGGTATGTATTTTCGTGTATTATTCATGCGATGACCGCTTTTTATTAGGACGACATCTATCCACATTTGCATCTACTAAATAACCATTTATGTTGGAAACAGGTAGATATAACGGCAGTATTTACGTAAAATAAAACACAAACAATAAAGAAGAGCTTACCCTGCAGTGTGGAAAGCTGGCCATCAGAATCGATAGATATCTCATTATAGTTCTCTGCTAACGTAACCACCGCACTATTATTCCCGGGCACCTTATACGTTTCATTATCGTCAGCGGGTTCTTCGTTGTTATTAATACTATCGTTGTTGAAATCCGACGAGAATGACAGGTTCCTAGTGAGCAGCTCGAACATATTGTTGTTAGATTGAATGGAGGTGGGCGGCGAGGTTTGCGCAGTCATTTGCTTGTCGCTCAGGATGTCGTGCTTCACTAGAGAGAGCGACTGGTTCATGGCGGCTCGGCTTGATGCTAGCTTTTTGGTTCGTGGCATGGTTGAGAACTGGAACAAGAAGTGTGGATTTAGGACTCAATGTAGAGTAATAAAGATTTCTGCTGCAACTAAAGTTGTAGCAAGTGTAGTAGATAGTATCCTGGTAATATAGTACCACATTCACAACGGCAGCAAATTGAAATTTTACTACACATAAATCAACAGGGCACAAAACGTAAGAAGAGTTGAAAGGGAAAGAAAAAGTTGAAAGGCAACTGCTTGTCTGTCTTGGTATGATCATGTGAAGAGGAGGGATGAAACGCATGATGGATGGAGAGGGAGAGGGAGGCCAAAAAAAGATGGATAGATTGTGTGAGGAGTGATATGAAATAAAAGGGAGTTAGTGATAGTGTGACGGCTGATAGCACAGAATGGAAGAAAAAAACGTGTTGCGGCGACCTCAATTAACATGGGATAAGGGCAGCAAGATGATAATGTGTAAATACGCGTGTGCTTACTTCAGGTAGAGGAGGCTTGGGTTTGGGCGGCACGGCGGCGGAGAGGCGCGTGGGCAGCCCGTCCGGCACGCTGCTGTAGTGCTCGATGAGCCTCTCCAGGGATTCTAAATACGGCCCGTCGTCTATGAACAGCCAGTTTGTCTGAAAGTAAAGTAGGTTACATAGTATTTTTATCAAATGCTAAAAGAAAAAACAATACTTTTAAATGCACAATACTAACAAGTAATTAAGTACATAATGTGACTAATTTGTTTTTTGCGAACTTCTAAATGTTAAGGTAGGACATTACACATATTGTCCAAAAATAAATAGTTATACCATCTTGATCATGAGTCATATTCCAGTTTTTTGTTTTTTACTAGTTCAATTATTTCATAGTTGATGCAGTCTTGAGCTTTCATAAAAACGGTGTCCAATTATGTTGAAACTCACCTCTTTCCTAATAATAAAGTTATAAGGCGTGTTTTCGCTGAGCATGGTGAGCACATAGGCGCCGGTGTGCCTCTCGCTGTAGCGCACCAGGAACACTCCGTCGGAAGCCTTGCCCTCCACCTTGTGGTGCTTGCAGTACTCCTCCAGCGTCTTCACGGCTTCCTCGCGGTTCAGTGTGCCGTGGTACCAATACTTTTTGGACGTTTTTGGGATATCTGGCTGGTGGTTTTCTGTAAAAGATTATTATGTTAATGGACATTTATTTTTTGATGAAGAAAAAATAGGAAGAAAAGTTTTATAACTTCTGGTAGTCCACCAGTGTCAAAGCGGAAAGTTGATTTATTTTCGACTTTATTTGGACGCAGTCAAAGTCGATATTGGTTTGGCAGTCAACACCGCGCTGCTCTGTGCTTCGAGGAGTCCACGCCGTTCTTGGGAATATTAATTAACTGGCAACACAAATAATGTACGGTGATTCTACTATGAAGTAAAAACAAATTAATAACGTAGTTACTTACTCAGTAGCTGGTAGCACTCAGTGTGTCCATAGTGTTTGGCCAGGTCAGCCGGCGTATCGTGGGCCAGTGTCCTCGCATGGGCCGGAGCTTTGAGTTTTAGTAGAACCTGCAAACAAATATTGTTTACAGTGAGGATGGAAGCACTGAAGATCCGCTTACATTGATCTTGCACTACCCACAATCAGCGGATTCTCATCAGCTTGTCGGCCACTTTTAGTGGGGCAACAATTTAACTGCTTAGTTTCTACTGTTATTAACTAGTTTATTAGTTAGTTTCATTAGTAACCCTTCGACGGCTAGATATTCAATTCAGTGACCATAACAGAAAGATGGGGAAAATTCCGCATGCCGATCGCAAAGCATAACGATAATCCGTATGCATGCTGCACACTCACGTAGCATACTTTGGACGACCATGAAAGCGTGCGTCTTCCGCATTCGCATGCTTCTTACTTTGTCCCTGCGCTAAGCTACTGCGCAAGACACGGATAAGTAAACTATGCTGCCGTGGTAATCAAGAACCGTTTTCGCGAAACCGCTGTTTCCGACTTGTCAGTTTACTAGTCAGAAAAAGTGTTTTCGAGAAAACAGCGCATACAGTTATAGAATCGAGAATTTAGTTTTTACTTAAAAAACGAAACTTAAACCTAACGCGCTATTTTCGCGATAAGTACCACCTTTTTGAGTAAGTCAGAAAAGGCAGTTTCTCGATGGCTCTTTCAGTTACCACGGCAGTATGTTAACAATTTCGTTCATATACAAACTTTATCCCTCAAATACACCCACTCTTGGGTATAAGCTGTGTTATCTGTTAGTCACACAACTGTCATACTGTCCTACTGGTCAGAGGTTGAGGCTACATACCTTGATACACTCAATGTGTCCCCTCTGTGCAGCGTCGTGTAGCGGCACCTTGCCTGTGGGCGCGTGTCTCATCTGGTAGTTAGCGTTGCCCTTCGTGATCAGCAGCTCCGTCGTACTCGGCAAGTTGTTCTGGCATGTATACTGTCGAGAAAAAATTGTATAATGTTCTTTAGAAAAAAAACTAGCTTCTTCCAGCAGCTTCGCTCTAGCGGGCCGCCAGGAAACATACTCCCGAGATATAAAAAGCATGTCCCTAATCTAGAACATAGTCTACCCGTTTAAGCTTCACCCAAATCCGTTAAGATGTATAAACGTAACAGGCAGAGTTACTTTTGCTTTAATATTGATTGCAGAAAATAAATGATAAGCACATATTCCATGAATGACGGCATAGTTATTGTGTGTAATTCCCTATGTATTATAGTTAGCGGGGACTCCCACATAGGAATGAAGTAATAAATAGGTAAAGGAAGGCATTACAGAAATAGGTATAAGCACGGAACAGGTATATTAGCCAATAACAAAAGTTGGTAAAGCGCGGAACTCGCTAGACAGTCTTAGTCCGTCAGACCTTGCTACTATGGGTTTACCTTTGTTGTTCTGTAGTGGGGTATTTTACTAAAAAAATCTAATTAGTCCATATAGATTTCCAAAAAAATATTGAAAATATTTTATGAAAAGCTAACAGACGGTCTAAATAGAATTATATTTTTTATATATATCGTAAAATATCCTATTTCTCCAGACAGACTATTCAGGGTACAAGAGAATAACATTTAGGCTCAATTTACATTACCGCGGAACGCATTCGCGCGTCTAATCGGAAGAAATAATGTGCATTACGGTGTGGAGATATGGGTCATGGGTGAATTTGCTATGTTAAGTTTCAGATTGACGCTTCCGTTCCGCGGCGGTGTAAATTGAGCCTTAGGAATCTCAACTTGTTGAGGCTATTTTAATGTAACCCAATTACCATCACTCCGACGCCGACGCGACACTGCTGTTCATATCATTATTGGTCCATTCAAAGCTCATCTTTCGAAGGTACATAAGACACAACTCACATGTAAAGGTGTATATCCGAACGAGTCTCTAACATTGACAGTGGCACCGCTCTCGATCAGCTTGGCAAGTATGTTGTCTCTCCCGGCCCTCGCAGCAATGTGTACGGCCGTCTGACCATCCTGGTTCTTAGCGTCGCGGCTGCGGTAGCCGCATTGTAACATCTGAGACACTATGTTGAAGTCGCCGGCTTCTGTCGCCCTGAAAACAGAAGGAAATGTTACGTATGTTCAAGCAAGAATAGATTGTCCAACACTTTGTATGTTGAAGTGAAGACGAGTGGAATTATGTTAAGAGTGGCCTTTGCCTTTGGAAATGGTTGAACAATTACTGTTTTAAATTAAAGATAGATTTGACAAAAATAACTAGCAACTGAACTTCAACTTCTAAGAAAAAATTCTTTAAACTTTGAAGTTCAGCAAATTGTTATTAATAAATCAGTCTCGTAATTTAAACACATTACCATAGTTAATGACAACATAATTAAGACAATGAAATTGATAGTAGCTCATAAGAAATATTTAAATATCAATAAGGAGCAATGTGTGCGCCAGTGAATCATTAGCATAAACAATGATTCACAATTGTCAAACACAGATGCCTCTAAGAATACTTGTCTTCATATCAGACACCATGAAACATTCCCTGGGTATGACTCATGGCAGCTTCTATGGTACTTAACACTTGAACTAACAGTGAGCTGGATTAGGAATACAGATTTACCATAGAATTATATGTTTTCTATAACTGTTGTGTTGTGTAGATAGTTTGACAAATGTTAAGTATTGAGCTGCATCACTATTGTTTACTTTATTTTGTTAAAATTAGGGCAATGATATGCAATTAGATCATATTTTTTCACTAGCCTCTAGCCAACTTAATTATTATATACCTACTTTATCAGTACTAAAATAGTTAAGACAAAATTCAAACAATAAGTACTACCTATACATAATATGTATGGAATTTACTGTTTGAATTTTGTCTAGATAAAGAAGTCGCGGGCGAAGTGCTAGTATTTTATTATAAAATACTAGCACTTCCTTCACGCAAAGTTAGTACTTTCCTCTGCAAACTTCGAAACTCCCCAGCCCAACCCCTTTGAAAGGTAAAGGGTAAGTTTGCTATATTAATATTTACCACATAGTTATTTGCATAACGTTTCTAAATCGAAGTAATGAGCTTTTTCATACAATCCATTTTTACCCTGATGGACGGATTTAACGATTATTTCGTAATCATCACCCCTTCAGGGGTTGATGTTAAAGAAATCTAAAAATACGTGTTCCACTAATTTTTTATCGAGATTGTTAATATCGAGTTCCAACTTCATTGGATCAAGATTCTTTTTAGGGGGTGTTAAAGTTTGTATTATATAATTGAGTTTTGAATTTTTTGAGATACAGTTGCAGCAAACAATTTTGATAATAAATGAGACACGTATTTTTGGAGTTTTCTAAAATCAACCAATGAAGAAGTGTTAAGGGCTGAAACGGATCTTATGTTTTTTTCATATTCAACCCACAACGGAATGAAGGGCGCAACCCGCGCAACAGTTGTGCTGCTCATGTAGCAGCAATAAAAGCCCGGGCAATTCATTTAAAGTGGGCAAAAGGGGTGATGAAATTCGTGGAGTAAATTCTAAATCCACGCGGACGAATTTCTAGTACATTTTTATTAGATAAAACTCGTGAGTATGTTACTGAGTGACTGACAGATAAAGTACTGGTCGCAGAAAGTTGTTTGTCATGTAGGTTCCTTCGGGCGTATAGGGGATCTAAGAGAGATCTTAGTCTTAACCTGAGCCTACCCACTGGCCGACTGACCCAAATAAATTGCCTGATGTCTTGGACTTCTTTTTAATGAAGGGACTATCTAGACTCTTTTACCAATTTGACTCATGCCTTGATGGAACCTCAAACCACATCCCTGTTATACTAACAATCAGTGCCAATGTCTTGAAGAACCAGAGAAAACCTAGACTGTATAATAATCAGACTAACTGGAAACTTTTTTGATGCCTTCTTGAGGATTCCTTACAGCTACAAGTTTCCTTAAAGAACGAGGGCGAATTTGATGATGCAGTTTTAGCGTTCACAGTCGCGGTCCAGCAAGCTTGCTGGAATAGCACAGAAGAGGTAAATCGCAAGAATGTAAGGCAGGCGTATATACCACAAGAAATAAAAGAAATTATTCTGGAAAAAAGAAGACTACGCAGAGTGTGGCACTCCAGCCGGCATCCCCAGGATAAAAGGGTGTTAAACAGTTACAGTAAGTTTCTGAAACAAACTATAAAAGAATCAGAAAATGCTACAATTGAGGCAAACCTATTATCGCTTACTGCTACTGCAAACACTGACTACTTCCTTTGGAAGATATGTAAAAGTATGAACCAGCCAATAAACCCAAAGCCACCTCTACGATTGGAAAGAAACAAGTGGGCCAGAACGAAACAGGAAAAGTGTAATGTTTTCGCTGATCACCTTGCTAAAGTATTTGTACCTAACGCAGCCAGTCCTGGCTCTAACGAAGCTGACATAGATGACGTTCTCCAACAAGACTTCCAACTAGATTTGCCTCTAAAAGTATTGTCACCAGGAGAAGTGACAAGAACCATCCGCTAACTAGACAACAAAAAGGCCCCAGGATTTGACCTAGTCATAGACAAAAAGATCCTGTCAGAATTGCCACGAAAAGCAATACTATATCTCAATACAATATTTAACTGTATTATTAGAACATATTACTTTCCTGCACTGTGGAAGGTCTCACCAAGTGATCATGGTCCAGAAACCTGGAAAGCCAGCACATGAATTATCATCTTACAGGCCAATTAGTTTATTGCCTATAATATCCAAGGTTCTAGAAAAGATACTACTCCGATGACTCTCATGTGCTATGTATCAAAACTCCGTAACTCCAGACCACCAATTTGGGTTCAGACCTGAGCACAGCACCATCAAACAAATACATAGAGTGTGCAGACTGCAGACGTATCAGTGACAGTCTTGAGAAGAGAGAATATTGCTCTTCAGCCTTCCTTGATGTTCAACATGCCTTTGACCAGGCATGGCACAAGGGATTACTCTATAAAATTAAGTTACTACTACCTCAGTTTCTACCAAATACTGGAATCATTTCTCAACAATAGAATATTCCAAGTCAAAGAAGATGACTGCTCATCATGTTTTCACGAGATACTTGCTGGAGTGCCACAGGGCTCCGTTCTTGGTACGGTTTTGTACACCATGTTCTAATCAGATCTACCACCTGGACCTGGAGTTACTATTGCTACTTATGCAGATGATGAGAGAAACTTGTCACCCTGTTAACCTTAGTAGAAGGGAGTTGACTCTAGAGTGATACAGCTAAATACCTCGGACTATACCTGGACCGCAGGCTGACATGGCGGAAACACGTTGAAACAAAACGTAATCAGGTCAAACTCAAATATAAAGGCCTCTACTGGCTCCTGGGTAAAAACTCAAAACTGTCACTGGACAACAAACTCCTAATCTACAAGACTGTCATAAAACCGGTCTGGAGCTATGGGATTCAGTTATGGAGAGCCTGTGACTCCAACATAAATATAATCCAAAGAGCTCAGCTCCTTAAGCAAATTAGCAACACACCCTGGTTCATTAGAAACAGTGAAGTACATGAATACCTGAGTATGCCAACAGAGAAGGATGAAATAAACACATTCGCAAGCAAATACAAAAAAAGACTGGACTGTCCAGCTCACGTTGCCTGATTGTCTAAATCTCCTGAAGCGGCGCAGAACCTTGGATCTCGGCGGCCCTGACTAAGCCAATATATTAATATGGAGGATGTTGCTACTGGGGAAAATCTCCTCAATAATAGTCCTGAATAATAGTCACTCAACTCATCTGCTCATAGTCGGAAGGACTGATTGCATATGTAAAAAAAAAAAAAAGTTTAGTCATAAGATCAATAAGTATACTTAGCAAAATAGTTTACACAAGATTCAAGAATGTGATTACAAAACTAGGCATGGCATGTGGCGGCTGACTCAATTATTTCGGACCACATTTGGTATTCCAATCAGTGTACATTGCAAACACATCTTGTCATAAAACATGCAAAGAATTTTGATGTTATACCTACACATGTTGTAGACATTATCATGCTATCAGTATATGGCCACAACTACTGGCCTTCTCTTGATATTTATTGGATAAACATATTGAACAATGCACTCAACAGGAAATTGTCAATAATCGTGTCAGCACTTGTATTAAATTACAAGCCCTATAAAGTGCAGCACACGTTAAAATCAGTGCAATAACCCCTTTCATGGCTGATGTCACTTACGGTTAAACTTAAAATATTATTTTGGAACAAGCCAGGTCATTAAAAGTTGATAACTAATTAATTTTACTCATGGTCATTGTACTTTAAATGGATTCAAATTTATTTGTATAATAAAAATCAAGGTGTGAACACTTAGTGTGAGGTCCTGAGTTCAATATGACCTGTGAAATAGGGTTTTAGTATCACCCTAGGTTGTAAAAGAGAATAGCCCTAGGTTGCTTATTGTGAATTTGCAAGTAATGCTGAAGTATGACAAAAGGACTAAGTCCAGTGATGGTGAAGACAATGGTATTTCAAATTGAAAAAATAAGAATTTACTTTAATAATAATATATAGTACATTCCATAGTTCCAGTCTTTCAATACAATAACAAGAGATTAAAAAAATAAAATAATGTTACTACATTCCATTCAACTTGGTTATAAAACAAGGATGAATTAAGGGCAATTTAGGTGGCTCTCATCTTAATGGAACTTCCTTCTTCAACTAGATGTTCTATCTCTAATTGACATTGCATGTTTCTATCAATTATTTTGCTTTTGACCAATTTACTTTAAACTGGTGTGGGAAAGGGATTGTGATGAATATAATTTGAAAGTTTGGAGTTATTGAGAG
This sequence comes from Melanchra persicariae, assembly GCA_947386135.1. Classification (NCBI taxonomy): domain Eukaryota; kingdom Metazoa; phylum Arthropoda; class Insecta; order Lepidoptera; family Noctuidae; genus Melanchra; species Melanchra persicariae. The sequence continues at coordinate 7,466,505 of OX376644.1, read as the reverse complement.
TTTTATGAAAGAAAAATATTTATTAGTTCATTATTTTATGATCAACCTTTTTTCCATTTTTATGATGGTTGATGAAGCCATAATATGCCAGGAGCGTGCCATCAGCCTTTTCGGACATATTATGCATTTATCCAAGCATAGTCTGGAAAGGCTCATGATATTGGGCCAATTCAAAAGAAAACATGCTTAAAACATAAATGAAATTGCTGGCAAGTATCCAAGTAACAAGTAATAGCAGACACAATAGACTCATTGTATTGTGGCTAGTAATTATCATTTTTGTGTAGAACCTCAATAAGATAGTTTAATTTCAAAAACAATTAGTCAATTATACCTTAGAGGGATACTCACATTATTCAAAACAATAATTTACTAGTCATAAACACAATATTATTAATTTATATACATGAGAATTGTTTCACTTCAGTTCAAATCATTATAAATATTATGACACCATCCTTGAATACTTGAGTGCTTACTTCACGAGTGGAAATTAAATCCGAAATTGAAAAGTGATGCTAAATATGTTTGTTTATCACATGGTTTTAAGAACATGCAATAAGTGATGAATAAACAAGGATTATTACTGGACATAAATAACCATATTATTAGTAGAATTTCCTTATTTTATGTATGTTTGTAAGTCTGGCTGGTGACCTTGCTTATTAAGAAATGTAGCGATTTCTATAATTAATGTGATTTGCACTGCATATGACAAGTTTCTATCACACACCAATAAATGTAAAATTTCTTATTTTCCGTTTGCAAGAAAAATAAAATAAGTAACTAGGAGTATGTTAGGTTAAGAAATGCTTACCGGTGCAGCAGGTTCGTAGTACCCTGAGTGCGGGACTCATGAGGTGGGGGCTGTCCCTTGCATACAACAGATAGCCTGGTGACGAGTCCATTAGAGTCTCCTCGGTAATGCTGTATGAGTGTGTCCAGTCCATGCACTGTTGTGTGCTCTTCAATTGAGAAAAATGCATCCTCACCATGTCTCCGAATTTGATAGTGCACCACTTCTCCCTGTAAATGAGATTACTTTTATGACTTCATAGGAAAACTCTTTGAGCTGCATTAAAACAAACCAATTACAGTTTACATTATCTTTAAAAAGCTTAGGGACATGAAATCTTGAAGCAATTTTAATTTGTTTTGTTTAAAGATAGCACTGATATGTTTAAAAACAGGAAAACAAGTTCTGTTTGAGGTTATAAAACTTTAAAACTGACCTGATGAAGAACAGAGAGCACATAATCACCAGGGGAAGTATTACTCTCACGTACTAAAAACACACCATCCTCCCCTTCTGTAAGTTCCAACAAAATTCCAGGTTATCAATAACACAAAACATTGGGACAACAATAACAACATACAATAATAATCACAACCGACCTTCCTTCAACAGCTTCTCAGCCGTGTCCCGAGATATTTTCCCATGAAACCAGTTGACATTATCTTCTCTGTTCATTCTCAACAAAAAAGAGTTTGTCTGAAAAGTTAATTTAAAACTTGTTCAACAAGTATTTTCACAGACGACACAAAACTTTTCTTGAACATTTCTTGTCTAATTCTGGATTTTGCTAAGACGGTATCTCTATACGATTAATATCACAAAAATATCATTACTAATTTATGGAATAGTTATTTTTTATACTTTATTTATTTGAATAAATACACGACACTTCTCTATGTTTCAATATAAACTTTTATAAACTGTTCGCCATGTTTCTCGCTATTCCTTTCTCACATAGCACAAATTACCTTTGAATAAGCGAACTATTTGAAATGCCCGTTCATGAGATTTCGGTCTCTTTCTAAAAGTATTTTATTTAAGCATGTGAAACAGAGATAGCTATGAGTTCAAAACTTGTTTTCAATTTAACCGCGTAATATTGGTAACGTCAGAACAACTACAATGGTCAAATAAGAAACTGATAAGAGTTTTTAGGATGATTCATCCACATCCTAAATCTTATTTAATTTTACAGAATTTATCACGAACACTTTTATAAATATTAGTAGCATCTAAATATTACTTACCTTCAACAGTATGAATGACGTCATGGTTGTTATCATGATATCCAACTTCGGAAACACAAAAATATTTACAAATATTCGAAAGAAGAATTTTTAATAAAATCCCTTTCGTTTCTTGAAAACACACATATTTAACACAAATATAACTGATTAAAATATGTTAACACAAAGTATTCCGTAAAAAGCGCAGCACAGTGAGCGGAGTGCGTCTAGCAAGCAGCCGGCAGACAGGCGCGGTATCCCCGACTCTGCCTTCCAACGAATGACTCATAGCAAGGTCAATTCCGAGAAATGAATCACCAACGTACTCAGTTCTACAATGCTTTATGTAGTACGCATTCCCCCACAACACTGCTTCATTATTGTAATTTATATAAGTAAAGACTTATATTACCTACCTGTAGATAGGTATGTTACTAGATAAACAAGTAAGTAGGTAGGTATGCAGTAGGTGGAAATGTAGACGTAGATTTCTAGTCCTTTAATAGAATTAAAACAATATTTTTAGGTAGGTACCTAGCTAGGTAACGAACCCTGATAAAACCTAATTTTGATAACTCTACCTACCTAAACTTAGAGTCGAACGAAACCCTGATTAAGTACCTATAGTATTATAGATTTTGTTCTAATTAAAAATAGGTATTATATGTACCTATACATAACTACCAACTTCCCCAGGCAACAAAGTTGGTGGAAACCGGAAATAGTGAAAAACTAGGTTGGTAATCAGTGGATTAGATGAGTGAGGTTGAAGGAAGGCATGGTAATGCTTTTATTTTCAGATAGCCAGCATAACTTCGCGGTCAGATTGGGTTTAGTTGCTTTGAAATGTGTCATACCACAGGACAGGATCTGAGCCACTCGGCCATAATTCGTGATAGGACAATATTTTTTTTCTATAATCCGGAGAACCAGTCACATTTTATAGGTACCTAGGTACTTAGTTATTAACACTACGTGACACGGTGACATCTAAATGAGTGCTATAAAAGTTTTCTGTTGGATGTTCAACGCTCAACTTAGAAAGAGAGTCAGAGAATAAAATGGACCCTAACCATCGCAACGTACGACTGTTCATCACAACAAGGAATTTATTAGGTTTAGCTATACATAGCTGAAAAATTGATAACTAAGTAGGTACTTACTTTTACGTCCCTATTTGAACCGAGCGAGTAATAACCCGTATTGTGGAAATTCAGTTATGTTGTGAATGTTATGATTATGACTCATAAAATAACTGAATTTCCACAATACCTACCTACCTACCCACCTATCGATAACGCGTACCTAGCTCAAAAACAATCGTCATGTACCTACCTAGTTAATTTTTGCTGACTGAAAAACATGGCAATGTACGTCGTAACGTTTAACAAGTTGCGAGACAACCCTGCACACTAACTTCGCAATAAGACGCGGTGACTCACACTCACAGGATCTGCAAATATTGTCAGATACCTAAGTACCTACCTATCTGCGAAACTAATCAAGCAACATTATTTTTCCAGAAGGGGCCATTACACATAAATTGCGCTTGTATTCTTTGAAGAGGTACGCAGAGATGTTGATACTAGGTACCTTCTGTAGAGTCGACCTCTTTCATCAGGACCTCTTTAGAGGCTTAGAAAATGCTTTAAGACAACCGGGCTAGGTTGTCTTAAAGCATTTTCTAAGCCTCTAAAGACGAATCCGACTAATGGGTAGTTTTTGAGAAATGCGCGGACAAACATGCAAACATAAATATATACAAAAATACAAACACCACTAAAAAATACAAAATAACTTTAATTTTGGAAGCCGGTGTCAAAAAACGAAGAAACCACACCAGAAATACCGACTTCCAAAAATTAAGGTTATTTTGTACTTACCTTAAAAATCCTGTCTAGCCTCATAGGGAAAACTGTTGCTTATAATGATGGTAGGTACTTGAGTATGTTTTTATACGTAATTAATCTAATGGAAGATTATCTAACCTCAGCTAATTCTGATCGGACTGTTGGTTATAAAATAGAAGAGCAGAGAAAATAAACGAGAAAGGTTCACATGTGCTTACCCCTTCACAGATCGTCCGGCGTGATGTTATGAACTGGTGTAAACAATAGACAGAATGAGAATCGGTAAGCAGTAATCGGGGAAAATAAATAAAAAAAAAGAAAAGGTTCCGACGAATTGAGAACCTCCTCCTTTTTGAAGTCTGTTAACAATATAGGTTTAGTTTACACTAATATTTTAAAGTGGAAATATTTGTGTTTGTTTGAATTGAATAGGCTCCGAAACTCCTACCGATTTGAAAAATTCTTTCACCAGTAGAATCAAAGAAATTATAGAATATTTTCAAAAAAGTTAGGGATCCGTATGAAAACTTCGATAATGGAAGCCAAGGTGTGAAAAAATACCAAAAAAATATATAACGTCCGCTGCGGAAACTATTGACAATAGAGCAAAGTTATAAACATGCTCTACGTAAGAAAAATGTCGCGGCTTGAGCGAACTGGGGAAAATCTTATCCTATGCTTGTCCGATGAAGTTGAAACACGGCATTTAAATGATACATCGATAAAAAAATAAGAACAACAAATTTTTAGATTTTTCGAAAATAAACGGGGTGAAGGAGGGGTGATAAAGTTTTTAGAGGAGACATTATTGCTTGCTTCAATTTACGTCGGAATGCTATGAACAAGCTAAAAGTGGGATAATTGAAACAGATGTACCTACCTAACAATTTTTGCATAATCAACCCTTGATGGGGTGAACGGGGTGAACATTTGCGCTGATCCTGGGCTCAAAACAAGTGAGATTCTGTCAACGGTGGCGTAGCGAAGGCGATTGTCAATACGTCGAAAATGTATGGGATTGACAGATCAAAGCTTAGCCGCATTCGCTAATGCCCGGTTCCTATATTCTAGAAACGATTCGTTTTGCTTACGGATGGTAGAATTTTCTACGAGGCGTAACCCAAAAGTATTCCTATAAAAAAACATTTAATTAGCAGACTTACCGTAAACGGGTGGTAGATGTTATACAATGACGATCCGTTGAATATAGGAACCGGGCATAATTGAATGGCACATTGTCTGGGGCCTCCTGAGACCAGAATTTCTCTCGTATCGTGGGAGCGTTTACAAACATACAAACTCACGCACACAAACAGCCAGACCCGGAACAACTATCTGTAGGCCATACAAATATTTGTTCCGTGCGGGAATCGAACCCGCGACACACAGCGCAGCAGTCAACTGCTCAACCACTGCGCCAACCGTGTCGTCATCGCATTCGCATGTCAGTTGCAATCTGTCAAAAAAGCCTTAGAGTCCGTTCAACGAAAGAAGTCTCGCAACGGCGGCGCTAGTTTCTATGCGAGTGTACGCTATCCTCTAACAAATCTTGTTGGTTCCATTTATTTCCGCGGGACTTCTTTCGTTGGACGGACTCTAATTACATTTTTGACCGATTGCAACTGACATGCGAATGCAAACGTTGCTTAAAAATTAGTAGAATTGACACTATGGTATAGTACAGTTTGACAATTGCCTAACTCAAAATTGTTAATTCTTAAATCTACTCTCAATTTTAGGTACCTCAAGTACCTAACTGCAATTGACTTAGGGGTCAACGGCCACTCGTAGGTAGTGTAGAACTTAAAATTATGAGTCTTTTTGTTCTCTCGTCTGTTATCTGTGTCCCAACCGTAGAGTTACGCTGCGTAATTTAATTTGTTCCTATAGAGCATGGGCACGAAAGCGGTATTCAGTTGATTGTCAGAGGTCCAAGTGCGAATCATAGATTGAGAAACACTTTTCTAGTCGCTGGGTCCTTCGCATACCGATACGTTGCCACACTTATGCGGGTAGGCAGGTACCTACTGTAAATGTGGATCTTAGTGCTCTTTATAGTTGTAATAAGAGAACAATAAATAATATATTATTCTTGTGACTTTGTCTATTCCATTCTTGAGTGAAAGTAGCTCTATGCTAAGATAAACCAAGCTTCGTCTTTAGAAGTTTTCATAACGCACTAGGTACATTATTTAATTGTCTCTATGGTTCAATAATCCCTGTTTCCATTGTAATGAATGTTTTTGTTAAAAACGTACAAGACCTGTGCGACCTTTCCCTTTTCCTTTTTAACTAATATTATAAAGAGCTGAAGTCGTTAGTTTATTAAAGTTTGTAGAAGGTAATTTTTAGAAGTACAGAATCCAAAAAATCTTCTTCTGATTGAAAGTTACACCATTACTGAGAATGTCAAAGAGGTCTGGAAAAAATAGCAGTGTTCATGAGGTCCAGCCAAGAGAACTGAAGCCAGCCGAAGCCGCGGGAAAAACTTAGTAGTACCCGTGTACCCAGCTAAAATCTACAATTTCATTCAGAGCCATTTATAAACCTGCCGAGATAAACAAAAGGGCTAAACAATAATTAAGCCTGGTGACAATTTATGTGTGCACTCGGCCTCTGATTAGATAAACGTTCGACTTAACTATTTAGAAAGCATTCGCTATAGGTACCTATTACCTAGTGCACCGAGTCACCGAGCGGACAAACCAGTCGCACAGTTTGTTTACCTCGCGAATGTTTATTTACTTTCATTCGTCTCCCAGCAACCTGTCTAACATTCTGCATAGATTGCCCGGCCAGCCATTGTATTCAAGAGAATGTATTTCTTTGTATCTTTCCTGACTGAGCCGATAAGAAAATTCTGCCCCATTCAGGTTGTGTTAATGTTCGTGTGCTTGAAATGCTCGTCTTGCAACATTCTACTTTGTAATGCTGTTTATTTTTTTTAGTTGTACCTTTTAATGGCAAAAGCGCTATTGGTTTTGATTTTTTTTTTGTTGGTGTAGATATAGCTAGGATAATAAATAATGATGTTTATTTTAGTCTGTTAGCCATAAGTAGGTACCTAATTATCAAACTCACACGCCTTTCTCTAACATTTATATTTTGTATGTAAGGAAGTAGTATTGCTGTACCTACCGGAAGGTATTCAACCTTCGTGGTCCAGGCCTTAAAAATTGGGATTTATCTAACTATACCAGATCACTGATGCTGGCCAAATCTCTGGAAAATTAGTTTAAAAAACTGTAGAAACTCTTTCGTGATTTTTTACGACGCATAGTGCCAGTGTTAGCCGCCCAGAACCTATTTTTACATTATATTCGACCTGCTTTTTCTAAACTTATATATTTTTTATAGCATTCAGATTACCTACTTAAATGTGTGTACACTATAATCCCTGAACTAAATCAATAATATTTTTGTATTGTTCTTCGTTCGAGATACAATGTAAACACTAAACCCTACAATTTCTCCTTGCGAAATGTAAAGGTCCTTAATACATAGGTAGGTACAGAATATTCGTTTCGTCAAGGCAGCCTGGAGCGGCTCGCGTTGGGCCACGGTGACTCACTGCGCTTTCTACCAGCCTGCTGAGCCGGTGGGCAGCGGTCGATGACACCATGCCTGTTTATTCCCCATTCGTACTAGACCTATTGTGCTAAAATTGTAATGTCGTAAACAAGTGACTAAGAAATATTTTATGGTCGGTGGGGACTTAGGGTTTGAACTAGTGATGTTCGGGAAGTTTAGTTTTGCGAAATGTCACTATCCTATGATAACAAACAAAAAGGCACCGAGTCAATTTGAAGGACCTCCACTCGACTCAGTCGCTATGAATGAAAAAATCCTCGATTAGTGTCAATAAATAACAAGATATAAACTGCCAAATTCATGAGGTGGAGTCAAGTTGGAGGACATTACATGGAATGTTGTTAATTAACTATAAATACTAAGTTAACAGTCTTCATACGAATATGTAACAATTCGATTTGATATAATGAATTCATCGAGATGATTATAGCAGCGGATTATTTCCTGCCAAACTGGGTATTTATGTACCTACTGAAATAGATAAGAGAAGTAGGTTAGTTGGTTAGACATATTATTATATGTTTTAGATACTATCACCGAAATAAAATTAAGTTTTTTCCTCTTAGGTATATATCATTCTGTTAAGTTAGGTATAGCCGTATTGGCAACCCTAAAATGGATAAGGAAACGCCACGAAGCCGGCCGACCTCAAAAACAAGTGCGAAATGACTAAAGCAAAACGAATACGAGGGTCGAGTCGAACGGAACGGTAGCGCCGGTGAGGTAATCACACTATGAATGAAAAAATATATAAAAAATCTAAAATAAGCTAACTGTAAGGTCGGCGACGAACCACTGATAAATAAACCTTAACATCACAGCTAAAGAATTACTTTTTGATTGCACGCACTGCCGTGGATATTTTGAGACAGCCCGCCATTGAATAGATGTAGCAGATACAGAACGTGACTCATCTATGACTAGGAGATCAGTGAGATCACTGAGCGTGAACTTTAGGTATTCAAGCTGTGTTTAAGTTCTCGGTATAAGATTTCAGTCTATATTTAGAATGTTCGCGAACTAAATGGCTATCAGGAACTGGTCTACGATCAAGGGTTTCGTAAAGCTGAGGTGAAGGTTGATTACAGCAGGTAACTGAATATAATATATTATTATATGTACTCATTATATTATATGTAATACATTATTGTATGTTTGGAGTTGGGTAAAACATCTGCAGTGGACGGTGGGAGCAGCCGTAACCGGGCCTTAAAATATTATCATGAAATCAAAATGTCTACAGCACCTATGAATACATTGGTCAAAATCCCTCCTTTTGACTCGCCGTAATCGGATAAAAAAGCGATCTTGCTCCTGCTCTAACGAAAGATGATGATACCGATCCATAATACCGATGATATTCCCAAATAACTCTTGTCCGCATGAACTTAGAGCTCCCAGAAATCACTGTGGTGATCTAGTACTGCATCTAGGTCAATTTCGTTTCCTTCGGCACTAAACAGCCGGTGCGCTAGCACTGCGCTGACGAGGCATAGCAGCTCTTCGTAGACGACACGAAGCACAGCGTTGAACCATCGTAGTAGGTACAGTGTTGATGTAGCGTAGCATAGCACTGAGTTGCCCTGGCGGCGTAGCACTGATTAGTATTAAACGCTACACGGCGTAGTCTTGCTACGCTTCGTTGTACTGCTATGCGGCTTAGTATTGCTACGCTTCGTAGTATTGCTACGCTTCGTAGTACTGCTACGCGGCTTAGTATTGCTACGCTTCGTAGTATTGCTACGCTTCGTAGTATTGCTACGCTTCGTAGTACTGCATCGCGGCGTATAATAGAGTACTGCTACATGGCGTAGTACTTCTACGTGGCGTAGTACTGCTACGTGGCGTAGTACCGTTACGTAGCGTAGTACTGGTACGTGGCGTAGGACTGCTACATGGCGTAGTACTGCTACGCGGCCGGGTACTGCTATGCGGCGTAGTGTTGCTACGCGGTATAGGACTGCACCTCAGCAATCATAGCGTAGTGCTAAAAAGTGACAGAAAAAGGTATTGACTATATACACCTAGGTATAGGAAAAGGGGGTGAAACGGGTGCTATTGTCCCCTCTGGACTTCCGAATCGAGTCAAAAGCTCCAAATAAGGCAGAAAGATAGCTTTAATCTGTATTTGACTTCGCAGATATTGATAAGGTGTCGTCATCCTTCAAAAGATTTGCCCATTCTTGAGTATTTGGAAAATTAGTACCAACGGCTAATTGTGAGATTTTTTTTCCAAATCGAATCGAACCACATCGCACACAAGTACATGATACAAGCTCTACCAGTCCTCGAACCTGCTACTACATAACTTCTAGATATTGGTATTCAATGACTGGTTCTAGTTCTATTCTACCCAGAGCATTGTGTAAAATAGTCGTAAGTTAGAACGGCGAACAGAAAATTTTATCAAATCTGAGGTAGGGTACCAACATTTTCGAGCTAATTTCGCTCATTCTTGGTTTTGGAGCCCGTTTGCATAAGTCAAAATGAATGGCCAAAAACTTAAGCTACGAGATCCTTATATTATCGCGCTCGTTTCGTTCTTTATATTTTTTACGTATAGGTTTATAACAACATTAAAGGACTTTGGAAACATGGGTTGTGTGGATAAAATTCTAACCCCCCCTCCCCCGGCCTCCGACAAGTCTTTGGCGCTCAGACCGAAATTCTGGGTCCCACCAGAACAATTTAACCATAAAATATCAGACTTCTTCAAATATTTCCCACAGATTGTTATCTGTGGGAAATATTTCCCTCCGTTATACCTACTGTTGCGTAAATTAATATCACAGTGTCTAAGACTTATCTACAAACTGCGCAATCTTAGCTTTTTACACTCAACTGTAATTACAGACCAGTTCATAATGAGTGCTTGTGCTAGGCGACGCAGACAGCCTGGCTATTAACTATGAATAAAATAGCCCTTATAAGAAGTTGCTCCTTTTTATCTTGGTTGGCTAACCCAGTAACATTTCATACCGGTTAACTACATGGTTTATTACAATCAGCCTATAATGTTCCCACGGTTGGGACACAGGTCTGAGGAGGCTTGCCATAACTAATCCATCGCCAGGGTCCAGTGTCGGTCGGTGGACGTCCTTTGCCTTCGAATTTGTGGTTATAAATAATTAGGTACATGTTGGTTTCCTCGCCATATTCAGAGCTGAATTAAAATACAAATGACAAAATACTATCTCGCATGTATTTAAAATACAAAATACTTTTAAATCGTGTATTTGAAATTCAAAATACAAAGTACAGTATTTTAACTATTTTTTATTTAAAATACAAAATCTAGTCAGGTTTTAGGTTAGGTTAGTATTTTTGCTTCCGAAAGCTATCGAGCGCTGTTTTCTGCAGAACGCACCCATTAATAAGATTGCTAAATGTTCAAATGTATTTTGAAGCTATAAGTATTTTAAATACAAATACCAAATACGTATTTGTATTTTAATTACAAGTAATTCAAATACTGCCCTACCCTGGACATATCTTTAATCCTGTATCGTTTTTAGAGCAGTTGTGAAAAAGTAATTTTCACGACACTAATAACCTACCTGGATTCGAAACCACGACCAACCTCGTAAAGTCATGGCTGTTACCACTGAGCCACCACCCACCACTGCTCATAGATTTGTTGACACTGTGTTTTAGGAAATCATAAAACCAATGAAAATAACATGGCATAGTATTTATTGTCATGAAAATGATAACTTACATAGTAATCATTTCAATACACTTATAACAATAGATAACTTAAATACGTAGGTAAACTGGTTTATAATAAATCCCCTTAGAACTTAGAAATGAAATTGAATACAGATTGAAGAAAAACCGAATAGCTGCGTTAGTTATTTCGGCAATAAAGGTTTTATTATGACATTACTTTGGACATTAGAACTAAAATAACCTATATTAATTAATGGACGGGTAACTTAGAACTAATATTAATTGGATTAAAGTTTTATAATAACAATAATCATTACGCTGTATGCTTGTTATAGAAGATTTCGTGAACAGTTTCAATAGGTAGGTAACTTAAGATACAACAAAAATGTTCCTACCAACATAACACCGACTACTATACTTAAATGAAACAATGTTTTTTCAATTATTTTATTTAGACGTTAACAGAGTAATTTCTTTCTCATTTTTCAGTCACTTTTGTATGCATATGAAATTTATAAATTGTTCTCTCTCTTCCCTTAACAGTAATACTACTAATCAAACCTATAGCTAAATATGTAATGATAACCCAGAAATCATTTCATAAATTCGTGATTGAGGCTTTCTACCTTAATTAAGTTGTCAACATTTCTACAGAAAAGGTATATTTAATTTTCATTACAAGATACAATTTTAAGAAACAATACATTAACTTTTAATAAAATTCTAATCAATACACTTACCTTCATATAAATACCTATCGATATAAATAATTCATCGTAGCCCTATTTACAAATGCGCACCTCTATAAGTAACATTATTAAAAATACTTTAAAAATTGTAATGATACAAGCACACATAATAAGCTATAATCAACTAAATTGAATTTTTAAATGATTTGTAAAACAACCATGACGTCTAAACTTAGTAGTGAGATGAAAATATTTACAATACAATAGCGATGATGACAAAGCCCAAAAAAAATTAATTCCGATGATAATTAAGTAATGCAAGAAACATCTTAGAACATCTTTGTAGGCTGAATCTCTACGAACTAAAAATTGGACTTTATCTTGATTTCAATTACATAAAATCTAATTAATATTTAATCTAAATACGTATCATCTTGTTCCACAGGTACATATATTAAGATCTTTAATGGACGACAATGCGGCCCAGTTTCTCGAAGGAAAATTATCACAAAATAAGTGACAAAATGTCAAACGAACGTTCGTTGCACTGTGATTTGTTGAATGAATTATTTATGTACAGACAACAACAATTGCACTACTCGACTTGAGTTTGATTTGTGACGCGTCAATAATCTCTTTCCAGAAACCGAGTGTACGAGTGAAACTACCTAGCCAAGTGAATACTAATCCACCACAATCATGCATTGCTTTATCACAGCGTATACTATTGTAAAACATAATTTAAGAACGTCGTTATACGAGGGTTATGTATACTCCTTATTTTCCCAGTGTTGGTTGTGCAAAACTGTTTCCGTAAATCGATGACGTTTCAATGGTCAAATGACAGCCTATGCAGGCAAGATCAGAGTCAGTCAGCTTTAGAGTGGCACTGAGTCACTGTAGTGAGTGATGGCCATGGCTTTGCAGTTTAGGTGACAAATAGATAATTACATAACGCACTTACTTGGACTAATTTGTAACAATAAAATCGCTGATTCATAATATTTTGCTAAGTAAATTCGACAAAGCGCTCGATTCGTCGAGCGTTTGTAGATAATGATAAACTCGGTTGGTCAGCATTTAAACCTTTAGTTACACTTTTGTTACACTTATTTACCAATGCAAATTCGAACAAAAAACAAAACCTTTTAAAAAAGTACTTTTGAGTCTATCTCAGTCATAGTTCTCTGGTCTTACACTGGAATAATAAGGACTCCCTCGAGTGAGGTGCACTCACTGCCTCTTACCGCTAGAGGTAGGCGGTGGCTCACGTGTAGCAGTTGTCTTCGTCGGCGTGGTCAGAGCAGTCGATGGTGCCGTCGCACAGCTGCGCCAGCGTGATGCAGCGGCCGTCCACGCAGCGCAGCTCCCCGCTGGGGCACGGGGACGCGTGCGCGCGCGACCAGCCCCGCCCGTTCGCGTTGGACATGGGGCTCCCGTACTGCCCAGCCGGCGCGGGCTGGTTGATGCCGGGACTCTTAGATATGGTAATTAAGGGACGGTCCACCGTGTCCAGGTTGTCCTGGGCAGGCGGGTCGGGCGTGTCGTCTGCATAAACGAAGGTATCGTTCGCAGCGAGGTCCTCAGCAACTTCTGCAGCGTGTTCCGCCGCTGCCTTCTGCATAATAATAGTTAGTGGAATAACAAATCTTTCGACCATAAAGCCAATGTTACACATATTAAAAGAAATATATTTTTTTTTTTTACGGATTCTGTTTAAAATTGAACTCAAGTGACATTATTATGAGAAATATATATTTTTTTTTACGAGTACAAGTAAAAACCGAGCATGTCCGAGTGGTATATTTGCTGTGAAATAAAATATTAAGAAGATCTATTTTCCATCTTTTTGGGTTGGGCTTTTAATTTAGATTCCATAGTTATAGACGTATTGGAAGCGGACAGGCTGGATAAAATTGCTGTACACCAGACTTTTATTCTAATGTACCCTGACAGATTGGCTAGCATAATGAAATGTACTGAATTACCGAAGGAAGACATAGTTTTAGAGGTCGAAAGCGGCGAAGGTGTCGAGAAGACGTAGCTGTACGAATTTCCGAGTTAGGTATGAATAGAAATCGTACAAACTAGAGATACATTTTAGATATCAAAAATTATAAATGTGTTTTACCCGCAGCAGGGCGGCGCCATCGATGACTCTGTCAAGCTTGCTTACAGTTTTATCAAGGTGAGTGGCTTCAGTCACAGCAGATGCTGGCTCGGCTGGCTTTGCGGGTTGCGGGTTGGGCTGCGGCACTCCGAACCTCACGATCTTTGTAGGCGTCCCAAACTTTTGATTCTTAGGTTGGTCTTGTGGTTCTTTATCAAATTCGTCAAAAAACCCGAGATCTCCCATGTTGACATCTTCGACAGATTCCTTTTCTGAAACCGCTTTGTGAGTCTCTTTTTGGGGAGCATCTTTTTCTTGCTCGGGTGTCTTCGGAACTGGTTTCAATACGGTGGGCTCTGTGGTGAGTGGTTTGACCAACTCCTTGGTTGGTCTAGTTGGTTGAGAGTGATAGTATTGCGATAGTCGGGCTGGTAAGGGTCGGCGCGTGAAGTTTCTTTTCAAAGAATTATTGCTGTCGCTCGTCATGAGTAGCTCTTTGCTACTTTCGCTTTCTCCTAAAACAAATGTAAAATGTTATAAAAGTAATGAAGACTTCGGAAATCGAAGAAATCTATTCAATGAAGTGAAAAAGTTATCCTCGCATCGCTGTGGATTGGTATTATTATTGGTAGCGAGTAAAAAGTCCATAAAACTGTAAGAATAGCTGTCTTATTATGTAATCATAAATTCGTTGCAGCGTTGAACATACCAGCACGGTGACGAAGGGGCTTCTGTCCAATAGGAACCCTGTTGGGTTTGCGGATGGCCGGCGCAGGCGCGGAGCCAGCCGATTCCTCGCCAGGTTCGTGCGCGTCGGCGGCGGCGTGCACGGTCGGGTCGTGCGCGTTGGTGATGGCCGCGTGCTGCGTGCGCACGCCACACGTCTCCACGTGTTCGTCCTCGCCGGTCGGACAGTCCGAGTAGCCATCGCACAGCCAACGCTTCAGGATGCACCCACCGCTACTGCAGCTGTGGAACAAGTTTAACATTCAGTATTGGTAAAGGAAAGATGAAAATTGACAAAAAATTGAGATAGTTCATTGACATATTACCGGTATTCAGATTCATCGCACTTGATGCAAGCAGCCGCCTCGTCCTCGCCGGCGGGGCAGTCCTTGGTGCCGTCGCACAGCCAGTCCCTGGGCACGCACGTGCCGTCGCTGCACGAGAACTCGCGCTGGTAGCACGGCGTTCTGGCACCCACGCAGTTGGTGCGCGAGTAGCGCTTGCAGTTGAACGCCGGTGTCAGCTCCGCAGGGATCTGACCGTCGCACGAGTCCACGATCGCTGGAATTAAAGCAATTGAGGTGTTGATATCGAGAGAACGCGGCTTGAATTGATATTTAATCAGGTTCTATTCAATGTATTTACCTTTACATAGACCGTAGCATGGCATCTTCGTAGGATAGGGTGGCGGGTTGCATTCAGGCTCTAGCAAAGCACACAAGAAGTGCCTGACACGGTCACTGCAGTTAGTTGACACCAAGTAGTCAATCTGGGATAGTAGAGATGTCGCCTCCACATTCCCAATCTTCGCTGGTGCTCCAGCTAAGTCGTATGGTAGGATGCCTCGGCACAGAGACATGCGGGTCGAACGACATTGAACTGAAAGGATTAATGAATAAATTGGTTTTGTGCGTACTAATGATCTAATTTGGGCCATTGAAACATGTAGTTAGTTACACCCACCCACTGCACTGAAAATGTTATCCGAGTATCGATGGACGATAGAATTACAATGTGAACGTGAAAATTGAAATGTGAGTAATATGTTGCTACGTACCATTTACCTTGAGCGTTAGTGATGAACCGCGTGCCCCTGATACAAAAGTTAAAGACTTACCCTCTGAGTAGATATTGGATGGATACTTTTTCGTGGTGGTGTCGTCTCCATCACGCCACGTCGGAAGCGTGGGGGACACTCTTGTGTTATACAGAGAGCTTTGAGTGGTTGCTTTCATTTTTTCTGCGTCCTCTATAGAAATACCAAACAGTTTTGAATGACCTGAGGTAAAGCTGACATCATCACTGGGGCGGCGCACGTAAAATTCTTGCACATCAATCGGCACATGTCTGTCTGCTCCGTGGTCGTGCTGGTCAACATGTTCCAGGCGTTCTGAGTGGCTCTGACTGCTCTGACTCTTATCCTTCTGTGCGTAATCCACATTTTTATTGCTTGATTGTTTATGATCATAATTATTAGTGAAATCGTTTATTGTTTCTGCTCTCGTTATGACCTCTGTAGTGGCCGCACTGAAGTTTTTGAAGTAAATGGCAAGCGGCTTCTCAGGCTTTTGAGTGATATGCGGTTTCAACGTGGAGTCGTCCGTGTCGGCGTCGCCCAATACTTTGGCTGTTCTTAAGTTGTCGGTGTCAGCTTTTTCGTTGCCGTATTGGACTTCGGGTGTAAGGTGGGTGGGGAAGACTGGAGGAATGGGCAGTTTTCTTTTAGGAATTGCATCGACACCAGGGTTTCTTTCGACGTCGGCGTCGTAGAAATCTATTTCCGATGTTTTCGTACCTGCAATTATGTGTTTGCAACAATATTCGTCGGAACAGTGATTTGTTTAGTTAATCCAGGCACACATGCATGGTTATTTGTCCCAAATGTTGAGCACGCATTGATGTCGTATGTGTGGTGTATTGTGGAAACAAAAAACATTCAATCAAATGTGAAATAGTAGCCCCAAGTCGTGCTTTTCATACATAACCCAATTTAACATTCCTAACATTATTATTTAACAAAGTTCTGTATGGTGCACAAGACAAACATTCAACACTTAAGTCACACAAGACATTGAATCGTGCATCACGTCGGAATATTGATTAGTAATGACAAATTGAAAACACTCTATTTTGAGACACCTTAGTAATCGTCAAAAGGAACAAATGTATTGCGCTCCATTATAGATAAATACAGGGCGATCAACCACGTCGTACCGAGAAAAAGAAAAACAACTACAGTACAAATTCTGTGTACTAAATAGGTATAAGAAAGTAATTGTTTTATTTATTCTTAAGTTTCATTTATCAATGTCTTTGATGGAAGAAGACTGACTAGAGTTTCAAGGACTGTAATGACACATTTTATCTAGTCATCCAGTGAGAGTGTGTCATTAGCATTACAGTCCCTGCTAAGATAAAATAAAATCCATAAATAAGAGTGCTCATCGTATGAATTAGCTTCAGAAACCTTACCGTGTTCGTTCTTTTCCGGGTTCTTGTCGGGTTGCTCCCGAGTCCGGTTGGGTTGCAGCCGGTGTCCGGCGATAACCGGCTCCCAATACGTGCCGTTCTCGCCCGTCCGGGACTCCAAGTTGTCTGGAATGGCAAGGTTAACGATCAGTTAAGTATGGCTCGCTGCTATATTTAGTCGCGAAGGGAAGTCAGAAAAAACGATTTCCTACGATTCTCTTTTTTTTTCTACAAGTTTTTGCTCGTGTTGATAGATTAGCCACGTCATGTTAACAATAAATGAACCTAAATGTACCTAATGTGTATGTGTATACAAAAATACAAGTACTTAGTTACAAAAATTGGAACAATTTAGAAGGTTCTGCGTAACGAACTCACGTCAGATTATATTTGCTCGGGTGTTATGGCAGGCGCTATCAAGAGCAGCAAAAATTTCGATTATTATAAGCCTGTGAGACAATCAATATAAAATTGAAGTGGTGACTCAGTTTGTAATAATTATACGGCAAAAAGTCATACAAACGATGTAAATGTTGCTATTAAAAAAAAATGCAAAATTTCGTCAGTCATTTATTATATTCCAAATATAAATTGAATTCCGGATCATAAACAAAATCGAACCTCATAAAATGTAGAATAAATCAATTTCACTACATTTTAGAACAGTTTGGTGATTGGGCAATTATGGAGAGATCGTGCTTACTGCCTTTAAATAGTCGTTAGTGAACGATATTCAGGATACATAGTTATAAATCAATAAATTTTATCTTCCACTGATTAATTAAATGCACAGATAAATTCTGACGCGTGCCAAAAACCTACAAATGCGAAAGTGTATATTTGAAATATAATTTATACTTACTGTATTTAAATTCTGTTATAATGCTCGAAACAACTCTAAAGTTTCATACAACCTCATTGGTTCTAATGGATTTCTTATAAATATGATTTAGTTGTATGCAATTCTACGATTATTTAAAGAGGTAGCCTACATTTCAAAATTACGATTAATGCGATAAATTATAGATTTTGGTTTACGCTGGCTAACAATTATCTAAATGAACATAATATGAAAATCTGTGATGGATGTGATTCAAATAACCATAGTGGGTACTATGGTTATTTGAATCACATCCATCACAGATTTTCATATTACGCAATCTTTTTGAAATTGTTTAAATTTTCCTACAGTATCTTTCGAACCGAATAACTCACAGAAACACCTTGAATAGGTTCTGGAAAGGTAACTACACTATATGTATTAGATACATCTGGGCTTTAGTACCCGGAGCCAGACTAACTTAAAGAAGATTAGACCGTAACATTACGACGACGTGCCTAGGGTTGTCAACCGTACTATAATATAGAGTATTGTACTCTATTTTGGGTCGGTGTACTATATAATCTAAAAAAGTAGTATAGAAGGCTAAACATTAATTTTTATCAGACATTTCAATGATGTCCAGTGGCGTAGCTGGCATGATTGACACTCGATGTGTATAATTGGAGTCACCCCATAAATAACCCACAAATGGTAGAATGCAAAAATAAACCTATAATTATTTCGTGCCCCCCCACGAAATAGGTTTTTTTTGCATTCTACCTCGGATAGGTTTATTTCTTTTCATCATCATCTTATCAGGCGAAAGACGTCCACTGCTCGAAATAGGCGTCCCCCAAGTGTCGCCATAACAACCGGTCTTGTGCCTCGCATCCATCAGCTACCCGCGACCCTCACCAGGTAATCGGCATCGGTCCATCTTGTGGGAGGCCTTCCATCGCTGCGTCTACCGGTACGCGGCCGCCACTCCAGAACTTTTCGGCCCAATCGACCATCTGTTCTGCGAGCAATGTGCCCGAGCAGGGCACTGCCACTTCTGTTTGGTGATCCTTCGGGCTATGTCGGTAAGTAACTTTGTTGACTGATGCAAGAAAGCTGATGAACTAAGTGAGCGCAGAATGCAAGAGCGATTTAATTGAGCTCGAAATTTTTTACATCACACCACGGAAAGCTTTTATTTTCTTTTGAACATTAATACTTAACTAGAAGTCATTTTGTTGATTTATACAGAAAAGTTAAAGAAGCATGGAGAGAGTGCAGAATGCAAGAGCGAGCGAAACAAGCACGATCATTTTTCACCCCACTTCCGACAGGTTTCAAAGTCAAAGTCAAAGCATTTATTTCAAATAAACCATTTACAGGTACTTTTGAATTGGCAAAAGTCAGTCAGTCAAAAACATGAAGCTATTTGCACGTTCCAAAGCGTAAACCTCTATGGAGAAGAACGTGCAAGAAACTCCAGGGACACTCTTTTAAAACATTTTTGTTTTACAATAATCCTGGTTACATTATCTTAATTGCATCTTTAGGTGAGAACAATTATTTAAAAGAAATAAAAACAATTGTAAGTTTCAAATATTAAAATAAGCCAGTGACAGATCTATTTGATTGATGGCGCCCGTTCACGAACCGGCATTTAGCCAAGTATCAAGGATATAATCATCCAGTTTATAATATGCTTGTCTGCATAGTGTGTGTTTTATGCATGTTTTCAATTATGTCCGGAGACAAAAACTCTTTTCGGTCAAAATTACAAAGATAACATCGTCCTTCAAAAAGAAAATCATGGTTTCAATAAAATTGTCTAGTAATCATACAATTTATTTCTTCTTTAAAAAACAACCAAATATATGTGTGTTAAACTTAGAATGGCCAAAGAATTGGCCTTCAGATTACACTATGATTATTACATGTACTTAAATAAAGTTGGCATCCCTAATCGTACCGGTAAATGTAGGAAGCCAGAGTATCTGCCGAGTGAAGACGCGGGCCGGTGAAAGCTCGGTTCAAGATGTCACGGCACTCCCCCGGCCGTGTCAGCCTAGTATCGCCATTAATCCTTATCGCAGTTACATAACATACATACATAAGTAATGTGAAAATATTGAGTTAACGCGCTCCCGTTCCGGCGTGTCAGTGTCATAGGTGAGGTGACGCTGGGACTTCCTATTTCGACTGACGACTCGTCATTTGTTATGCATGCAGTTTGCTGCTTGTGATTACGGATTTAGGTACGCAGGTTATGCTATTGTGTTTTGTGTTGTGTATTGACTGTTGTTGAGGAGCTCGTGGCTTAATAATAACAGCCGCATCGATCTTCAAGGTTAAGCAACGCTTGCTGAGGTTGGCTCGGAAATCACGTTAAGCCGTTGGTCCCGGCTGTTATTTGTATTGTTTGGCAGTCGTTACGGATTGTCAGAAGCCAGAAAATCTGACACCAGTCTTGTCGAGAAGTACTGTGTTACCTAGTCAATAGGCTGTGGAGGTCTGATAGGCAGCCGCTCCACATAAAATACTAGTATTCAGCTGAATCCGGTCTGACTGGGAGTTGACCCCAATTATTTATTTTGTAGTCCTCCTGACCGATTTCGACCAAGGCGGCCAATCTCAACGGAGACTAGCAATCGGCTCAGGACATATTATAGTGCACAAGTGTGTGCGCAAACACAGGTGCACTCCCTGTTCCAGCACTCTCATATTCCGATGGGACGGCAACCCGACACGACCGCAGAGAGAACTGGCGCAAGACCAACGGCTTACCGTGCATTCCTAGGCACGGGGGTGTCACACCACCAACTTCCAAACTCTGGGCTGTCACAGAGAAATTCCAATAACATTTTTTGCGCAACCTGGGGATCGAACCCAAGTCTCCACCCTCGGTAGTCGCGCTTGCTACCGCGAGACCAACGGACCGGTTTTGTTTTAATGACATTAAACCAAAAAAAATACCAGGAACAATTCTAAAGTTTTTATTTTAGGTTTATCGATCTATACTGCTAACTGCGTCATAGGCCGCTATCGTCTGCGGAGTGAATCTCAATTATTTTGACTATGTAGCATCCTAGCGGTCCAAAAATATACCTAAATACAGGAAATTGTACAATCTACGTTTGAAGATCATCAGATGCTCCATCGATTTTGTAAGTAATAGGAATTCAGTAGCCTCGCGTATTATACCGTTTAGTTTCCCCGCTCCAGCGCGCACACCGAACAGTTTCTCAGAAATGTGACCTAACCCAATGTACGGGATGTAGTTTAGGCTCCCTGTAACACGTATCCTACTTCGTAAGTAATTAAAATGATTATACGTTACATAAGGCTGTAAGGCGTGCGCCAAATGAAATGCAATTTGTGAACTAGTGCTGTAGTCGCTGCAGGAGGCTATTAGCGCAAGTACCAGGTATGTGCTGAGGAGTCATTAGGTAATTTAGTAGATAACTATTCTACATGTGAGATTTAAGCGTTCGAGCGATACTACGGTACAGCCTGCAGACTGCCACACCTAGCCATAGAACGATTATAATTTAGTGTGTTTAAATTTTTGTATGTATTTTATTTTTACCAGCCTAATTCAAGTTATCTTTGCACTCTTCGTTGGCGGGTAGAGTATACAAAGAGAATTAAATCCGCCTTTGTACCTTTGTGTTGCATTGCTAGAAGTTTTCTTAAGAGTGAAGATATGAATTGATCTGAGAGAATGAGAACAGAGACAAGCCGAACAATCGCGTTGTCTCCTTTATAGAGATTTCAATATATTATATATTATACTGGATATTTTTTTTTTGTCAATTTGTCAATTTGTCAATTCCTAAAAAAAAATTTGAACTTCCCATACAAAATTGTCATCAACTGACCACAATTTGTATGGGAGACTCAATTTTTTTTTTAGGAATTGACTATTCTTGGGGAAAGTTGTTCATTTACATGGGCAGAAGTGGTTCTTAAAGTTTGCGCACTGGAAAAAAAATTACCCAGTATATATATAAATGTATAGAGATTTTTGTTAGGGTATAGTTCAGTCCATTCTCTAGTCTATGGCCGCAACATATCAACTGTCGCTTTAGTCCTACTAGTTATAAACGTCCTTAATTACAACCATTTATTCTTATTTCCACCAACATAAATTGTTTTGCTAATCGAATGTTACATGCTTAAATACCTTATTTATAATATGAATATTAATTACAAAGGAATGATGTCCTTGGCGAATGGGTATTTATTTCAATTTAAATAAAATAGATAAAGCCGATGGTGACAGAAGATTTTGAAATCATTAATGGACTTTTAATTGGGTCTACCTTTTATAGCAGAACTTGTCATAATATTATTTTGCATAACAACGGATAGCATAAACTTAATTTCGCAGAAAATCGTTTGGCATACACTCATCTATCATACATTCAAAACTCATAATTTTGTAAGTCAGAATCGTCTTTTGGCATACATTTCATATCAATAGTCATGAAAAGGCAGAATTTCTATCTTCATAAGAAACGAAATTATGCGGAATTTTAACTTATGCCAAATAAAATTGTGCCATCTTAAAAGTATGCCATTTTAAATTCGGACATATAAACATTCGGCCAACCAATTATTATATTAAATACTTTTTATGCTTTAAAAATATTCGTTTATAGAAGATTATGCCAAGTGTGTAATGCCAAATAAATTTCGGAGCATCAAGATTCTGCCAGATAGAGGACCCCTTTTAATTATGACACTGACTGGCTTTTTCCTACGGCTTTGCCGTAGCCTATACACAAAAAAAACATGCATATTTTAGGATAAAAAGTAGCCATTGAAATTCAGCGATAGTGCAAGTTTCTTTTAGTGAAGACCTTTCAAATCGGATCAGTACTTCTAGAGCGTACCCTTTACATACTAAGACTAATAGACTTAACAATTTTAGACTATAGATAATTGCTAACACAACAAAAGTTACTAGAAATATAACAAATGACTGAATTTAAATTCGTTTAATGTTTGCGTATCAATATTTTAACAATTAACATTTCATAAGGAGGCGTAATTAATTCGAAGTGCAGCGAATCAGTTATTAACATCAACAGATAGCAATACAACCTTCAATTTATTTCATAATTGATTTCACGTGTATTCAGTATGATTATACACGTTTATATATCTTCACGTTTTGCATACTGTAATTAACTGTCTGTCTGTACGGTTGTGCCTGCCAACAGTTTTATATTTTATATATATTGGCACAATAAACACTTCACTGACTGTGGTTTCAATATAAAAAAAGAAAGCGACGTCGCGGGGTGGCTCACATCACACATGTCATATGTTTTCTCTTCTATATTTTTATTAGTACCTATTGTCATCGATTAGACATAATGATGCATTTATTACAATAGATACAATCATCAACAATGCTACACGAAATGCGCCGGAAGCGAAACTGTTCATAAAAGATAATTTGTTTGTCAGTTTAAGTGATCTTATTTATGTGATGACTTGACTTTCATTGTGGTGCAAAATCATGCAAGTTACATAAAAAGCGCGCATAACGATAAGCATTAATCTTATGTATATAAAAAGGAAAAGAAATGCGAAAAAACGGAGCAGGTATAAAAATAAAGCCGCCTACGTCCTTTATGGATGTACAAAAGTATCGACGAGGTCAACTTTCGTTTTTACGGGTCCTTGGCAAATAAAAACACAATATGAGAGCAACAAAGGAGACTGGAGCGTATCCGGTCACATGCAGCGCGGCTGCGCGGGCGCACGTTGGTGGCAAAGACACGCGGGGGACAGACACCCCACGCAACCAGATTATTGCTCACCACGATTTTACTTTACCATTTAAAATCTGTTATTAAAAAATCCCTTCGCGTGTGAGATGTGAAAGTGTCTGAATATTTATGAAGAGATCAAAAGTTTCGAGTGCCTCGAACTCTTATCAAAGTACAATTTGCACATGAAAAGGACTATAATTGCTTTGAAAGTTATTTTACGATGCATTTCAGCTTCCGCTTCGAGGGCAATTACTGATTTTAATGCAAAAATTAACATTATAGACTTTCCATATGCAAATTTTCTTTTATTTTAGATCAGGTCATATCGATAAAGGAATCAGAAATAGAGATTGAATATAGTTATGACAGATTTAATTTGCCAATTACGTTTATTAGGTGATCAGAGTAATAAAATTCTATTACTGTCGGTGGATCTGAGTCAGAATGTCGATAAAAAATGGAGTGTCTGTATAGTTTATGTCAAACACGTCGTTGTGACATTGATATAACAAAGCTATTTATTACACGTTCGGCGTCGCCGGAGCTTTTCTACGCGAGTGTCTGTTACGTGTGGACTTAACCTCTGACACGCGCGTGCCGGTTGTCTGCCGTCCGGCGCATCTCCGCTCAAGTCGTGAACAGACTCCATCACATTATAATAACGACTTTCGATCAAGAATGTTGAATAGCGTCTGATATAATCGACATTATGTCAAAAATCAACCTAAGAGATGTTAGTTATGTTTGTATACCCGATCTACGAAGTAACCTTATCGTATTTCACTGGCTCGGTCAAATTCGTAGTCAAATCGAACACGTTTGAAGTTAATTGAGAACATTAACTTAATTAATACTGAAAGCGTTTAATTAAGAGCTGATAATTATGCATCGTGTTAACATTCCTATGTGGGTTCACACGCGCTTACCGATACACCTAATATCCATATTGTTTTAATGTCCCGTAAAGCAGATCAACCATAGGAGATAACAGCATACAACTTTCGGTCCGTCGACGGAAATCATAACAATCATTGTCATAATAAAACTGTTGTAAAATATAAATTGTTTTAGAATGGTCTGCAGACCGTTCGGAAGTGTCTCTCGCCCATAAACATTACAGATTTAGTTGTGAGAACTTGTCACATCCAGTAGTTACTGACATAACCAACAATGGTGTCAATAACAGCTTTCGAGCGATACCCACGATACAAATATGCCCGGTATGATGCAAAGCTGCAGATATTGGGGCATTATGTTTGGGAAATTGAAAGTTCCGACGTGACCAATCGAACAAAGCCTTGTGCAGACCATATATGTACAAACTGATAGAATAACTACGGCTAATCGGGGTTCGGTTCCTTTTATAGCTGTAAACATTTTTTAAACTACGGATTATGATTGTCTAAAAACCGTTGATTGACAAATATTGTATCATTTGCACTATTGATTGGTTTTAACCTTTTGCGTAGCGTGTAAACTTGAGCTTTATGTGTGTCATACAAAATAAAAAATAGAGTGAATAAATCACGCAGATAGTATCAAACAAGAAAGGTAAGTGGAGAATTGCACGAGATTGTAAATAGGTAAACGGGTGAAAGGTATAGAAAGGCGGTAATGTACAAAAAGGTGTATTTATTTGTAACAAAAAGATAGAACTTTGTGATAACAGCTTTAGGTGTTGTTAATAAAAAATGTCAACGCTATAATAAAATGTAATTCAAGACAAGTTTTGTTTTCTTTGTTTGTATAATAACTTTCCCAAAAAAATAAATTAACAATTCACAAGTTCACTTAGTGTTAAAGGTCTAACGCGATGCCAACTTATTTGTTGGGAGTTAAGGAAGAACATAGTAGATTAAACTTTTCTATATTAGGTACAACGCGTTCACTTTGGCACCTGGCTTGACGCATTTCGAATGAAGTTATGACGTTTTAATTTAAATTGAACATATCTATTTCGATGCAAACAATATGAAAACGTTAGCATCACTGTTACCGTTGCGTTTATAAATTATTTTCATCGTTCATTTTAAATTAAAAAATCTAAACGTCATTCGGTAGTAGACTTTCGACACTTTTTTTTTTAAATGCATAAAAACTTCTTATTTATTTGAAGTTTTTTCGTCAGAAAATGCGTGTAAAAGAATAAAAGTAATACCAACCTGAAAAGAGGTCATTGTACTCATCATTATAAACAACTTTTACTATGGGACTAACCCCGAGATCGAGTAACTCGGATTCCAAATTCTTCGAATATTGTATGAAGTATTCTGCAATCAGTCAAAGCTTTCTTACATCCGACAATATGAATTGAAAAAATATGAGGGCATCATAGCCAGTATGGTCCACATTACTTTTCTTTAGGTAGATTCCAGGTTTATGAAGCATAACTGTGGTACCTAAAGATTGAATGAATTTGTATTGATGATAAACAATTCATCATCATCATCATCATATAAGCCGAAAGACGTCCATTGCTGGATACCCCGATTTGGGGAGGCCCATTCTCTGGTGAGTCCCTTAGTCGCCTCTTACAATTGATAAACCATTACCTACATAGAATACTTCTTGTAAACTGGATGCAGCTGACCTCCACAACCCAGTCACTGAGTATCAGGAGTAACACGATACTCCTTGGTAAGAATGGTGTCTTGGTGAGGTTGCTTGACTTCAGGCTACCCGTAACGAGTAACGACTGTCAATAGTCCTCCAACATTCCCTTACAATATTTTTTTAAATGAAGTT
The DNA here is from genome assembly GCA_947386135.1 of Melanchra persicariae. Taxonomy (NCBI): domain Eukaryota; kingdom Metazoa; phylum Arthropoda; class Insecta; order Lepidoptera; family Noctuidae; genus Melanchra; species Melanchra persicariae. The sequence goes on along the minus strand of OX376644.1, from coordinate 7,440,034 downwards.
GTTTTTCGATCTTTAGTCGGGCAAAACCACTGGCAAACCTAGTAGTAACTAATAATAATCCCCCACATTACTCACCAGGCATGAGGAAGTAGACGAACACGGCGAGCGATACACACACGAGGATGAGCGCGACCGGCCACCGGATCACGCGCAGCATCCGCGTCACCTTGCCCGCGCCGGCGCCGCTGTCCGCCGGCACTCGGTACAGGCTGTCGGGGTGGGAACCCTGGGGACAAAGGACAAATACTGTCAGTTAATAGGCAATGTTGAAGAAGAAATAAGACTCCTGCAAAATAGTAAAGGTGCAGACAGGGGCGACAATGCGCTTTTCAAAAGTTTTCGAATTGCCACATTGTTATACTGTAAACGGTTGCCTTATGAAAATCTTAGGGCAAATTGATCAAACTGTATGCTCAGTATAAGTGTTTGATTTATGTGATTAAATTTTGTTCTGATTTTATATACATCAAAAATGAGTCGTCAAAAATATCTGAAGAAGCTGGATAGTCATAATCTATGGTCATAATCCTAATCAGCCCTTATTTGCGAAAGAAACTATTTATGACATAACAACAAGCCATTTTATTCTAATTCTCTAAATTGTGTGCATAAATTCACCCCTTTTTAGGGTTCCGTAGACAACAAGGAACCCTGATAGTTTGTTGTATATTGTTAGTCTATCCGCGGTTTAGCTCATAGACGCCTAGCACTGGAGTTTGGTATGGGTACACACATTAATCACACCGACAAAGTGGTAAAATAAAATCTTGAAAAAAACATTGTTACATCAAGCAAAAAGCACCATTCTAAGTCGGCAATTGTGACGTGCAGCTACGGAACCCGCGTGGCCCCACACGCACTTGGCCGGTTTTTCCCATATGGGTAGGCAGAAGTTACAGATACCCGACCTGCTACGATCCTTACATACCTCCTTTTACTTCGTTTACGTTCGTACACTGATGATCGCATCCGCATTGTTGGAAAGCTTCTGAAAACCTCGAAACAATTCATAATACGTTAAACCGAAAGAGTTAAAAAATTATATCTCGAACTTTAAGGTGAGGATATCAAGTAACTATTTACTTTTGTTTGCTTCGTTTTTATGAACTTCTTATCCAATTTTGCAAGTTCATCGTAATGTCTAATGTAAAACTAAAATAATTGAACTAGAGTGAAACAAGTTTTCTAGAAATGTTCTAAAACTGACACATATTGCCATTTTTTATAGTTTTGCAGTGCATAAAAAATCGCTCAATCGTTATATTATACATTCGCGCAGTTATTAATATTAATTATTAATGTCTTAATAGCTCTACCGAATTCCTAGAGAACGATTAGTAATAAAATTGAGCAGTTTTATGTGTAAACACATAAGTCGATACACCCACGCTTCGGCTAAATTAACTATTTCATTCAAGACAAAACACATACTGTGTTCATCTTTGTAAGATTACGTGATGGTCGAATAAAAATTTTATTATGTCATTTATTTTGAAGAAAGTTGCCGCCCGTGTGGCGCATGCCTATATAAATTTTATTAAGTACCATGTAAAGCTTGGCATAATTTATGCAAGGGAGAGACCCACTGTAAGTCGGTGACAAACTCGACTCGCAAGTCGTGAGATTGACGGCACTTTGACCTACTTAACAGAATTTGATATTCAACAAATTAGTGAATACCACATCATATTTTTGGAAAATTATATAATCCACATATTTGTATTTTTAAAGCATAAATATGTGGAAAATGGAGAGCTATCGGAAGTGGCAGTAAATTTTACCCTCTTATTATTAATATGTCCATTATAGGCCACGGGCTAAAATATCTCACATTATCATAATAAAGAACTGGCACGAATGTGGGCGGTATTTAAATTTCTCTAATCGATTGTAATTCGACTGTGATTTATCGATGCTGTTAAAATATTTTATTTATGACAAAAAATGTAACTGTGGGCATTTTTCAAACTGATTTTTTTGCCAACAGAAGAAAGTTGCATTATGCACAAATCATTATTATAGATGCAAAATGCGTTAGGTAATAATATTCCAAAATATCAAATTAGAATGGGCTATAAACCACATTATTACTGGTAACGATTATACTCTTGAGTAGAATCTTCGTGTAATATCACGGCTCCCGCGGTGCCGGCTCGTCTTAATCCATACAAATTACATATTTCACTGTCTGTGGCACGAACGGTTTCATTATTGATACTCAATTGCGATATTCACTCAAAATGTATGCAACACTGCTACCGGGCTTCATTTTAAATTAATTAAACGAAATTAATGCTAAAAACATTTAATAGAATTTAATGTCAAGCAATAGAGCAAATCAAAGCGTTTAATTTTACAGCCTTAGGCATTTACATGTTAATGATATGTATAATGTTTTGTCATTAGCAATCTCAAACATTTGAGCTAAAGGAAAGAGCAATGTTGGCTAATCTTCTTGGGTCTTGGGAGAGTTAAAGCCATATTTAAAGTTTCATAAACTTTGCAGCACAATAGGGTACTGAAAAAGATAAAAATAGGAAATTTTACTGAAAAAAATTAATTAGTCCGTTAAAAAGATTTCCAAAAAAATAATAATATATTGTCACGTCGGTCGCTGGTAAAAAATGTACCCTCGTAGTAACGTCACGTGTGTTTTCAATGCACTGTATCTTCTTCATTATCTGATTACGTGAACAAAGAAAAAAAAACTTGCTTACTATTTTTTGGTAATCTATCAGACGCACTAATTTATTTTTTTCAGTAAAATATCCTATTTTTATCTTTCTACAGATTTGTATCTACTGTCGTCGGCGAGGACAATATATATTTTGCAATCACCATGACTTCGTTCCAAAACATAAATGGGACTGGGCTGGCCACAGCTGCCGCATGTCGCAATAAAATTGGTCAAAGGTAGTCACTTATTGGATTTCGAACAACAAGAACTGACGACGCGGTAAGCCCAGAAGGAAATGGGGATGAGTTAGACTCATCACCATCCCAATCTTCATAATTGGCCTCTCACCACCCACTCATCACCATCCCCATCATCATCCTCAGATGGCCAGATGTATGCAAAAGACAGAGAAAAGTGGAAGGTAGGAAGCGAGGCCATTGCCCTGCAGTGGGACACAACAGGCTCATCATAATAATGACACTCTAATAAGCGGCTCTGTACCCTGTATACTATGACCAAACTAAATCAATGACCTACAAGAACAATAAGAAAAATCAACAAACCTGCAGGTCATCCCATTCAACACAATTCATAATTGTTTATTCATTTCAATTACGTAATGCAGTGCATTATCGTTTTCCTTGACAATAAATAAAAACTTCATAGTGATCTTGATTGCCTGATGGCTGTATAAACGTCATGGCTACGTTTTTGTTACATCGTTAAACTTCTTTAATTGCTTATTGTTGCGATTCTTTTTTCGGAGAAGTTATTAACAAATCGGCGACTTTGTAAGGTGTTAAATAACAAAGATTATTGCAGCGATGAATCATTTGATTCGCTTTTATGATTTTTATTACGATTTAATTGGTAATAAAATTCTATTGGAAAATAGGTTGCGTTAACTCGTGAGCTTGAGCACAGCTTGAGGCTCACGGATCATGCTGACTAGATACATCTTTCAAGGAAAAAAATCACAATTTATCAGTTTGACCTCATTTAGAAACCTACGTAAACTATTTAATACAGCTATAGCTGCATGACGACACGGTTGGCGCAGTGGTTGAGCGGTCGACTGCTGCGCTGCGTGTCACGGGTTCGATTCCCGCACGGAACAAATATTTGTATGGCCTACAGATAGTTGTTCCGGGTCTGGCTGTTTGTGTATGTGAGTTTATATGTTTGTGAACGCACCCACGATACAGGAGAAATTCCTAGTGTGGGGCAACGTTTTTAAAAAAAAAAAAAAAAAATTCAAATCGGTTCATAAATGAAGGAGTTATAATGTTTGCTACATTAAAAAAAATACAACCTAATTGAGAACCTCCTCCTCTTTTTGAAGTCGGTTAATGAAGTCGGTTAAAAAGGTTGAGATATTACAGATGTTTTTTAAAAATTGGGAATGAATTACCCCTCTCTCTGGTAACTGTTCTATAACATCGATCATCTACAACCAATAAATCAAGGCAATCGTTAACTGATGATAAATATTTATTTGTAGAGCTATCGCAAATCAAACATCGGTAAAAGTAGCTTCGTTTTCATCAAATCATAAATCAGAATCATGATTTGTAGCCAGTATAATTCAGCAAGAGGTGTAGGTATAGTTACCATCTCGACGCGGAAGGCAAGTCTTAACGTTACGCTATCGCTTATCAACGTAGGTACCACATATGTTCCAATTTCAGCCAGACTAGAGGCTGCTACCATAATTAGTTTATTGCCAAGCCTCTTATAAAATGTCGTATTTGGTACTTAAACAGCACTTACACCCGGTATATGAGATAGGTTAATTAACTGGTTAAGTTGTTACTACATCGTAAGTATAGCTTTTTGCATGTATTATAATTATTACGGATGTGAAAAGCTCGCCTTTGAATATTTTGTTTTAATCAGAATTAACGCATGATATTATAACTAATAAGAAAATTGTGTTGAAAACTATTCAGACCCGTATAGTTTTAAACATAATTTTCTCATTTATAACTGGCTTTATAAAAAGAGGAAAAACATTTGAAAAACTGTTAGTATGATAATGTGCGAATACTTCACTCTAGTCTTATCTGCGGCTTTATCAAACAATATTTTACATAACCAAAGACATCCAATTAAAAGTTAGAAATCAAGATAAAGACATAAATCTGTTTTAGGAATTTTACTAAAATATTCTGTGTTCCGGATAATCTCGAGAGATTAATAGTTTATTAGCGGATCAGCCGGTGTTAGGCATATAATTTCAATCTTTCACTATTTATATTTAAAGAACAAAATAAATGTATTTTTAAAGTCATGTTTAGAAGAATGTAATACATGGATATTAATGTCACTATAGATTGATATCGATTCTTTTATTATTAGTTCGTGCTCAGCACAAGACACGAACTGAAAATATAAAGTTACCTATAATAATCAAGGTAGAACACATTTGCATAATGATTCTATTAGATAACCAGCATTCTTATCCGTTGACAAAAAATAAATTTACTATTTGCATTAATTTAAATGGAATGAAAGAATTTCACAGTACATAAATTAACTTTTACATAATTCATACATATTGGTTTCTCCGTGATATATTATTTTGTAAAATGAACAAGAGTTTTATTGATGTTAATCTCTTTAAAATTAAATAAACGATAAGAAATATTCATGTTTTAGCAAAAGCTTAAAAGGTTTAGTAAACACACCAGACTTACGTTGTACCCTACCTTGGCAGAGAATGGCTTCACATCTCTGGGTTTGGCGAAATATTTGTCCAGCTTGGTGTCGTAGCCGGGGATGAGGTCGTTAACGTTCGGGCTGGGCATGTTGCTCATGCTGGTCATGCTCGTCATGTTGGCCATGGTGGGCAAAGCGCGCACGCGGTACGTGCCGTACTGCTCGCCGTGCTCGGAGATGGTGGGCAGGTTCCCGTTGGGGGAGCTGCAACTACTGCTCGACCGCGAGTAAGCGTAGTTAACAGACCCGTCAGCAGGATTCTTTGGCTTTTTCGTAAAGGCGTATCGCCTCGGTCGTTCCTCTGTCGGTTTCAAATCGTACGTCTCGAATTTTTCAGTGACAAAATTTTCCTTCACTTCCGAAGTCGGCACGTAACGCAGCAATCTCGGCTCGTTTATTTTCTTTTCATATTTAACTGAATCTGTCTCGTTGTCCAGCTGAGCCAAGTTCAATGAGTGTTGTAGTTCGTTGGCTGTCCGGTTCGCTTTGCGTTTGTTCTTGCGGTCATGTGATCGCGAATGAACATGGTCATCGACTATCTCTGACTCAGAGGAGGGTCGGTCTCCGTACAGCACGTAGTTCCCGTTTACCATGTTTAACAATAGTTCACCACTGTTTATAGGATCTTATAATGAGTGTTTCTCACTTCGTATAATCATTGTCTAAATCTACACTTCACTTGATAATTCTCGATAATTAGCTTTCCCGACACTTAACAACGTAACACTGATATCTGCACCTGGATTGTTCGCAACAATAAATGATGTTAAGCTAACGACGACACTGAAACCACTGAGCTTGAATGAAGTCACATATTACTAATGCTGATTGTTTGTTTGTTGTGTTTGGCGAAACAGTGGAATTCTTTAGCTGTAAAATATGCATCAATTATACAGAATTTCAGATAATGACCGGACGACGAGTATTCTGTTACCTTTTGTTTGTCAACTAAAATGAATGAATCAATATCGTGTTTTCTACAAATATTTTGGTCATGATCTGTGTGTTTAAGTTTTTACGTGAGCCTATGTCCACTGATTGCTGGAAGAATCATCAAATACGTTTCGACAGCTGTATTTTATAAACGGCTTCATTTAGCGGACACATACATTACGTAGGTAATGAGCTGCTGCATTGAAACAAGCAATGAGAACATTCGCTATGTTGTAAACGTCAAGTAAGTACATACCAACAGATAACATTCGTAGCGTTATGTCGGCCATTATTGTTTGGGCGCAGTTCCCGCGCTTTTTGCCCCCTTTACGCGGGAACGTTCTCAGTAAAGCGCGTGCGCGACAATGGCGGCCGCAGACACGCAACGAGAGTGAATTGCTGCGATTGTGCAACTGCGCCAGTACTTTATGCAACTGATGTGCCGTTAATGGTACAGATGCACTGATAACTCGGTTCATCTATTACAAGACTAGTATTTCCTGATGCATACCAGCAAAATAGTTTCTTCTCTTCATTAGAAAACGTTATGTAAAGTGAAATGGAGGCTAACTGCATTTGTGAACTTGTGAGCATGTTGCTACATCTCCTGCGCAATCTTTTCAACTTAGTCTAGATCTCGACTACCTGATATGCACTTAAATCAAAGTATAGCTCTTACCACTGAGTCCAATCTAATTAATATTCGGGATTAAGTTAGACTCACAAGCATTATCTCAGGCAAATCTTAAGACAAGTTTTAGCAGTCACACATAACTTCAACTGACTGTATTGTTACTAAAGCAAGAACCTTAAAGCATACGAAAAATTCCAACGCACTATGGTACAGCTCCCACACTCGAGTTACCAATTGCAATGGCGCAAAAAGATTAATTATACGCGTAAATATTTCTAGCGTTTATGTACTCGTTGCTTGGTTTAACGGCTCGTAAAGGAAACGAACGACAGACTAAAAGATTACTAAACCACACAAACGATCCTTCGAAGTGCATCGAACAAGGCATTAATGTCAGTGCGCATTGTAAATCACGTTTCACGTCGTATAGTTACGACACGCCCGATAAGTACCAGCTGCAAATTGATTAAAGATGATGTCTAGATTGATATCCCAGTTAAAATATCCATGAGCAGTGAGAGGGAACATATTATGCGCCTGCGCAGTGATCAAGCAAATAAAATGTATATTTATCGAAATGCAAATTCCATTACCACTTATATAATCATGGAGGACAAGACCCTACAATTCATATAATCGTTCGCATTGTAACATCAGTAATGACGAACCTAGTCCTTGATCTATGTGTAGGCAGGCGTTTCGTAAGCTGTTATTACTTTAATACAAACCCAAGTCGAAGTTCGTCGGATCGTCTCATGATATTTTATCATTGTATCTGTGACCTAACCCTACACACCATTGTGAATTCCAATATCATAAAGTTCATTCCTTTGTTCGCATTCGAATGTTACTTTGATCTGTAATTTGGTAACACGAGTTTGTGAAAAAACTGTGATTGGAATTTAGATGGAGTACGAATTTTCCTAAATGTCGAGGTGAAGATTGGATTTATCTGATGACCTGTGAGGAATGGTGGATGGAAAAATAACGATTTGTGCCGTTTGCAATATCAATCATAACAGCATAATATAAATATTTCATGCCCATGAATGAAGAGATAAAAAAACAATAGAATTCCATTGAGTCTCAATGCCGCCGCGATTGTTTTCTAAACGTACGGTTTAGGATTAACTCATCGCGGTGCGGTGGCTGCGCTGAATCACACGCAGAGGATTAGCAAGACGCAGCATTGAATTCCATTCATCATTTTATTAATTCAATTAGGAACATTGTGTTTGAATGAAAAACTGATTAATTATCTACTAGCTAAAGGTTGGGCAACGTAGTCGCTTTTGTAATAAAAGCTTACGTGTAATAAAACAAAATGCTACTTCGTGTCATATACATACACGCAAATATTGAATAAAAGGTTGGATTTTAAATAGCCGCTGAAAATCATTGCGCCGCCAAGTATGACCCTAAGAGACCAAGACCCTAAGAGGTCTCAAATCAGTCAAGAAATGAATAAACACGTTTAATTTGAACTTTTTAGCTGGCCGTTCCAATGTTGGGAGTTATTGGCAAACTGGTGCAAGACTGGTGTATAAATTAACCTATTAGTTTATTCTAGACACAAACGCATTACTATGATTATGGTGTTAGACCACAGCATCAGTTTAGAACCATACAAAATAGAACCCATTCAGCCTCGATCGGGCTTAGTCATTTTTCAGAGACGTTCAAGCACATCTCATTACTCCTCACGGTAGGTATTTCATACAATCTCGTAGTTACTCGTAGTGTAGTCCCAGTCATTCGAAAAAGTGCTTAGAGAGATGAAGATGTTAGTTTTCAAATTGCTGTCACTGTTTCAATAAACTATTTTCCGAGAAGGATAGAGCTTCATTCAAATCGGTTCATTTATTTCAATGATTAAGGTCTAGCTGTTTTGTATAAAATACCGTGAGGAGACATTTTCAGCGTTTACTTAGCAAGTGAAAAGTAATATTTATTGATGTTTTTGATGGTAAATGTGTGATGTTTTTGGTTTTTTAACAGTAACTTGTGTACCTACAGTAAATTGCATTAACTGTGTGTTATGTGCTAAAGAAACTAATGAACGATCAAAGTTCAGGTGTAAAAAGCTAGGTTATTAAGTGAGGTAGCGCAATCTTTCAAACCTGTTGTCAAGTTGTATTTTGCACTTTGGCATACAATAAACCTTATCACGGCAAGTTGAGTAGTAGTGTAGAGTTGAGTTGTGTAGTTGAGTTTAGTTGTTGTTTTACGAACAGTACGTAAGTAGTTAATCTTCACTGAATGTGTTAGAGTGAAATCTTAAACTAGGCATCATTTGGTAAATTGCGAATATTTATGTCAATTATATCATTTCGATACCAATTTTTTTATTCATACTGTCAAGAGCCCTAATGAGGGAAAGCCATATCTTGCTAAGGTAACAAAAGAAAAAATGTGACAATCACATCCTACACACAAGCAGATAATATTACACACTAGTACCTACTTATTTATTGCAAAACAAATGTAAAATTGTGTAGTAAGAGACAGTAATGATAGGTTTATTGTCTTTAACGGGCTGATTCGAAGAGTGCGCTAGGCGTCAAATAGCCCATAATGCGTATCGGTATTCGTACTGTAAAGTCGTCACGAGCGAGCGCGCGCCGGCCGTGTGTGCTGCGCCTAACAATACATTATCACTGCGGATACTGCGCCTAATTAGAAATTGAACAACGTATGTCTTTACCGGATTAAATAGACATGTTAATTGACTTGGATGAATTTATTACCAGCGAATTTTACGCTGCTTATTACGCACGTGGTTTTGTAAGTGAAAAAATATATATCTATGTAGATCCTTCGTCTTAAGTCTACGTTTATCAATCAATCACGCCTCAACGGATTTAGATGCAGCTTAGCATACGGATAGAAAAAAAGTATGTGTCCTAATGAGGACACATACTTTTTTTCCTGGTAACAGGTCCGCCTGAGGTAATTTTCAACCTTCACCTTCACGCGCACGAAGCCACTGGAAAAAGCTAGTCACAATATAATTGTTAGGCATGTTATTTTTGCAGCTATTTCCACTTTGTTTACAAAAAATATTTCAATCTTCCTCGCCCCAGTTAACATGAAAATGTTCCGGTAGGTTTCAGTCCTGCAAGGTCGCTAAACAAATCAATTACTTGTAAAATTTTGTATATTAAAACCAATGTTGTTCATATAATTTTAAAACTGATATTATTAAGTGGTACCTACCTAAAATTGTTGGTAAAGATAATTTCTAACTGATTCCAACACGAAAATTAATTCACTGATGGATAGCCATAATTTAATATCTTTGAGTGTCATGAGCTTTTATCCCGGAAAAATAGATAGTCTGTGGTATATCAATCAACCTGGGGAGCGAAGTCGAGGAAGTTAGATTTAAAAATTACCAATGTCAATACCACCAATAAAGTCAATATGTAACCGTTATGGTACTCAATAGTGGTTACGTTACGCAATGTTGGCGCCAACGTTTGTCACACATGGGGGTAGTGTATCATTAGTGCGACTGCGCACTGATTGATATTCACAGAGTTATTAGAGCATTGAACTGTGACATGCTCAATTAGCATGCCGCTTGACCGTTACTACTGATATAGTATGTACATATAATAGTAGCATTTCAGGAGAAAGCGACGCACGGTCAACGACTCCTACTAATATTGATTTATTACCACGTAAACTGGGGAAATCCAATACGGCTATTTTTAATAGAGGTATTGTTTATAAACAGTAAGGATGTTTATTAATAAATAATTCTAATTGTTATTGCAAGTAATTAAGGCAGCGCACCTGCATTAATGTTGGTCAAATTTATACATATACCACAGGTGTAAAGGGTGTGACAAAGTGACCTTCTGATACAATGTCACTATAAAGATTGTTAAAAAGTTCAAAACGGAAATACATGTGCTACTGAAATGTCACATGTTCAATCCCAAACATATTTTAAGGCTTTTCAACATAGTTATTGCTGAAGAATTTCACTCTGTCTGGATCTCAAGAATGCAAATTGTTTTTCCATGATTAACACAATATAATACTGTCGTTATAACGCTCGTTTTAAACGCTCGCCCTAAAAGCGCCCGCCCATCGTAGATGAGAGAAGCCTGTCAAGATGAAACTGAATATTCCTTCATTATATACAATATTTGGCTGAAGGACATATTCTACAGTAAAGGTCGTTATATAAAACCAAATAGAAACATTATTCCGTCCGTCGATCAAAAATCCAAACACATACGAACGTAAAAACAAACAAACATCCAGCATTCCATAATATCTGGTTACCCAACACTCGATACACCACAACACTTGGAAAAACAAAACAACGTCCACTTTTTTGTTTGTTATGAAACGCGGATTGGGTGTACTATACCCAAGTATTGATATACTGTTAACAAATTGGGTGTACTGTACCCGTATGTTTACTATGTTCGTAGGTGTGCAGTTGACAGTGCAAGGCTGCGCGTGCGACTGAGCCGCTCAGCCACATCAGCAGCACCGTTGCACCACCTCGCATTGTCAACACAACCGTGGAAACCCGCTAACTACACTTTTACGCAATCTATTATACACAGAAGATACTAGATAATTTTGAACGTGATTATTATTGCTCAGCGCACGGATTAAATGGTAACACAACAATAGTTTTCGTTTGAGTGTTTAAGTGTTAAGAAAATAAGGTGGGAACTGGACGTGGTAGGTTGATGTGACTGGTGGATACTATACTATCTGAGAATTTGAGTGCAATACTTTACGAGTCTGCTGATTATTTTAAGAATTAATTTCTGCTACCAAATAACCACCCTAAAAGATAAATATGCTACGCAGTTTTCAGTAGAGTATGAGAGGAAAAAGCCGAAAAATCTGCACTTAAAACCTGATCAAGTCAAACAGACCGTTTTCAGTAATTAACACGCGAAGCAAATGTCAAGTCAGCTACTTTCAATATTTGCTGAAAAACAAAACACGCACAAAAGTCTAGGCTTCCAGGGTCAGCAAAAAAATCCCACAAAATTACATTCAGTTAATCATACACACTAATTCATGTTTTCAGAAATCCAGAACATAACACTACATTATGTTACAACAATAATTACAACGCAAAAACTGTTCTAAACAATTCAAAAGAAGCCAATTCCCAGAAGATATGTGCCAGTTCCCATGGGGAGCGAACTGTGTCCATTGCACACCCGTTTCCGCTGACAATCCATGAAAGAGCATTTCATGCGGCAAAAACATGGCGTTTATTCACAAAAGAGAATTTATACTGCATCGCTTTATATTACTGTCACTGAACATTGTTTTTGTGGTGACATTCTTGAATACTAAGTTCCATTACACACTGTTCCCGCGGACGTTGCCTTCTGCCACGACGAAATTGGCAAACAGTGACAAAAACAAATGACTGACACATTCGTCTAAGTGCAAGTCGAGTGGTGAATGGTATGTCGTGAACGTTTCAACAATCTGCATTCGTAGTGGTGAATTATGATTTCATTTCGAAGCTAACGTCTAAATTGGTCACAGACCAAGCATACGTAGCGAAATTACTTTTAATGCATTGATTAGGAATAGGTTTGAAAGTAATGGATGTTGTTACTACATGGCAAGTAACAGAATCAAGATCATTTATAGCTGATGTAGGTACCTTTAGTAACCCCACATTTCACAAGTCATGTTTAAATCCCGTGCAGGCGAGCCTGTTGCCATAATCTGGGTACATAATATATCCAGGATCCCAAATGGAAAAAATCTAATTACACGCCCGACTCGAGAATCTAATACCTCATGGAGTACCGCTTGCTGCTGCTGCCAACGAAGCAGTCAATGAAATCTTAGCTATTTAATTATGTTGCAGGGTGTAATGTGGAGTGGAAACGCGAGTAAGCTAACAGTCGCACGCGCAGACGGCGCGCGCACTCTGTAACAGATGAATAAAACAACGCTTGTGCAACCATACGCGCAGACAAAAAGCTTGCAGCGCTATGCCAACTTTATTCTAGGTCACTTTAGCCGCGAATATTGCTTCACGGGATCTGACTACTGGGATCAAAATATTTCCTCTGTCTTAATAAACCGTCTTACCATTTTCCAAATCCATTGAGATGTGAACGAAACGTCCAAATATATTTACATATGGTTGGTGCCGGATAAATTTGCAATAAAGGACATTGACAACCCTTCCCTTACATCTCTTCATAGGTACCCGAAAAATAAATTGTGAATGGTTTTTCATTACTAGAAAATGTAAAGGATCTCGATAGATGTAGAGCTTTATGTCTTTTTTTCTGATTTTGAAATAAGTAATGTCAAAAAATGTAGGTGGGTCAATGGCCGCTATTGCAAGCTTATTTGGCGCCAATTATAGTAATGTTCAATATTGAGTAGTAAAAATATTCTATTCTTAAAAATGTAGATCTATTTCATTCAGAATTCGTAGTACGTTTGTTGTATTTTCATAGATCTTAAGAGGGCGCCGAGCGCGCAGTGGCGCCCTCATCGGTTGTTTGGTTATTTCTTTTATTTTAGAGTTATACGGAAAATAGTGGCCACTATTTTCCGTTATTACTATTATAATAAAACTAAACCATTTAAAACTAACGTTTATAATAATATTAACGTATAATCTTGTGGAGCACAACTTAACGTGCTTATTTTCTGCATTTTCATTCTAAACTAAAAGAAATAACCAAACAAACGATGAGGGCGCCCTCTTAATAATAAAATCTCATGTCATATTTTATGACAACAGTTTTCTTAATGTTGTAAATCGAACAAAAGAGGAACGGGAAAAAAAAAGAAAAATAGGTACAGAATTAAAACATTTAAGTTTTGCAAAACAACTCGAACATATACAACAAAAATCACTTGTAATTGGCTGCAACAACGAAACACAATGCACAAACACGAAGTCAATGGTGTTTTATTACAAACAGACAAAAACTATTCAGAAAACGTAAGGCGCAGCGCAGGTTTGCATAATTACTTGCAAATGGCACATAATTTCCAATACATATGGACATACATCAATCATTGAAGCACATACTACAATACTATGTTATTTGACGCGTGCTTTCAACAAGAATTTAAGATTCACGCATGCCAAGTGAGTGTGCTTAGAAGTTGCTGCACTCAACGTGTGGTCGAACAAAAGACATCAACGCGTTGCGTCACCTTCTGCTACGATGCTACAAGTATTTTGTCCTCTTCGTTTGTAACGTATTTTGTTATTTAGTTTTACGAATATTTTATATTATATTGGTAGTTACTATTGCACTAGCATTTGACACTTAAACGCAAAATACGTGAAGGAAATTTCGGAGTGCAATCGCCAGCAAAGCTTTTGAATTACCAACGACAAAGTTAGGTCGCGTAGTTCTAATTCGCAAATAAAACACAATAAACGGGGAATTGATATCGGCTGATGAGTTCCAATGAGATTTCAGGATTTTCGACAGGATCGAAACGAAAGTTAAGTAATTTTGTTACAAAAGTTATTAAATTCTTTTAATAATTGGCAATTTTGGCTTACCCTTTCCAAACTTAATAGATTTACCGTAGATAGTAAACATACTTTGTAGTTAAGCCCAAACCTATAACTTAGTGAAATACCTGTATATTTCTCATACCTAAGTTTATGACCCTTACTCAACGTATCGCAATACCTTTGAAAGAAATAAATCTACTGCTAAATCTATTGTCTATACGTCTCACACAAACCCGTGAATAATGATATCTGATCTGAAGCAATTAATCGCTATTTTAATTATGTTTTACACGTTTGAAATACCTAAGTATTTTCTAGATGATGAGCTATTTGTGTGCAACTATTAATTGCAATATTGTTTGAATATTTTTTTTGAAGATTAATTAATTGTTTTTATATCGCAACTTCTCCGTCGTCTTTAGTTATCTTTGAGTTTATATTATGGCAAAAGACATTCGAAAGAATGGAACAACTTTAGACTTCTTTATTTTCGTTTGAAGTTTCAGTAATAATCACTATTACGCAGTGGTGGTGACCACTGCGTAATTATTTGATTAAAGACGAAAATTTTGTTATACCGAAGCATTTTGATTTTTTTATAATAACAAACAGCTAATAAAAAACTAAAGCTATTCATGTGATATTCTTGTTATTTAATTTGCCATAATTTATTCACGTTATAAAAGTAATTTAATATCCGCGTCAACAGTAGCGGCTACCTCCTCGTACATCGCTTATTCTACCGGTTCCTATAGAAAAAGCAGCTTCGATACATCATAGCTATGTTGATGTACAACACGGACACCGAACTTCCACCATCAATTGCTAATGCGATGCATATGACATGTCCTATTAACTACTTTCCACCCGCGTGGGAAGCATTAAAGTTTTCGCCCTCAGTAAGGGAATGTTTCCACAATGCCTCACATAGCTCAGCTTATAATTATCTGTGGCTCAGCTAAAACTCGTCAGCCATCACAGAAAGAGTGAACAGGAATTTTCAGGTGACTTCGAACTGGACCTGGAGCAAGCGGAACCTGAATCAGTTCTTGGTCCATTACAGACCTCATTCATCGCTTCACAGAGATCAAAGTCAAAAGTTGGTTCATCACGAATTCAAAAACAAATAAGATACTAGATCCTTTATTCAGAAGCTATCAGGGAGACGATCACGTCTGTTTTTAAGGCCTCCAATGGACCTATAAAGAAACATCTGTGTGTTCTCAATTAATCTCATTTTCATAACATAAATAGAAGAAGATAAATAAATACACCTATCCAAAAAGTACATAAACCAATATTATGACATCAAACCACCAAATCACACAATAATTTGTTTTCCTACTTATTATAATGAAAACAGATAAACAAGCGGAACAGTCGGCGGTCTTACGTAAACTAAAATAATTGATTGGGAGATTCTAATGATGAGGTATAAATGTGTGAATTAACTTAGTATTACGTTCGGAGGCTATTAATCTTGCCTCGTTCATATATCACTGGAGTCAAGACAAGAGACCGGTTACACCGGGCGCGCTGGTAAGGCGCCAACTCCACGAGCGTTCCGAGAGCGTTTCGTCGGTAGTTCTCCATGAGACGATTGTTCTTCCGCCAACGTATCGTTACGACTCTAGTAAGGACTCGTCGCGAGTCGTAACGATACGTTGGCAGAAGAACAATCGTCTCATGGAGAACTACCGACGATCACGGTCACGTTAATATAGTTTATGTAGAATTAATTTGCAGAACGATAATATCGCCGCGAAATACTCGGTCGAGGAGGTGGCGCCCAAGATCAAACGGTACTGTTGGCTCACACGATACTGACTTGCCTTGAGTAAAAATGAAATCTCCTCCAATTTCATGTAACTATTACATGAAATTGGTGGAGACCGTAAAACAAATGAGAAACGACATTGACTTTCATTTCTGAAAAATCTGATTTGACTATTGTCAAATCAGTTTGACTTGTGGACTATTGTTTGTTTTGACTATTGTTAAGTCAGTATTCTGACTAATTTAAAATTGAACGCTTATGGCTGGTAATCCGTCCTATGTGAAATGTATGTTTCATCTTGGACTACATGTATAGCATAAGCATGATCAGCCTATACCTCTAATGTTCCCACTGCTGGGAGAAAGACAGAGGGCTTCCTCTCTCTGAGAGAAAGAGTAACAATCCACTCCTTCTACCACGCCAACTGCAACTTAGTCTACGCTTAGGTACAACCCGTGATAATTGAAACAAATAATGTTAGCCCATAACAGACACAACATACAGGAGTAGTTAAAAGTAAAAACCAACCAAAACTTACACATTATATTTAAGACTTGAGGAAAATTACAATAACCGCTGTGTGAGTTGGCCTTTATCCTCGACAACGGCGCCAATTTAATTTCAGTCGGTTATTATGTTTAACTTCTACTTAACCCTATCACACGCGATCGTACTCCTATCTTTTTAAAATAAACTCTCCACTGTAAACGTTTTCTTCACACTTCGATGTGTAATTTCATGATAATTGATTCTTAAACGGCTTCGGGAAGTGTCGAAACGGAGCACTTAAAATAATGATGTCATTTTAATTGTTACGATATTTAAATAAGCTTTTACTTTGAACTTTGTTCTGATGCCAAATTGAGATAGCACTATTTGTAAACGGAAGAATTTAATACTAAAACATAGGAGTCATGACTAAAATTTGACTTGTGTGATATTGATTATGTGCTCCAAGAGAGTAAAATTAATGATCGAACTCGATAATATCGATCATCATCTCGGTAAATTGAAATGCAAATATGGCATTATAACATTAAAGTTCATATTATTGTGTATTAAAATCTTCTCAGTATTCCAGTTCATATGTCAGTATGTCACAACTTTTTATGTATCGCAATCAAACGATGACACGGAATAGAAAATCTAGAGAACATAAAATAGGCGACAATGTCAAAAGTCAAATATTCATTACCGTACCGGACTAGAATGTTGTTGTTACGAAGTTTATGTAATCGGAAGCTGCGCGGGAGTCGCCGGAGGTTTTCACTACAAACACGCGATTATTAAATTACTACGACTCAAAATGTCATGCTAATCATATTGTAATTTTTTTGTCATCACCTGTGTTCATGATTGCGTGGTTTTATGCTTATTTATAAGCGGAGGAATTATTGTTTTGACTTTTGTTTATTATTTTATACCAAATTATTGTCTTAACCTTTTATTTGCCTCTGACTAGAAACAGGTGTAGGCGTTGTCAGTAATTTCTGCTCCGTGCAACTGCCTTATTACGAAGCTACATGCCTCAGACATTTGTCATAAGGTGTGAACTATAGTTCCTGTATATAAACATGTAAATATCGTAGTAAACATTGTATTGTACTATGTATTAGACACATTCTCTAATGCGGAAAGCCATGAATGTCTGTAGGTGTTAATTATTGCCACGATGTCATAACCATAAACGATGCATGTATAATAAATATAATGTTTTCTATTAGCGATAATATATGTATTTTTTTAATAATTGACATACTAGGTAGAATTATGTTCTTTTACAAGAAGTAATATGTCGGGAGCATAACTAACTACTACTTCCCGTGCGTTTATTTGTAAAAAAAACTGAACATTATAGTTACCTACGTGAGACACCTGATAAGAAAAACAACGTAGACACTCAATACGCAAAACAAAATAATTTTGTACTTTGATCAAACTGTTATCAGAGCATCCGACATATATACGTTAATACGTCATTGGAAAATCTCGTCACTGTGCAAATAAATAACAAAATATCACCTAAGGTCACATTCTTCGCAGAGAGGACGACGTTACCATTAAACTTTGATAAATGAGTTACAACTTTTACATGACGACTTTGACTTTGAAACCTAATTTATTTAAACTGCGCCCGCGCCGCTTTAGAGACATCAAACATCAATTACGATTATCGATAACTGAATAAATGAGGGTTTAATCGTTCAATCTCGATTGTTCGGCGACGAGTCACGAGTTCCTCTAACCTGTATCATGGATTACGACAATGGCACCCGATCATCCTACGACCTTTGTCTGGCATTCGTGCTGCACACGAATTCTTTAGTTAAGCTTGAACTTTGTGTACCTGACGAAAATACGAACGCTGTCCGCATTGTTGAGGAGTCGACTCCTGACATACGATATCGATGAATATCTAAATTATCGGGTTTATATTACCGACGTTAAGGCATGAAATAAATCAGAAATCAAGTGTATTGAACATATTTACAAATCTTTGATAAATTGACTATAGCAAAACGGTTTAAATCGAGCTGGTTCGAAAAGAAACCACCACATGGAAGCACTCAGATGTACAAAATGTTTTGGGAATACTTTCATTGTACGTAAATCTAATGAGTGGAATTCCCTGCAGTAGTCTGTAGTTCCTTATAGTTACAACCTGGGGTACATACAACATAGTATTTTCATAATTAAAACTGTTGCCATAATAACTTCCTGTAACCTGAAAGTGCAATCGAAATTAAAGTCATTCCGAGTCTCATCGGCAGAGACTATTTGATTCGACCACGACTTACCGCAGTGATGAATTTAGGTAATTATTACAAAGTATAGATTCGGAACATCGAGATATTTATGTTTATTACGCAGAGGAATGCAGTGTCACAAAACTGTCTTGGTTTTTTGTGTTTTATTGTTCTCAATTCAAGGTTGTTTATTCAATCATCGATATTAAAATAAACGCCTGATTGATTTTGTAGCATTGAGTGGAAGGAACCGCGAGATACGAAGTGCCTCTGGATTTAGTAGCTGGCATAACACATCACCATTTGTTTTTTCGGGATGAGCCCCCCACGCCATTCCCAACCACTGCAACTGCGACGAACCGAATCAACAGATACAATCATCAGAAAAGCGCCTAGTCAATTTAGCTCGACCAGTCCTGGAGAAACAAAACAATGGTCATGAATCCAGCAAAGATGTTATTCAGAAAATAATAGTGAGTCAAGCAGGGGACAGAACAGAGCTAAGCCAATAGGCACCAAGCAAGGGACGACGTTTAGGGACTCTTTCGAACAAATCCGCAACCCTGGTAGGCTCTGGCCGTAACGGGCCCCGTCTACTATGCTGACATCTCTTTGAGGCGCGTGTGGAACACAACGCACCGCGTCGACCCGAGACTGGCTTTGATCGGACGGCGAACCACCCGCTGTTTTTTGCGGGTCTCTCCCTCACACGGCCTGACTCCTCCTTCACTAACATTACTGCTTCGCAGAAGGTGGTGACGGCTTCCCATGCCTCCTCGCTCTGGACCATGGATTGAACCAAGGCCTGACGCGAGAGGTCGCTGCCGCCGATCGCCTTGACGAGGACACGGCGGTGCTCCGGGATAGATACCCCTTGTCAAGAGTATTTTTCAGATTTTCGGGCTCTTGACTATCCGCCTGCAACCTAACATAAAGTTCAAGAATAATAAATCATAATAATTATTTCGACTCCGCTACTTTGTCGCAATCATTATTCATACCACAACATTGCTATCAGTTTTACCATCCCGATGGCGGGTAATGTCAATTACAAAACTCCACAACAACATTAAAATAAGTGTTGCATACAGTCAAATGTGAGGCGAACAAAAAGATGATACGAAATTCTCGAAGACGCGAGACGTGCAATCCATTTCAAAAAAGCACAGTTTTATTCTTTTTCTATTTAGTTTTTGTTGACAATTGAAGTCTAGCATTTGATTTCTTCACAGTCATGCTACGGTTGATGCACTAACTAAACTTATTTCTTGGTCAATTTGTCATGATCAAGCGGGAACGAGAAATGACCTCTATTTGTACATTGCTGGTAAATATTTTGAGGTGTATTTGTTATATAAAGTGATGGAATCATTATTCATTCTATTAGAGGAGTTTTAGAATTTCAATCAAATCTGATGCAAGCTATTACACTGGTGCCTTTAGTGAGTTTTTGGCACTGCGCATTTATTTCTTGTTTAGTTTTATGGTTAACACAATACCACAATACAAAGTTGATATTATGTAATTCAGTAAGCACCTATGAGCTTATCATTTAAAATCCGCAGCCGCTGACTAATAGCGGGTGCTTGTACCTACCACTCCGTTTTTTATCTTCGGTCACGACAAACAGATCCCATTTGCATGAATGGAATGGACAAAGAGTCGTGATTTACAATATAAACGAGAGCAAAGCATCATGGCACAGGAGGTCAACTTGTTATAACATCCGGCTAGCACTGACACAGGCAATGTTGCCAATATGCATAAATAACAGGCATTTATGAACCCTGTACTAAGAGCCAGTATCAATTCTGACAACCAAGGATTACATCAGCGTCGTAAAAAATAATTATAAAAATCGAAGGAGCTTTATTCTGACCTACGAAGAAGGCTAAACTGTAATATCGCGAAAGTATTGATTTTATTATCCTTAATGAATAAAAGCAAAAAGTATGAACTTATGTGACCTTAAACAAATTCCTCGATGAGGTAATTGTTCTTAATACAAACATCGTTAACATACAACATTGAAATCCTTTACCTACTTAGGTAGGTACAATAAACTTTAATTGCTGACAATGGACGTAAACTTATGTAATTATTCGTAATAATATGCAATGCTAGTATCCTTCAAGTATCACAACTCTTTTATCGTTCCACATAATAGCTTATACAATTATTTCAAGGTGCGTTGATAGTGGGATGCACAAAAAGAGGCGACACGGGTCATAACATTATCTCATACAATTTTTGCAACTGCATAGTACTTCGCGTGTTATTCACGCTGACAGTCGAGGCTCCGACAATCAGAGGATTAACCTTCACGTGCCCATAACTGCCAATATTTTAGACGACAGCGTAGTAGCTGGCACTGGCTGCCGTAAGCATGATGCCATGTGACAGCAATTGTTATTTCAATACAAAAATATTACATGTCCTTATACACAAAGGATTGTCTTGTCTCAAAGTAAAATCAGGACTAATTGTTGCTGAAGAGGACCTTCAACATTTTGATGTTAATTTTTTAATGTATAGAATTACATAGAATTGCAAAAATGTTACTAAAACAATCATCGTCAAAACGAATGAGTAATAACGCTGGATGTAGTTTTGCTATTATAAAATTATAGGACATCACTTATAATATTACAACGATTGGCAGATATACAATACAAAGGTAAGATTTATCGATGGTCCCCATCAGAATCCGTATGTCCTACATTTATCTCGCGACAGGTGCGAGGCAATCCCTCTCACGTGGAGCCATTTTTTTAGGGTTCCATACCAAAAGGGTAAAAAAGGGACCCTATTACTAAGACTACGCTGTCCGTCTGTTTGTCTGTCCATCTGTCTGTCTGTCTGTCTGTCCGTTTGTCTGTCTGTCACCAGGATGTATCTCATGAAACGTGATAGCTAGACAGTTGAAAATCACAGACGATGTATTTCTGTTGCCACTATAACAAATACTAAAAACATAATTAAATAAATATTTAAGTGGTAAAAACGGCAAAAAAACATGATTTTTTGCCGTTTTTTTTTTTTAAAGTTAATGGTACGGAACCCTTCGTGCGCGAGTCCGACTCGCACTTGGCCGGCTTTTACATAACGTTTCGTTGACAATACCGAGCTAACTCTCTGTTCAAGTAGTTCTGCTCTGAGGTTCCCAAGAAATTCATAATATCATAAATGCACCCACTCAGAAGAAGCTACAAAGCAAATAAAACCCTAATAATATGCTCGAGGCACAAACAGTAGTAAGAAACGTACTTTATCAGTAACATAAGATCAAATCGTACAACTTAAGTAAAACGTTTATACCTACGTGTATTTTATTCCCTTACACCGTGTTACACAATCAATTAAAATAACATCGTTGGCGTTTTTACGTTCCAGCGTAGTTTGCGGCATCTCTGTAAAGTTGCGCAAATGTTCAGGCCATGACACGACGCAGGTGATCCCACAACCACAACGCTATATGAACAACCAAAAAAGATGTTGTTTAAACATGACATCTGCAACGGCAGCTGTTAATAAGTCACATAAACAACAACATAAAAGCTTCTGGACATAACTTATTTTACTTAATATTCATGACATTGGTTTTAATTGTTGACAGTCGCGCCTTTGTTGAAATTTCGATAACCTTAATGTAAATAAACCAATAAGTTCCTACATGTCATGTAACTGAAGGTAGTTCGATAACCTCACAGTCAGCCGCATACCTGAACCACTGTAGTTGCTACGGAGCTTGTTGAACTTCACTACATCTAAAAATAAAACTTCATTCAATTTTGTTATCTGTTAAACAAATCATTCGCAGTGATCGAAGTGTGTTGTTTCTTCAGATTGTGAAACCGCAACAATACGCATTCACATGCAAATTGCCTGTAACGCATTCGTGAGTTCATGTGCACTGTGACACCTCTAGAGTGCTTGCAGCGGTAACATACTAGAAATTCTGCATCATTAATAACTAACTATGAGACAGAAGACCTCTCGTACACGAGCACATTAATCCCCGCGCGTGGCCGTGCATGAATACCGACGTTATTAATGTATCGTATGCGTATTCCCCGCGCTATAGTGTATTCTACAAACCTTCGACAATTATCGTCCGCCGCACACGAACTGACGTGACCCACGGGTCAGAGGGTGCACCTTATTAGAATCCCTATTCAATGCCCATTGAAACTGAGTTCAATAGTATGAATGTTAAAGATTAAATTCAATTGTGTTGTTTCTTTTGTCTGCTATTATACAATCCAAACAAGGCGAAATCCTTGAGTATGTGCTATATCACGGGCATGTTGCGAGTAGCTTCTTGTTCAGTCAGATGTCGACTGTACTGCTGGCATTTATGTTTGGATAGCTCTTTACGAACATTGTAAAAGCACTTGGCCCAGATTTGACGTACTCTTTGAATAATATACCGGTGAGCTTAACAAGAATATTCTGACTAGGTGTCTGCATCCTAATAATACTCGTAATTGTGGTATTGCATGCAGTCATGCAATAGCGCTATTTGGCCACTGAGAGTTCAACATCACTATATTAACGATACCTAGGTACTAAACATAATCAGAATGTAATACTTATTACATAATGTAACAACAAACAGTTCGACCTACTTTAAACAGCGCATCTTTGTTCAACGAGAGACTTTCGCTACGGATGAGACACAAATGGTTCAAAAGGAACAGTGCAGGTTTAATAATATCGACCTACTTCACAATGTAAACACAGAACCGCCTGAATAAATTATTTTGCAAATGATAAATGTGTGTAATATCACGCATACTCAATTTTGTGACACAGATTTGGATTATTAGATTAGATTAAATTAAATTATGTGGTGGTCAGTTTACGTGCCCATTTCGGTACGAAAACGTAAAATATTACAACTCCGATAGCAAAGTCTATTTTGTGTAAAACTAGACTTATCAATTTAAAGCATCAAATACATATTTAAGTTCTAGGCAATCTGACGGCTTAATTTTGATTGTGAACACAGTATTTAACTTAGTACCACGTATAGTAACGTGTAGTTCAGTAGAACCCTCGGGTTATGAATTATTGTGTAGCTCGGTGGACTAGCTAGTAATTTTACACTTAAATGTAAATGCCGAAAACATCCACACCTACATATTTGCAAACAGTTAGTTTATGTACGTACATTTTGGAGGAGAACATAACTGGATAAATATAAGCATACAACACTTCCTTCTTCGAGGTTTATATAACGTGATATTATATATTGTTCAGGTGCCCCTGTCTAAAACATGGCCCACTTATTGGAGTGCCCCAAATGCCCCCATACATGCACCATTGAGGACCTAATCAATGGCACTGATGACGCTCTTAACGTGGCCACCTACTGGACACAAACTGTTGAAGGGTCACCTATCGACTCTAAAAAAAAAGAACGTTACGTATTTTTGTTATTTTGGAGGACGAATAGAGCAAAACGTTAAACAAACAAACACACTTTCTATGTTTGTTCTGTTTGTTGCATTACATTTTCATCATCATCATCATATCAGCCGAAAGACGTCCACTGCTAGACATAGGCCTCCCCCAAATAATCGCCACGCTTGTCAGGCGGGTTGGCGATCGCAGTGTAGATGTTGCAATGTACCTACAGAGAATGCTGCTGCCCATTCTCGGTGAGTCCCTTAGTCGCCTTTTACAACACCCACGGAAAGTGATGGGATGGTGCTATTCTTTAACGTCCGACACCATAAACATCTCAAACTTAGAAAAACATACCTTACAATATTTTCTTGCATGTTTCTGTAACGAAGCATCCATATTAGTTGGTATTAAGTTAATAGAACGTGGTAGCTGTGTAGTCATCCGCACAGGTATGCGAGTACTCTTAATAGTTGATATTCGTAATGGGCCAATGGTGTGGCTCGTCGTGTAATTGCGAATGCGTGAATTCCAAGATCCAACACGTTTACGAACGTGTCGCGTAGTAAACTTTTTGCCAATTTGCGTCGCTAACATGGGATCAGGGGTCGATAGTTAACTGACAGATGTGTAATTGCATCGCTCATTACAAATGTGTGAAGGACTTATAAATAGTTCATCCTATTAGTCCTACTATGTAATACGAGCATGTCTCAGTTTGGGAGTCGTTGTCTCAAAATAAAATGCTTCTGTACAATCACTTCACAAACTGGATAGAATTTTTTGTTTCTGCTAAAGCTTTTGTACTTTTTTTGGAGAATAAAAATTATTATTATTATTATCTCCTTTATTCATTTTTATAACACATAAATTACATTTTTAAATATTTCTACAAAAAATTATAAAAAAAGAATTATTATTATTATTACCTATTTATTAGGCCATCCTATATATATTTGATGTGAAAGTCTGCATTGTTGGATATTCGTTAAATAATCACGCCTCAATGGCTGGACAGATATAGATGAGACTTCGCAAAAAGTAGACTTTGGCCAGGATTTCGACATAAGATACTTTTCATTTCGGTAGTACTTTCCTGTGGAATAATTTTGGACTTTCACCAGGGCGAAGTCGCTAGCATAAGTTGGGTATTTTATAAAACTGAGATCAGGCGACAGATGAACGAACATTAGCATAGACAGAAATAGAAGAACTGGTCTTGCTCTTGATAAAGTATAATTTATCTATGTAGCTGACCGGTTATGCAAAGCTGGGTAGGCTGACAACTTCAGGGTAAATAAGGAATATTGATAGAATCTGCATGTAATTACAGAGAATGAGTAAGTTAATCACAGTCCTCGTGTGGTGACAGGGAAACTATACTTACAGTTTAATAATATTGTATTTATAAAATACAAGATTGAGGTATGTAAATTAGTTTACAAAGGGTCAGCCGCAGTGTAAGAGTCGGGGACAAACGGCGCTGGCGCAGGCATAAACTGCTCATTAAATTATAAAGAAAGGTCGAATTATAATAAACGTTTTATGAAATGTTAAAAATTTAAATATTTATAAAGTGTAAAAGATTTTAAATATAGCTGTGAATAAGCCTTGTTTTTTTTATAAATATCGTTTTTTCCCAAGCCAATAAATAATATATTCTTTGGTTAAAGCTGGTTCATACATTAAAAAAGAGCCACGCATGATATAACATAACAAAGAAGGTTTAGTGAATTTATACATCACTTGCTGTCATCTTCAATGCCACTTGATAACTTAAGCAGCTTCGTGTAGCGAGTTCCGACTTCAATGATGTTATTTTACTGCAGGTGAAAAAACAGATAACTATCGCTTACTAAGAACTATCTTGAGTGTGTAACTATTGAGGAGATGGAGATGTATGGAAGAACATGTCGCACCGACCCCAAATATATTGGGATAGGGGAAGGATGATAATGTTCCATGAAATTTGCGATAACTATTCATCATCATCATCATCCACAAACCACATGAGACCTTTTCTTGGGCCAATCCCCACGCGCCTTTGCCAGCCTCATGCAAGCTCTATTCGCGATTGCAACAATATCGTCTGCTCATCTCGCCGCCGTGTGTCCTATCCAGCTTCATTTGTTACCATGTTGAATTTTGAATAACGCATTTATCACATACAAATTTTTTATAATCATTTTCACTATAGCATAGTGTGACCACTGAATCTCAGCAGCATCTAAGTAATGCATGCTACGAGGTCGCTAATCCTCAAATAAGTGATACCAATGATACCCCAGTGAGATCGTCGTGCCGCATGCAGGGGTCGCACGACTCTAGATAACGCCGCACAAAATGTAAACATTGGAATGTACCCTTGAATGTACGTACGGCTTAGAATTCAGTACAGTTGCGTTAAATCGGAAGACGGTCTGTTCACAGATAATTACATCCATAAGTTAAGGATAGTTGAGATGTATTGTTATACACCTACATTTTACTATTGAAAATTTAAGTTCCGTGTGGGTGAGCCCATTGTCACTCGCCAGGCATAAAGACGGCATCGGAAACTCGCAATGCTTTTGATAATTTCTTGACCAGGATTATGGGAAAGGGTGCCTAACCTTATTTCATTCTATAGAAGTAAATATTACTATTCTAGAAATCAAACAAATAAATTCGTAAAACCGAATACTTGTAATTAGTCGATTTGTTTCTCTAATGCGAAAATTCCTTTGAAGTAGTGTACAATATTTCACACCGAGGAAAATTCATGGTACTTATACACAATACGATTGAAACTTACCACGAGTGTTTTAAACTTCTAACAAAAAACCAAATAACATTGCCTGAATATGTTCAAAATTTCATTAATGTTTCTCTTTTGGCGTACTTAATCCTGTCCATTTTAGGAATAATATTCTTAAAATAGTACCACGTACCATATGTCACGTTTGTGAACATTTTCGGCAGTTAAAGTTTCGCAATTCCAGCATATGTGGTGGTGAATATAATCTTGTAGGTGGATACGGATAATGAAGTGCACCTGCCAAAATTATCAGACAATAGGTGTTATTGTGGAGCCCACGGACAACGTCGCGGGATGAGTCACTGGGTTGGTACGAACGCAGAGCGCATCGTGGCAAGCGAGATTAATACTCTCGCCTTGGCACACTCCCCCAGTCGCACCAACTAATTACTAATACTACTAAATTAACAATCATTTGTCGCATTAGTGTGATTTGTGATGCTCCTTGAAGACGTGTGAAGATTATTTTAACGTCTCATTAGTTTATTTCGTTCGACTGTACGTTAGAAACAAGAGTTCAGGGTTGTGATTTATTTTTGTTCGACTTTAGGTATCACGTTTAATAACAATGCTTTAAAAGAATCTTTAAATTCTTTACGATATTGTTGTTTAAAGAAAAGTACTTATGTACCATTCAAGGGAACATACGGTGGAGGTCTGCCCTGCTTGGGCGGAGCACCGCCGTGTCCTCGTCGAGGCGATCGGCGGCGGTGACCTCTCGCGTCCGGCCCTGGTTCAATCCATGGTCCGGAGCGTGGAGGCATGGGAAGCCGTCACCGCCTGCGAAGTAGTAATGCTAGTGAAGGAGGAGGCGGGCCGCGTAAGGGAGAGACAACCTCACGCCCCAGGCGTCAAGAGTCGCAGGGCGATTTCCGGCCACCGTAGGCGCGGGCCTGCGGACGGCGAGCGTTGGGTGGCTCGCCGTCCGCTCTAAGCCAGGCCCGGGCCGACGGCGCGTTGTGTTCCACGCGCGCCTCAAAGAGATGTCAGCATAGGAGAAGGGGTCCGTTAGGGCCAGAGCCTGCCAGGGTTGCGAATTTTGTTCGAAAGAGTTACCACGACCCTGAAAAGCAAAAGGCATTACGAGGAGCCGGATGGGTTTTAGTCAGTAAGAGTCTGACACTCCCTCTCGCTCCACCCAAAACGGCAGGAGTCATTTGATGATTTCCCATCGATAAAAAAAAGGTGGTTGATCTAATGGTATACCAGAACTTTAAATGCCAGCCGTGGCTGGTAAACATTTAGCATTCATGTTTCTATTAGGCAACGCGCAAGGTAGCTATAAACTTATTCTAGAGGCAATCATCGACACATTAGCAGATGCAATTATGTTCCGATTTATCGAATTTATTCGGAAAGCGTTCTTATCATTTCGATAATAATAGATTATTTGCAACGATCAGTGCAATCATTACCCACATTGTATCTCAGAACATTAATCTAGAAGCTTCGAAATTATACCAATTATGAGATAAGTAAATGTTGAATGAAATTACACGAGTAAGATACCTACTGTGCAACAAGATTAAACAATTGCGGAAAATTTTGAACACAGTATCTGTCTATAGTAAGTGTGTCAAACTTAATATATTCATTTGGATTGAAAAATAAAACATGGCATTTAACCTTTATATACATTTTTGATAACATAGTGTAAAAAAGTAAAACAATGGCAATTTTCAGTCAAGCCCTGCTTGCGGAGTCTGAAATCGCCAACCTACCAGGAGCTTTAAAAGCGGTAAGAGAAGAGGTAAGTACCGTAGTTTCCTGCGTTAAGATACAACCTACACTCGTAGAATGTGTAGAGCGGCGCGTGCGCCAGGGAGTGCTGATCTTCCGGCTGACACAGGTACCTTCGGGTCAAGGCTGCTTTCGAAAAGTACCTGTCTCACATTGCCGGCAGAGAACCAACATCCACCTGCTGCTGCAGCGAGGGCACGGACGGCACAGCATACCATTAAGCTGTGCCCTGCCTGGGTTGAGCAGTACAACGCCCTGGTTGCAGAATTCAAGGGTGATCTCCAGCTCCCGAACATAATCAAATGTATGGTCGAAAGCGAGAGCTCATGGCAAGCAGTAGCTGCTTTTGCCGAAGAGGTGATGGCAACGAAAGTGGCTGCGGAAAGGGAGGGGGAGATATCCT
This sequence comes from Melanchra persicariae, assembly GCA_947386135.1. Classification (NCBI taxonomy): domain Eukaryota; kingdom Metazoa; phylum Arthropoda; class Insecta; order Lepidoptera; family Noctuidae; genus Melanchra; species Melanchra persicariae. The sequence goes on along the minus strand of OX376644.1, from coordinate 7,410,701 downwards.
CCATTTTGCCAATCCGTACCCGAAGGACTAGGCGCCAGGGGAGGCCTGGCAATGCCCTCTTCGTCCCCTATAAAGTGGCCTGCGGGTGACGGACTTGGAGAAGTCCGTCGTCTACTTGGACTTGTGTGTTTACGCAAACCCGAGTTCCTCTCACAACTGATGAAAGGGTCAGGAGAAACTCACTCCTCCCTTAAACCGAGATGGGGTTTACAAGCGCAAACTGTCACTGCCGGGTTGATTGTGGAGAATGCGAACGTGCCCCTGCACGCCAGCCTAAAGTGACGAGGAGGAAGACCGTGTAGTTTTAGTCAGTGAGTCTGACAGACCAAACCGCTCCGTCTGCCCCAAGACGGTGGACATCCATGAGGATTTCCACACGTAAAAAAGGAGTGTTTTTAGCCTCGCACAGGTTTTTATAGGTATTGTATTAAATAAACATTTTTCTTTCTTTCTTTAAATCTTTGAAATAATGGTTATGTTTCCAGTTGTACAAATCTGTTTTGCAAGTAACATACAAACCTACATGACACCGATGACACGGTTGCGATATCTCACAGAATTCATTTCGTTGCTCGTAACCATCAATGAACGATTGCCTCTTGCTATCCTTTGACATTTACACGGACAAAATAAATTGGCAGTATTTGTTAGTTCTTACTAACGTAAGTGTGGATGTTTTTTTTAAATTACCACTAATGGATCATTTCTGAAAGTATTTGATTTATTTATTTATTTGGTTCACCAACAATTGTATACACCATTTTAAGCAATTTAAACAAAAGCAACAAATCGGAGTAAAGTGTAACAATCACTTATAGGTAAACTCTGCATGCACACAAATAGTTGTAACTAACAAAAAATAGAAATAAAAGACAATGTGAATGTGTAGGTATGTGTGTGTGTTGTGTGTGTGTATGTATGTATGTGTAAATTGCACTGATTATAACTAATTAAAATTATTTTTTTTTATTGATAAAAGATTTTTAATCAAAAACCTACAAATTTAAAATTTTTTACACCTTTTTAAGCACATTATGCGCACGGAGGGGGGTGATTTGACATTAATATGAAGTATTAGTCCAGAAAGTATTTTTTTCAAGACTAGTGCTTGATATCTGTTAATTTATCTAAAATTACTAAAAATAACTACAAAACGTTCATTCATTCATATCATTTTATTTTTATTATCAATTCATTCATAGTCACCAAATCACAAGTAGAGAAATATGTCTTCCCATATTGCTTTCCGGTCCCTATGCCATTTTGTACTGAAGAATACAGCTAACTAATTCCGGTCCCGATAATTAGTTCTACCTAAACGTTGTTGCTAATGGCTACGACTAAAAAAAACATCGAAACCTTTGACTTCATATTTATCAGTGTTTATTTAATTCCGGGAAAAAATTAAATAGTTGACAAGTGACATAAGTTGGACTCGCAACTCCGCCGCGTGATGACCTCATGAAAATGGGATCTTTTCGACTCGGAAAGTAGTCAGGAAATCCCGAAATAAAACGTGAGTATAACCCTAAACTGTTTATAAATGTTTGACTGCTACTTAAGTTAACTATAAAACGCGCAAAATTTAAGTAGTTGGTAAAACCTCTGTGACAGACGGACAAAAAGAGATCTATAAAAGTTCCTTTCTCCAAAAAGGTACTTTCATACTCACCCAAATATTCCAAGTGGATTCATCGCATTGGCACTTATAGCTTGTTACTCGTATGGATTTTCGGTAAACCAGGGATTTTTTCTGGGTTTTTCCATGGTGACTGAATCGATCGGAGGTCCTTCATACTGAATTGGAATATGGGTCAGTCAGTCAATAAAACTAAACAAAATGGAAAGTTGATACAGGCCGACTTACTGTGTTATCCATTATGTTCTACTATTATTATTGTGTTATTTTATTTTTATATTTTATTAATCGTCCATGTCGTCATTGTTTGCTCACTTATTTACTAAATTATTGTCAATAATTATTACTTATAATTAACTTCAAACTTAAAGAGTGTTGGAAAATTCCGAGCGGGCGATAAGAAATGTAGAAGTAAACAATAAGAGGTGGGTCAATTCAATGATAAATACACCCAAATAAGTAGGTAGTACCTAAATATTGTTAAATTAAGTTTTATTTGAACAGAACAAAATCGACAGTTCCCTTTAAGTTTCTTATAATTGTGAAGAAAATAACAGCATTTTATGCGAATAACAAAAAAACTTAAGTATAAATGTAATTCATTTTACGACTTACTATTTGATTAATTGCTATTTGACGCATACAGAATGCATTTTTAGAGTTGTTCGTTACAAATAGATCTTCAGAAACAGAGACAAGAATTTCACGCTTCCGCTCTGGGTGGAGCGGGAGGGAGCGTCAGACTCTTACCGACTAAAACCCATCGTGTTCCTCCTATTGCCTTTTGCGTTCCAGGGCTGCGGTGACTCTTTCGAACAAATTCTGCAACCCTGGTTTAGTAGGTATCTGTGGTAGTCAAACTTTGAGGTGGACTCAAATAGTAGTAGTAGGTTAGTCTTATGTTTCACAAAAACAAACTCATCTTTTAATCGTCATACCTACCTACTACGAAAACACTGTTATCCGAAAAAGACCCCCAGTCAAAGAATTACGAGTCAACAACAGACTTTATCTCAAAACAATAAAAGTATGTACCTACCTATACCTATTTTGTCCTCAGTACCTATATCAGTGCCCATATTTATTGAACCGCTCAAAGATGTAAATATTTGTTCGAGTACATTTGCATTTATCATGTTACCACGAACCGTGATAGCTTGTATTATGTGATTTCTATTTTTATTCAGTACTGATATGGGTCGAAGCCCGTGTACCGTATCGTAGTATCACTCAATTTAAAAGTGTTACGTACACGCTCTGTAGGACTGTACTTTTGTATATTATAGTATCCGTTGTCAAGTCGCCATTGTGTCATGAATTCGTCTTGGACTTATCTTTTCGGGTGATTGCACATTTCGCATGACGCGATCCATCGAGAATTACATAGAACAGTTTTGATTGTGCTGAGCCGGTCATCGTTACTTTGCAGAACTGAATTTGAATACAAGCCTGACGCATGTATTCACAGTGCTTGAATGATACCAAATGCACTCAGCAGCAGTAAATATGTCCCGTAGGACACGGTGAAGGTCTGCCCTATTTGGGCGGATCACCGCCGTGACCTCGTCGAGGCGATCGGCGGCGGCAACCTCTCGCATTCGACCCTGGTTCAATCCATGGTCCGCAGCGAGGAAGTATGGGAAGTAGTCACTTCCTTCTGCGAAGGAGTAATGCTAGTGAAGGAGGAGACGGGCCACATGAGTGAGAGGCAAACTTCACGTCCAAGCCGCCGCAACAGAAGAAGACGCCCCGGGCGTTGGGAGTCGCAGAGCGATTCCTGGCCACCATAGGCACGGGCCTGCGAACGGCGACCGTTGGGTGGCACGCCGTCCTTTAGAACGATTAGAACCAGGCCAGGGTCGACGGCGCGTTATGTTCCACGCGCGCCTCATAGAGATGTCTGCATAGTAGTCAGAACCCGCTGGGACCAGAGCCTGCCAGGGTTGCGTTATGTTGTTCGAAAGAGTGACCGCGGCCCTGGAACGCAAAGGGCATTTGGAGGAACATGGATGGGTTTTAGTCAGTAAGAGTCTGACACTCCTTCCTGCTCCTCCCAGAATGGAAGGAGTCATTTGATAATTTCTCATTCTTAAAAAACAATCAGTAAATGTGTCCCAAAGACAACGTATCTATATTGTGAAAATTTCTGAACAGACGACGGGGATGTTTTAATAAAAATTCGTGTCAAGTAGCTTACTTATTTTTCTTTTGGGCTTGAGCCACATTTACCGTCACTGAGTTGTAGTTCGGACTAATCGATTTGAAACAAAACAATAGATGATTTAGATAAATGACATTTTAGGTATACTGGAAATATTTGAAGCATTTCTATGCAATCCCCATCTATAATTTATTGTACTGTAACATCACATCTGTCTACATCTAAAGTGCTCACGTAACATGTGTGTTTTCGCTGTTACGCTATTGCTTCATGCTTTTTCACCAAATCTTCATCGGGAGCCATAAAATCCTCGTTCGTCACCATGTCGTGCGTCCACAGCCACCGTGACGACTACATTATCATGTAAGTATCATTTTATTCGGCTTTTATCGTAACATCATCAAGAAGAAATGAAACAGCCATAAATATAAACTGTAATCATTTCGTTACGTGTGCTCGGCAATCTTTGAACGCTCTTGATAACCTAGCTATTTTCGTAAGCTGATAATTTCTCCTAGAATTATCTTAGCCCTAAATTTAACACACCAAAGTATTAAGCACTAATATTTTACATAGTCTCACAAGCATTTAAATGTGCATTGAACAAGAATGACCTAAAACAACTTCATTTTATGGTTTACAGCAGTTGCATACGCATTTGGCATATTTATCGAATCGAATTTACAACATGAGTCAGTTGCTGAGAATGCATGTAAGACCTCATTGAGCACCCAGTTCTGATGACTAGTACATGCTTAGGTAAGTGACAATAACATCGTTCATCGTAGGATGATGGACACATCAAGGCTACCGTGTTCTAATTTCAAAGAGCCTGATAGAGTGATAGTGGTTGAGGGGCGGGGCGATGCTGACGTATGCCAGTGGCGCCTGTGCACAATAGAGAATTTCGCAACGACACCCTATGCGCCCGCGCCGTTCGACATGTAAGAACATATCATGCTTAATAGACATTCAAATGGCAAATGTTTTAACACGTATTGTACTCAAGTACGTACATAATACCTGTTGCTTGTGAATGGAAACAAATGTCACGCTTTGTTTTATGGTAATGCTGTTCAAAGTAATCAGATTAAGGTAGGTCCTCTGTAGCGATTACTAGCGATCCAGATCGATAGGGATTGAGAGAACCGGCCAAGTGCGTGTCGGGCCTCGCGCAGTAGTGTTCCGTAGTTGCACGTCAAAATTGCAGACTTAGAATGGTGCTTTTTTGTTTGATTCTAGGAATAAATTAATTGTTAATTAACGTTTAAACACGTGTAAAAACGGTTGTAAACAACTTTATCTAAGTAACTAATTTTCAAAGGAATTTGTAAGAAATGTTCGTTCTCCAAGTACATTTTATAGGTTGGTCGACTATTACTCGTTAACTTGTAAAGCCCACTTAGCTGTGATAGTTTTCCTTTTAAATTCGTTATATAAGTATGCTACTACCGTGACGATGAGCAAACAAATACAAAAACTTAATTTTATGACAAGCTCCGATGGAGTTGGAGTTTACGTTTTGGAATATGGGCCTATGACTCTAACAAAAATGAGCACTTTAAAGCTTAATATTTCGCAAATGAACCCTTGGATGGAAAAATAGTTTTTGCACACCCTCAATACTTTTAAATGACCTATTCAACGACAACCCACACACCTTGGAATAGACGATTAAAAAACCGTGGACAGATAGACAGACAGACATGGTAAAACTGTATGAGGAACCCAAAAAAATGTATCGATTTGCGTAATGTGAGACTGGATTTTGAAACGGTATCTATGTGTATTGTAAACTAGGTGCAAAGTTCTGAATATGGCTTAATTTAAGTATGTATTATGGGATATCTTTATCTATGTATTTATCTTAATCTGGGGATTAAAAACATAATCAGCATTCCATCACTACTAGTGCTAAATTATTCGGGGGGTTATCTCTGGTAAATCCGGATTTACGGGCAGCAGGATATGCAAATTGTAAATGACGAAAGAACTTGTATTTGTTCTTCAAAAGTAGCAAACATTTGCATCTTAAAAATCCCAAATACTTAATGGTACGAGCAGGAAAACCTTTTGGATTGCTAATTATATAAGTCCCTCTTTAATGCTGCCCCACCAATAACGATCTTTTCGATTTCTTTGTTTCAGTACCTATACCCAACTATAATGCACAAAATAACGACCTTTTTTTTTAAAGAATGGGAAATCATCAACTTTGATGAAATCCTACCGCTCTCTAGTGTCAGACTGTTACTGACTAAAACCCATCCGTGTTCCTCCTAATGGCCTTTGCGTTCCAGGGCCTCGGTGACTCTTTCGAACATATTCCGCAACCCTGGCAGGCTCTGGCCCTAACGGGCCCCGTCTACTATGCTGGTATCTCTTTGAGGCGCGCGTGGATCACAGCGCGCCGTCGAATGTACACAGTGTGCCCTAAATACGAAATCTTCTGTAAGTTGTCCACTACAGTGCAGGTAGCACTATAGTGGACAACTGACAGAAGATTTCGACCCAAAGATGTACATAGATATTCCATCACGTAATTCAAGTACCTAGTCTTTAAGAATAACATGTAGATACCTACTGGCCTTTTTATAACTGGAAATCTCTGGGGAAAATACCAGCTTGATATAACCAGTAAGTAACCAGGGGCCGGTAATCTGATCGTTCTTTAACTGTTTTCTAGAAGCATTGTCGAGGCTACGAGGACAACCGATACGCAGAGATTGCAAACCTCTGAAAATCACGCACTCACGTAATGAATGGATCCGAATTTAATCGCTAGCCGGTACTTTATAACTTATATCTAGATCGCGAAGTTCAACGGACCCTGAGTCCGGGAGCGACGGACACGGCGTGCAGTCGCCATGTCTCCAGATAAGCACGTCCATCGTCCATCGTCCCTGAGCCCTCAGATCATTGACAGATAACGCACACGTCACAAGTCAACTGCATCGAAATAAACCTAATCGATGAGATAAGATTAATTTGATTTAATGTATAATGGTTTTTTTCACATGCAAATGTGTTATAATAATCAAAGGGCCTCTAACACAGATTTATGCTAAGTCATCTCATATCGCACCAACGACTTTAATTCATAAGCAGGTCAACGTACTCACTAAAAGCTCGAGTTGAATGACAACTCTATAAAGAGCATAATTAAGACGTTCCGAATTTAACGCGAAAATATCACTGAAGCATAAACCGAGTAATGGATGGTGCCTTGACAAGATCATTAAGCGCGTAACTACATCATTTAATTAGTAAAGTTTCACACACTCATGGCACAGGTGTGAAATAAAGCGGGTCGCTTGGTCGCATCTCCGGCCAGTGACGCGGGCGGCCTTAACATGCACCTCAGCGTAGGCTCGTCTTAGATAATATTATGTTTATTAAATAAATAAGTAACCTTGACAAACCACCAACATGATCCGTGCACACACTTAATTGATTATCTGCTTAATTATTGGAGTTATAAATGGAAAACATTAGTCAACCTCCCTACCTAACATTCCGTAAATATTTACATCCATAGTAATACATTGTGTGAGTCTGAGAATAACAATATTGATTTTCAAATCTTCCAAAAGTTTATTTGTTGTGCCATACAATAAATCGACATTGAATGACGTTGAAAGTAATAAATCGCTTCATAAAACCGTGTATTGTATCAACAAAGATGGTCTTATAACGTCTATAAAGCTTCGTCTTCCGTGTTATTAATGTGCGATTATTTAACAGTAAAATGACAAGGTTACGACCGAAATTGCAAAGTTCATTCGATACGGTCATAGTCGGCAATTACTCCGGGCACTAATATTTAACAACAACAAATATAATCTTCGAAAGTATTAGAACCGGAGCAATGGTGTTCAAGATTAGTGTTAGATAGCCGTGTTTGGGGCTCTAAAGTCAAGTGTAATGGTTAATGATGAGTGAGTATTAGGCTGTATCGTGGGAATTTTAGAACCTTTACCCCTACCTACCTTTCTGCTGGTAGCCGTAGCCGATAACCAGCGTCGTGATGCAAGAGCGGCGGTCATGGGCACCCACTGGTAATGCGTTGTTTTAGGCGTAACATGCCATAAAGCAATGATCGTTAGCACAATCTGCTAAGCAGATGTGGAAGCTGTGGTTAGGTTCTTGCGGTTTGATGGTTTGATTAGCTTGCGTTTTTAAGGCTTAACTCAATGACATTTGTGTAGGTACTTATTTTTTTCTGTGCGGTCAATTTGTTGAGGCTTCCGGCGACTGGGACCGCAATTAACTAGGACCGCGGTCCCAGTCGCCGGATCCGTAAAAATTAAATATTTTTCTTCCGGCGACTGGGACCACTCATAAATGATAACTGAAATCAAAAAATGTACAGTCATACGAAAATTTTTTAGGTGTAATAATTGAAGAAAAATCCTTTTTGATTTTAAAAATTTTTTCGTTTGACTGTACCGATTTTGGCTTGAATTATAGATTTTTTTAAGTTATCTATGAGTGGTCCCAGTCGCCGGAAGAAAAATATTTATTTTTTACGGATCCGGCGACTGGGACCGCGGTCCTAGTTAATTGCGGTCCCAGTCGCCGGAAGCCTCAATTTGTTTCTCACGCTACTAACTATCTCGTTGGCTACGCCGTTTTGACCTGATTAAGTGAACAGGCATCACTGCTCTCTAAGATGTGAACTCACCATGAATTCTCAGCTAAACCATTTCAGTCTATTGGTATACCTACCTGCACAGTCATACTTATTACTCATACGCATGCATCACAAATCACACCCTTATTACTTCAAAAACTAATCCACGGTGATTCGTTCCGGTACCATTATTTATAGTTACATTACATTTAACTACGGCAACATCGTTACATAATTCACGTTAATTTCATACATCTTCCTCCAAAAATCCAAAATGATCACTTGCTGGCGGCATTAGCCTAGCAAACAATGTTTATGTCCACCATAAAGTAAGCTAATAATAAGGTTTGAGCGAATAAGATTCAATAAAACTGACATTAGAATAATGTTATGTTATCTGTGGCGCGCCGTGCCACGGGTTAACGATACCTACACACTAACGTGTGCACAACGACTTACATAATAGTAATTCAAGTGATCCATATCAACATAGTGCATGTAATACGAGCATCTTCCTACATCTCTGACAATGCATGCATAACCCCCATACAAGGGGTTAATGGACATTATATTTATTTTTCTAAATTCAACTCTGTGTCTAAAAGCAGTGAGTTTGAATTACTTCGCAAGAATTTTTGCTTAATATGTATAAGCTCAAGTAAAACTGAAACCTCGTGAACCTTGCCACATGGTTGCATCATTGTTTGCACAGTCAAAACTTAGGTCGTATGGCAAATTTTGATTGGGTTATATTGTGAAATATTTCTACGTATAGGTATTCCAAATACATATAAATTGCACAATTTTTATTCTTTCCAGTAATCTTTTCTGCATGAAATCGAATGCTTTCATGAAAATAATTGAAGTATTTCTTGCCGTCTGCAAATTGAGTTATTGTACAAGTTATTATAATTGTAAGATTAAAATTTATTGTTCGATTTATGGATATAGAAACTAACTCGTGACTGACGCAAGTGCATCTGATCAAGGTGATGACCAGCAACCGATTTTCAGATCTGGCAAAGCGTCATTTAAGTTATTTCCAGCTCGGATAAAATTGCTATAATATGACTTTACTATAATCAGGTACCTGGCATCTCGATGCAGTAAATCCTAAACTTTTAGTAACTCTTCAAGTGATGACTCAAACTAAATAAATGATTTCACGAATAATAAAAATTACTCACATTTTGCACCCAGTGGCCAGCTAATACAAGTTTCAGAAACTTAAATATTCAACGATGATGGTTTGTTGAAGGTGCTACCTACTCGTAATAATTTGAGTCCTAGACTGTGCGTCTAGGTATCGTTGTCTACAGATACAACTATGGCACCTACATACCTACTGATGTTATCATAACAAAGAAAGGAAATGTAAGGTAATTCCACACATTTAAATAAATTAGGAAGGTTCTTTTTTTAGATGGGAAATCATCAAATGACTCCTGCCTGCCGCTCTGGGTGGAGCGGGAGAGAGTGTCAGACTCTTACTGACTAAAACCAATCCGTGCTCCTCGTAGTGCCCTTTGCTTTCCATGGCCGCGGTAACTCTTTCGAATAAAATCCGCAACCCTGGCAGGCTCTGGCGCTAACGGGCCCCGTCTACTATGCTGACATCTCTTTGAGGCGCGCGTGGAACATAACGCGCCGTCGACCCGAGCCTGGCTTTGATCGGACGGCGAGCCACCCAACGCTGGCCGTCCGCAGACACGCGCCTACGGTGGCCGGGAATCGTCCTGCCTGGCGTCTCCCTATGTTGCGGCCGCTGGGGCGTGAGGGTTGTCTCTCCCTCACGCGGCCCGCCTCCTCCTTCACTAGCATTACTGCTTCGCAGAAGGAGGTGACGGCTTCCCATACGTCCTCGCTCCGGACCATGGATTGAACCAGGGCCAGACGCGAGAGGTCGATCCTCACAATGAAAACACCCGGACGTTTCTTCCCGCCGAATCCGAAACAGGTACCTCCCGAAACAACCGTGTCCGGTGAGCACCAGCGTCAGGCGGAGGGTGAGGATACCGTGGCGCCTCTCAAGCCACTCCTCAAAGAGGGGCACTATCGCCGCAATTGTGGCGTGCCCAGCACTGGGTTGCGACAGTCGCTGACTCCAAACCGCCATAGTATCTTGCCGGAGCTCCGTCCGCCATGCTGCAATTTGCCGAGACAGCGGAGTTTCGCCCCAACGTAGCGCCTCCAAGCGCCGCGCGTGGACGTGCGCGAGGGCTCTCGCCTGCAGATCCCATGGCGGTAATCCGGAAAGGTGGCTCGCCGCCTCGCCGGAGAATTTGGTAGGTACTTAGTATTTTAAATTGATTTATATTAAAATAAATATGTAAACTAGCTGCTACCCGAGACATCTTTCATTAGGGGTGAAGTTTCGAAACGTGCTAACTCAGTGCAATTCAAGTGCCATCTCCAATACTTTAGACAGTCTTGTGTCAGTCAGCCAGTCTGTTTACTTCTCATACAGATAGGTACTATAATACTAACGTGATAGAAGGCACGGGATGACGCACATATGCAACAGTTCTCAATCAATATATATCAAGTAAATATATTAGCAACAGCAACGCACAAACCGGCGCGCACGCATCCGCCGCGTGCGCTCCCAATGATTAATACAAATTAAGATAACACTATAATTAATATTTATCACTATCTATATCTCTGTAGCTTTCCATTCTTAACCCCCTTTGACTAATAATATAAACAAACGTCAATTAACACATTTTACAAACGTGTCCCAATATTTAGATAACATTTATTTAATATTTACGTATAGTGGTGCGATGCTATACACAAAGGCTTATCTCTCAGATACATTAACTCCTCTAATTCAATGGATATCCGTAATCCAATCGCTAGTACATTCCTGACATTTCACGTAATAGCACCAATACTATAATGATTGTTATAATGCACTGAGTTACTGATACAAGCGCAACCATCCAGAATTAGCATCCGTAATTCCGAACACATGTTTATACGTCGTACGTCGTATGTCGATCAGTATAATAATGAGCTTAAATCTAAACTGATATATTAAACATATATCTAAACCTATTTATTTGTATATATGCTTGTAAAAATAATCTCTGGATGTATTAATCCGATTCTGAAAATTATTTCCCTGACAAAAAGTTAACACTATTACTATAATCGCTGAGTTCATAAACTATGTTATTTTTACCTCAAAGAACTGCACGGTGCCACAGGAAGTACATGTAAGCGAAGTCGCAGAAAAAAAGCCAACTTAATAAACACATTGTTTTCAAGCCATGCTCCACGAAGGAGGTTGGAATCTGCGCAAGCGCAGGTTGGGCCACGTTCTTGTATGAACACAAATGTCATGGCATTCATGACACAAGGGCGAGACCGCTTGATTTATCCTCACATTCTGTAATTGTTACTAAACAAAGAGCTTAATACCTAAATCTCTGTTTGTTTACCGGAGTGCAAAATTGATTGATGAAGTTCAAAACTAACCTTTTCATGGCTGTCCCTAAGAAAATTGATGATAAAACCGTAGCATGACTTTAACGGATAATACGGTCTATCGAGGCATACTAATAAAGCTTAACAATCGAAGTGCCTTGAACAAAACCAGCCGAACACAATCAATTGGAGACGCTCCCGCGAACGAAATGATTAATTGCATACTTGAGTAATAATTCTATCGTAAATACGTTCTGGTCTCTGGTTATTGCACCTGCTGAAAGTAGGCGCGGCTGACTAGCTACAGGTGGAAAAATAAATGTCCTAATCATAATAGATACTAACCAATCTTATGCTGCATAGGTCTAGAGGTATAGGTACCAACTGTCTCAATATTCTTGTGAAAGTGCTGTTAGAAATTGACAACTTAATTAATGGAAAACCTCAAAGAAAATATGCATTGCAATTAAAAAGTATTTACTTACAAGAGCCAATTCTTATGCAACAGAAACTAGAAGGTTTCATAATTAATTGCGTACGGTACTGGTGTAAACCGATGCCTACAATCCATCATTGTGATCTATATGATCCATATTCGTTTAGACAGATGGCCGACGATTAATTTCTCGACCTGTGCTTGATTCCATTGTTCTGCATTCACTTTCACATGTGCTACAGATATTTACTAAGATAGTGCGCCCCGGAACTTTGGACAACAATGACATTTCCAATGGAATACTAATGCCTCAGTAATTCACGTCCAAGCAGAAGATCGATCTAGTTATGTAAGAAACCAAATAAAGGTGCCCCCGTTTCGATGTACTATTTGAACTGTAATGCCAGCCCACTATGTACTTCGTTTGAGATTATTGTTACGTATATGTTCAAGAACCAACATACTTCTATTGAAGTTGGGTATTAGCAATTTCGTTTTGCTTAAAAAGGGCTTAGGTGAATGGGAGTTTATGGATGCTTTCCATAAACTATCAGTACCAATTAAACTATGTAGGAAAGAAGCATTTATGTTTGTACGAGTACATACCCACATCATACAAATAAACGTCCATTCTAAACGTGATTACCTCTATATTTATTCAATTAATTTAATGGAAAGCGGATTATTAAAATGACTACCTACGTATGAACAATAATCTTTCAGCTGACGTAGGTAATGTCATAGTCAGTTCTGGTGCAACAGTCCGTAGTAACAACGCAAACCACCATTTCCTATCGAGAGGCAAGTGCACGGAAAATTCTAAAGGTCAATAAGTTTCCCGATAGCCCTAACAATGAACCATAGAGACCAATGACGGGCATCCTTATCTATATTGGATGACGTCACAAAACCATCATGGCGACTCGCTGAAATGTCAAACATGATGACAAAATGCAATTTCTGTGAAGACTGGCAACTGACTTCGCGTAGACAGATACCAACTTTCTGAATTGGTTAAAACCCAATTTTAAGTTTATTGACCCATAAATTGTCGAATTAAACTGCACATAATTCACAAAATCATTCTAATTTAACTAAGATAATTATCTGTGCAAGCAAAATGATTAAGTTCTCACGATTTATATCAGTATGTAGATTTTATGTTTACGCAATTTGAAGACTGGGTCTGAGTGGGTTTTTTAAAAGCTAAAAAAATATATGCAGTATACAATTTCGGTACTGGTTTTTGTCGACTACTAATCATTTATCATCTGAAGTTTTATTTAAGATGCTATCTTCAAGGATCCATATCATACGATTACCGTGCGTTATAGTTATGTGTTCAACCAGAGGATGTTATTTATGTGGGCTTACTGTAGCCTCAGAACTTGCGTAACAGTTTTCGACCATTGAATAATCGCAATTATAACACTAGACGATATTTATGTAAACAACTGATATGTACACTAACTACTTCCTAATGTTAACCGCGTATGTTACGGGAACTGATAATATAATGACTGTAATACCAACTTTTTACTTGCAAAAAGTTCAGTACAAACGAGCCTACTTAATATTATTCAATATTTCAAATACGTAGTAAACTTACCTTGCCTCACAAAAAGTTTCCACTAGGTACCTACGTGAACCACCAGGGTTGCGGATTTTGTTCGAAAGAGTCACCGCGGCCCTGGAACGTAAAGGGCACTAGAAGGAACACGGATGGGTTTTAGTCAGTAAGAGTCTGACAATCCCGCTCCACCCAGAGCAGAAGGAGTAATTTGATGATTTCCCATCCATAAAAAAGGTACGTGAACGACAATCACAAATGACAAAATGGAAACTATTACAAAACAGATCTCCGTTCTTCGATTGATGCTACCGGTCGACAGGTGTGGACATAAACGGCATTCTATTGACATTTACGTTCGAAAGACAATCGTTTATAATTATACAAGCCAGTAATTAAAGCTAGGCAACATTTCGGGCGTTTCGCAAACGGTGGCAGGCTCGTGACATATGACACTGGTGTTTAATCCCCGTAGCGAATCGCGGCATCAGATGTTTACAAAGGGTGCTGCCACCTGGGTCACGCTCGTGGCGCAACACGGCCTCATTAATAACTATAAAAACCACTTACCATTATACATGTAAGCTATCGTAAAATTCAGTATATGCAAATCAGAAATGGTATCGAAAGAAGCTCCCTGAAGGTCTCTCAGACGCGCTAGATGCGTAGCGTGTCAAGGTCCTGAGACCTTGTCAACACTAACACGAGTTCACCTCTGCCTTATATTTATGTGAATATTTTCAATTGCATCTGCATTTATGGAGCATGAGCTGTTCAACAAACAAATACCTACTGAGATTAATAAAGGGTAGCCAACTAGACTGACGTGGTAGTTTACGATAAAATGTACGGTGGTATTATATCAGCCGCTACGACTGCTCTAATTACAACTACTGTTAGACTGTAGCCTAATTACATGGCCCTCGTTCTTATAATTGTATATCAGGTGCAGTAAATAAGCTAATTGAGTGTTTCAAAGATCTAGCCGAAGAGCAAACTAGTAACTAGAGGTCAGGCAAAGTTCAGTGCGCCTGCGCAGCATGCCACGCCCAGCAGACAGATCTCCTGCATCTTACAACACGCACCAAGAATGTCGTAAATATCAAAGAATTATTAAACAAACGTAGACTGTAAGCATGCATGTTTGTTGAAGTAATTTTCATAAAAAGTAAGCGGCGATTAATTCCTTTTAAATGCGATGTATTCCAAGGCTGACTGCCATTCGATGGTGTCTTTTGTCATCCTGTGAACTATTATTAGTGTAAACATGATAAAACTGAAATGTTTTTTCGGGATATTTTAGTTTCAAAATAACTAATTATCAGCCAAACAATCAGTTTTGTTACGCTCAAAATACTTTGTTCTATTATTTTCATTCAGGTCAACTTTGACCCTTATTAAAAGACATATCACAAGGAGCGATATTTTTATCTCGCAAAAAATAAACCAGCACGTGACTGCAAAGTAGATATTTAAACAAAAACATGACATTTTTATTACCGCATAGTAACTATTGATAATAACATTGATACAAAAGGATTTTAGCGATTCGTGGAGCAGTCTACAAGGTCATATTTTCTAGTTAATTCCGGTTTTTATCGCTATTGCACATATGTTTATAGATAGGCATCTTAATGCCTAATAATCATGTAAGCAATCGTTTGGTCTATGTCTTTCCGTGTAATTTAAGTTAGGTATATGAGGTTGTGCACGTTCACTCCTGATGAAATGACTGGTAAGAGTTTACTCACCCTGCCTTACCTTACTGATTGTGCTAAGAGTTACGTGTGAGATCGGTCGTAGTCAGTTAGGAGGAGTTAGGACAGATGAGTCAATGCCTCTTTCAGGCCAGTAAAAGTTTTTAACATCATTTCACTAAAAAACCTGTGCTTTTTATTGGGTAAAGTTAACAGTGACGTTAAACACAAACAATGATTGGAATTCATGGAAATATCATATTGTAGGAAAAAATAACAAAGTAATTTTAGGAGAAAACCCTAAAGAATAGTGAACTAATTGTAATTTATCAACATTCGATATTCGCTAATTACCTACAGTCCGTCTGAAGATAAAGAATTAACAAAATGTATTGTTTGCTTTGTACTTAAATAAAGTAATGTGCACGCTGTGTGATAGTGAGAGATGCCTATCGACTCAGGTAGGTCGATTGTATTTATCTAGTTGCGATAATTGCGATTCAGTCTGGAAATTTGATTACATTACTTTTGATTTTCCTTTTTCATCGTCGCGCGTCGCATGATTTAATAGAGCTTGATATGGAAATACGCTTACCCCTCACGATGTTTCGTACAACCTGCAAACCCATTCTTGGAAATATGTAAACCGATTTTGCGTCTGTCCAAAAAGTTAGTTGAGATTTTTTTCGGAAAAGAGTTCCAGAGAAAGGATTTGCTAGTTTGTATGAAATAGCATTGTATAACCAATGCAAGAGTGGTGTCAATGGTGTAGTTATTTTTACAAAATAACTTCGGAATTTCGTAGACCTAGTGGTTCCACTCATCCTAGTAAAAACAAGTGTTGCACATTTAGCATGTTATGGCGAACAACGAGATGTAAAAGCAGATCGAATCCTGACCAAATCGACGTTAAGAAACCTCTAGGATGAAGAGATAGGCAGTACCTTTTGTCTAGTACTTGCTCGTCATGACATTTCGCCAGTGGGTTCAGTGATCACCGGTCAACGCATGCTATGGGTAACCGCTATCGTTGTGCAAGCAGTGCAAGTCGTTTGGCAAGCGAGAACGTTACGTGACCCGGCCCATTGCTCATCAATTACTACTTTTTGCTTCCCAAATCATTTGCGCCAATAGAATCATTGTTAGTAACAAATCTAATTATACGTTATTGCTAAGGCTAATAAGAGTCCGGTTTCAAAATCATTACGATTAATTGCATCAGTCTTATCATTACTTAGTTACATCAATCCATGCGCGAAATGCATGGGTCTGAATGATACAAAAAATCCCGAAACTAATCTTATCATTACGTAATTTTTTCAATACAATGTCTATTGGAAACTACCTAGCTATCACCTTATCGGACCCCTTTATAAATTATTGGTAATTAATCAATTTTCCTATAGTAATCGACGCTAATGAATGCCTTGTTTATACCAAACCGTGTAGAAATTACTTCGAGAACTAAATTACTCATTATTACAGATTGTGGTATCTTGCAACAGTGCACAATGTTTTGGACGCTGTTGTCATGTAAATTTTGTGAGTGATGAGCCGTTCTCATTGCTTAATGAAGATTATATGGCTTTACAACGTTGCCCCGGGCCGTGTCTCAAACTGACGTGCCTCTAACTGGTGATTTATAAACCCCAATTATCAATTATAACTTATAACATGAGGAGCATTCAGACGCAATTGAATCGTGTAGAAAAAAACAATAAAGTGTGTCGTCCCATGGAGAGCTAGACGTTGTACAAGACGTTACATAAATGTTAGTGTTATCTGTACTAAAGATTATCCGATAACATTCGACAGTGTATGTTGGTAACGCATGACCACGCGACAAGCGACACGCAACTCTTAGGCAAAAGGTTGGAAGTGGAAGTGTTCCCATCTTCATCTCTCAGGTTAGTCATGGGAAGACGGCAGGTGCGCCATGAAATCTATGATTGCTTGAATTTTCCCCAATCCAAAGAAGTCGTTTACTTAATGAATATCTACTGGCTTGTGACTAGAACAGTGTGCCAATCCTACAGAGAGTTGGGCAGTATTTGAATTACTAATTGAAATACAAATACCTACGTATTTGGTATTTGTATTTCAATTACTTCTTAAAAATGTAATTTGTAGTTAGTATTTCAAAGACAAATACATTTGAACATAAATACATTTAGCACCCATTTTTAGCAATCTTGTTTAGGGTGCGTTCTGCAGAAAAACTGTAGTAGATAATTTTGGTATTTTGAATGAAAATAGTTAAAATACTGTATTTTGTTTTATATTTCAAATACACGGCTTAAAAGTATTTCGTATTTCGTATTTTAAATACGTGCGAGATAGTATTTTGTATTTTAACATGCATTTTGCCCAGCTCTGCCAATACACGACAGCTTTGCCTTCCAGAAACATCAATTGCACATTGCGATTCTCACTTCTAGAGTCACTTCGAATCTTTAAAATTATCTACCGAACTTTCTACACTTATAAACAATTATGAACCTTTGACAGAGATGCTTAATTGAGACGGTAATTTATTCTTAAAATAACTGTAGGTATTATATTAGTATCTCATATTATAACAAGGTACCTACAATTCAACGTTATGTGGGCCGGGTGTCTCGACCACTGATTGGCGCACATCGGGGGCACTTTTATCAGGCCTGATAACCCTGGTCGGGAGGCCGGGTCTTGACTTATATATCTGTTAATACGATACGGATACATGTAGTTGTTAGAAAAAGTATTACACGATTCATCCGTTTCTAAGTCGTGGGAGATAAAATACTGCTTAGTTGAAGAAATATTCCCTCGAATGAGTTCTGGGGCCTTGTGTAGACTTATCTTAATTGTTGCATAATTTTCCACAGCTGTATTTTAACTGTAACAGTTCTCACTGCGCTACCCTTTGACCTATGGAAATGTGCTGAAGAGTTTTATTTACTAATATTGTCAAAGGAAGGCGCGGGAGGTTGGCAATGACAAATGTCAACAATAATACTGCCTTTTCACCAACATGGATAAAAAAAACATAAAGAGAAAGTCGTGTCTTTAAAAGTGAACCATTTAAAATCACATCTCATCGTAAGTATGAAGAATCTGAAAAATTGTCGCCATTTCTCCGTCAACTTAAAATAAGTACTAAATTGTTGTGTAAAATGAGACGGCACATTCCTCAGTTGGTTTGGTTGGTTTAATGGGGATTATGTAAAGCCTACTGCGGCATCACCACCGCTAAGTCTCCTGCTAGGGTTGCGGAATTTTTTCGAAAGAGCCACCGCGGCCCTGGAACGAAAAGGACTTATGGAGGAACACGGATGGGTTTTAATCAGTAAGAGTCTGACACTCCCTTCCGCTCCGCAGCGGAAGAAGTCATTTGCTGATTTCCAATCCATAAACACCTAAGTCTAGCTCTAGCTGCTTTAAGGCCGTTGCAGTTGGTTGATTTTCCAACTCAATAAAACCTCAATCGTTAATTAATCCCCAAAGCTACGCTGTGGCCTCACAGCCGCGATCGGGCCAGTGCTGGCGTACCTATGAAGCTTTAATTTGGTAGACGAGGACGGTACATTTGACCGAGTCCAACGATTCCAAATACCATCCTGTTCCGATCCCACTCGCTGCATGAGAATGCAATTAACAGAGGCATCAAGGAGCAGAAGGCATCACTAACTGCCATCAGGCTAATGCACCTAGGTATATAGTAGAACCAAAAGTATTAGACACGTATTTTTTTCTTTTTTCATGTAAACGATTTGTGAAAAAGTTTTTTATTTTTCACTTTTTAGTGGTGCCCCACACTTAACAACACCACTGGATAGTCACAGGAAAGCAATAATACGCAATTTCGTATACATTCCACATATTTTTTCCAGCTATTTTGATTTAAAAACCAAACTACTGAACTGATTTTGATAAAATTTCAATGGGACCATTTGGGAAGTATATATACCCTTTCCAACAAAGATTTTTCAAATCGGTTGGCAAGCGACGGAGTTATGCGCGAAAAAACATAGGTAAAAAAAAAAAAAATACAAACATCCGAATTGAAAACCTCCTCCGTTTTTAGAAGTCGGTTAAAAAATGAAAACAGTGCGTTGAAAACTCGTGTGACGTCAGTTGTACGTACACTTTTTACTTACACGTGACGTCACGAGCCCCCACTCCTGATCTTTGATGCGTTTTATCTTCGTCATTTTTTATTGATTTGATAAAGCAAAAAACGGGTGTCCAATATTTTTCGATAATCTAACTGACGCGGGACTAAATATAACCATATTTTTTTAACCAGGAATCATCCCTATTAATCAAATTCATATTTTTGACATAATGTATATGTCGCAGCCAACTAGCTTTAGCCATTGAACTGGCGGCCAAGCCAGTAGCGGAATTAGGGCACAGAAAGCTTAGGGCACCCCGACACGGACGGTTAGGTTCAAATAATATGACGGATGCTAGAGTGAGCGAGCGAAGCGAGCGAACTTAGTTCCCGTCATGCAATTCATGTTAGGTTCCTTGAAACCCGGTGCAGCGTTCGTCGAGGTGAGAATGTTGATATTGATTGATGTTTAAATTTTGAATTCCCAAAGTTAAATATTTCATATATTTTTGTCACACGGTTACCGACGACCGGCCTAAGCATCTTGCCAGCCCGTTCATTAAATGTTGTATTAGACGCATTGGCTGGATGTCATTTAGGCCGCTTCGCTTTGGCGCCGTTCAATGAAAAGGTTAGGCAGTCATTTAAACAGCTTATTAAGTCAATTGGCTGCGACATATTCATAGACTATTTCATGAAAACATTATGACAATGATATGAATGAAGAATTGTTGGATATTTACCAACCTGTTTAGGAATTTTAGAAAAAGAAAATGAGAACTTATTGTCGCATTATCGCACCTGTCGGTGGCAGCCTTAAAACGCTTGTCTATAAACTGAATATCTTCAACGGCTCTACAGTAGCGCGTGTTGAATATAGATAAGAAGTTAAATAAAAATATAATGCGCAAAAGCAAGATGATAAAATCAGCACACTCACGAAAATGTTTAATAATACTCGTAGGTACCTATATTATTATCTACCTATAAAAATAAAAACAAAAGTGTGAATCCAACAACAACTTAATCAACTAATTTTGTTTTTAAATTAGTTGATTATGTTGTTGTTGGACTCATGCCATGAAATCTGTCTTATGTGTAATTTAACCCTATATGAACACGACAAGACGTATATACTCGAACGTAGACAAGACGGTATTTTATTTTGCTACATTTTTTTTGTTTTATATTGATCTTGTGTTCAAATCAACGTAAAACTTTCTTTTGTTTTCCTTTCGAATTCCTTAACCACCTCCAATTAAAATAGTTATGATAATTTAGGATACCATTATTAATTACCTATAATTATCCACATAATCGAGCTCGTAAAAGTCCCCGCAGACATTATTCAATCATCGTTTTCAGAGAAGACCTTTGCTCTTTAATTAGCAATAATAATAAGGTTCAATAAAAAGATACTAAAGCCTGTTATGTTATAACTTAACCGACCGTACTTACTTCATTAAGTTTATTGGGCCAGAGCAACGTGTTTAAAACGAAATATCAATTTCCAACAACATTTAAGAGCCAATTAGGGATTGACAAATACTTTTGGCGCAATATTTATGTAAGAAATTCTAGAAATTTTACGAAAATATGTCCGCTATTTCCCTTTGGAATGTCAGGAACTTGTATTCAGTAAATTAGTGGAAGTAGGTAGGTATGTAGCTGTATTTACCGAGTAATTGATTGATATGATTAGTGGTTAGCGGTAGGCGATGACAGATGTAATAGAGACATTATAAAATTCCTCTAGAGATGTAGTAGTGCAGGAAAAGTGGCCGGACAGCTGACTAGCCAGTAGCCGTACTTGTCAATCAAGCGTGTGGTAAGATCTTGAAGAAAGTTTTACGAGAATCACAGACGAGTTCTGTGGCTTATCATATGTCAGGCGCCTGGAAAAGGTTAGGTAACCCATTGGTAGGTCTTGAATCACGTGATGGCGAAAATAAGAACTATTTTTGTTTCTAATAGGAAGTAAATACTGAAATGTTGTCAGTAATTTCACCCGCATATTAACTTTAACTACATTCGATGAAGTTAGGTTGATAATTATGAAGCATAATTATCGGCCTCAAACGCAAGAGATTAGGAAAATTTTATCTTTGGGTCTGTCTTTGTTTTATCTGTCAATCAAGCCAAAAACTGAAGAAGACGAATTTTATGGAGGTAGCCTAGATTCTCTGTTAGTCACATTCGCTTTTCTCACTGTGTTAATTATATCAAAACTGCATTTGAAAGTGTAAAACACGCCCTTCGAAATTATAAACTGCACATGATTAAATTCCCATTAAACGAAGGACGGCCATTAAATCAAAATGTTATTGGGTTAAATACGTTGTCAGCTGGTTAATATAAGTGATATGTCACAGTACTAATGGGCGGTTAACAAACAGGAACATTTCGCAATCTGTCCATTGTACAACACTGTCCAACAGTGTCCCTGAGAGCTCCACTATAAATTGTAACGAAACTGGCCAGGTGTCTGTCACACACGAGCATTTAACATAAAGTTTAATGACGAAATTCGAACCGAGATAGTACATAAAAGTTGGAAAACTGGAAGAAGACCATGTAACAATAGAACCAGAAACAATAATTTACTTTTTGTAATGAAATGCAAAAGACGAGGCGTGATTTTATGACACTCATAAATTTTCCTAACAAGATACAATAAGTGAAGAGTTTGAAAGTTAAATGTTTTATGCTAAATGAACACAATAGAATTTTTTTCCAAAACAAAACATTTTAAAAATACGTAGGTAATAACTTAATAAGGTTTAATAACAATCAACGATAATTAATCTGGAATATAAAAGGAAGAATAATATCAGACTGATACTAAAGTACAATATTAATTATCACGTTCTGCCACACCGAATCTAAAATCAACGGCGATAAAGCATTTAGGTTAATTAAAAGAATCTATATGTATAAATAATCGG
This sequence comes from Melanchra persicariae, assembly GCA_947386135.1. Classification (NCBI taxonomy): domain Eukaryota; kingdom Metazoa; phylum Arthropoda; class Insecta; order Lepidoptera; family Noctuidae; genus Melanchra; species Melanchra persicariae. Next base: position 7,388,092 of record OX376644.1, on the reverse strand, counting down.
TTTATATAACATAATGTTTGTAAAAGCCGTTGATATGTTGGCTCGGTCTACAAATCGGTATAAACAGCTCATATCTGATAAGGCCGTCTCCTGCAAGTAGGCCGGACTGATACCCGACATGTGATCGAGAGACAGAGAAATGAACTAGTTAGAGACATTGAGCCCTAAGACTTTCCATTCGTAATTTACAATGACAGGCCTTATCTTTGCAGACTATAGGAACTGTTATACCAAGTTAGGTGGTTGTGCATTGTTTGTGTAGACACGTCTGCTCAGTGCTTTTACACTATAGATACTTTAGAGAAGTAGACAAGCAAAACGTTTTCAAAATTTTTATTTGTGTAATCCCGAAAAAACCACGCACACGAAACAATGAACCTGGATACCCTGACAAAGTTACTGTGTTTGTTAAGATACAGATTTTTTTATTCAAAGTAAGGTACAAAATCGTACCTAACTACCATTAATCAAGTATGGAACCATTTGATGAATGAATTTTACTGTTCACCAAATGGTTTCATTGCAGGAATCAAAAGTTTTCCAGAAATATTTTCCACTCTTACAAAGATAACGGCTTAGACTTTAGAACCAAACGTGTATTATTTAAATACAATAACAAGTTTTTGCTCCACATCAACTAACAAATAAAAAGGCGTAACAACAAAGATAAAAAGGCGAGATGATTTGCAAATACCAAACAATGATGTACCTATCAACATATTCATCAGAAATCAGTTCCTGGTACAACTAATAAAAATATAGATGTATGGGCGTGTTATATGGTTTATGTATGAAGGCTATATGCCCTGGTAGAAGTAGGAAATCGTCAGCGTCATCATGGACGCTCTAACTACTATCGATAAGATACCTACAATAACTAATTATAAATACGTCAGTGGTTCGCAAGTATTCGCAACAAAGGAACGGAAAATGCCGATCTCCCAAGAGATAAACCGTTATCATTATGTTATTATATATGGAGATGCAATAATGGAAGCTATCAATTTATTTTACGGACTTTGTGACGAAAGGAAATGTTATTGCGGAATGGTGACAGGATATTAAATAACACAACGTGTGGGTAAACACAATAAAGTTCAAACTGTGTTTTAGTTTTAAAGAGAGTCTACCTCTTTTGTCTAGACCTCCTTTGTGTGAATGAGTATGAGGTCCTGGATTTGATTCCCGGCTCGGGAAACGTTTTTCCATCTCGAATTTCCCTTATGGGGCCCAGAGTCTGGATTTGTGCTCGGGTGATGACAATAAGCTAGACTCAAGACTTAAACATAAGTGGCGAAATACGTATATCGACGACGAAGTACCAATAACACAATAACTGACAAAAATTTAATTTCAGAAAAAAACGTTTAATTTCTTGTTAAGTTAAAAATTAGTTAATATACAACGTATAATAGAATAAACGCAATACCTCTTAAGAGGTCTTTGTTCACTATGGGACGAAAACTGAAATCGCGAAAAATAATCGACTGCCCCATACATTATGTGCGCTTAACTCGACAAAATGTCCTGAACAACTAATTTTTTTCGCGTCCCATAGTAAAAGTTGTTCATTGCGTTTATTCTGTTACACGTTGTATTAATAATTTAGAATAATAATAATGCTGTTGCAAATAAAAATAAGCTTAGGAGATTTCACTAAAACATGCGAATAACGCCTTTAAATTCAAAATAATAAGTAAGTGAATTTCTTCGAAAAATTTCAGTAAATTGGTCCCGTCGATAAGGGACATATGGGTGTACCTGCTATATACCTTTATGAATATGTACATTATAGGACTGTATATAAGTACACCACTGCCTATCCCATCGGGGACTACAGGTGTGATAGTTATTTCGTAAAGCTGTCAAGTAAACATCAACCTGTAAACTTCATGACGGGATTTCCTACAATCTTAATATTACATCATTCATTCTCTACAAAAAGGGCAAGCGATTCTCAGTGATCACTGAGTCGAAAAAATACCTAAACGTCACTGAAATGTCAGGGTCACTGACAAAGATTCCATTGTGGAGTCGCAAGGAATCCGTTATTAAATATGAACTGAATTTACTGATCTATTATGTTCTGATGTTCTGACATTGAACACACAATAACAGAAACGTGACTCGTCCCGATTCGTAAACAGATTTAACAGACATTTGGCTAAATCGAGTCTTTAGTTGTGCTTATATGGAAACAATATTCTATTAATTAACAAGCGTTGTGTTGTGGTGCATCTTGACTCGAAAATTCTAAGCAATCTTGGTACTAATATGTACCTACAGCGTGACTTTTTATAACGATCCTATATTTTTTCAAAACTCGACAAAATGTGATGTGATCAAATAATAGCCGATTTTTGGTTCTATATAAAAATAACGTTAGCATAATAATACCTAATATATCGTGTCTTGATACGTAACGTATAAATAAATATCATTTAACGCGGAAACAAATTGGACGGTGGTAAAAAAACAGGCTGCATTTATATGGATGGGTACCAATTTATTCAGTCTAATCCATCAAGTAAGGGACACGTAGGTATTTAAAACGATGTCGACCGCGGTTAGGCCACTGAAAGTGAAAGGATTTTCTAGTATCGTGTATCATCCACTCGAGATATAAATGTCACTATTACCACTCGATCGGACAGGAAGAATAACATCCGCTAAAATAATATTATCTATCCATTTACATAACTCACCCAGTGAGCTTCATAATTCAGTTTTGTAGCTCTACTAGCCTTATTAAGACACTAAAGTACGTAATAAATGAACAGTTTTGTAATTTGTCTAATTAGATAGGCAACGTGATAGGTAATTCATTTGCGGAAGCAATTACTAGTAGTATTAACACCTCATAAGTGATGATTGAATAATACGAGTTGCACATTTCTAATACATCCATCATTTGGCGCATGAATTAGTAGCAGATCCAAGTTTATCTTGCTTTGTCACCGGGACACAGTCGTGACGAGACCAGCCTTCGTATCACGAACAGGCTAGATAAATTAGAATACAATAGACCTATACACCTTACAAGTAATTAATATGCGAATGTATTGGAACCTATACATGACTGTGCCGAAACCTGTCGAAGTAACTGGTACCGCAATTATATTTGACTACTATTAGTCACGCAGTGCTATACCCCTTTTATAACTTCGTAAGTACTTCTGTAGCAATACAAATACCAGGGAATTACCACCGGTTAAAAGATCAAGACAATTTCATAATGAAACTAAACACTTTCACACAGTTAAATTAACAGCTCCATGATCGATTGCATTCAGCTAACATTCATCAATGAGGCAACACTTAAGTAACTATTATCCCAAGTACAAATAACTTGACGTGACACTAACAGCTCTTCAGAAGACCATAATATCAGCCTTGGTAGCTCCGATTACCATGTCATGTCATCTTCAATGTGTCAGAGTTCAGTCAGAGCAGTGCTTGAGCGCAGAGGCCGGCTCGGTTACACTGTCGGGCCACGAAACAGTCGTGATCGATCTACCGCCTGCCGGATGACGTGCTGCCGACCATCACGCTCCGCTTGCCCAACCACACCTTATAGTACCACGTTACAAGAAACAAACACCTAATAAGAATGCCTGTCGGAACTAAGCGATCCAGTTAATCATACGCTCTTGTATATTTTACATTCCACCCGCTTTTTGCGCGCTTACTGATTTATTGTACATAATTAAATGGTTCCATGCATTGCTAAGTTACATTATCTGCTTAGACAGTGTGGCTTCTCAAAAAAAGAGAGAAATCATAGCCTAAAGTAAGACTTCATACATATTAAAGACTTGATGATTAATTCATATATATTCGGTACATCACAATGACCAGTAGAGGTGTTGAACACATCTTTGTTATAAAGTTATAACAGCTATTTTCTCTATTGAGTACGTGACCTTCTTTCCTTCAAAACTGGTATTCGGGATCGGCGCCTGATTACGGACACCTTGACCCACGACAGCCGTGACATCGAACCTGTTTTTGATCTCTCCACATGTCGATTGTCGAGTGGATCATCAAGACGACGTCACTGCAGCTGCGGTAGAACCTACCGCACCAACGTGTCGTTCAGTTCGAAGCCAGCAAAAACTAATGGGGACAAATACCTTTCCCAGCAATCATCTCGGCGTATCTAGTTTACGAAACAACAAAAATGTGAGAAACAAATTAATTCGATTGGAGCCTCGACGACACGACATTCGTATTGTTGATTGCAGGTTAAACGTTGGCGATGATTGCACTCCAACACAATACGGATTATATAAGTAATGGTTGGGCCGTCGAGCCCGAACGAAGGCTGCTTTAATTCGCGAAGGTTAATAACATTAGGGTAAATACGCATGAAGGCGACAGGAGCCAGTAGGAACGACAATAGTGAATGGGAAGCCTTGATGACGACTAATGAGTAGGCATGAGTGGAATGTCACAGGCGCACGACATGGCACTATGACACCACGGTGGGTGAGGAATTCTACGGAGGCTGTTGCTGGTGGTTTGGTGAACCACCATAACTATCCTTCAAGAAGTACGAGTTTTCTGATTGGTTGAAAGTGTGAATCTATCTATAGAAACTGTCGAAAGATTTTCATCATTGCTCCGCTAATAGAATCGGCCTCCGCAACCCGTCGCGTCGGTCACACGCAGGCATGGAGTACAGACGGTCTATTATTGCGACACAACCTGTGATTGCTGACCACAGGTGTACGTGAATTTACACAATTTCCATAAATAAACTTAACAAGTAACTACGAGATAAAAATTGCGAGCACGAAAACGCATGCCTACGTGTTTGAGAATAATGCCTTAGAATAATGTGCGCAATCTAATTTGCATACAAACTGCTCTATTGTTTATTAAGTTCATACAAGTGCCTTTTAAGTGGTTTTGATATGATAAATGACACTGCGATTAGGGCTGCTTTTAATAACATTGTATTAGCCCTTATTTATGGGTCGCAAAATACAGTGATCCTTTTCATCCGACTCCCAAAGAAGAGTAATATTTTTCGCGCGTATCTTGTATGTATGTTTGTAAATTTATTCATTACTTAGGCTTTCAGTTCATAATATAGTCTGTTATAGCGAAGTAGAGTTTACTTTGTTTTTAGTTTATTTTTATTTTGTTCTGTATTCTCAATCTTGTTTTGGTCTTTTTAGTGCATTCTTATAAGTAAACTTTATTGCAGTCGGGTTTTCAATTTAAGATTTTTTAAGTTATTTATTTCTTCAGGACCGCTTTAATTTTTATTTTAATAACGCGATTCGTGAATTCTCATTATATTTTCCGTCACTCTTTGAAATCGACTAAAAGCGCCTAAAATAAACTACGAATGTTAAAAACAGTGGTGTGTTCAGCTCGTCCGAGCAAATAATCCGTGCCGCAGACTGGGTCCAAAGCGACTCGGTCAAAACGAAAAAAACTTCCCGACACGGATGTTTACCGGTTTCACGCGTTTTCTTGACGACGATGGCACAAGATAAAAACAAACTGTAATAGCTTCGTGAAATTAGAACAAAAAATGCACCAAGAGTTTTAAAATAACTAAACATAAACTTACCTTAAACACAATTTTGTCCTTCTCCATTTCCATTTTATTTTCTTAGGCTAGTTTCTGCAGTTCTGTAACAAGTGAGAAATCAATAATGTTAGAACTTTTTACGAATTTAATGAAAAAACATTTATTTTTTAAATAATTCGTACCGACAACGTTTGCTTAACCGTGATTAATTATTTCATAGTGTATGAGTTTTTTTTTGCTGTTAAGACACATATCTATTTTAATTACAATATTTGTCACGACAAACCACAAAAAAACTGTATGATTGCAAAATAAAAACCTATAGATAAACATCAACGGATGCATAATTTAATTGGGTTAGATATCTACAAACAATCTTGACCAAACTAATATCTAATTAATCCATCATAATGTGGACAGCTGACTCTCCAATTATAATAATTTTGTAATGATATGAAATTCAATACCGCATTATTTTAATAACCATGCATATCCTGTTAGAAATAGGCATTTATTCACAGAGCAATAACAAAGGTGGCGTAAAGAAAAACAAACTAGCTCGTACATTTATGACAATTGGATAAATCGACAAAATGCTCACACAGCAGAATCGCTGATTTTTTTCAGAGTATTTCTGGTTTTGGTTCCTTGGTAAAAGTTGTTCATAACATAATGATGAGTGCAATACCTCCTTTTCAGGTTTTGCGGTATTCCTATAAACTGAAAATTTTATTGAGTAATTCCTACTGATTACTAAGTTACTTTGTCTAACGTAGTTTACTTTGTCTTAAAGTCGTCCTTGTCATCTGGGTTATAGCTTATAGTCAAGCAATTACTTAATAAAGCTAGGTTCGGTACGGTCTATCTTCTACTGAGAATAGTTAAGCCAATTATGAAAGTGTAATGGAAGCATGTAGAATATTAGTTTGTAATTTATCTGGGTTATTTGACATGACGACATTACATAGATCCGATCGCCTTTTATCGTAATATTATTGATTTTGTAAAAACATTTACTGAATTGTAGCCCTCCAGCTCCGGGATGACATTTACAGGGTGAATTTGATTAAAACTAAAACTGCATCATTCGATTTCTTAAAAGTAATGATGCAGTATTCCTAGCCAGGAATCGAAACCGTTGATTTTGAAAAAAAAAACACACACACCTGTATTATTCGCCATCTAAAAGTGTCGCTACTAAGGATCACATTCTGGGAGGTAATTTCACCTGGCAAACTAAAGGAAGGCACTATTTAAAAAAAATACTTTTAATATTTCTGAGTAAAACCACCTAATTAAACCGTAACTAATATTTTTCAAAAATCCAATGGCATGCAGTTGCAGATACTCGGGCCCGATGTAAAATTTATAAGTTGATAATTTTTTTTGATAAAAAATAGCTATTTCCTTTAGTTTGCCATGTGTTATTTACTTCCCTAAATTTGATCGTTATTAGCGATACTTTCGGATGATGTAATTTTTTTTTTTCAAAATCATCCGGTTCGATTTCTTGTTGGGAATACCTACCGATTTTTCAAAAATCCAATGATGCTGTTTTAGTTTTATGGTTATAATCAAAATCGGGCTCGCAGAATCTCGGTTGAGTTTAGTGTTTTTGGATATTTCTCATAGTTTCGGATTTGACCATCCACGCACACTTTAAAAATTCAAAGCTACACTATCGCTAAGTGGCTAGGTATATACAGGTATATACCTAGCCACTTAGCGATAGTGTAGCTTTCTTTCAGTAAAACAATTTCCTAATCGTTTTAATACTTCCAGATATTAGGTACCTACCTTATACATCACAAAACTTAATAAATTCGCTTATTTTTATAATTTTAGCGTAGATTTATAATTCTAATAATAACTGTAGAACAGTTAGACATCAGAAAAAAATACTTCACAATTTTTGACTAACTTACCTACACTCAACAAAAGCATCGAATAAGTAGATAGAAACCTCATCATCTGCCTAGCCTTTTCCCAACTGATAATAGTATTTTACGTGGAGCGGCTTCCTACCAGACCTCCACAACCCATTAACTGGGTAATACGGTACTTCTTCGGAAGACTGGACTCAGACAATCCGTTTTCTGGCTCTGGACAATCCGTAACGACTGCCAAAGATCTCAAATGACAGCCGGGACCAACGGCTTAACGTGCTTTCCGAGACACGGAGGAGTCTCAGTATGTTAAGATGATCACCCATCCACAGATCAACCTCGGCAAGCGTTGCTTAACCTTGAAGCAGACTATGTGGCGGTTATAATTTAGTCACGAGCTCCAAGTATATAGATACCTATTTGCTAAAAACAGAACAACGAATCGTAATCTATAAACCAAAACCCATTACATATCCTAGTGCCGCATTAAAAGCTTTTCACTCATTCAAATTAGACCCATAAGCTCACGTAACAGCTAATCACTTAATAACGTTTCACGGCTTTTTATAGTCATTAATGGGCCTCTATAAACGCACGGCCATAGTTACTTACGGATGGTCATAGTTAACTACGAATGGCCGCCGGCCGTAACGTCACGACTAGTATTAACAAGACTCGTTTATTTCTACAGATTGATTCGAATGTAAGCAACATTGAACTTTGACCGCACGCAGATTTGTTAAAAATCCAACATTTTATTCGCTGGATGGATTTTATTTAAATATTAAATGCGTTACTTATGTTAAGAATGGTTATTGGTAGAAAACAAATATCTTAAATTTTATTACTTTTGATTTTGAAACAGCTGCATTGCATTATAGTTTTATGTGTATTTCTGCATGGCACTTTAAGTAGTGTATTAAAAATAAAATCGAGTTGATTTTTATAAACATTGATCAAATTCATTAAGGAAAATTATGAATAGAATCCGTTTGAACGCATAATCATCAGGTAAACCAAAAGAGAACATGTTCTTCCAGAGTTAGTTGGACATTTGCTACGGCATGGGCGTCTAATTCTCTTGAAGTATCTCGTAGGCCCCTCGTAGGCATCTCGTAGGCCTCTCGTAGCGTCTCCTAGATTTGTCGTAGCATGTCGTAGGCCTCTCGTAGACACCTCGTAGCGTCTCGTAGATACCTCGTAGAGTCTCGAAGACATCTCGTAGACGTCTGATAGACGGCTCGTAGGAAACTCGTAGCGACTCGTTGACGTCTCGACTCACGACGACGTCACGGACGTCAGCCGACTTGTAGGATTATCGTAGCGAAACGAAAATGACGTATGACTGCACTGTCGCGGCATTAGCAGCATCTGCGTTTCTCAGACATTCGTTAAACGCCTATAATACTATTGCTCAATGCGAAGGCACTACTTACCTCCCGGGTCTAACATACTGCCCACTTTAAAATATTCTTAATATAGACAGATTCAGGAGCAAGTTTGCTTCCCACGGCATTACAACCAGCGCTATAGAAAGTAATTAATCCGAGCACAACTTATATAAAACGGTAACGATGCAACTGATATTTACGGAGCGATTTCTTCACTACTAATTAATATCTCATACTTATGCGTACAGACGCAGCCTATGCGCGTGACTGGACCAAAATCATTGCGCACTTACATCAGTTAAGATTGAAGAGCGCAGTCTTTTTTTTTGTTGACCGCAAAAATGACGGAAATTGAGCACTTCTCTAATCTCGGCAGCGATGTCTGAATCGCTGGAAGATATTCCAAAAAAATAACCTAATAATATAACCGAATAAAATAAGAACTAATGAGATTACGATAAATTGTTTTAGTGAAAAGCTACACGATAGCTAGCACTATAGGCTTGTTTTGATCTTGAAAAAAATTGCTCGATACTTGTAGATCACGTGAGCAAAGCCACGGAAAGAAGGTTTTTGACCAAAATTACTAATTATACTGTATGCATCTCCTCTTTCTTATTTCTAGAATCAAAATTTATTTCAAAGATGAGCTTTTATCTTTGAGCAGAAACACAGCTAAGATGCATTCAGAATACGTTGCCTACATACATAGTAGGGTAAAACCGGGATAGATGCCACACTTTTTGAAATAATCTAATATTTCCCAGTACAAAAATCAAAATATTTCATTTGCAAATCTGGCTAGTACTTTGGTTTCTTATCTACAAATTTATGAAAATAAAAAACTTTATCTTTTATATTTCCAGAGTATTAGCGACTTTTGCGAACCTCTACATTTTGGGACATCTATCCCATATATGGGATAGTTGCCTACTCCATATAAATCACGTTTAGGATAGACGACCCGCAGAGAAACAGGGCATCTATCCCGAAAAAACTTTGATCGTACTTTGCCTTCCCATGCAATCACACAGACATGAGACACGGTCCACCTAGTCGTAGTTGAAAAGTCTCTCGATAGATAAATAATAAAGCACACGATTCATCCGCGAAACTAGAGAAATTGCAATTGGGGCACCTATACCACTGGGGCATTTATCTCGGCTTTACCCTAAGTTAAAAGGAAAATGGATACCTAGTAACGAGACTTAAACGCAGTATGAAGATGTTGCACGGTGAAAGTCGATTGTGCACGCTGCACGTTCTTCCTGCAAGTTTCTAACGACTTCAATTACTGTCTGATGCTCTTACCTTCTAAATAATGTACCTTCATCTTTACTTTAAGAGCTCAAGGAAACATTTAAAAGTTTTTAAGATTTGCCTTATACCTATTCCAATCAGAACTATAGAACCTATACTATTCTTGTGATAGGAATGAGTTCACGTTCATGTCAATGGTAGGTAGATATCTGCACAATTCTACTTTTCTCGCTTTGCAAACTTAGTTGAAGTGATCTGTAAAATTATGAGGATTGACACCTCACTTCAAGCTCACTTCACCTCAGTTTTCACTATGACATATTTACAGAATCCGTCCGGCTGTTGTGGTTCGAACTCACGAGTTCTCGTACGAATCCAGTCCTTCAATCTTTGAGCTATTTCCTCTTATTCAAATGTGCAACAATGGGTATCGACGGGACAGTACGATACGTTTGTCGATTAGATTAGCTTGTGACCCATGGGAGTATTAAGCATGTTTTTATGTATTCACTTACCATCTCCCATGAAACATTGGTATCATATTTGATGGTAGAGAAGATGGAAAACTGTCAATGTGTCTACAGCCTTCGACCGACTAAGGTGTAGTACGGAGTTAGTTCCTACGCCTTTACATGCGCCAAGTAAAGCTTTAGCACGTAGCTTAAGAAATACTACCAGCAAACATAGGTTATTATAAGCTGCGAGCCTTCCGTATACGGTGTTACTTGTTGTAGGTACTACCGACTACCATTACCTACATTTAAAAAAATTGTGTAATGGAGTTACGCCTACATTGAAAAAAAAACGGAATCCTTCAATCACTAACTCTACGATAAATCTTGCATTAAATGGGATCATTGTCTGAACCTAAACTACAAATAATGAGATGGCCATTGTTTCCAAAATGTCCACAGAAGCCGTTACCTAAGTACCTACTACCTACTTAGACACATTTGCAGCCATTCGCTCGATGAATCCGCCATGTCCAGCCTTACGTAATGCGATGTTACCGACAATTATTGTGCAACGCATACCGATGGACCCTGTGTGTTGCCAACTGTCAGCTAATCTTGCGACCTATATAAGTATGTACCTAATGCTCGAATACGTACTAACGATGTTACTATAATACCTACGTTTAGTAGAACACTTTCTAACGTAGGTAAGTGCCTATAAATATTTAGTTTCCCACTTGTAATTTTTTTTCAATCGAAAGTTAGTGTTTGACCACTACCACACCTGACGGACCCTAAGCCATAATATGTTCGACGATAGGACACACTTGCCTAGAAGTAACCTGTGCAGTCTTACTCAAAGTCACCCAGATTATAGGTGTCAGGAAACAAACACCAGCTGGGAATTCCACTCAGCTGTACGGACAATGAAATTGTTCCCATTAAATATTATTCTTAAATACTAAAACATTACTTTTTAAATTAACTTGCATTTCTTCAAGAGCATATCGTCCAAGATAGACTAACTGAATAGGGTATTTTACTGAAAAAATCTAATTACCTAGTCCGTCAGATAGATTTCCAAAAAATATTAGACACGTATTTTTTCTTTTATCACGTAGGTAAACAAAAAAAAGATACAGTGCGTTGAAAACTCGTGTGACGTCAGACTGATATACTTTTTACCGGAAAGTGACGTCACAAGCACCAACTCCTGATCTTAGATGCGTTTTATCTTCGTAATTTTTTATTGATTTTATAAAACAAGAAGTATTTAAGTATTCAAAATGTTTCGATAATCTATCTGACGGACTAAATAGAATCATATATTTTTTACTCAGGAAACATCCCTTCATCCCTCGGTCTAAGTCTAAAAAATCTAAAATAGTTCTACTGCCCAGTTTGTGGTTAATGCTCTACTAGGTCAATTTGTGAATCTTCTTGTCTGAATAAAACACTCTGTGGCTACATAAGTACACATTGTCTTCTTTTAGTCTCGTTCAGAAGCTCGGAGGATCTCGGTCGTTTGAGAGACGATGCCCAATTGTGGATACCGGAAATTACTAATTCTTCATTGGGTTTTGAAGATTATTGGATAGACAGGAAACTAGTTAGCGTGTGTAATTGCCACTCAATTAACAAGTTCCAATTGTTTTATCGGTTTAATATCTACTAATATGAAATTAATAACGATGCCCGTGTTTTGCAATCCCTATGAAATCGTTTCTTCAGTCTGCGTGATAACGTTTTGCCGGAATGAAAAGGAAGCCCGTTTTCTAAGCGGAAAACTAGCTAATTCATCATAATCAAGGACATTAGACAGAACACACTGGCCACCTGGCTTAATAATCATTATTAGGTACTTATAACCAATTCTTTCTGCTCATAGTGATGTTTTTTATGTGAAGGGAACACCATTTAGCCATCACCTTTAGAATAAATGGCTCATTAGGTTTTTTGTAAATAATAATCTACGAGAATGACTTGTGTCTACAATTTGTCAGTAAAGTTGTTAGTCCGTGATTTATTTACCCAACACAAGAAACGCTATACTTTATAACGCAAGGTAGGCTGGGGCAAAAGTACTCGGAAGCCATCGAAAGCTAGACATAGGAGGTACTTACTTAAGTAGAATATCTATTAGAAGCAGCAGGTTTCAGTCGTCTTTTTCCTTTGATAAAATCATCGCATGCGCGGCTGTTGTGCACGGAAGTTGAGGGTTCGATGCCCGGTTGAGAACTTGTTGAATTATATCGTTTTATATTTTTTTATATGTAATTCTAAGTATACCTACCTATATTTTTATTGGTCGGTTTAAAACTTGTTGAATTATATCGTTTTATATTTTTTTACATGTAATTGTAAGTATACCTACCTATATTTTTATTGGTCGGTTGAAAACTTCTTGAATTATATCGTTTTATATTTTTTTATATGTAATTCTAAGTATACCTACCTATATTTTTATTGGTCGGTTGAAAACTTCTTGAATTATATCGTTTTAAATTCTTTTATATGTAATTGTAAGTATACCTACCTGTATTTTTAAAGGTATGTACCTACACAAGCTACCTACGTATTGGTTAAGTTTAATTAATACTTTTAACCCAGTTACCAAGATAATTATTCTTAATGAATATTAGCAAAATAAAGGAACAATAAACGTGGGCAAGGTTTTTTACCTTAATCTGTAAGAAGCTCGAGATATTATAAATTAATTGCAAACATGAATAAACTTTCAACCTTCACCTCAAAGTAAGTAAATATTGCGGAAAAAAACCAACACTTGGTGTGAGTATTAACAAACATTTCAATATATTATAATCCTTTGAATCGTTTCTAAATAAGATAAAAATATAACGTACCTACCTACCTATTCCACGGTATACCTACCACAATTAATTCTCAATGTTTCTGCATTAACTTGTGATGTTTTTGGAAAGATAAAAGGTGTTACCTATACAGTAAGTGCATAAGGATTTTGTGTCGAAACATCTTGCAAAGTGATATAATTTTAGCCCTGTGGACCACCGAGACTAGCAATGGGGATCACCTGAGTTCATTTTTAATAAATATTTTATCAATTCATCAAAACAAAATGATCTCAGGTAAAGGAAATCATCTCAGTTTACGAAGAAATACGCGCGAAACGACTTCTTACTTAGTTAGTACCTAAGATACCTGTAAAATTTTAAGCAGGATTGAAAAACTAAATCAACAACTTTTATACTTACTTTTATTCGTTAAAAAACTACAGGTAAACCCTGCAATCATACAACAACTGAGTCACAACACTTTCAGTCTGATAGTACAACCGATAAGCAAACTAAACTTTACCGGTAAAGTTCAATCAAAACTTATGTACGAGTGTTTACGCGGTCGTCATGGTAACGTATGTAAATACAATATGGCGGCGAATGCGCGCGCGCCTCTGTGAACGAACGCAGACTGGCTGCGCCTGCGCCGACGCCGACCACCACCGCGGGTCTTCAGAAAGCGAGAGGAAGAGCCCAGGCTCCAAGCGAGTTTTAGTTGAGCGAGGACAAGTGCACGTTTTCATTAGTAGGTAAAGCATTGATTTGTATGCGTAGTGCGTCTACACCGCGACACCGGCGATCTTCTACACTTGTTAGCGCGACGTCCCTCATTTATTACATTTCCAATTAGATGACTTAAATACCTAATTGATTAGTGATGGAGACAACTTATAATGTTGATTAAGTTGAGGGCACTTATTATGTACCTAACTTCCGCGAAAATTTAAGTCCATCACTTTGCGGATCTGAGTTGGCCGCGAGATTTCTTCGAGTATAAATAAATATCTGAAAGACCTTGGCGATATTTGCGTGTTTTTGTTGTGCGATTTCCATCAGTCGATGTATGTATTGAATAGTATTTAGCATGGTCACCTAATAGAGAAAAAATAAACTTGGTTTTCAGGCTCCTTTTAGCCAACTGAGATCGAGTGTGTAAGAGAAACAGGTGTTTAATAAAAAAAACTGTATTTTCATCAAACTTTTTTTTTATTTCAATGAGTTAACTTTCAAATCCAGTCTCCCACTAATAATAATAATAACATAAATCTGTGTCAAATTTCTTAAGCCATTATTTGATAACTAAATAATTCTGATGAGTCACAAAACTCGTCACGTGGCGTATTAAACTAGATAATAATATGTTGGTATTATTACAAAGCTGGCTCCTGGACATCATTAAACCAAACTTAGCAGCTACTTAACTAAACTAAATTGTATTCAATTAATCTAAGTCCATTTCATACAAAAAAGTCCCCGTTTCGGAGTTGTGGTACGAAAACAAGGTTGCGTGGATTATGAAATGGGTAAATTAGTCAAAGAAGTCTACACAATGATTACAATACAGTAGGTAATACATGCTACACAAAATGTTTGATAAGTAACATTACGTGGGTAGGTTAATTCTGTAACAAAATTATAATTTAATTAATTAAAACAAATGATATGATGCATTCTTGTAGCGTGCGGCACAGGGTGCGACTCACGTGAACAAACTCTAGCCGCGTAGCGCAATATTGAGGTAAACTAAGCAGGCCTTCATTATAACTGTGGTAGGAGATTCACAATCCTTCAAAATGCACCGACAATATTACGCTCAGAGGTTAGATATTTATAAGTATAAAACTAAACTAAAAAAACACGTTCGTAATGTAATATAGCAGACTGGAAATTAATAAAGAAGAAAAATATATTGTTAACAAGCATTCAGGAGTTATTAGAAGAGACAGGAAGCTAACAAGTAGGTACTTATGGCTTTAGTTACGAGTTACGTTTAATGTGTAACGTAACTCGTTGTATAAAAATATAATTATAATGTACAGACTATTTACATTATTACAATTATTTCATGTTGACAATTAAAGATGACTATACAATAATCTATAATCAACACGAAAATATTAAACAATGTAGTCTACTTGATAGACTCCACAATGTTTTCTTTAATGATACTTATTCTAACATACAGTACTCATAGCACCTACGATGTTAAATGTACATAATCTGAGACAGCGAGACTTACACTGTGTTGACCACTTGGTCGAAGCACTTCGCGACAAACTGTTCCTTTTCGTCCAACTTTCTGACGTCACTGCTCAAGTGACGCGTCAACATGGCGTCTTGCAACGCGGAGAGGGCTTCCGAGGTGAACCTCTTGCCTTTAAGGTGAGTGATGACAGACGCTTCTCCATGGAATCCAGACTCAACCAGGCCCGGTGGGATTTTGAGGGTGACGTCATCAATTAGACCTTTCTCAACAGACATGGTGATGACAAGCTCTTGTGTCGCAGAGTAGACCTTGGACGGAGCGAGCAGCTCATGCGGGACGGGGAAGGAGCGGCTCACTGTAAAGACGGGTGTTCTGCCGTAGCACCAGTCCCAAGACTGGAGTTCGTTTCTTAAGTCCGCAAGACCTGAGGAAAATGTAATGATTAAATAATTGCTGAAATGATGCGACTATTTTATTTTTATATTTAAGTATTTAATATTATTAGGCAAGACCTTTCTTTTTAATAATGGGAATTGTAGTTGAATGCCCAATAACATACCTGGGAACCAGTCATTAGTAGGGTTGATGAATTGGAAGCCTCGTTGCTTTGAAATCTGGTTGTGACCGCCATCCTCCAGGCTGAGGGCTGCCGTGCGCAGGTACTCATAGCCCACGGCGGTCTGCAGGCTGTCCACGGTGACGCGATTGTCCACCTCCGCCAGGTTGGCCACTTCAGAGCGCGTCGACGCGGTCGCCTGAGTCTGTATGCCATGCTAAATAGAATTAAAAGGGCCTTAACTTAAAAACTGGAGGGGGCTATCGAGTCAAGGTCAGTTACAAAAAGAGTTAGTGAAAAAACAAGCAACTAAAAGGTTAATAAAACAATGATTTTTATGAATACAATTGTTTTGGTAAACATTGTGTAATCTAGAATATTGCTGGTCGTGTGCAATTCAGTGTTGAACCTTTGTTTCCCCAATACAAAGTGATGAATCACACGTAAACAATGAAATGCAACATGTACGACCTGTGACATTACTGAATATTCAAAAAAGCATACTGGGCCTCTGCTTGGTACCAGCATACCGAATACATAGCTATAATTTGACTATGCTTGCATTATACATTTTATAGAATATTCGTAAAAAACAATCATTTAAAGTATGAGAAGTCTTACTGATTACTTAAATTAAAGCAAGATGCAGATAAAAATACATTAAAACAGAATGCCTGATGAAATAATTATTATATTGTTATAATGGACAAAGTCAAAACTACAGATTAGTTAACTAGGTCATCAACCAAACAGTTTTAATAAAACTAAAGAAGCAATAAAGGTTATTTTGAATACAGTTAAGAGAAGTCAAAGAACGTAGAGAGATAGGTCAATACTTGTGACACTAATAGAAAAAAGAACCTTATCTGCACATAACATAAGAATCATATTGGAAAATAAAAAATTAAAACTTTTAAAAAGGTCCAATCTATAAAGTTTCTTCACCAAGAAAATGTCACATGCAAAATTCAAATAAAGAATGTTCCGGTCTTGTTCAGAGGTCAGTTTTACTCACCTCACGTTTAGCAAGGGCTCTGCTGAGATCTGCCTTGTTGGCATTGACTAGAAGTGTGCAGTGGTGGTAGGCTGTCAGACGGCCTAGCTTAGCAGCTGTTCCAGATACCTAAAAGCGTTTTCGTTAAGGAAACTACTATGTGTATAATTATATTAACAAAAATTCCAAGAAATCAATAAACCTGAAATGAAAGAAATATGTAATTGTATGCAACATTTATACTGTTTCATTGTTCTGAATCTAAACCTTAAATTCCATTCAATGCTTTTAGCAACTGAAGCAAGGAACCCAACAGGCTAAAACAATCCCCTAAACACCGCATTGATTTCTGAAATTAATGATTATGAAAAACTATCAAAAAGTTATAGGTAGTATTCAAAAATTTATAAAACCTAGAAAAAAGTTATTAGATTTTTATAATTTTCATTTGAAAAGGATACTTTGTATTTATCTCGAACAACCATGTCTTGGCGTTCATTGATGACCGACTTGACTCCAAATCCTCTGAAGAGTGCTCTCTTGATTAGCTCCAAGTTGTATTTCCTGTCGTATCTCTCACGAGGAGTGAAGAATGTGATATTGAGGTTTCCACGGTCATGGTACACAGTACCACCACCACTGTTGCGTCTTGCTAGAGCAATCTCCCTCTCACTCAGGAGTGGGACATTAGCTTCCAACCATGGATTCTGGTGTCTTCCAATCACAACACATGGTTCATTACGCCAAACCATCATCACATGGTGATTGGTGAAATCCATGTTCCGGTACATCCAGTCTTCCAGAGCCAGATTAGTATAGATGTCAGTGGATTGGGACATGAATACAGACTTGGTGATCTCCCCCTCAGATGGCAAGTCGCGTTCTTTCTTTGCATTCAAGTTTTTGCTTGCAGTGACCAAGCTGCGCGAGCTGGTTCTTCTTGTTAAACCCACCACAAGGCAGGCACTGCTTGCGACTATCTTCTTCATCATTGTCTGAGCCATCTTTAAATATTATATTATCAAAATTAATTGTCAAACGGATACTTTTCTGTATGAACTTTATAACCACAGTTTGTTAAACGTTAATTATTTAATGTTAATTATACCTAAATAAATTGACTAATAACAGTTCAAATAGTCTCTAAAATGTTATAACCTAGTGCATAGAACAGCTGCAGGCGTCAGTATCAGCCGAAGAGAGGGAGATCAAATATTCGTGAAGGGCAATTGTTTGATGCAGCCACTTCCACGTTTGGTGCAGGGTATTAATTCGATAACGAATTCCCAAACAGTCTCGACAGTCACTTGGCATTCCTCTTCTTGAATGCAGGATGAACAAAAAAACCACTACACTATTACACACGAAAACGAAACCCGAAAGGATTTAATATTACAGCAGTTATACGCGTACTACACAGCGACAATGTAACACAAAAACGATCGTCGAGTAAGAACCGAGAACAGTATGTGATCGCACCACGATATCTGATGAATTAAATGAAATACCTTCCGCCGTCTCATTTTATTCGTGCTGATAATGATAAGCGTACTGGGGAACTAGGAGGTCGAGCGAGGTCATTCGAAGTTCACTCCAAGACAAGAAAACAAACAACTTGATAAGAAGCACGAAGTAGCCACGCGCACGCAACCTTATCACACTTGTCTTGGACATTTAATATTACAACATATAAATCGTGTGTAACTTCTAACCACAATTGTAAAACAATTTATAACGTACATACCATTTCATTTTACAATATTTGTAATTCTCCAATTTAACTGATGAGTATTAAGCGTCGATTACCTCAGTACTGTAATTTTAAAAGCCATTATACTCCAAAGTAATTGCGTTTTAAAAATTACTATCTCATTCTTTTAACAACTTTCACCCTTTTTCTCTTCTGCCATCTGCCTTGATTGACATACATGACAAATGACATTTGGGAGATTGACCACAAAGATTTTAAAAACATCACCAGAAACCTAAAATCTGCCAAAAACAGCTGATTTGGGATTTGGTCCATGAAAAAAAAAACCAACATAGAGCTGCAGAAAGCTATCAGCACAAGGTCCCAGAGCAATCCCAGAGCCCCCTGAGAGAGCCCTCAGACATAAGGCAGGTACTTATTTTCTGTGTAACAAAATTAGTGCAATCGAGTAGAGTTAGTAGGCATTTATGAAAAACTAGCTTCTTCCAGCTGCGGCTTCGCCCGCGTGAATATCGGAAATAGCAAGGTTTCTTGATTTGTATTGTAATTTTTTTACTCAGGAAACACCCACCCTACACCTACCCTACACCTACCTTACACCTACCCTACACCTACCCTACACTTTCCTTACACCTACCCTACACCTACCCTACCTACATAATTATACCAGCCCAAAAATATTATTACATGTTTCTGGTCTTCTGGGACTTGATGTTTCTGGTCTCCTGGTACTTGTGAATCTGTAGTACTAAGGCAGCAGCGGCTCTGAATTTCCACTTCCTCCTCAGTCTCCATTAATCCATGCCACTTACCGGGATAAAAAGTAGCCTATTTTTTATTCCAGGATATGAACTACATGTGTGTCAAATTTCATCCAAATACCTTCAGCCGTTTTTGCCTGCAAACATAACAAACATACAAACATACAAATATACAGCTTTATAATATTAGTAGAATTAGTAGGATTATTTTCCTTCTAACTTTGATGTTCACATGCGCGTATTAACCAACTTTAATGCTATGCTTAAACTCGCTAGTAGCGCAGACTGATGAGCACGAAATCGGCAGCCCCCATTTAGGCGATTTATCTTTATTTTTTCGTAGTCCTATGAAAACCGAATAAAAGCAAGATTAAGGTGAAAGCGCCAGGGTAGCCCGCGAAATTCAAATTTACTTACGTTTTTTGCAATTTCCAGGTCAGTATCAGGTTGTATGTTGGTCAAAATATGATTTGCAACCGTACCAAGTACGTACAACTCTCCCAGTTATAATTTATGCCAAATGTATTCTATCTAGACCATTACCTTTTCCATCGCCGACAGAGATCGGGACATCTTAGGGCTCGTTCATTAATCACGTGTTTTTGTGATATTTCGTTATTTTTTCTCAACCCCTCCTGCCTTTCGAGCCTCACGTCATTAATGGACGAGCCCTTATCAGCATGGCCAATCTTATAAACGTTGTCCTTTAGAAACCTACAAACAAATATATTGAAAATAACCCGTCTGTACACTTTACAAAATATCCCAGATTTTTGGTTTTTTAATTAAATCAAAACTAAAACTAATATAACTTAATTAAAAATACACGAAACTGACAACAAACTAAAATATAGCATCAAAAAATTCGTCCTCAACGCTGTCAGCTGGTAATGTGCCCAAGAGACTGGCGGCATTGCCACGTTGAATGGCCATGCTTAGTCTCTGCCCAAAGAAAAAGCCAGCTCTTGGGTCACGGGAAGTGTCAACTAGCCGTTTCGAAATTTCATTGAAAAGGCTATGAGCACAAGGGCCCCACGGCCCAAAGGTTTCAACCCCAAATGGTTTGAAAATATAGTTACCAATGAGGTTACTATATTTACGCCGCTTGAGTTTTTCCGCAGCCGCAGCGGCAGCGACAGCACAACACGATGAACTAGGAAGATGGGATGGCGCAAGAGTATCGACACAGGTTGCGTCCCACACTAAAGGCCTACAAATCTTCCATGGAAACAAAGACATTCCGTCCGGTCTTTTGCCATCGTCACGAGCCAAGCCATTGGTTTCTAATACGGCTGGAACGCCGACGGTGACGAGAGGTCGTCGGATAATGACGTTTAAATTGGCGTGTCGGGCAAAACGACCCGCACTGCGGCTACAAGAAAGGCCGTGGTGCCCGAGGCTGTTGACAACATCACCACAGTGACAGCGATGAGGAGAACAACATGGGGCTCCTAAACGTAAAGAAAAAACATAAATCAAAACTTAAATATTCTCTCTTCCAATGCCGTCCAAAACTCCAAAGTCATTAGCGAACGTACGCTATAATGGAGCATGGAGCCAAAACTCGGGAATGAGTGCGGAAAGGCTAGCGAGTGTGCGCCGTGCGGTGATTATCGTTCGTTAGCGCTTTCGCTTGGTCTGAATCCGGCACAATATCAAGTTATTTTTTTGTGGCTTTTAATTATTTCTATATGGCAAATAAACTGTCTCTCGTCTAGCAACCCAAATCATTATGTCAATGTCACCTGTCTGTCCTGGTCCTACCCAGCGTACCCAGCCCATGTCAAGAAATTTTGATTGACAGATTTTGCACGCAGAAAACGCGATCGTTCTTCGATCGAATTGTGATTTTTTCAACAACTGAGACTTCACAGCTTTATTAATCATGGCTTTTAGGACCACTGCCGTTGCCTTCAGTAAGTATAAGACACGCGTTTGTGCTAAAATGTATTTTATAACATTACAAACATAGTACTGTTTCAGTAGTTACATTATTGTTATGTAACTTATTTATTTTCAGACAACATGAAGAAATGGGCCTACAACATGTCTGGATTCAACAGATACGGTACGCTTATCCCTTTAGTTTACTTTCCTATTTTTTTTCCTATTTATCTTGACCAATGTGGTACAGGTTAAAAATGTGTAATACATAATATCCAACATTATCCTCATTGTTTTCTAAAGACTTCGCAAAGTTCACAGCAAATCGTAGTAATAACACACTCAAAAATAAATGTAAACAAAGGGAGTGATTGTCTAACTCCGTACAAGGACAAGTATTGAGAGTCAAAAGCGTAAGCCTATATAAAAACTTTTATAATAACTATTACTATTTATAACTATTGCTATTTACTAACAAAATTAGTATATTATCTGACTTATGTGAATAAAAAAAAAAATATTACGCTCAAAAGTTTATAATCTGCCTAGTCAATTCCCAACAATTTGGGGTTTGCTGATTGCAAGGTATACAAGGGAAAAGAAATCAGAGTGCCAATTCTACTAATTTTTTAGGCGCTGTGAACAGCAAAAACTAGAAAATTTCTGGTTTCCTCACGCAATTTTAGCCAAATCTGTTTAGTTTCAAGCCGCAGAAAAAATATATGTTAATTTTAACTATATTTCAAAGAACAGTTGTTTCCGAAACATGTTTAAAAATAAAATCCTCGATAGTAATGATTGTCAAAGTTACCTCTAACTTTGACCTTAGAAAAAAAAAACCATTTTACTAGCCTACTTATGCCGATAAAAATTATACCAAATAATGAATCGAATCTTAATGCAAAACTTCGTTGTTTTAGATCAACTTAGTTTTGAGGAAATCGATAAAATGCTTCATATTTGGTAATAAATTGCAAGAATTTAGTCGTCGCCATTCTCTTTCTTTTCTATACAGTTCGAGAGTGACCGAGCTTTTGCTGTTGTGAGCGTCTTAATCAATGTTCGCATTCACATCTCAGTTGCAGTCTGTCAAAAATGTAGGGAAATTTAGGCTTTTTTGAGTTTGCGACTGACATGCAAATGCGAATTTTGTTTAAAAGGGACTTCTAGGTCTCAGTCAATAACCAACTTTTGATAGTTAACCTTCAAGCGGGTATTTGAGACAACAGCGGTTGCGTGTAAGCTAAAGGACCTATGTGATTCAACGCTGCGTGACTGCTAGTGAAATACAGCTGTAAATGTGAAAACTAATTAGGATGTGCTGATCGGTTAACAACTAAGTATTGAGCCTTATTCTGACCAAGATTTCAGAATTAAGATATGAGTAATGGTGTTTTTCTAGATAGGAAAATTATTATTCTACTAGTTGTTCCCCGTGGCTTCGCTCCCGTCCGTCGTCGTTGTTGTTCTCACAACAAAAAAATAATTAGCGAAATTAGTCCAGCCGTTCGCTCGTGATGTCGCGGCCGTGACCAAGAGAAATAGGGATTCATTTATTTAACAGACTGACTAAATCTATAGATAGATTTAGTCAGTCTGTTAAATTTACAAAAAATATTTGATACGTATTTTTTCCATTTCAAATCGTTGCTGGTGACGTGACGTCGATAGTAAAAATGGTACTATCGTAGTCGTAGGACGCCAAGCGAGTTTTCAATACAATGTTTTGTCTTCATTTTAAGGGTTCCGTACCCAAAGGGTAAAAACGGGACCCTATTAGGTACTAAGACTCCGCTGTCCGTCTGTCTGTCTGTCATCAGGCTGTATCTCATGAACCGTGATAGCTAGACAGTTAAAATTTTGCCATCAAAACAATATCTGTGCCAAACAATAGGAAACTATATAATACCAAAATGCTACTCATTATATTTTTTGTAAAACAATTGCCAATCTGTTACAGGTCTCCTTCGCGACGACTGCCTCTATGAGACCGAAGATGTCACGGAAGCACTTCGCCGCATCCCTCAACATGTAGTTGATGAGCGCAATTTCCGCATCGTGCGCGCCATGCAGCTGTCCCTCACCAAGACCATCCTTCCCAAGGAAGAGTGGACCAAGTACGAGGAGGATAAGCTCTACCTCACACCCGTCGTCGACCAAGTCAAGAAGGAGAGAGAAGAACGTGAGAACTGGGAGAAGATTTATTAAATAGTTTCTGTTAAGTACCTAATGTCTGGTGTATTATTATTTAAATAAACTTAGCAATGTTCAAATTGTAAATAATGTTTCCATAAATGTTTTTTTTTTTCGTTTATATTAGTTATGTGTAGTTTTTTCTAGATCAACTTTTGCCCCTGACGCCTGTCCACATAGATGTAGGATATCCAAAGTGGACAATATATATAAACACTTACACTTACTAATCCAATTACTTACTTGTAACTTTCGGTCCTAGGTGGGTGGAATTCTTGAGTTGAATTCCCGCAGATTGTCCTCACTTTACACGCACGTATGAACCGTGATAGCTAGACAGTTGAAATTTTCACAGATGATGTATTTCTGTTGCCGCTATAACAACAAATACTAAAAAACAGAATAAAATAAATATTTAAAGGGGCTCCCATACAACAAACGTGATTTTTTTGCTCGTTTTTGCTCGATATTGATAACGGCAACAGGTAGACGCTTTAAATATTCACAGAATGTTTAGTTATATCACTTTAAAAATAAATACATAGAATGGTAATTAAATGAAAATAAAACAAAAATTTAAGGGGGGCTCCCATAAAACAAACGTGTTTTTGCTATAGCGATTCAGGCAAAAATGTAACTAAATTAAATTGGGTTTAATTTTAATTTATAGGCCGTCTGACATAATAAATATAAAAAAAAGACATCTGATAAATTTTTCAAAGTTCCGTATTTATTTTTTTAAGGACGCTGTTACGAATGGGTAGTCAAATCATTACTTTTGTGTTTAAAAGTAATGATTTGACTACCCATTTGTTACAGCGCGTCCTTAAGAGGAAATGCGGGTGGTCTTTTCTCCATAGAAACGCTCTCGCCTGTTTTCTTTCTGGTTGATGATCATAAAGCAATGTTTTTTTACAGAATAGATAATAAATTAACTACTTGTATGCCCCTATGTTTTCCTTTTTATTGATACATTATTTATATAAGCACTAGAACCCTCAAAAAATGCTCAAAATTGCCTATTTAGACCGCTGTCAACAGAGGCCTAGTGTACAAATTTAACAACTATTAATGAAAAAAGAAAAACATAGGGACACAGTATATATTCTTCTTATTCAGTTTATAAAATATCTTTTAAATTGGTTCAATAATGTAGGAGGAAATGGGCGAGAGCCAAACCTCGAAATACGTCTTTTTACTCAGGCTATTCAGTCGGATCTGCAGTTGTCCTTATCGCACGAACCGGACGCCGAACACTCGTAGAGAGACAGCAACAGTTTCTTCAAATACCTAATTTTCAAAAGTCTCTCCGACCGCATTTCCTCTTAACGACTTTCCAGGCAAAAATGTTTAATTCTGACAAAATTAATTAATTTTAAGTACCGATTTTCTACTAGTTAGTTATCTCTAATTTTTTTTTACAATATGTAAAAAAAAATTAGAGATAACTTGCTTTTCCTAGCTTTTATTGAAAAAAACGAGGTTTGGGTTTTTTCTGTGGAAAAATGAAAATACCTACAGATGTTAGTTCTGTTTTTTTACGAAATGAATCACATAAGGGTACCTACGCACAGGACGACAGGACCGGTTGTTGTGGCGATACTTGGGGGAGGCCTATGTCCAGCAGTGTATGTCTTTCGGCTGACTGATTAGATAATAATAATAATAATTTATTCAAGTAAAAAGTTAGTACAATTGTGATTTACATGAATTACAATTGAGAATGTTTATAGTTCTAACTGTAATGTAGACCTGCCTGATCTAGGTAAATAAAAAAACCTGTGTTTCAGGCCATCTATTTAGATAAAAAAATAGATGGCCTGAAACACAGGTTTTTTTTATTAACCTATGATAGATGATGATGATAAGGGTACCAACTATTTGTACCTATAGGTACCTACTTAGAATAGCTGTAGCATGCCCGCTTTGTCAGCGCACATGGTGGTCCTGCAAGGGAGCGAGACCACTAGACATGGGTTGGATTAGGTGAAAACGATACCTAATCCACCTAATCCTAGTATTTAAAAATACCTAATCCATTTACCTAATCCTAATATTTATTCAATATAGCCGCTGGCCTGTTCCCGATATTATGTATCGTATGTGGACTGGGTAAGAAATACTCGGCATGGATCGAATATTTAATTTTATTCAATCCACTGGCCTGTTACCGATATTAAGTATCGTATGTGGATTGGGTAAGAAATATTCGGCATGGATTATGGACGTTCCGTTTCTGATAAATTGTGGAACGGTGGAATAAATTTCGTATTTTTATGGGCAAACGTTACTCAACGTGAATACTAACTTTGTTTATAACGTCTATTAGAGCGATAAAAATTACCCTTCATACTTAAAGATGCACCTGCACATTGTGTTAATGATGGTGCGGCGGAGAATCTTAAAATGTCGTCTATTAGTCATTCTCACAGGCTTAGGACTGTCATCTTGTGCAGATTCACACAAAAGGTGTATTTCGACGTATATTCGTTACGACATACATCGCTAGAACACTAACAAGTCCAGTGGTATTCTACATAGATTGCGCTGGCGGCAGTGCTAATTAAACTTGAAACTTAACCCCCACATTTTAAGGTACGGAACATCTTCTGTGTGTGTAGTAGACTGTATAAATATTTTATGCCATACCTAATCCTCGACGCTTTGGATTAGGTACGGACTCGCATCGAAAAATACCTAATCAACATACCTAATCCAATATTTATGCCTCACGTCTAGAGACCACCTTCAAAGTCGATTTTCTCGAAAACGGTAGGTACCTACCAATTTTGTTGTTCGAGTACTAATTGAGTACTTGCCTACTAATTATTTACCAAATATGGAAGCGATTGGCGTTCGTGGTCCTGCGATAGTCACGGACATGATTTTCACTCACTTTGAACCATAGTTATAATAAATTTCATTTCTATGCTTTGAACTATTTTGTAACTTTGTATGCATAAGAACAAATGACCACTTAACCCGTTAAACGTTAGGGAATCAAAACAATGTTCAAGGAAACATACATGAAATCTATTAACAACTTAATTTGGCCGGGTTATACGCGGAGATTTAGTATGAAAAAGCAATGAAAGCTGATTTCTCTTAAAATATAACACTCAGGAATGTGAAATTTTGGTTATTATGACTTCTTTAGGAGTACTAGTTTTTGTATAAATTTGGGGAGAAATTACAGAGCTTATAATAAGGGAATCTTGAAATGAAAATTTAACACTGTGACTACCGCCACCCCACCAATGCAAATGGTATATCTCGTAAACTACTGGAGTACTAGTTTTGAATTTTGGGTACTAATTATATCTGGCAGGGTACTGATTTTCTATGTAGGTTCGAGGAAAGCGACAAGCTCCTGAAACTTGGAATCGACATTCAGTCGTGGTCCTGCTGAACGCCCGCACGAAAGTTATCATCGTTGATTCCTCGGTAAATAAAAATGTTTCAGTTTTGTTTTTTTAACGAAATGAACCACATTTAAGGGTACTAATTATTTGTATACTTAGAATAGCAGTAGCATGCCCCCTTTTTCTGCGCTCATGGCGGTCCTGCTGAAAGGAGCGTGACTACCGCAGGACCACCTTCAAAGTCGATTTTCTCGAAAACTACTAAGGTACCAATTTTGTTGTTCGAGTACCAATTAGTATCAATTGAGTACTAATTATTTGCAAAATATGGAAGCGATTGGAGTTCGTGGTCCTGCGGTAGTCACGCTCATAATGAAATATAGTGTAGGTACCCCGTAGGTATGGGGTACACGCGAAGTTTCAGTAGTTATTAATACAATTAGATTGAAACAAGTATGCAAAAAAAAAGAAAAAAGACCTATCCGAGTTCGATCTGGATCCGCCTAACGTTATACAAAATATTAGTTATTATCACCATCAACTATCATCACAATCAACAAGTCAATGAGTTAAAAGTAAGAAAACGCTTAGCGCTAGTCTCATATATCTTTAAGGTGATGAGAGGAAAGATTCACAATCCGGACGTATTGCGACAAGTGTGCATGTGTGTTCCGGACAGATACGTGTGGTGGCGACGGCGCACGGTGGGCTGAAATCGCGAAGTTGGGACTTAAGGATTTTTAAATATATATTTGCATTGTATATACTTATACCATACTTTTATGTTTTGGAACTTTTTTTTTAAAGTAGGTTATTACCCTAAAATTTCAGAGATTTAATTTGTATGAATAAAACAAAGAATTCGATGCATGGTGCATATTATTAGGATTATTATTATTAGTTTGTTGTAAATATTTTGTGCAACTGCATTCCACACCACTCTTTCCACAACACCAAAACCGGTTTTCTTATCAGTAGACGAGTCGTCATTAGTGACGTGCGCCAATCAGAGGGCAGTAAATTTGCAGGTAAAAAATATTTGGGGTAGCAAGTTGAAAACAATGATATCAGTTCGTTGTAACCACCCTTTACATACGGACTACCCGCTCGTTACTTGATTTTTGTTAAAAGTTGATTTTCGAGAATTTTGTGAAAATGTTTAGTGATTTAGTTACTAATGTTGATATGTTTGTGAAATTGAAATCAAGTGGTAGTATTAAGGATCATAACTTTTTATACAGTGCTATCAAGTCAAAATTGTGTGATTTAAATCAAGATAATGATAATTTGCTAAAGGAATTCTGCGCAAAGTATTGTTATAATACTTATAAAAAATGGGAAAATGCTAAACGAAAAGAACATACATTTAGAAGTAAATACAGTGATTGGTTGGCATCGGAGATAGTTTGGCCTGAGTTTATGAAAGATTTTGCAAAAAACGACGACGATCCAGTTCCTAGCACATCAACTACATCTCATGAAAAGGTGTCTGTTGGTACATCAACTCAAGTAAGTCCGAGAAAACCATTTACAGAATTAGGTCCTAAACAAAAAAAGAGACGTACGGAACTTACTACGCAAACTATTGCTTCAGAGGAGTTGTCACATGCCCATGTTTTTAACTTAAAAGCAGAAGGAAAGGAAGATGTTGCTGACATATTACAGCATCTGCTCAAGCATCCACAGGACGTGCAAAAAGTAAAAGATTGTCTTTTTGGAAATAAAAAGAAATCAGTATTCTCTCCAGATGAAGCTTTAGGCTTGTTTTTGTCTTTGAAATTGTCAAAATGGCAATATAATACGCTACGAAAAAGTATCGCAGAAGTAACTGGTACCAACGTATATCCCTCTTACTACGCACTGCAAAATGAAAAAATTAAATGTTATCCACCTAAAACTGCTATTGTAGTAACAGATAAAACGGCTACGATAGAATTGCAGGCACTATTGGATATTACTGTGAAGAGAATTATAATGTCAAACGAAATTAGTGAAACTTGTAAAGATTTGACACTGATTAGTAAATGGGGATTTGACGGAGCTTCGAATCAAGCCAATTATAAGCAGAAAGTTGGAAGAGAAAATGAAGAAGATGAGGACTTTGACGATTCTAGCGTATTTATGGGTAGTTTGATTCCTATCAAATTAGTGTCTAGTGACAGAGTTATATGGGAAAATGATTCCCCAAATTCCTCATTATGGTGTCGTCCGCTGTTTTTTAAATTCATGAAGGAAAACAAATTCAGCATTTTGCAAGAAAAAAATGCGATTGAGGCAGAGATTAACAATTTAGTTAAGACAGTGGTTGATGATTTGACCATCTCGCACAACCTAATACTAACCATGATAGATGGTAAAGCGACTGCAGTTCTTTGCGATACATCAACACAAAGATGTGACATATGTAAAGCTACTCCAAAGGAAATGAATGATTTGTCCTTGGTTTTGGCAAAAGAAATTGATGTCGATTTATATAAATATGGTTTATCGTCGTTACACATCTGGATACGATTCATGGAATGCATTCTTCATATAGCGTACAGATTAGATTTGAAGACATGGATGGTGAAAGGTGACAGTAAAGCTATTATGGAGAGCACAAAGAGAAATATTCAGGAAGCATTTAAATCCGAAACAGGACTTTTAATTGATGTTGTGAAACAGGGTCATGGTACAACAAATGATGGGAATACTGCGAGGAGATTTTTCGAAAACCCCGATATTGCAGCTTCGATCACAGGAGTAAATGAAGAATTAATAAAAAGATTTAAAACTATATTAGAAGCAATTTCGTCGGGTCACCGTATTGATATATTGAAGTTTAAAGATTATACCGAAACCACCATGGAACTATACATTGAATTATATAATTGGTTTTACATGCCTGCAAGTGTTCACAAAGTTTTAGCTCACGGAGCAGCTATTATTGAAAGCTTGGGTATAGTGCCCATTGGAAAATTATCCGAAGAAGCAGCTGAAGCACGCAACAAAGATTTTCGGAGATATCGTGCTCATAATTCGAGGAAATTCTGTAGAAAAGCTACTAATGAAGATATTTTGAACAATTTGTTAATCAGCTCTGATCCACATATTTCAAAGATACGACACAAACTGGTGCGAAAACACAAAGCCTTTTCAGAAGAAGCAACAGCTTTGTTGATCGTTAAGGATACATTTGTTGACGATGATGATCAAGAAAATTTAGGGGTTTTAACTGAAGACCCGTTATTGTCAGAGCATGGTGTTGAGCATGGTGCAGGCCCCTCCTAAAAATATTGGTAAATGATTTGAATTTTGAATTTGTCTTTGTAAGTCTCACACATACAGAACACAGATTTGTAGTCGTGGATTAGGCCTATTGGGGAGACCACTGATAAAAAAAACGCGCCTAGTTCTCTACCTCTGGGGTGGTGTGGAATAGAGAATACAATAATTATCACTGCTAAGTATTCTGAGATTTAGGTGACTTTTAAGATATTTTCGTTCAAAAAAATCTAAAAAAGTCTTAACTACCTACTAAGTCACAGTAAACTACAGTAGACGATTAGATGCAAATAAATTGTACTATTAAAATACTTATCCAACAATTGGAAGAAATTTGAGATTTTGTAGACTTAAATGCGATTTTAATAAGAAAAAAAATAAAAAAAAAAAATTCTCCTAAATCGCAGCAAAGCGCAGTAGCTGACTAGTTGTAAAAATAAGCTAATAAATAGTACTATTTTAATATATACATCGCAGTTGGAGATGTTTTCAGATTTTTGAGATTCTTTAGATTTTATGATTTTTTCTATACAAAAAAATATTTAAAAAATTGTAGTACTAAAAATAATGCGTAAAATAAAAAGTCATAGAACAATAATTTACTGTATTAGATAGTAGAACAAATTTGCATCATTAATCAGTAAAAATAAGATGACTTTTTTTTTAATGTCCTAAGTCCACTACGTATATAAATCAACCCACCGTGCGGCGGCCGCGACTGCTCGCAGTGCCGCGCGGCCGCACTAAGTTGGTGAATGAGGCGCCATTTACGCGCGCACTCCGTATCCTCATCAGTATAGCCAAGTATAATGTACTCTGTGAGTATAGCGGAAGACTTTTTTGTTGTACTCTGGGCGGATTTATAGTGAGAGCTCTCTTTGAGATCTGTTATGGAGATATATTATTTAAGTACGATCGAAAACTATTCGATTGTAACTATTTTAGTTGTAATAAAAATAGTTATCTGCATTATCGCATTAGGTGACAAACCTGTAAAGATATTGTATGATGGGAAATAAATAAATAACACCAAAAATTATTTACTATAGAAGTCGGGGCCCTGTTGACTTTTAAAGAATAAGACAATTGGATAAACTACACTAACACATAATGAAACACATGATTTTAAAAACGATTTTATTAAATTTACAAAGTAAAAATAATAATAATTAAATACAGAATTCGAAGAATGTAATATCAAAGGAGAATCATAAAAAAACAAAGTATGGCAACAAAATATATTATGGCCACAAAGAAAGATCTATCTTTTAAAATTTTACAAATATGTGGTCCCTTTAAAAATAACACATTTTTTATAACATTAATTAAATTCCAAGTTTTCAAGTCAACAATTGGCATTTATGGCATTGTAAATAACTTTAGGAAGATAATGTTATAATTTGGATTATTCTAGTAATATTCCTGTTCCTTGTTGTCTGTAATCCTTGAGCAAAGTATATACCTACTTAGGTAAAGATATTTTTGCTCACATAAAAATGTTCGAAAATAAATAAAATAGATAAGTTCCTAAGTTATTTAAAATCATAGGTATGCTAAACAGCATGCTAGCTTTTGACCAGATTGAGAATTTTAAAACCAACTTCAGAATTGAGTTTGTTCCATAAACACTACTTAATTATTATTAGTAGAATTATTATACAACTTATCACATTCCTTTGGAGACATACATAAACTCGCGCCTTTTTATCGAAGGGGGAAGGCAAGGCAACTACAATTAATAAACCTGCTATCCTTTCATACTCCTTTTTCTACTTTTATACATTACGCTGGTTGCGACTACAACGCAACTGGACCTTTCCGATGAATCATCACCAATAAGGTCAGTGGGTGGGTTTTCCACTCAAATTTGCCTTGTGAGACTATCTAAAACGTAAAATCAAGATTTTTATAATCGATAGGTACCTACTTATTACAATCAATTAGTGCTTAACGAAACTTTATACTAATAAAATATCTAGAGAAATGTAAACATCGACGGGTAAACACAAAGCTAAAAATGTCTTTATATAAAAATGCGTAGCAGCCATGGTGCCTTCAACTTCAGTAGGTATTGAGGCTGCAGTAACCAATTGAATTTATAAAGCTCTATCCACTTTTATTTGTCAGGTTCTTCCGCGCTACGTGCCATCACGTCCGAAGACAGTGTTCGTTAGAACATACTCTTGAGCACTGAGGGCAGGCTCTTATACTAAAGCCCTCATCGTTCCTTTAGGACGAATAGTATTTTACTCCATCCACAACGGAATCACGATGGCACGTCAAAGAATGGCTCCTGCTTATCAAAATGCCACCAATATTTTCCGTTTCTGTCGAGACAAAGCGGAAGGCTTCGGTGTTACACAAAAATTAATCCACTAACTTATTAAACCTACACTAGCTATTAAACCTTTAGGAAAAGTACCTAGTAATACAAACCTGTCACAAATGTTTCGATTGCTAATTAGTGTTTGACAAAGATTAACTTAGCGCTTTTGCGAAGTTTCAGTAGACGGCGTTTTCTATTTGATTAGGATCATGAAACGTACTTACTAAATAATTAAATATTTATTAAGAAGCAATTATTGTCAAACACTCTATTACGGCTAATATTAATGACTGTTTTTGCTTGAATTAGTTGAAGGAAAGATCATTTAGAATAGTTCATTTTGATTGAATAGTTCATTGTTTCTTATTGTAACACTATAATGCTTATCTTAAAAACTATGCTATGATTTATAAAAGTGTGGAAAATTGATTCAGATCTGATAAAAAGTATAATATAAAAAAAATATACAAAGTAGGGCGACATGTACCACGTACATTCGATAAAGTTGGTGTTAAACCACTTTTAACCCTTATAGCCTACATGATAAAAGCATAAGGGTGAAATTAACATACCACAGTAATTGTTGGCTGCACTTGTTTTCTTACAGTCAACGGAACATACAAGTTACCAGCTTTATTTTGACACCATATTGAGTGGCAGTAATGGCGGTTTTTGTGCTGATGTGTGTTGGAAAACGTAACTTAACTAGAATATGTCAGTTTACCGCCAGAGGTTTGAGGATTTTGTGACAAGTAAATGCACGTAATAATTATAAATTCTAAATATAACAAGATTATGAAAACAGTACAGACCTAAGGCTATGTACAATCAAGGATAAAAATAATGTTTGACTTGTTCAGAGCATCGTGGATGGTGGCCCACTCTCATGTCACGGAAGGAAGCCTGTGTTTATTCATGGAACATTTAGGCTGATTATGCTATTTTGCTTGTTCAGACCATACGCAAGATATGGAGAAAATACCACAAATCTATACATAAGTATGGAAATCTCGAAGATAGGTTGGAGTTAACAATGAAGGGATAAGAAATATTTTGATTATATGTAAAATTTATTAGGTTTTGTATGATTAACTTTTATGATTTCATACTTTCTGTGAGTCACCTGGGTGGGACGGACTGCCATTTATCCGGTCGGTTTCAATTTCATTATTACTCATAACTTCGGTATTTGCCAAAACGTACTCTAAAACTCCATAATACAATCCCGAAACCGATACTATCCATGTAAAAATGACGAATCAATAAAATTGTTCTTTACCTAATCATAAGAAGAAATACAATTATTATAAAAATAATTCATGAGCAATTTTATATGAAGAAAATTGTTACTTAGTAACTAGAACATACACTTACATAATATGGCAAGTAGACTGTTCAACAATTATAATGATATGACGTACAATTTGATATTAACAGTATTCATAGCCAAGTACTTATAATAGTAGGTAAAATGTATAACTATTTATAAAGACAATTAGATAAAAAAATATTCTGTACAAATACGAAAAATGCAAATATGTATACAATTTTTACAGTTTTTTTACATTATTGGCAACTTTGTTTCCGAGTGTCAATTTTCTTTGGAAAACATTAGTGTGATTAAATTCGAGTGTATAGGGAGCCCTTACAGTTCTTCGTCCCCTATGGCTTCGAACGCATTGTTCTCCACGCATTCTCTGCCGGGCTTGAAGGAGACCGTCGCGAACTTCTCTGTTAACTTCTGAACAGAAAATATTTCTCTCGAACTACTGGAGTTGTATGAATCTCCATTCTGAAAAGATCGATTGTTTGTTTAGCAACATGTATCAGTTGATGTAAGCAATATTTTCTAGGTTGTGTATCGTCTTACCAAGCTCAGTTGGAGAAAAAAAATACGCTGTGCCTTGGTTTCGACCGCTGTTTTATTTTATAAATATAGATTTTTCGTTACATTTTTGCCCATTTCGAGGCATTCACAAACTGACCACAATACCAAACATGTTCCTGTAATGGTATGACTATAATACTCACAGTCGAGCTGAGCGTGTCGCTGGAGGAAGACGGCGTGATGAGCTGGCTGGAGCCGTCGCGGCGCAGGTAGGTGAGACTGGCTCGCTTGCTGCTCGCCGGCCGCGGGTAATGACTATAATACTCACAGTCGAGCTGAGCGTGTCGCTGGAGGAAGACGGCGTGATGAGCTGGCTGGAGCCGTCGCGGCGCAGGTAGGTGAGACTGGCTCGCTTGCTGCTCGCCGGCCGCGGGTAATGACTATAATACTCACAGTCGAGCTGAGCGTGTCGCTGGAGGAAGACGGCGTGATGAGCTGGCTGGAGCCGTCGCGGCGCAGGTAGGTGAGACTGGCTCGCTTGCTGCTCGCCGGCCGCGGGTAATGACTATAATACTCACAGTCGAGCTGAGCGTGTCGCTGGAGGAAGACGGCGTGATGAGCTGGCTGGAGCCGTCGCGGCGCAGGTAGGTGAGACTGGCTCGCTTGCTGCTCGCCGGCCGCGGGTAATGACTATAATACTCACAGTCGAGCTGAGCGTGTCGCTGGAGGAAGACGGCGTGATGAGCTGGCTGGAGCCGTCGCGGCGCAGGTAGGTGAGACTGGCTCGCTTGCTGCTCGCCGGCCGCGGGTAATGACTATAATACTCACAGTCGAGCTGAGCGTGTCGCTGGAGGAAGACGGCGTGATGAGCTGGCTGGAGCCGTCGCGGCGCAGGTAGGTGAGACTGGCTCGCTTGCTGCTCGCCGGCCGCGGGTAATGACTATAATACTCACAGTCGAGCTGAGCATGTCGCTGGAGGAAGACGGCGTGATGAGCTGGCTGGAGCCGTCGCGGCGCAGGTAGGTGAGACTGGCTCGCTTGCTGCTCGCCGGCCGCGGGTAATGACTATAATACTCACAGTCGAGCTGAGCGTGTCGCTGGAGGAAGACGGCGTGATGAGCTGGCTGGAGCCGTCGCGGCGCAGGTAGGTGAGACTGGCTCGCTTGCTGCTCGCCGGCCGCGGGTAATGACTATAATACTCACAGTCGAGCTGAGCGTGTCGCTGGAGGAAGACGGCGTGATGAGCTGGCTGGAGCCGTCGCGGCGCAGGTAGGTGAGACTGGCTCGCTTGCTGCTCGCCGGCCGCGGGTAATGACTATAATACTCACAGTCGAGCTGAGCGTGTCGCTGGAGGAAGACGGCGTGATGAGCTGGCTGGAGCCGTCGCGGCGCAGGTAGGTGAGACTGGCTCGCTTGCTGCTCGCCGGCCGCGGGTAATGACTATAATACTCACAGTCGAGCTGAGCGTGTCGCTGGAGGAAGACGGCGTGATGAGCTGGCTGGAGCCGTCGCGGCGCAGGTAGGTGAGACTGGCTCGCTTGCTGCTCGCCGGCCGCGGGTAATGACTATAATACTCACAGTCGAGCTGAGCGTGTCGCTGGAGGAAGACGGCGTGATGAGCTGGCTGGAGCCGTCGCGGCGCAGGTAGGTGAGACTGGCTCGCTTGCTGCTCGCCGGCCGCGGGTAATGACTATAATACTCACAGTCGAGCTGAGCGTGTCGCTGGAGGAAGACGGCGTGATGAGCTGGCTGGAGCCGTCGCGGCGCAGGTAGGTGAGACTGGCTCGCTTGCTGCTCGCCGGCCGCGGGTAATGACTATAATACTCACAGTCGAGCTGAGCATGTCGCTGGAGGAAGACGGCGTGATGAGCTGGCTGGAGCCGTCGCGGCGCAGGTAGGTGAGACTGGCTCGCTTGCTGCTCGCCGGCCGCGGGTAATGACTATAATACTCACAGTCGAGCTGAGCGTGTCGCTGGAGGAAGACGGCGTGATGAGCTGGCTGGAGCCGTCGCGGCGCAGGTAGGTGAGACTGGCTCGCTTGCTGCTCGCCGGCCGCGGGTAATGACTATAATACTCACAGTCGAGCTGAGCGTGTCGCTGGAGGAAGACGGCGTGATGAGCTGGCTGGAGCCGTCGCGGCGCAGGTAGGTGAGACTGGCTCGCTTGCTGCTCGCCGGCCGCGGGTAATGACTATAATACTCACAGTCGAGCTGAGCGTGTCGCTGGAGGAAGACGGCGTGATGAGCTGGCTGGAGCCGTCGCGGCGCAGGTAGGTGAGACTGGCTCGCTTGCTGCTCGCCGGCCGCGGGTAATGACTATAATACTCACAGTCGAGCTGAGCATGTCGCTGGAGGAAGACGGCGTGATGAGCTGGCTGGAGCCGTCGCGGCGCAGGTAGGTGAGACTGGCTCGCTTGCTGCTCGCCGGCCGCGGGTAATGACTATAATACTCACAGTCGAGCTGAGCGTGTCGCTGGAGGAAGACGGCGTGATGAGCTGGCTGGAGCCGTCGCGGCGCAGGTAGGTGAGACTGGCTCGCTTGCTGCTCGCCGGCCGCGGGTAATGACTATAATACTCACAGTCGAGCTGAGCGTGTCGCTGGAGGAAGACGGCGTGATGAGCTGGCTGGAGCCGTCGCGGCGCAGGTAGGTGAGACTGGCTCGCTTGCTGCTCGCCGGCCGCGGGTAATGACTATAATACTCACAGTCGAGCTGAGCGTGTCGCTGGAGGAAGACGGCGTGATGAGCTGGCTGGAGCCGTCGCGGCGCAGGTAGGTGAGACTGGCTCGCTTGCTGCTCGCCGGCCGCGGGTAATGACTATAATACTCACAGTCGAGCTGAGCGTGTCGCTGGAGGAAGACGGCGTGATGAGCTGGCTGGAGCCGTCGCGGCGCAGGTAGGTGAGACTGGCTCGCTTGCTGCTCGCCGGCCGCGGGTAATGACTATAATACTCACAGTCGAGCTGAGCGTGTCGCTGGAGGAAGACGGCGTGATGAGCTGGCTGGAGCCGTCGCGGCGCAGGTAGGTGAGACTGGCTCGCTTGCTGCTCGCCGGCCGCGGGTAATGACTATAATACTCACAGTCGAGCTGAGCATGTCGCTGGAGGAAGACGGCGTGATGAGCTGGCTGGAGCCGTCGCGGCGCAGGTAGGTGAGACTGGCTCGCTTGCTGCTCGCCGGCCGCGGGTAATGACTATAATACTCACAGTCGAGCTGAGCGTGTCGCTGGAGGAAGACGGCGTGATGAGCTGGCTGGAGCCGTCGCGGCGCAGGTAGGTGAGACTGGCTCGCTTGCTGCTCGCCGGCCGCGGGTAATGACTATAATACTCACAGTCGAGCTGAGCGTGTCGCTGGAGGAAGACGGCGTGATGAGCTGGCTGGAGCCGTCGCGGCGCAGGTAGGTGAGACTGGCTCGCTTGCTGCTCGCCGGCCGCGGGTAATGACTATAATACTCACAGTCGAGCTGAGCGTGTCGCTGGAGGAAGACGGCGTGATGAGCTGGCTGGAGCCGTCGCGGCGCAGGTAGGTGAGACTGGCTCGCTTGCTGCTCGCCGGCCGCGGGTAATGACTATAATACTCACAGTCGAGCTGAGCGTGTCGCTGGAGGAAGACGGCGTGATGAGCTGGCTGGAGCCGTCGCGGCGCAGGTAGGTGAGACTGGCTCGCTTGCTGCTCGCCGGCCGCGGGTAATGACTATAATACTCACAGTCGAGCTGAGCGTGTCGCTGGAGGAAGACGGCGTGATGAGCTGGCTGGAGCCGTCGCGGCGCAGGTAGGTGAGACTGGCTCGCTTGCTGCTCGCCGGCCGCGGGTAATGACTATAATACTCACAGTCGAGCTGAGCGTGTCGCTGGAGGAAGACGGCGTGATGAGCTGGCTGGAGCCGTCGCGGCGCAGGTAGGTGAGACTGGCTCGCTTGCTGCTCGCCGGCCGCGGGTAATGACTATAATACTCACAGTCGAGCTGAGCGTGTCGCTGGAGGAAGACGGCGTGATGAGCTGGCTGGAGCCGTCGCGGCGCAGGTAGGTGAGACTGGCTCGCTTGCTGCTCGCCGGCCGCGGGTAATGACTATAATACTCACAGTCGAGCTGAGCGTGTCGCTGGAGGAAGACGGCGTGATGAGCTGGCTGGAGCCGTCGCGGCGCAGGTAGGTGAGACTGGCTCGCTTGCTGCTCGCCGGCCGCGGGTAATGACTATAATACTCACAGTCGAGCTGAGCGTGTCGCTGGAGGAAGACGGCGTGATGAGCTGGCTGGAGCCGTCGCGGCGCAGGTAGGTGAGACTGGCTCGCTTGCTGCTCGCCGGCCGCGGGTAATGACTATAATACTCACAGTCGAGCTGAGCGTGTCGCTGGAGGAAGACGGCGTGATGAGCTGGCTGGAGCCGTCGCGGCGCAGGTAGGTGAGACTGGCTCGCTTGCTGCTCGCCGGCCGCGGGTAATGACTATAATACTCACAGTCGAGCTGAGCGTGTCGCTGGAGGAAGACGGCGTGATGAGCTGGCTGGAGCCGTCGCGGCGCAGGTAGGTGAGACTGGCTCGCTTGCTGCTCGCCGGCCGCGGGTAATGACTATAATACTCACAGTCGAGCTGAGCGTGTCGCTGGAGGAAGACGGCGTGATGAGCTGGCTGGAGCCGTCGCGGCGCAGGTAGGTGAGACTGGCTCGCTTGCTGCTCGCCGGCCGCGGGTAATGACTATAATACTCACAGTCGAGCTGAGCGTGTCGCTGGAGGAAGACGGCGTGATGAGCTGGCTGGAGCCGTCGCGGCGCAGGTAGGTGAGACTGGCTCGCTTGCTGCTCGCCGGCCGCGGGTAATGACTATAATACTCACAGTCGAGCTGAGCGTGTCGCTGGAGGAAGACGGCGTGATGAGCTGGCTGGAGCCGTCGCGGCGCAGGTAGGTGAGACTGGCTCGCTTGCTGCTCGCCGGCCGCGCATACACGGGGCCTGCGCCCGCCTTCTGCCGCATGAGCTCGTCCACTATCGACTGGAATACAGGTTTCATTACTAGCTTTTTTCCCGCGGCTCTGCCCACGTGGATGTCGGTTATCGCGTAGCCTATGTCCTTCTCCATATCCCAGGCTATATATCTGCCAAATTTCATGACGATCCTTTCAGCCGTATTAGCGTGAAAGCGTAACAGACAAACAACGACTTAGGTCCGGGTGTAACCTATTGGATCCAGTACATTGCAAATTGACTGTTTCTTAATTTCCACGTTTTTCACGGTTTATTTTCATTTTCATAAAATTGGTTCCCCCGGACGATTAGAGGAGAGGTACTTTCGAATTTATAATATTAGTAGGGATTGAAGGAAAGCGTTTAGACTCTCACAAATAGATCGATTGTCGATCGGCGGTATTGATCTACGTGGGTCGACATTCGATTGGTGCGGTGACTTTTGGAGTAATAGGAGAGGAAGTACAAAGTTCGACGGCCCGCCTCTCTGTGCTGCCGTCACGACGTGACTCTGGCAGAATAGTCAAAACCGGCTCAGTTGCCAACAAGGACTATTCAGCCATCGATCGAAAGCATCAGTCGATTGGCGTGGTAACACCCTTCCCGAACCGAACCGCGAAGAGTTCCAAATTGTAGTATAAAATCGCCGTTTGAATGAATG
The DNA here is from genome assembly GCA_947386135.1 of Melanchra persicariae. Taxonomy (NCBI): domain Eukaryota; kingdom Metazoa; phylum Arthropoda; class Insecta; order Lepidoptera; family Noctuidae; genus Melanchra; species Melanchra persicariae. The sequence goes on along the minus strand of OX376644.1, from coordinate 7,348,037 downwards.
TTTAAATCTGCCGTCGCACTCAATAATTTTTATTAATATTATGTCTAGGTACAGTTCAAAGTAAACCGATAAAATCATGACCTTTTGCAGTTTTAATAATACCTAAGTGTGAAATTACAGTGCCAGCGGGGTGGGCAGCGGAATCCGCTGGCGTATAACGCAAACACATAGTTTTTGAGTCAGGTGCACCAAGCGGGGCAAGCTCAAGGGTCGCGAGCGGGCCGGGTGGACGCAGGTCAGTTTGCGTTTCCCGCTCGATTTGTTTGGACATGCCGCTCGCTGATGACTGAAGATTTAATAAGTGTATTGGCTCGGCCACCTTTGTGGAATTCTAGTGATTCAAATCATTCGAATCGACAAGTACTTAAAAAACTAAAAACGGAAGAAATAAAAATAGTAGGCGGAGATTCTGATGGTAATTAACTTTTACTGATCACTATTGATATCGTGGCGATTGCTTTTAGAAAAAAAATGTCCCACTTTATACAAGCACTAGCTTTCAAATAACCTGACACTATTATTATTATTATTTCCAATATCGCACGAGGTAGGTACGTCCGGACCGTTCAATCGGCCCACTGCTACTGTGTTCATACATGGAAATGTGCGTTTTCCGCTTGACCCGCCACCCGCTCCCGCTGTCCGCCCCGCGCCACTGTAATCGCACACTAAGTGTCAAACGGCAGTTTAATTAATATTACCTGCAAACAAACACTAATAAATGTTGCATGCTCCGTCCTCAAGGTTACCCATTTCAAGTTGTCTTTACTAATGAGATATTCAAACGACAACTCGAAGTTCCTGCTAGAATCTTCTAGAAGGGAGCCATGACCGTTTTGAGTTGGTGGCTTTTCAATCTGCAACAAGATAAGGTTATGTCAATGACAGACAAAAATGTAAGTGATTGCTCAACAAAAAATAACAAAGCATGCAGTTTGAAAATGAGATATTATTATGTTGACCTTTCAGCCAAGTGAAGGGCAAACTGACCTAAGTCAATATTAAAATTAGGTTTTTGCTTTGAGATACCTGAACCACCGATAACATTTATTGAGTTGACTTTTATTATCAGTTGATGTATTTAAATGAATACACGTCGCCTTTTATGGTTTTATTCTATTTATGTTGTTAGGTAGTAATAATACTAAGCTACAAAAAACACACATTTAACTTGGAAATCAAATAGCCATGAAACAACATTTTACTAATGACAAACGCTATTATCACAACTGCATTCGAAAAAGAGGTAGGCAGAGGGTGTGCGTATTATGAACTCCTTGGCTGCAGGTCACTGGCAGACAAGGAATTTTGGAAGCGTCTAGCAGAAGAATAAATATGTACGTCAGAACCGCGGGTGTACTTTTCAGATCTGCCTAAATTTATTGCAATTATTTGGTACCTTCTGTGTACCTTTACGTACCTCTCTTGAAAATCTGTGTACCTACACCCGTACAATGATATTTTAAAAATTAGGTACACCCGCCATTCTGATGTCAGAACCGCGGGTGTACTACTAACCAATATATGTAGCTAAGTACACTCTGTAAGTAGATTTGGTACCTCTTGTGTACCTGCAGAAACAAATATTAAATAAACAAAATACTGTCAAGTTGTTGCGAAAAGTAAAAAAACTATTTTCTTTCTACGACGTTGTTATTATTTAAAAAACATGGTATGGGCACACAATCACACTCACAACCCTACTAATATTATAAACTAGCTTCTACCAGAGGCTTCGCCTGCGTGATAATCGGAAATAGGGAGGTTTCTTGATTTGCATTGTAACTACACCTACCCTACACCTACCTACATCTACCCTACACCTACCCTGCACTTATCCTACACCTACCCTACACTTACCCTGGTGTAGGAAGGTGTAGGGTAGCTGCAAGTAGGTGGAGGGTATAGGTAGCCAGTTGACGGGAGCGAAGCCGCAGGAGACAGCTAGAAATATTATAAAGGCGAAAGGTTGTGAACCGCAGGGCGCAGCTAGTAGTGACTAAATGGTGTGTGTAGTCCCAGCGGAAAAATGTCGATTTTCTTAATTTCAGTTTAGCAGATATTTAGTGTATGACGTCGTGTAAATGTGTATGGTAAGTACAAATTTATGCATCCAACCATTGGGGAGTTATTCAACAAAAACTGTTTCTGCTGGAACTACGTCATCCCAGCGGCACTTTATTTTTCCTATGGACGTATAAGAAAAAAAATACATGCAATAATTTGTGTGTGACGAGAGGTAAATGTGTTTGTATAAATGAAATTTGTGTCTTAAAACTGCGAAGATATTCAAGTTTCCGCTGCGCTGACGTTTGGCTATTTGATGAAAATCATATAAATCGGTTTAGTGCAAAGTTGATTTTTTTACGCACGTTCCTAGTTTTTTACGCACGTTCCTAGTTTGTGAAAACAGATTTACACGTAAAGGTAAAATATGGTTATTAGGTCCAAGTTCTTAAAATAGGAACTTTAGAGCCTAACTTCTAACGTTTATTTGTATCTTGTTAGGGTCTACAATGTGTTGCCAAGTTTCATTTATGTGCGCTTAGTAATTAATGAGCTATGGCATATTTTACTACGAATGGACCACTATATTTTATGACATCCGATTGTAGGACTTTTTAAGTTAAAAGCAAAATAAAACAATTCCAATATTTAGTGTATTAATGCAACTATTCACATACAAAATTTCAGCTCATTACACTACATAATTAAAGAGATATAATAAAAATACCAGAACAACCGAATTACATAGATAAACCGACCACATAGCAACGTGCGTAAAAAAATTCAACTCTTCACTAAACCGGTTTCTATGATTTTCATCAAATAGCCAAACGTCAGCGCAGCGGCAACTTGAATATCTTCGCAGTTTTAAGATACACAAATTTCATTTAAACATACACATTTACCTCTCGTCACACACTAATTATTGCATGTATTTTTTTTCTTGTACGTCCATAGGAAAAAAAAAGTGCCGCTGGGATGACGTAGTTCCAGCGGAAACAGTTTTTGTTGAATAACTCCCCAATGGTTGGATGCACAAATTCGTACTTACCATACACATTTACACGACGTCATACACTAAATATCTGCTAAACTGAAATTAAGAAAATCTACATTTTTCCGCTGGGACTACACACACGACTAAATGTTTTGCGGAGGTTCTGGATTCGGGATTCCTGGTATGGCCACAAATGACCACAATACATGCTTTACGTGGAGGTTCTGGGTTCGATTACCGAAGATTGTTATTTATTCTTTGACGTCGTTTCTATTTTATAAAATAGTAGAACGTCAAAGAAAGAAAATTGTTTTTTTTTTACTTTTCGCAGCAACCTGACAGTGTTTTGTTTATTTAATACTTGTTTCTGCAGGTACAAAAGAGGTACCAAATCTACTTACAGAGTGTACTTAGCTACATATATTGGTTAGCAGTACACCCGCGGTTCTGACATCAGAATGGCGGGTGTACCTAATTTTTAAAATATCATTGTACGGGTGTAGGTACACAGATTTTCAAGAGAGGTACGTAAAGGTACACAGGAGGTGCCAAATAATTGCAATAAATTTAGGCAGATCTGAAAAGTACACCCGCGGTTCTGACGTACATGAATAAATAGTATTTGATTTATGAATGTAATAATGGGTATTGTTTTTATACGTCAGTCATGTACTAGCAACCTTTCAAGCCTAATGGCCTACTAAACAAGTATTCATTTGATCTTGTTCCGTGTTTTATTTATTAATATTATTAAGCGGTACCACGGGCCCTATGCTACAGTATAGTTTATTAACATGAGGCCTCACTGCGTCAGTTATGTTGAAGTCCCATGTGTGTATATTGTCAGGGAGAGCCCATCAATTGGGCACTAAGCTGCTACTGAAAATTACCTAATGAATGAAACCTTATTATGTTTCATTCACTCTGCCCGACTTGGGGAAACCCACGCCCATACAAGCCATATATTTCAGAGAAATTAGTAACCTGTTACCAATAATACCTGACCGTAAATATAATATTTTGTCATTCAAGAATCAAAACACCTTAACTGACCATGACACAAAAACTTCTTAAAAACTATCTGAATCATATACCTATATGATTCATTGGATTTCCCAAAAAGCCCAGCATCCTCTGAGAAATCAGGCTCCATCTCCAACTTTCATTTAGTACCTACACATAGGGAAAGAGAGTAGGTACCTATTTATGCGGGAAAATGAGAGTAACCCGGAAAATGGAAGGATTATAATTTATAGGTAATACCGAAGTTATATCGACGATGTAATGTCAGCATACAATTAAAACAGGATTTTTTTTCCTGTAATTTGTGCTTGAGAACCCAAGCTAGTCCATATTTATAAAAAACCGGCCAAGTGCGAGTCGGACTCGCGCACGGAGGGTTCCGTACCATTATCTAAAACACGTCAAAAAAACACGACAACAAATCACGTTTGTTGTATGGGAATATAAAAATACCAAAAACAGATTAAAATAAACATTTAAGTAGGGCACTTAAATGTTTATTTTAATCTGTTTTTGGTATTTCTTGTTATAGCGGCAACGGAAATACATAATCTGTGAAAATTTCAACTGTCTAGCTATTACGGCTCATGAGATATAGCCTGGTGACAAACGGCCGGACGGCGGAATCTTAGTAATAGGGTCCCGTTTTACCCTTTGGGTACGGAACCCTAAAAATGAATCCCAATTTCTTTTGGTCACGCCATGACTTGAGAATGACTTTACCGATTTCATTCATCTTCTTGCATTTGATGGCCCAGTTCTTGAGGAAGGTTTTAGGATATTTAACATCACGCTACAACCCTTAGAAGCCGAATAGTGGGTAAAACCGCAGGGCATATTTTTGCTAGTGAAAAATAAATGTGAAGGCCGGAATCACACTTTAACACTAAGTAATGCATACAAAATACTTAGCTATTTTTGATAAAATGTGGATCGAGGCTGATACATGACAGGTACAACATTGTGTAAAAAATGCGCTTCCCTGGTGCGCAGGATGAGGGACAGCACCTACAGCATCTTAAGAATAATTGCGAGTCGCCTGGGCTGTCTATATGCATGTGGGTGGCTGTTATGCAATTTCTCATAAGTTGTCGCAACGTTGATCCAGTTATTTGAGGTGTTGTTAGTTTTATTTAGTGTCAGTGCTTACTAACTTATAAAGTTTAACTAACCATTTTTAAGGTTAGGATACTCGATGAAAGAGTAATATTCTATTCTAAATCTCCGTGTGATACTCACGGTATGCAACGTAGTGATCCTCCAGCAGCGCATCCTGGTGACCTTGTACCGCTGCTCGAGCGCGGACGGCGTCAGAGTCAGGAGCGTGAGCTCCTTGGACGCCAACGACACGCGCACCCGGCACGTGCCGTCGGCCGCGTCGTCCGTCACGTTGCTCGTCTCCGTCACCGCCTCCCCTGCCGGTATCCTCCCGTAATGCCGCAATGATTTCGCTAGCTCCATGTACTGGAAGATTTTATTTGTGTTATGTCAGTGTGAAGACACAATGTCCAGTATCAGTTGAGGCGATGTCCAAAAAGAGGTGGAGAAAAACTACCTATTGTAGCAGGTACCTACCGGCCTGGTGAACAGAGCACTCTCATATTTTATGTGCGGTATTGCTTCTACGAGATCAGCACCCTAATTGCGTTATACACTTAGATAATCACATTTTCTGCATATAATTATTATACCTACTTGCCCAAAATAAATATTCTCCCCATCCCCAACCTCCTTTTAGAATTTGGAGGAGGCGATTAAAGTACTTCCTACGTACCTAATGGGCGTTCATGACGATGACGATGTTTGTATATATGTAACATACTTACACAATTTTTATTGGAACCAAACCCGAAATCGTTAAAAAACAGTCTGTTGTTCATTTTGTCGAGATAAGCGCACTTATAATTATGTATGGATCAGTCGAATTTTTTTCGCAATTTCAGTGTTCCTCCCATAGTGAAAGTATTCGTACTATATTATTTCTCTATAATCATCTTCTTGCCCGTATCCCATATTACCTACTTGGGGTCGGCGCAACACTTTTTTCCTTCGATTCTGTCTTGTCAGCCGTCTCGCTATAACTAACTCTCTTTTCTTTCATATCACTCCTCACACAAACCATTAATCTTTTCTTTGGCCTCTCCATCCTTCACATTATATTCATAACTTATTTAATTACATCCCTCTTCTTCACATGCACATACCAAGACAGGCGGTTCCCTTTCAAGTTTTCCGTCACTGGCGCCACCTTTAAAGTACCTCTAATGTACTCATTCTTCACTTTATCCATTCTCGTTACTCCAAACATCCATCTCAACATTCAATCTATTTCCATCCGTCTTTTTAACAACCCAACATTCTGATCCATACAGAACGACAGGTCTTATCACAGACTTATCGATTTCCCCCTTTAACTTGAGGGGCAACCGTGGGTCGTAAGTTGGTACAGTGACCTGTCGCCATTTCACCCATCCCGAGTTGATCCCCCATTTATTCTCTATTCTCTATATTGGCGATGCAAAGATTACGCGCGCGCTTCTAGCGGCGAAATTTAGAAGTTGCCTGAGAACGACACTTGCAGCGTTGCCAATTGCCAACACCAATTTATCAAATTCCCCGAATATCTAAGCCAAATTCCCCAATTTGGGGACAAAAATCAAATGATTCCCCTCAAAATCCCCTCTGGCCCGACATAGCAATGACAGAGTTGTGTGGAAAAGGGAGAGGAAGGCCTTTGCCCAGCAGTGGGACAAAATAGTCTAGATAAATAGATATATTATTTCGAACGCATCGATCGATCGATATATAATAAATCAATTTAGAAAAAGGGAGTGACACGATATTCATGAGGAACCTAACAAAAATGTTATGATAAGTATTTCGATTAACTTGAATATTCAAAATCCCCGCATTTTTCCCGCATAATGCCAATCCCCAATCAACTTGTGATCACGTAGTTTAGCAAATTTGCCACACGTTGACAACGCCGCGCTGTACTAAAAAACTGTCAGTTTCTATTAGACAGCTTCACACTAGAGGCGCTAGTTAGAATCTTTGCATCGCCAAAAGGGATGATTCCTGGTTGAAAATATATGATTTTATTTAGTTCGTCAGTTAGATTATCGATAAATATTGGACACATTTTTTTGCTTTATCAAATCGATACAAAAACGAAGATAAATACGCATCAAAGATCAGGAGTGGGGGCTTGTGACGTCACGTGTATGTAAAGTGTACTTACGCGTGACGTCACACGAGTTTTCAAAGCACTGTATTGTTTTAAATTGTTTGTTTACGTGTAAAAAGAAAAAAACACGTGTCTAATATTTTTTTGGAAATCTATCTGACGGACTAATTACATTTAGGTACCCCATCTATGTATAATGATGAGTACAATGTCCCCATTCCAGGTATTGCGTTTGACCCCTTAAAAAGTATTGCGTTTATTCTGTTACACGTTGTATATTATAACATAGTGAGCATCTCAATCTTTTGGTAGTTAAAAAGAAAATCAAAAGGCGTTAAATAGGTGCAGGCGGAATAGAAATAAACATTAGCTAAAAGTATTCATACAGAAGAGTTATCCTTGACAATGATGATTATATTTATGCAAATAATAGTACTACTAAGTACCTACCTACTATGAAAATATATACTTCGGGATTTACAACATGTTATGGTTTCCTGGTCTCGACGTACATAATTGCTTGTTGCAGAAAAACAAACATTACTGAAATTATTGGAACAAATGACTTCAATGCAGTTGATTGGTTCCGTGTAAAAATTGGTGTCATTATACTCGTAATATTGATGAGCTATGATTCAATTAGTCAACTTTGTGACTGATATCATATGTATCGATGACATAATCTACACTGTTATTACTGACTAATCTACAGCTTGTATAAACACAGTAATGATGCTTGTGATAAACAACATTTACTAATATTTTGTATGCTAGCTACGGCAACATTTATCTACAAGTTCTAATCAATTTTGGCCTATTTTAAGAGTTATAGTAATAAATAAACTGGAAGATCAATTAGTTATTTTAGCTTTGCGCGTGGCTTTTCCCGCGTTGATTTTGATTCACGCAAAATTAAAGTAATTAAAATATTGGCGATGCAAAGATTCTTACTAGCGCCTCTAGTGTCAAATTGTGTAGCTGTCTAAGAACGACACTTTGACAGTTTTCGTACAGCGATGCCAACGTGTGGGGAATTCCCCATACTGCGGGGAATTTCAAGTTGATTGGGGATTGGCTTTATGCGGGGAAAATGCGGGGATGGTTCTGACTTGACCCGGACCATCAATTCAACACTTTCAAGAAATCGAAATACTTAACATTGTTGTAAGGTCCTTTTTAGGGTTCCGTAGCCAAATGGCAAAAAACGGAACCCTTAGAGATTCGTATATTTTGGGGTTCCCCATACTTTTGACATACTCTTTTTTTTTTTCATCAAACCCGTATGTGTGGGGTATCCATGGATAGGTAGGTCTTCAAAAATGATATTGAGGTTTTTATTATAATTTTTTTCTAAACTGAATAGTTTGCGCGAGAGACATTTCCAAGGTGGTAAAATGTATGTAATTTCTAAAATAAGAAATGATAAAACTAAAAAAAATATATGATGTACCTACATTACCATGTAAACTTCCACCGAAAATTTGCTTAAACGAGATCTAGTAAGTAGTTTTTTTTAATACGTCATAATTCGTTAACCGCAATTTACCTTTCATTCAATCAACTAAAACATAATTTTCACAAATGATGTATTTCTGTTGCCGTTTTTACAACAAATACTAAAAACAGAATAAAGTGAATATTTAAGTGGGGCTCCCATACAACAAACGTGATTTTTTTGACGTTTTTTATAGATGGACGGAACCCTCCGTGCGCGAGTCCGACTCGCACTTGGCCGGTTTTTTTTTTTAATTGATTTATATCGCTCGACCGATGCGTTCGAAATATCTATCTATCTAGCCTATTTTGTACCACTGTGGAAAAGTGTGGAAAACTTTTCCACACATTTCCACACGGCCAGGGGGGATTTTATAGGGAGTCAGTAGAATTTTGTTCCCAAATTGGGGAATTTGAGTTAGGTTTTCGAGGAATTTGATAAATTGGTTTTGGCAAGACTGCGTGTCGTTCTTAAGCAACATCTAAATTTTTCCGCTAGAGGCGCGCGCGTAATCTTTGCAGCACCAATAACCGTCTTATATGATTTGCGTTATGGGCTACTTTAAGGTGAATGGATGAATGCTCTCACTGCCATTTTGTCGCTAGATGGCGACACATCCACAATTTCGAACATTTTCAATTTTTACACTTAACATAGAAAGTTTTAATAGACAACTTTATTATAGGCTATACCTAGGGCATTAACTTGATTTTTTTAGATAATCACTATGCTTGTTAACTGCTACCATACAAAGATTACAGCAGAATAAAGATTTAGCCGCATGAATTTACTCTTTACACACACATGCAAAGTAAATAGTAGTAACTTTCGACCCTACTAGATGTCGTTTTATTCAAAAATGGTTGGAAATTAAAATGTCCAGAGGACCAAATTGTTATATTCCAATCTATTTCTTATTAATATAACCTTAGCAATGATTATCATCACGCTATACTTTCGGGAAGCTGAGCAGCTAAAAACCTTGACATAAATAAGGTCGGCTATTTGAAACAATTATCAACCGTACAAATAGACTGTCGGTTTAGAGACTGCCTTTCATTAGGCTTGGTGTGGGTTCAAATCTCAATAGTTGTATTTATTTTTGAATTATTTTTTATCTTTCTTTATCCTTACCAAACCTAATATTTTCAAATATTAATAATAATATAATTATTGGTCTATGCATATTTTTGTTTCTAGGCTCGATATCCTATCGGATTTGGTGGTAAAAAGGTATCCCTTTTCACCATAACAAATTATTCAGATAAATTATTTTGGGTAATAAACATTGCATGTTACGCTCTAACATCGCAATCAGTAAACATGGGCTCGGCGTACGACTATGCACCGAAACTCACACATCTGTGATCAGTGTCATCACAGTCGCAACCTACTGTTACCGATAGACAAGGATAGAGATAGGAGACGGCGCTGTCGTGCGAGCGAAATCGCGTTAGCTGCCGAATGTTGACGAATGTTTACGATTATGAATGACATGGCATGTGGTAGCGTTAGCAAATAAAATAAAAAACATTAATTATTTTGAGGTAGTTAAAAAAGAAATTAATATTGTTCGCTCGATCGCGCAAGGTTACTAAAGCTTTACTTCTGCCTTTGTTTTCGGACAATAACAAGCCACTTTTATCTCCTTAATTCATCTTTAGGAAACCTGAATAAAAAAGAGCCTTAAGTATCCACCATTATGCATTTATGTATAAATAAATAAAGAATATGGCTGCACATGACGTGCAGTTTGGGAGTTACGAGGAAGCCTTGAAATCATAACCGTTTGCTTTGCCACAGTCGCGTAATAAAGATAACTAAATATAGTGAAGTAGTGATTCTGCACCAACAATTAGGTACTAAAAACTAGACTTTGTCTTATAAAACATTTTTTTTTAAATAAGTACCTGTTGCGTAAAACATAACTGTTATCAATTATTAATAAAATTGACTTGAATTTAAATAATCATGGTTGGTAAAACAATAATAATAAAAAACTATTAATATGTTTGAAGAAATTTGTGTTGCTAACCTTACGCAACCTCGGTCTGGTACTAGTCGTCGCGCGTTGTTTACAAAATCTCTCAACAACTCGCGAATTGTGCGTATCGTGTCTCTCACGCATGTTTTTAATATCTATCTCGCTCTCACAAACATGGCGAAGCAAACGATAAAATATTTTTGTTATTTTCAACAAATTAACATTTTTGGCTGTATTTACGAGTGGTGTGTCTTATTTTTATTCCTAGTATTATTAAAACACTGTTGAGCTGCAAAGATTAAAGATTTTATTACAGATTTTTGGTTTCCTATGTTTAGGTAGGTACTACTTGATACAGAAAGTCAAGTGAAGTCAATTTTTTTTCAAGTCTATGGAGTGAAGGTAGTTCAATTTACACGATAATTAGCAATAAGTACTACTAATTAATAACAATTTCCGAGATACTGATAAAAGCTAACATGTGGGTAGAACTAGGTAAGTATATTTATTCATAGTACCTACCTAAACAAAAAATCTCTAATAAAATTCTTTGCCTTAAAAATCTAGAAAAAATATAGGTATGTTTAGGTATCAAATAGGTACTAAATTTTTGTAAAGGCGAATTGAAATTTTTGAGCCTTTACGTGGAGATCCTAAATGTCGGCAGTCCATCCTGACATCAGAATGACTGCCCATTTTTTAAATTCATTTTCTCAGTTATTAATTAGGTACCAATTATTTAAACAAAGATATCAAATAGTAGCAAATAGGTATTAGATCTTAGTAATATTTTTAAGCTGATCGGTCATTTTGGCCAATCATTCTGAAGGTCACATCAATGATTTTCCGTGCGCGACTGAGTGCCAACTGAGTAGGACCGCTTGCTGTGACTAAGTCCCGTATCTAATGGTAATAAAGGTATATTGTACCTACACAGGTTGTTGTAATGTGACTGAACCTAAATAGTACCTAACGTGTAAATAAATTGTGACGTGTAGGTACTAAATAAATAAAAGATTATTTATGCAATTATTCGTCGCGATCTAAGAATGTTTTCTTTAGGTGATACAGTCGTAACATTCAGTGATTAGTGTGATTACTGGCGTTCTTTGGTGGAATGGTTTTAGATGGCAAAGCAAAGGGTTGTTATCAGCTTAGAATATCTTGGTATTAGTTGGTTAGAGTAGGTACCTACCTATGTAAGTACTCGTATGTGTCACCGGATAATTCCAAACATCGTAAGATTGTAATAAATGTTGTTTATGTTTTAGACTATAATCTATGATTATGTTGAGAACAGATAATGGATTGTGGAGGTCTGGTAGGCAGCCGCACCACGTAAAATACTGGTATTCAGCTGAATCCGGTTTGACTGGAAGCCAATCCCAGTAGGTATAGTTGGGAAAGGGCTAGGCAGATGATGTGTTGAGAAGAAATAATTTCGAATACACTGAATCACACCCAAATTCAATAGTTTCAATACTTGTCTTATCTAGAAGAAATTATAAGTAAGTAGGTACTTGTAAATATACAATCTTACGCGACTTATAATATTACAATCATGCGATACAAATGTAAAAAAATACATCATCTGTGAAAATGTCAACTGTGTAGCTATCACGGTCCGTGAAATACAGTCTGGTGACAGACAGAGACGGACAGACAGACATACGGACCGACAGACGGACGACCATTGCGTAGGTAGCTAGGAAAAAAATAGGTAAGTTTGCCTACGCTGATCGCCTGATTTAGGTATAGGTACCCTAAGTATACCTACATGAACTTCTTTTCTCTGATTTGATTCAACCCAAACCAATGAATTAGTACTTAACCGTGTCAGAAAATGTTTTATCAGTACCTACTTACATACAGTGGAAAGATTTTTAAATCTTTAGGTAGGTAGGCACTATTTATTTAAAGTAGATAAGTAATACAATAATAACATTAGTATTGTATCTGTGTGAACCAAAGGCAGATCGCAGATAATTGTTTTCACTTTCTAGCATTATTTCTCATTCCCTAAAAAAAAACATTTCATCAATCATAAAATATAAAATCCGCGGGCAAACCCGCGCGCCGGCGCTAACTTGCTAGAAACACAATTTTGACACACAATCACGCATGGACTGGAATTTGGCAACACGCGTTGTTGCCAAATTGCGTCTTGAATGGCAACGTCGCATCGCCGCGTCCGTCACTCGATAACCTTGGCGCTTGTTCGAATTTTCGAACAGCGCCATCTACTTAAAATGTTCACCGCACGTAAACTCGTAACATAACAGCAATGAACTTTTTCTCGGTGGTTCTATAAATTTCTGTCAGATGGCGCGATTCAGGTCACTCACACATGTAAAGATTTTTCGTTTTTTATTGGGTCTAATTCTCATAGAAAGACTGTTTTTTTTCTAAAATTTGGGCGATAGGCGATCACAATACATTATAAAATCTCATTATACTTGCTTTATTCTGCAGAAACTGTTTATTTACGGAGATTACAGCTCCTGAAAAATGTATGGCGAGGTCTCTTTAGGGATCCCCCTTAAGAGATAGGTGGGAACCATAGAGTATACTGGATAACTTTTTTTCCAGTGCGCAAACTTTGAGAACCACTTCTGCCCATGTAAATGAACAACTTTCCCCATGAAAGCCATAGTCAATTCCTAAAAAAAAATTTGAACTTCCCATACAAAATTGTCATCAACTGACCACAATTTGTATGGGAGACTCAATTTTTTTTTTAGGAATTGACTATGGCTTTCTTGGGGAAAGTTGTTCATTTACATGGGCAGAAGTGGTTCTTAAATAATGCGCACTGGAAAAAAAATTACCCAGTATAACCACTAGAGAGCTTATAGACCGATTTCTCTTAAGAGCGTTTACGCGGTACGGTTTTTCATACAAACTTTCAAATCCTTATTTTTCGAAATTAATGGGCCGATTTTAATAAAACTTGGTATGCGTACGCTAGATATCCAGTTCTAAATAGTTATCAGAATTTTTTTTCGAAAAAGAGTCCAGGGAAGGATATAGTGATTTTTCACTTTCTATAGAAAACTTAAAATCGCTCTCTCTCCCTCTAAAATCTTTTTCAAAAATCTTTTCTGATAACTATTTAGACCTGAATATCTAGCGTATGCATACCAAGTTTCGTTAAAATCGGTTCATTCATTTTGAAGAATACGGACTTGAAAGTTTGTATGAAATGACATACGGCGTACGACTCACCAACGCGGGCCGGGGGACGAGGAAGAACGCGCGGCTGCAATTGGTCAATTCAAGGTCAATTTGCGTAGGTATGCTCGTTAGGGCTTTCCTTGATTAAGGGAAAATATTCGATATCGATAAAATGGATTTTACCATTATAAAAATACTCAATTAAAATCGTATTATGATATTTAATCAAAATCAATCAATTACAAAAAAAAACATGTAAGTAGGTATCCTGTTATTAATGATTTTTAAAATGAATTAATTTGGTAAGTATATGTTTTTCGAATTAAAGAATTAGGGTCCCGATTGCCTTTGTAAAATTCCTTGTAAAAAATGATAGACGAGCACATTTTTCTGAATTCTTGCTAATCAATTAAATGATTTTTTTATCAATTTCAAATTGATGATAATTAAATAAATTTGACTTTGAAACGATTTGACTTTTCCCGACATTAGAACAATAAAAACAAAACATACCAAAATAGGCAAAAACATCGTTGATATCGCTGAACTAATTAAACGATGGCGTTGTTTTAAATATTCAAAACAATCGGGGATGAAGTGCCTTGAACAAACATCACTGTATTTTGTTGGAAACCAATTTTCCCTATGACCTTGAATATATCCACTTTTCTTTTAGTTCCGGAATATTCGGAAATCTAAAGTGAAAACATGTAAGTAGGTCTGTATGTAAAAGAATGAGATGAAAAAAAAAATTACATCAATATCGATATCGAGTTATTGATATCATCATATAATAAAGGTGACAGCACAGATTTTTACGATAAACCAACAAAGGGACAGAAAGGGATAGAAGCATTAGAATTGTCTGATGAAAGAACGAGACTTTTCCAAAAGACATCAATGCAGTGTGTTTTTTTCCCAGCCACCATTTTAACTAGACCCCTGAGGTCGCTCGTAATCTGATTAAATCAAAAATAATTTTCGTACTGTTTAGTTACCGGTGAAAAGTTATGTCACCTTTTTTGTAACTAGCTGTCTTGGAATGTATCCCACACCACTTCACCGCGCATGAAGGCATTTTGATGCATTATCAATGCTTAAAAACGTTATAAAAATCAAAATAATTTAGCGACACACAGGTCTAACACTTGGACACTACTAAAATGGTCACCAGTACCATAAACACTAATCATTTTCGAGCGTCGGGGAACTGTATGCGCAGTCAAGTGGTTTAATAGTCTTTGGTGGGAACCTATCTCTGTACCAAAATTCATTAAAATCGGTTTAGCGAGTTAGGCATGAAAGCGTAAGGCCTCTGCCTCGAATCTTGTGAGCAGCGGGGCGGCGGCGGCGGCGGCGGCGACGGCGGCGCGAGAGCGGCAGGATCTAATGCGTAAAATCAAATGGACCGGCCCTCGAAAACAGCGGCCCGGCCAGCGGCGCGGGGGCAGGCAACGAGCGGTGCTCTCCAGTCAAGCGGTGACCGCCTGCGCGTCTGCATTGCAGTGTTGTGCAATTTATTTTTGTGACGTGTCGAAATGTCCTCGGACGTGCTCTAGCTTCAAGTATAATTTTTCTGCTGGAGATATACCTCTATATCGTTTTGGATAAATTCCAGACTCTAAATAGCCCTTGATAACTTCAAGAATATAGTCAAAAGTTTTCTACACTCATTCTGGTGTAGTCAATGGGTGTAGTCGTAGAATTTGTCAGGACTCAGGACCATTGTCTCTGTTCTTCATATTTTCGATAAAACTCGCCTTTTCTTTTCCTTGCCCTATACTAGGGATTCTTCTTTTGCCCACAATAAATCGAGCGTTAGGAATAAATTTGAATAAAAAAGAACAAACAAATCAAACAAAAACAAATATCTTGACGACATAACTTCGAACACAACACTACGCCGCTATAATGCCGCGCGATCTGCCCGCTGGTTTCGGGTCTGTGTTGCCCGCTCCATCCCGCGCCGCCGCTGCGACCGCCGCCGCCGCCCCGCTGCCCGCAAGATTCGAGGCAGAGGCCTTAAAAATTCACTTTCGCATTTATAATATTTTTCTAGGATTAAGACTCCATAAGTTTAATCATTTTACCTGATAGTCCCTTAAACCAAAAACAGACAGGTTATTCTTATATCACATTATAAAATGGAGTCCTTTTTAGGTCTGTCTGCAATTAGTTTAATATCTCTTAACTACATTTATTGGCTGTACAAAACACAGAAATCTAGATGTCTTGTGTGTTCTTAGGTCACACACAACATTCCCTATAGTAACTTGATATACATATTAGCTTGTATTAGCATTCTTTGCAGATAAAGACGTTTATAGTATCTCCACATTGTAGCTTGCCTGAGAGTCTGTGACAGTGTGAATACGGGCTATAATCTCTCAAGTGCTTGCTGATAACTCGAGGTGTGTAGTGCCTTTATACACAACATATTGCATAAGAGCGTTTACGCGGTACGGCTTTTCATACAAACCTTCAAATCCTTATTTTTCGAAATGAATGAACTGATTTTAATGAAACTTGGTATGCATACGCTAGATATCCAGGTCTAAATAGTTATCAGAAAAGATTTTTGAAAAAGATTTTAGAGGGAGAGAGAGAGCGATTTTAAGTTTTCTATAGAGAGCGATTTTAAGTTTTCTATAGAAAGTGAAAAACTCTTTTTCGAAATAAAATTACGATAACTATTTAGACCTAGATATCTAGCGTACGCATACCAAGTTTTATTAAAATCGGTTTTTTTATTTTCGAAAAATAAGGATTTAAAAGTTTGTATGAAAAGCCGTACCGCGTAAACGCTCTTAACTAAAAAAAGTCTTTTTTTTTTGCTTGTATGTCTTTCAAATTACACAATTCATTGAATGGTTAATCCTACTCACATACCTACATGTGATAAAAATGAGACAAAAAAATAATGTCTGGAAGTGATGTCACAAATTTTCTTTCACAATTTAGAAAGCCGCAGCCGCATTGTGTCCTATGGATATTTTTACCCAGGGTAAAAAAAAATGGCTCTTATTCTTAGGGGATAGATTACAGGAGCGAAGCAGCAGGAAGAAAATAGTATGAATTAAAATTGTGAATGTTCACTATCATAATCCAAAGAGATCCAATCGCTGATAAAATGACAAATAAAAGTTCTTATCATAAATTCGAAAAATATTTGACTTAATTTCATTTCACCTATTTTCGCTTCGTTCTTTTTTACATCATCGAAGTCACGTCTGCCACTGTATTAGTAGACCTATTAACAATTCGATTTTTTCGTTACTCCGACGTTTCATTTGGTCGAATAACTTTTTACCGAAATTACACTGCCAAAACAACATTTGTTCGAAGTAGATATTATGTTTCCGAACATTCATTACATCACTGTTTTAATTACCATATTTTCAAATTAAATGTATGAAAGAGCTTTCATAACTATAAATGTAATTATTACACTGGCGTTATAGAGGAACAAAGTTTAGATTAGTTTAACCTACTTTTTTTTAAATTATTTAAATGTAATGGCACTTAATAAAACAGTAGATATAGTAAGAACATATAAACAAGGATGTTGCTTCAAGCATGCTGCATGCAAGCAGGCTTGTAGCATGCATGCAGGCATGCAAGCAAGCATGCAACATGCAAGCAGAAATGCACCATGCAATTGCTGGTTGGCCGTTTGGCGAATGAAAAAAGTTCAAAAGTTCGGCAAATAGCAAGTTATTTTGTAAATCAGCGAAATATACTTGGGTGAAATAATACCTATGACACATGATACTTCGACGATCTAAACATATGTCAAATAATGCATACAGCAAAAAAAGATGTTGGTTAATAGTTTTCGGTAAAATGAAATTCGAACAAAAAACTTTCAGAAAATTGATTGGTTCCCATGGAAAGTTCATATGATAAAAAGATAATAATGCAGCTCACCTACCTCTTTCTTTTGTTTCTTCTCTGCATATGCAGAAAGCATTTCCTTAGTTTCTGGATCAGCTGTTAGCCATCCTAAATCCAAGTCTTCTATTGTTTGTAAATACAATAGGTCCAGAGACACCCTGTCTACCATCAAATTAACATCAAAACATGGGTCCCAATAACTGTAATAAAATAATTATTATTATGAAGTGCACACTTTAATGTGTAGAAGTATTTTAATTAGGTAGCTACAGGTATTAGATAACAATAATTACCTCTTCCTCAATACAATTTTATCCTCTGGCCTAACGTATTTTTGTGAAATATATGGAGATTCATATTCTTCCAACTTCTTCAGTGCTGGCTGTCCATCTTTTGCACAGCTCCAATTAAAAAGATATAAGGAAAAATATTTCACAAACTCCTTTGGCAGGTTAATATAGGTGCAAGCAATATCTAATATTGTGTTTGATGAATCAGTAGATGACACGGACAGTGGTATTCTATAACCATTCATGAGTGATATTTCTATTTCTACCTCATGCATTTTAACACAATGGGTTTCTTGTTGAGCCGAAAACAGGAATGTTATCAAAAGGTCAGATGTTGTAAACAAGGGGTTCTGGCCAACTGAAAAAGAGGTTACATGTAATAATGTGCACAGCTGTCCTTCAATTGTGGCATAATGCAATGATATTGAAGACAATGTAGAACCTACATATAGCAGTTAGTATTAATTGCTGTTTTAGTTAAAAAAAAGAACTTCAATACCAATAATTTGTACTCCTCCAAGGTTCATGTTACAATAGATAATAATTTGCACCTCATTCATGGCTTGATAGACCAAGTGTTATATCATTATATAACCGTATAACCCGTCTGCCTTCAAAGCAAGAGTGAACAGGCATCTTCTGGGCACGCTCGCTCCATCATAGACCTCATCTAACGCTTTACATCAGGCGTGATCGAGGTCAAGAGCAAGCCCATTACTCAAAAAAAAATATATTTACCTAGTTGCATGTATTTTTCCAATAATATTCTTCTTTCTTCTAGTTGAGAGCTAGTGAGGAAAAACTTTTTCGGTGGGAACTGTGGTAATTTAACATAGGGATTTTGTGCCTGCAGCTGTTCATGGAGACTGAGCAATTGTTTATACCTAGCCGTGCAATGGAAGACACCGTCGATGTGGATGTTGTAGCCCTAAAAGGAATAAAAGTTAAGTCACTTTTGAAAATTCATAGGTAACTTTAACATTTGTACACATAAAAAAATTACAAAACCAGCACATTAATGGTGCAAAGAAAATAATGACAAACAATCTTAACATTAATAAAAAGAAACATTAAATTTATAAAGATGAAACAACAATAACAAACTTATTAAGTATTTTTTTATGGTACCTACCTAACATTTGATATTACTGTTATTGAACTCAACGTTTAACAACACACTTTTACGGGACACAATATAATCTAAATTTCAATATTAAGTTTCATTAAATGAAAAACAAATAAACAATCATTTATGTATTTATAATTACCGTGTAAGAGATCCCATTGTCATCATGAAATTGTTGCGAATCAGGAATAGAAAAATGCATTTTTATTAGTGCACAGCGTGCACAGACATATTATTTATGAAAAATTAACTAAGAGTAAAATAATCGCGATTATTCAACAACTTCTTCCGAATATTTCACAAACTTGCAAAAATCGCCCACTTTTTAATTTGTTTTTCTCTTGAACACAGACTTTCCTATTCCACATCAATTAGAGACTGGCAACAGAGCAGAGGCAACGGCAAGTGGCAACACCATAGAGCATGTAGCTTGGCAACACAACAATATGGCAATTTCCAAAGAGTATTTTGTAAAGGAATTTCTGCTTAAAATCTGTTTGACAATATTTTCGATACTGTTTGAATCGATCATGAATCGATTCACAAAAAGACGTAGGTAATGCATTATAAATTGATATCACTACACTGACACAAATCCTTTCCAGGAAACCCTTATTTGTGCCCGTTCTTACAATGGTTCCTACACACCAGTTGCAGTTATTTAGTTTATTTTATTTTTGCTAAAGCTCAAGGTCCTGTCATTCGGTCTGTCTTCTATCATTGACAGAGTAATGGCCCCATGAATGGCCCATCTAAAGTTTACCTTAGTACTCTATTGTAATGGCCGATATGGAATCAAATTGCGAGATCCGGTCGTAACTCGTAATGAATCGCCCCATTTATTTGTAGGCATGGGTTCGATATATCAAAACGTAACTTATATCGGATATGTGTTTATTATCATACCATATCGATATCTAAATATATATAAACGTTTTCACAAAAACTTCATCGAGTTATGGTTTATCCAAAGCGCAACGAATCTAAATATAAATATATATATATATATATATATATATAAGACGAATAACGAGCGATATGACATCGATGGTTTTTATTCGCTTTGTCTCTGTCTTACCATTAAATTTTTTACTGGCGTAAAAGTGATGAAGCGAATATTACGTAACTTCGGCTAGTGATTGGTTATTTGGTTAATAATAGTGCGTGCGTAATATCTATATCTTAACGCACTAGTAATAAGGTCTAGTTTCTATTTATTTAGTTACAACAAAGATTCCGTAAGTTATAAAACTGTGAGTTTGCGTTTGTCGTTAGTTTGCGTTTCGTTCGTTTCACAGTTACTTGTGCAAATCGTACTACTGATATCGATATCTGAAAACGGTTTTCGATATCGATATGAAAACTGAATATCGGTTACATATCCGTTTGCGACTAAATACGAAAACGCCCATGTCTATTTATTTGAGAAGTTGTTTTTGTGAAGAATGTTGAATTTTATCAAAACGTGGCAACGTTTAGTCCACAACTTGACTTACGTTGTTTATTTCAAATCGGTATCATGGTTTTTGTTTCAAATAAAATAAATGATCTATCCTTAATCTTTTATCGAAGTCAAAGGAACAAACAGCCTTATTTTGCTACAGCCTCTACTGCTACTACCTAACATGAACAGTCTGTGAACAACACAAGCATTCTGCCAGTTGGCAACACCATTTGTCTGTTGTCATCGGTCAGCTGTAGTTTTATTTTGATTTGTAATTTTAGCAAATCATTATTTAACGAAACCGGAATACTTAATTTTTATATGTTTAACAATCAATTATCTTGCGTAACAGGACATCTTTTATATTTGGGAAATTGAGGACAAAAAGTCGACGTCATAGTGTTTTACAAGAGTTAGGAAGCAAAATAATAAAATGTCGATGTCGAATCCTTTGCCGGTTATTACAATCCAATGTGAT
The DNA here is from genome assembly GCA_947386135.1 of Melanchra persicariae. Lineage (NCBI taxonomy): Eukaryota > Metazoa > Arthropoda > Insecta > Lepidoptera > Noctuidae > Melanchra > Melanchra persicariae. Next base: position 7,326,938 of record OX376644.1, on the reverse strand, counting down.
TGGAACGATGTTATAAGGTAAATTAACTGCAAGAGTTTATTTATAACATAATATGTACATTATTACTGGATAATAATTTTATGATCTTAAAGGTACTTATTATTTTTTTGAAGGAGCTTTGAAGGAAGTTAAGTAAAAATATATGAGGGTATTCTCTTCCATCTAAACACAGTAGAACTAGGTACATAAGAATAGGAGTGCTTGATATCATCTTAATATGGTAATCAAGATTATTGTCAATGATAATGGTGTGGGGTAGAAGAATTATTATATTTATTTTATTTCCCTTACATATCTTTTAATAATTTTAACTGACCGTCTTATTTGGCAACATCTGCACAACTTAGCATAATTTATTGTACTATCTTCTGAGAACTAATTAATACTATGCTGTGTATTATTGTATTGTGATAATGGTTACAGATTACCTAAAGGAAATGCTTGGATATCTTCAAAAATATTGAATGAAACAAGTGTCCATGACAAGCTTACAACAGCTTTAACTGATGGGAGAGTGAAAATTGAATTCTCAGATAACTATCAGTACATTTCTCATGGACCGCTAAGTTTGGTAGTGAAGCATATTCCATCTGGTCTAAAAGTTGCATTTGTAGCACCCACAAAAGCTCACAAAATACACAGTAAAGGAGTTTTGTCTGTAGCTGTTGCTGAAAATGCATTGGCTGTTTCTTCTTGTGAAGAAGATAAACTGTTGGTTTGGGATAGCAGGACAAGTAAGTTATTTATTTTCCATCCACATGTTGGTGAACTGGTTAAACCATTGAAACCAATCTCAAACTTTGAACTGTCCACAAATCAAAACAAATGATTATGGATAGTAGTACTTGCCAGGTAACTTAGTGTGTGTGTGAGTCTTCTATCCAATTTAACCATTTTGAAATTCACTGGAATCTTTTTAGTTTTTTGTTTCTAAAATAAACTAGCTTATCTTCCTTTACCATTTGAAAACTGTACTCGGATAAAATATGATGTCTCAGATATCCATTACCAGCTCAATCTAAACTCGCTCAGTTAAGTGTCCCTCAAAGTCAAGCTTTGAGTGAGTTTACCATTGAATAAAGACAAAAAAATGAGAATAAAACATGTTTTTTCAGGTGAAGTAAGCTTGGAATTGAAAGGTCATGGTGGCCCAGTATACAGGTGCAGATTCTTTCCATCAGGCATTGTGGTCTTGTCTGCTGGAGCTGACGGTTCCTGCAGAATCTGGTCTGCAGAATCTGGAATAAATCCTGTCATTCTCAAAGGACACACCATGGCCATTTGTGATATCTTTATAATTGACAAAGGAAGAAATGTTGTTTCAGTCAGCAAGTAAGGCATATTTTAGCAAATATCTAATGTTATAATGTTCTTGAAATGTGACCTCATGCTCTCGTCTCGAATGTGATACTAAAGGTTGGCACAGTGAATCTATCACTATGAGCCATCATCTCAAAGTTCATTCCTTTTCAAGCCAAGTCAACTTTCAAATTCATACCTCAAAACTAAATATATTATTTCAATTAAGTGATTGCGGTACTTGCCTATCTTTCTTAATTCCCAGGGATGGTTCAGCAAAACTATGGGATGTTGGTGAATCAAAGTGTCTTGACAACGTAATTGAAGGGCACGGGCAAATCAACTGCTGCGCCATCACTACAACTAGTGAGGAAGTCACAGTTGAAAATGAGCGAGAGGTGAATATTACTTCATTTTGAACGCCCTTGCAATATGCATAAAAAAAACATTTACTATCTAAGCAATTTATCGTAAAATCATCAATCGAGATAAAATTCCAATCGCCGTTTTCTAAAACTGCATTTGGGCCGTCATGGACTTTGGACGCCAGAGGCGGTAGGGCCTTCTTTCTTTTTAATTAACTTTATCGCTCATGATTAAATATTTTAAAAATTCTTTCATTATTTGTTTACTAGAGCTAATGAGTACTTTATTTGACATATAAAAAAAATACATGCATACACCCTATTGATGGAACATAGCTGCATACAAACCAGTGTCCTTCTCTTCCATAGCAACATAGTCTGTCAGCAGTCAGCTGTGGCAGTCAACTGGTCACCATCCATCTACTTTCACATCATGTAGACTCACCTCATCGTTGGTATGAGAAAGTCTGGAGGATACACAAAACCAATGCTTTCTGGAGAAGAATTATTATAGAGTGGAATGACACCAATCTTTCTAAAAGTTCAATTGAATATAATTATAATACCCGTAAAAGTAAATTAGTACTTACCTACATATCACTACTGAGTAAATCTGAGAGGGTTAATCGCTATAGAGCTGATCTTTCCTCCTTCCGTATAGAAAGGAAAATTATTTTAGTGCACTTTTTCGAGTTCCTTGACACAAAGGATGTCGGCTAGATTCCAATCTACTCGAGGACAATACAAGTATTTTCTGTAGTCCAATAAATTGACTTGTGTCGATGAAGTCATACCATGATGATGACAGCTGTTATCAGTTAGGTATATTATTGTCCTCAAATCTATCCCCAACATCATTTTTTCATTCTCACTAACCAGTCCAAGATCTTTGATTTTTGATGCAACACGTTCCTGTGTCTGATATCAGCTCCATTTTCTCGAGCAATTGTTTTTATTTTTTTCGCCAATGGTACTTACTTACCTACTTCTTTATCATAGCTACGACGGTACGACATAAGGAAAGAACATGTCTTTTAGAATCTGGAAGAATAAACATAATCTCATTAAGTATCTGACAAGAAACTCGCCTTAGCCGCTGTACTTAAATGTATAGACATTTATCACGAATTTGATTGCGCTTGGACCGCTAATTTCTTTTGTATTGCATAGGTACTGTGCTTTTCTACTAACACCACTCCAGACTGTCGCATATTAAACAAAATTAAAAAAATACTTATGAAATACATGTGATACAACTAATAATAAATACTATAACCACCACCTGTGCGTCGGCGCGGACGAGGCCGACCTCCGACCAGCTTAGGACCTCGAGGCCCGCCGGCCTCTGTCATGCGCTCATGCTTTGGGGCTACAGAGGGGGGAACTAACCTGACTGCGTACCGTGATCGGATGCTCTATCTGTTTCTGGTACTTGAGCCAGCTGTCAATGTTCAGGCCAACGACTATCGGATTAGGTACGGGTCATCCAGCTTAACCGTATGATGGATGACGCCGTACTTGATAGACTGCGTCTGGAATCACGGAGCAGCCGTGTCTCACCTGCTTCACCACCGGCCGCGGTGCAAATACAACCTAGTGTTTCACCGCGACCCGACTACGTTGTTGAAGATGATGATGACGGAGCTATATCCGTAAGTAGGTACCCAATGCAATGAGCGACTGAGGAGCGCTTTGGAGGATGCTTTCCGAGAGTATCACTCCACACCACCTGAGAAAAATAGGGCGCTATTGTGTGCTCTAGATTCGCAGCTAGCAAGTTGTTTTGATAGCAGCGAAGATCTCGCCGATACCCACTCGATCTTGTACTGTGCGGCTGCAGCGGCATGTCGTGTAGCTCATGTCAGATTTCCTAACACTGACAGAGCTACAGTAACAGCTTGGCAGTGCAGGATCGAGCGTCGTATCGGTGAGGCTAGAACACTCATCGGCAAAATAAGATGCTTCAGGGAGGGCAACACTCGCCGTAGAGTGATGCGCTTTGTGAGGCGGGCATTCTCGGGGACTGATATTAATCCTCGGGATTATCTTACCTGCGTCACAGAGCGTATCGACTTTCTGAAGCAGAAAATCTATGCATGGGCAAACCGTATACGTCGGTACAAGCGACGAGAGGAGCGATACACTCAGAATCGCACATTCCAAAGCAATGAAAGGTGGGTTTATGGGGTTGGGAACCGGACCAAGGTGTGACTGATATGCGCCTACCGGATGATGACGCCATGTGTTCTGTCTGGCGTAGAATTTGGTCGGTGCCTGTCAGTCATACCGAGGGTGACTGGACTCGGGAGGTTGTGCGCGCGTGCGATCCGGATACCCGAAATGGACGCAATTACGATCAGCCCTCAACTTGTAGCTCGTGCAGTCCGACCGTTGCCTAACTGGAAATCTCCAGGGCCGGACGGGCTGCACAACTTTTGGATTAAATGGTTTCAAAGAGCGCACGCTCACTTGGCATCTCAATACCAGTCTGCCTTACAGTCAGGCTCGCTGCCCTAACTACAGGAATAACCCACCTGCTCCATAAATCAGGTAGTACTGCGGAACCTAAGAATTATAGACCGAGCACTTGTTTACCGACGGTCTATAAAGTTTTTACATCCATTCTGAGAGCAAAGATTACCCATCATATTGAAAGTAGTTTAATAATGTCTCCCTCTCAGAATGGATGTAGGAACTGGTCCCGCGGTACTAAGGACAGCTCCTTAGTACCTGTTGGCTAATGGCATTATCAATGAAGAGCAGCCTCTTCATTGATAATGCCATTAGCCAACAGGTTCGCTGTTCCCGAAAGGATCTGTCGACATGTTGGATAGATTATAAGAAGGCCTATGACTCGGTGCCACATGCATGGCTCATGAGTATAAAGTTGACCCAGTTCTCCGTCCCTGCCTGATGTCGTGTAAGGGGCAGTGGAGGACGGTCCTTCGCTATCCGGATGTCGACAGATCCAGGCGAACAGCGACCCGATAAGGATCGAGCGTGGCATATTTCGCGACAAGGGCGGCAGTCTGAGTCCACTGTTGTTTTGCCTGGCCCTCAACCCTCTCAGTACACTGCTGGAGAGTTCTGGCCAAGGCTACCGGTTGAGAATAGGTGGTCAGGTCATATACCAACCACCTCCTTAACATGGATGACTTTGCTCCTAACAACTTGCAGCTGAAGAAGCTACTGAAGTTAACAGAAACCTTCAGTAGCGCCATCAGGATGGAATTTGTTGTGGACAAATGTGTGGTCATGCATGTAAAGCGAGGGGAGATTATGGAATCCGTGGGAACCCAACTCTCGCATTCCATACACCTTAGGTCCCTCACCTCAACCGAAACTTACAAGTATTTGGGTATGTCGGAAGCGTTAGGCATCAATGCTGCTGACGTGAAACAATCGTTGAAGGAGCGCTTCTTTGGCCGCCTGAACAAAGTAATCTTTTATCAAGCGGAAACAAGGGGCGCGCCTTTAACGGTTGGGTCATGCCGGTATTGATGTACTCTTTCGGCATACTCAAATGGACTCAGACGGAACTCGACGCCCTGGATAGGAGGGTACGCTCACTGCTTACCGCAAATCGGATGCATCACCCACGGTCATAGGTGATGACTTGATGAGGCTGTAGGTATATCCCGCGAAGTGCGGGGATGGTGGCTTCTTAAATGCTAAGACCCTGCACAACCGCGAGGTATGCAGCCTTAGGGAGTATTTCCTAGAGGCCGACGTGGGTATGAATCAGGATGTGGTAGCGGTGGCTAAGGCCTTACCGCGCTCTTCTTGGCTAACGACAACTGGCGCAAACCTGTGGTATTAGATACTAATGATCGCAGGGAGGTATGGCACAGCAAGGAGCTTCATGGGCGTTTGTATCGGGTCCTACATGGGCCCGATGTAGACTTTTTAGCGTCCGTAGCCTGGCTGCGTTTTGGTGACCTCTTCGGGGAAACTAAAGGTATTGTCTGTGCGATTATGGACGAAGTTATGATGACGAACAACTACTGGAAATACATTGTGAAGGACGGTACGGTTGACATATATGTCGGGCATGTCACCGACCCGGGGAATCCATCCGCCATATTATTTCCGGTTGTTCTAGTCTGGCTAACGGAGACTATTTGCACAGACACAACCTTGTAGCCAGGGTTATCCACCAGCAACTTGCTCTTCAATTCAATCTTGTGCAACGACCATATAAAAAGGGTTATTAAAATACGAGTGTGGTTTTATCACACGAGACGTAGCCGAGTGTGATAATAGCATCACACGAGTGTTTTAATACCTAATTATATGCCGTTGCATACACTATTTTATCTTCACTCATCCAGTTGAAATAAAATAAGTGGAAAAATAGTTAATTCCAATATGGCGGATATTCTCATTGCGTATTCGAATGACTGCGCAGCGCGCTCAAACATAGACAAAGATAAAAGCTGGCACATTGACATAAGTCAATGAGCCCGCGCCAAAAATTAAAAAGAAAAAGTGTGCTATAAAAATTAAAAAGTTATTTTATGATGCAGTTGTTTAAAAATCGAAGGAAACTGTTGAACTGTAATGGTATTTTTTTTTAATTTTACCTATCCACGAAAAAAAAGTATGTGTTTATGCATTCGTTTTTGAACTCATATTTGGAACATTACGTTGTGAGTGTAGATAAAGTCACTTACTTGATAGATATAGCCGTCCCGAACACACATAACTTACAAAAAACTATAGGTGAGAAAATCAGTAAATACGCTGAACTGAAAGAAGAAGTTACTAGAATCTGGAGGCAAGAAAAAGTGTTCGTAGTACCCATTGTTGTCTCCACTACTGGTGTCATACCCAATCATCTCCACCATAGCCTCAAACAACTAGACCTGAAAGACTCAAACTACATTACACTTCAGAAAGCGGCAATTCTTAACACCTGCAGAATTGTGAGAAAGTTCATGCAGATAGAAGAAAATCAAATATCTCCTCATAACATCAACCCTACACCTTAAATTTAATTATTCACACGCTACATTGACTTGGCTAGACCCGTTAATGTAGCTTAAAACTAGCCTAGAGCTAAGAAATACTACACGTTTACCCAAAATAATAATAATATAATTTATTTATTAGACATCAGAGGTCCATGGGTTAGTTACAAAAGCACTTATAAACTATGTTAGTAAAACACACAAAGAATAAAAAAATAAAATCATAAAAAGCTTAACATTATTCTTGCCTCACCAGTACTCGCATAAATTGTTGCAGGAAAGGTGAGTCAAGTTTATTTAGTTTTAGTTTATTTTTCAATCCTCAGAATGCCATTTGAGCTCGACCGCGCCCTATGCAAAAGTGAGGCTGTGTTTATTCTCATCATGGCATAAAAGTCATGTGTGTAAGCCTGTGCGAACATGGCCGAGGCACTACAGAAACGCGGCAAGCCCAAAAGCACACTGAAGCTGTTATTGTACTGGATTCGCAGCTTATCCAATACTCCACGCGTATAACTGACCCACAGGCTACTCGTGTAGAAAGAAACAAAACTTAATTATGGGCGCGCGCATAATCTTTGCATCGCCCATAGTCTCCCCCCCGCCATGCTCCGTAACTGATATGTTTTCAAAATTCCAATGATGCAGTTGTAGATACTCGGGCTCGATGATGATGAAAAATAAAACTGGATCATAGGTTTTTGAAAATTTAGGTTATTATTTTTTTTGTAAATTTAATGAAAAGTATTCGGGGGAAATGAAAAGTATTAGAGCGGCGCGGGCGCGTTACAACTTAGGAGTCAGTTATGGACTATATTTGATAGTATAGCAGCATTTTATGGCAATCAAACGGTGTATTTAGGTAGAAATAGCGTAATAATTTGCTTATTAAAATTTGGTGATCAATTTACTAAAGGATTCATAGTACAATTTAGTGCAGTCATGGCTAAAATAGCTAGATTTTTTGGTTCAGGTTGTTTTTTTTTGCTGAATGGCATATTTTTAGGTACAGGTTATGGTCACAAAGTTCGTTTTGGTGGTTATTATATTAATATCCTCATTTTAATATTGTCTAGCCCATCTTACAGGTCTATTTTATGGGATGGAAAGTGATAAGATAATGGAGAAATTAATAAAACTCAATTAATGTTGAAAATGGTTTTATTATAGCAAAATGTATATATTCAATTCCAGGTGGGCACTCATAACAAGCTGTTAGTAGTTGGATGTGAGAGTGGACTGGTAGTGTGCGCTCACGTGGCCAAGAGGGCACAGCTTTACACCAAGCAGCTGGACTCCGCTTGTAACGCTATCATTGTGTTGGACCAGGCAGTCCTTGTAGGCTGCAGCAATGGAAAGGTAATTTATATTTGCTTTTATTTACTAAAGTACTTGTTATGTTAGTTCACATATTTTGTGTCGTGTAGGTCTCCCACTAATTCTAATAAGTCGTCCTACGATGTGTCGTTTTGCTATTATACTTAGCCTATTCAAAAAAATAATTAAAACAATGCAGCAGAATTTAGCTTTTTGAGCGTAACCGCTATATAGTTTTCCGCTTCCTTATTTAACCTAGAACGATCTAAAATAAAATTATTATTACCTACAGATCACAAAATTAAATCTTCAAGATGGCTCGGTTCTAAAAGAATGGCATGAATCTGCAAACCCCGTACTCAGTATGGCAGCTTTGTCGAACCAAATGTTCGTTGTCGGAAGACAAGACGGTACTTGTACGGTGCTGACGCTGGATGAGCGCTCCAAGCTGCGAGTACAGTTAACAGGTTCGGATTGCGATGGCATCCGAGACCTCTCGTTTAATGGCAAGTGGGTATTTGCGGGATGTCGAGATTCTAACGTGCGGAAATATGATTTTAATCAAATCAATGTCCACTTTAAGTGAACGCATTATGCAAGCGTATGTAATAAGAATATTTATGTGTAAGATTTAATATACCTTTCTATTAGACACTTATTATGTTCGTTTTATTTATATTTTATGAATATATGGCACCTATAAGCTATTAAGTTACTACTATTAGTATATCATATATACATATTAGATTATTACTACTTGTTATAATATAAGTATTATCTTACTATTTAGTACTGGAACCTCGACAATCCTTGTTCGAATGATATGGTTTTTAGACCAATCAAATTACGCCGAAAATAAGGCAAACTTAGCATTCATTCCTAACTCCGATTTTTTGCTATTAATGTGTAGAGTATAGGCAGAGAAGTATGTTAAAATCAATTAGAATCAATCCCGCGAAAAGTTAACCCCCGGATGTTCGTTAATTTAGTAAAACATTTAATTTCAATAATAACTCGATGGGAAAAAATATTAACTGACATTGCTAGTTTGGGACATTTGTAGAACAGATTGAGTTATACAAGTAGGTCAGAAAATTGAACGTTTTTCATCCACGGAACTATACTTTTTTTAAAGAATGTTATTTTTTGACTTAGCAAAGATATTAATTTGACAAAAATAATGCTAAATGGATTAACATGTTTATTTATATTGAGAAAATTAAAACAATATTACCTTCGGGACAGTTTTATGAAACTGTTACTATACCTACCTGAAATTATTAAAAAAAAAAAACAACGGGTTGCACTCCGGGAGTGCAGGCAGAAGTGAAAACTTGAACATTAACGTTGTGCATTTTTAGGGTTCCGTAGCCAAATGGCAAAAAACAGAACCCTTATAGATTCGTCATGTCTCTCTGTCTGTCCGTCTGTATGTCACAGCCACTTTTTTCCGAAACTATAAGAACTATACTGTTGAAACTTGGTAAGTAGATGTATTCTGTGAACCGCACCGATTTTCACACAAAAATAGAAAAAAAAAACAATAAATTTTGGAGGTTCCCCATACTTAGAACTGAAACACAATTTTTTTTTTCATCAAATCCATACTGGTGGGGTATCTATTGATAGGTCTTCAAAAATGATATTGAGGTTTCTAATATATTTTTTTTCTAAACTGAATAGTTTGCGCGAGAGACACTTCCAAAATGGTAAAATGTGTGTGTGTGTGTGTCCCGTAACTTCTAAAATAAGAGAATGTTAAAACTAAAAAATATATATGATGTACATAACCATGTAAACTTCCACCGAAAATTGGTTTGATCGAGATCTAGTAAGTATTTTTTTTAATACGTCATAAATCGTAAACCGTAATTTACTTTTACTTGCTGCTACGGAACCCTTCATGGGCGAGTCCGACTCGCACTTGGCCGCTTTTTTTAATATTTTGGAATGGTTAAGGAATAATTTCGCACGAATTGAATTATTTATCAATATAAAAGTACTATCATTTATTGCGCTATCGCACACAAACATGAAAATAAATTACATATTACATTTTCCGTCTTACGAATTTTCAATCAGGTCACGTGTCCTGACGCGAGTTTTAACATGTTTTACCCATCCCAAAATGTGCACAACGCAGCTAAAGAAGTTTTCACTTCAACGTCTTACGAATTTTCGATCAGGTCACGTGTGCTGACGCGAGTTTAACATTTTTTACCCATCCCAAAAAGTGCACAACGCCGCAAAGAAATTTTCACTTCAAAAACGAGGACGAGATTACAAACGTGGGTCAAACGAGGTTCATAATTGTATTAGAAAACCATAATTGTTGAGATGAAATAATAATAAAAATGACATTTTGAAACTTTGTTATACAGTTTCACAAACTATTCTGTCTAAACTCATGCAACTTTATGAAAACTCATCAAATTGCATGGTTATGGTAAAATCATCGTCAGTTGTACTGTGAGCCAAAATCTCCAAGGTAGGGTACTGCCGATCCCCACCGAAGGTGTCTCCACGTTGCCGTCGTGGTGGTACTTATGCGTCTCAGTGATCTTGTGAGTTTTGCAGGTAGAGTTACTCATGCCGGAAAGGTCCAAGTGAGAAACCAGACAAAGAAGGACACGGGAGGGGTTCACCGTTCGGAGACTTGAGCAGTGTCTTTGGACGGTGTGCGTTTCGTAAGGGAACTTGCTCACTGCTTTTTGGTACGCGTCTGCTCATCAGACGTGACTGTGAGGGCAGTGAGCAAGCGGAGGAGGAGATAGGGACCGCATCCTTTAAGAGCAACAAAAAAGATGAACAAGACATGCAAAAATAGCACCCCAGGGCAGTACCAGCTGCTTAGCAGCTGGAGAATCCGCCACGCTCCCTTTGGGAACATCAAGCCTCACGTATTCTGGGGATGCCAACATTTGTCAACCGATTGCCGATGGTAACATGAGCCGAGGAGGCTCCCGATTAGCATCCTTTGAGTACCTGATCCGGAACAGTTTTGAAGTTTCCGTAAGCGGTCCAGACTAGAGGATGACCAGGGTTCGTCCTCCAACGAAGGTGGCCTCGGCCTGAAAAATCCCCACCAGTAGGTGGGGTAAGGGCCGAAAAGGAGGCAAGAGGAGAGTGCTCGTCTCCCAGGAGGCAGCCCAGCAAGCCGCTAAGCTCGCCGAGGAGGGGCGCCACCCTGGACCGACCGGTCGAAGGGCTATCCCTTCGGCTTCTTCCGGCGGTGAGCCGCACTGGGGCGGCTCCGCTAAGGAGCGTAAGGCCAGGTTTGCGGAGGTCGTGGTTAACGGGTACAGGGTTAACGTTTGACTTAGGCTACGTCTCTCCATGCAAGAATACTCGCAGAAATGTTGCATGAATTTAAATAAAGTAGTCTATGCAACTGCATATATCTATGTTTTAATAAACCCTGCAATGTCACATTTTCATAAACTACAATTAAATCATTATGATTGTGGTTTCGAAAGTAAGTAGGTACTAATAAAACCTTTTATCTACACTCACAACGTAATGTTCCAAATATGAGTTCAAAAACGAATGCATAAATACATACTTTTTTTTCGTGGATAGGTAAAATTAAAAAAAAAACCATTACAGTTCAACATTTTCCTTCGATTTTTAAACAACTGCATCATAAAATAACTTTTTAATTTTTATAGCACACTTTTTCTTTTTAATTTTTGGCGCGGGCTCATTGACTTAAGTCAATGAGCCGGCTTTTATCTTTGTCTATGTTTGAGCGCGCTGCGCAGTCATTCGAATACGCAATGAGAATATCCGCCATATTGGAATTAACTATTTTTCCACTTATTTTATTTCAACTGTATGAGTGAAGATAAAATAGTGTATGCAACGGCATATAATTAGGTATTAAAACACTCGTGTGATGCTATTATCACACTCGGCTACGCCTCGTGTGATAAACCCACACTCGTGTTTTAATAACCATTTTTATATGGTCGTTGCATAAACTACTATTTTAGTAGCCCTGTACGTGAACATTCTATAACTATTATTTATTTATTTAGTACATTGAGGACTAATAAAAACAAACAAAAAAGGAAACCATAGTCATTATCTTGATATAATTGTTGAATCCATAAACTATGCAATAATTATGAGAACACAATAATAAACACACACTAAACAAAACACAATAGGTAGGTAACAACTTTTCGATACACACATTTTGTTTAATCCATATTTATTTTTTTACTGATAATTTTATTTCGTATAAGAGACTAGGTATGTCACATTTATACACATAACTAACATAGTATTAAGTGCTACTAACACCTACTGTGGAACAAAAGTTGTCTTGTTCAGGAATAAATAATAATAATAATAGAGTTATTTAAATTCTGACTAAACATAATTGTGATAAAATGTGCTCAGTTCGGTCTAATATGACAAATGGGTTTGAAAATACAGGGCCGCATTCTGTTCCTGAAGATAATGTCAATATTTAATCATTTAAATAAATCTTTACGATTTGCTTGGACGTGTTTAATTTTCTTGTGAAGTAAGTGTAAAGCGAGACATGGTCCATAAATTTAAAGTTTAACTTTTATTTGAGTTGGGTACATTTTTGCCTGAGCCGCTATTTCAAAAAACAGGTAGGTAGGACTTCCGCTAACAGAAATTGTTTAATTTTGTTGCATAATAATATAGTAGATATTTAATAATTCTACGAAAAAAAATCGGAGTTAATATTTGGCATGTAATTAAATCGATATCTGTATTTTCCCTTTTTTCGAACAAAATATTTCAAAGTTAAATCAAAAATACTGACTTGCACACAAATTATGCACACTAAATAAATCATATTAGATATACTGTTTAATGGTATTTGCAGAACTGTTTTACTGAACGAATATTTGGCTAATGATATTTCTGGGTGGTTTAAGAAAAAATAACCACGAAGGGGATGGCGGGGTCTGTTCGCTCGCTTCGCTCGCTCACTTGACCCCGCCATCTCCTTCTAACCTAACCTGTCCGAGTTGGGGTGCCCAATGACCGGCTACTATTGTAACCATGATAACCACCTGCTATTTCAGGGAAGTGCAATTTAGAGTGCAAGTTAGTATTTTTGATAAACAATTCGTATTTTTGTTTTATAAATCATAAATCCGATGTATGAACCACATTTTTGGTGTGAATTCGATAAAAAGGTCATCTCGTTTTGGATGATTTTTTTAGTTTTTTTTGTAAGACATGTTTTCTAATCAATTGGGATTTTTTGCACAGCATTATTTTTTCTGGTATGCATTAAAATTATACAGATGTGCATTTAAAAATATCCCTTAATCTTTTGCTTGAAGTACAATTCAAAAATTTAGTTTTTTTTTTATTTTCTCGAATTCCCGAGGATGAAATGTTTGATTCTGAAGAAAATAATTAGGTTATCGTTCTGTCACTTCATTATATACGAACTATATGAACTAGTTTACACACGAGGGTAGTACCCGCCGCGAGATACGGCGTACTCGCAGCTAACCTATTCGCGGCATATTAACAAACATTTCCGAGCTTTTATTAAAATAAACGCGTTTTTGTTTTTTTTTTACCGTGATCCGGTCTGGAAAATGTTTAATTTTTTGATACTATTAGAAGAGCTAAGGTCAAATACCTACACGATTCAAGAAAAAAATCAGAGTTAGGAATTTTTTCAAGGTTCAAAGCTAATTTGACTGGACTATTTAGTTTTAAAACAAGTGCACATTGCACAGTATTCAGCTACCACAATCTGAAAAAAAAAACAATGATACGTCTTAGTCAAAAGTGTATTCTGGTGTTAAAAAATATTAATGTAGAAAGAATAATATCTGCATGCATACCTACCATTTTATGCAAATCAAAACTAAGATCTTCAAACTCGCGCATCTTTTCAAAAATGATGCTAGTTGATACTGGTGTCGGTTTTGAATACTAAAAAACAAGAAAAAAAAACCAGAATAACCTTCTTTTATAGGGCTCTGTATAAGAAGGGTAACCGACGAACACATTTTCAGAGGTTTGTATCTCATGAAACTTAATAGGTAGGTATACTCTGTTAGAATATTAACTGAATGAAATAATAAAATAAAACAAGATTAAAATTAAAGGGGGTTTCCATCCATCCCAAAAGAACCTGATTTTTTCGGTTTATGGTAGGGTAAGCAACTGTTCAAGTACGAGTCCGACACGCACTTGACCCGATCCGCACGTTTTTCACTGAATCTTATAGTACTGCTCACCTCAACGTTATTATATTTCCTTTTTAAGCTTTTAAAATTTTTATATGAACGTTGGTACAATTTGGTCCACAGAAGCGCGTCTTTATGAACATTTCTCTTAAGCCTATTCCAACTAATTGCACCTTTTCTAGCCAAGCCAGGACAAGCCAATTCTGAAATTGTTCAAACAAAATATGTAGGTATGCAGGTCATGCAGTCTGCTGCTCCCTCGTGAAGTCGTGACTTAGTAAGTATCAAAGTTATAATTACGTTTTTGTGTCAAAATGCAGAGGCTTTCTGTGCATGTGGTATTTATCCAATCACTCCAAATTTCCAAATTTGTAAAAGCTTTCTCCAAATCCTTGCACCATTTGCGCAGTTCTTTTTCTGTCACCTTAGTTGGTCTGTCTGAAACCAAACTCAAACACCCCGTATTCTACCGAAAAAATCTAATTAGTCCGTCAGATGGATTTCCAAAACATATTGGTCTTGTATTTTTCTACGTTGAAAACTCGCGAGACGACACTACGACAATTTATACTCGCGACGTGTCGTCACCAGGGGGCCTACCACAACCTCTTAAAACAATATTACTTTAATATTACTTTGCGTTCCGCTCTGTTGGATTTTCAACGCTCGGATCAGCGCCGAGAGTTGAAAATGCAACAACAGAAATTACAAAGTAATATTAAAATAATATTGTTTTAAGAGGTTGTGGTAGGCCCCCAGCCCCCTCTCTTGAACTGTGATGCGCTTTATCTGCATAATTTTTTAGCGATTTGAAATGGAAAAAATAACGTGTCCAATATTTTTTTTAATCTAATCGACAGACTAAATACAATTAAGTATATTTTTTCTACCTTGTAAAATACCCTATTCCTGAGCTTAATGCTTAGTGAATAAAAATATGAAATTATGGGTAGGTACCTAGCAAAATCAAACCACGTTTTTCAACACACTTGCGAGGGAAAACTAGATACTATATTTTATTGATTTTAAGTTGAGGAGGTCACTGGTTTATCTATGCAAAAGCAATATAAGTAGCTATAACTATACCCAACGCAAAAAGAATCGTCATGATAGGTTAATAAACAGTTAAGTTATATTTTACCCGAATAGATAACCCAAATGACATGGAAATTCAGGTCGACTTGTATATACCTATGCATCTGCGTAGGTAGGTACCTACCTACCCATTCCTTTTTTTATGTATGGGAAATCATCAAATGACCCCTTCCGCTCTGGGTGGAGCGGAAGGGAGTGTCAGACTCTTACTAACTAAAACCCATCCGTGCTCCTCCTAGTGCCCTTTGCGTTCCAGGGCCGCGGTGACTCTTTCCAACAAAATCCGCAACCCTGGCAGGCTCTGGCCCTAACGGACCTCGTATGACATCTCTTTGAGGCGCGCGTGGAACACAACGCGCCGTCGATCCGGCCTGGCTTTGATCGGACAGCGAGCCACACAACGCTCGCCGTCACTGGCCCGCGCCTACGGTGACAGGAAATCGCCCAGCGAGTCCCGACGCCCGGGGCGATCTCTGTACCCCTTCACAGCGTACCGACGACGGGGCGTGATGTTATGTTATGTACAGGTGTAGACAATAAACAGACACGCGATTTCAGCAATCACGGGAGATCTGCTATCATTTATTGAAAAGTTCCGTTGCCTTCCTCCGAAGTTCTTTACCAGATCTTCACCAAATTGAAATGGGACCAGTCCGGGAAAATACTCTGATCACTTTAATTCGCAGTTGAAGATCGCTCTCGAAGTTGTCGCTTGTATCGTAAATTCAATACTAACTCGGTCGCAGGCTATGCGGGCCATTTAAAGGTCGGTAGATAATTCCAGAACCTTCTGCCATAGAAACATCCAGAAAGTTCGAGTACCTACATACCGATCCGGATTAACCAGATATACCGAAAACTCTAGAATGTTCTAGCATAGAAAAGTCTAGAAGGATCTTGACTCTACTAGATCTACTACTCGATACTAGATGGTGCTATTAGTAACTTTTATCGTTATGTACCCGGCATTAATTCTGGCGCGTAACAATATTATTACATATTATGTATCACCGTACCGTCGTGGGTAAAAATACATACAGTCGAACATAATAATAAAACCTCATTATTTAAGTCGGTTAAAAAGCACGCGTGATGCGTGTTAAAAACTCATAATGAACACAAAAGCGGTGCAATAAACCGCATATTAAACAAGCAAGTGTGTTGAAATATGAATGTATGCTGATTTTTCGCGAAGAAGGTTTCATCTCACGGAACTCTTACCCATACGCATACAGAGTCATACATTTTTTTACATACTGTTCGAGTTTTAATCGAACACTAAGCGAAAATGCATAATTGCATCGAACGCAAATATGCACATTCGCTCGTCCACCAAAATGTGAGCCAGTTCGCGTTCAGCCGGTCGATTCTGTCGACATCTCACGGTGTTCACCTTGGCGGAGTGAGCGACAATAGAGCTGTCATTCCATCTTATTTGTATGGTTTGACAACTCACCCGTCGTGCGCCCTGCCCGAGTGTTCACTTCGTCATGTTTACAGAATCGCACTGCAGATCTCATTAGAGACACCACGTACTCAAAACCATACCTACCATTACCATTTGTCTTGTAACTAAGTTAGTGTTATAGTGATTTAAAATATAGCTATTTCCCTTACAATTCGAGACTTTAACTTCTACCATCTAAACCATATCCTATCAATACGAGAAGGGAGTGTTAGGCCACCATAGCGTCAAGCACTACTCCTTATACATACCTTGCATGGTTATAGAATCCTCATTGGGTTCACCGCGACCTTGACCCCATGCATGGACCCAGGAAGGTGCTGTCTCGGGGTGGACTTCTGTAGAACAAAAAAACCTTAATACAAAATGTACCCCTTAGGGTTGCCAACCATACTGTTAAAAACAGTATTATACTGTTTTTCTCTTTATTATACTTTTTACTGTCGGACAAAAGAACAGTATAAAAATACTGTTTTTAACATCACTGGTTTAGTTATAGGCACGCCACACCACACAGTCGCGCGATGGAGTGCATGCAGCGCAGGCCTCCCTCGTTTCAGAATGAAAACGTAACTGTCAATGTCAAAATTGTAGATCATTTGACTGAATGGATGATTTATAATAATATTCAGAATTAGCAAAGTTCAAAGTAATTTATGAAAGAGTATCAGAAGACAAAATTTTTATTCAAATGAGTACCTACTGGCGAAAAGTGGAAACATTTGTTATTAAACACTTCAGAAGAATTTAATAATATTACAAAAAAAAATCTTATCTATTTTTTCTGTTCCCGCCTCAGCATTTACAGAAAGAGTTTTTTCTGTCATGAATGCAAAGAAATAGATCTTCTATAAATTGAATAAAAAATGAGCTCTCCATTTACTTTAATTTTGATTTCACTTGCAGTAGTGAATCTTATGAAGCCTTCAAATATGACACTAAATTGCTGTTCAGTGAGAAGCAGCTTTTTTTTTTAAATAATAAAAAAAATAAAATACTGTTCATTTTATTGAAATAGTGTTGATTTTCTTTCTCCAAGCTGAATATACTGTATTTTTGCAAAAAAAAAGTTCCCCTAGCTACTCGGAAGTTAAATGCAGCATGACAAAGTGTTTCAGGTAGTCTGATCGCCGGTGCAAAAGGCTTTCAGTACCAAACTCTTCACAAAATTAGAATTCATTACTACCTAACTCTGTAACTCGCAAAATAAATTAACCGTCGATTGTACGTCCCGCAACTTGTTGGAACTAATATAATACGAACTGTAACACTATGGGGCAAAATGAGTACTCACTCCAGCCAAGATCCACTTTTTTATAGCCACATATTTTATCACCCTTGGTTCCATCAGTGTTACTCCCTTTTCGTATCAGTTCACTGTCCCTTTGATGTTTTTCTAGCTTAGAAAACTTATCACCTGATTTATCAATACTTGTTTCCGGAAAAGTAATAGTTTTACTTAAGTCTTTTTCATCTGGGAACTTCTTCTTTTCATTTGAACTGAGTTGTTTCTCACCCGTTGTACTGGTTTCTATGGATACTGTTGTCAGTGGTTCATTTCCTTGGATTGCTGTATCATGTTTTCCGGTAGCAGGATGTCGGTTGTCCGGAAGCATAGTGTCTAATATTTCCATAACAGCATGTACTTGTAGTCTTGTATCGCCCGTTTCTTTATCGGCCACACTTTTTTCATCTTCTTCTGGTGACAAAATTATATTCTCATCATGTTCAGTAATTCTTCCTAGAGATGAAACAGATTTGCTTGCGCTGTCGCTGATTTTTAATATTGGTCTATCGCCAAAATCAGTAGGCCATGACTCATCTGCATCGCCTGCGTTTATACTCAGATAAGAAACAAAATGACAAAGGACATTAGTGCAGAAAGGTGGCGGCTTTGTGAAAAATTTAGGTACATAATAATATAATTATTATCATCTCAACTAGTCTCAAGTGTCGGAAATATGTAGGTATATAGGTACTCGTACCTAAGAAAGCCAAGTTTGGCTGCACGTTAGGTAGGCTACCTACGGACGCTTTAAATCGAATTAACCTATTTTTCTCAGCTTTTACTTTGCACATTAAAAATAAAGGTTGAAGGGCATTTGAGATTATATATCTACTATTTTTATTCCAAACACAGCATTTCATTCAATTATAATAATAAATAACAGGCGTCACTGCTAATGACGGCAGTATGAAGGCACAAGTAACTACTTCATGAATTTGATTTAATAATAGATAACTTTTTACTTACTAAGCAAATTTTGATTGGGTTCAGCAAACATAATGTTAGACTTATTATTTTGGAAATTCCATTGTGTTTGTTTATGTTGATCAGATTTCAGTCCTTCCGTGTTGCTTAAATAAACAATATGTCGGCATTAAAAAAAAAACTTTATATTGTAGATAATAAGTTGATTAGGTATTTAAACGGTGTCAATTGACGTTAGTAGGCACCTAAGTATAAGCCTAGTACCTACCTGGTTTTGTCGAAAGTGCTAACTGCGTTCACTGAAATGCAATAAACAGTTTATTTATTTCGACGCTTTAAATCCAATTAACCTATTTTTCTCAGCTTTTACTTTGCACATTAAAAATAAAGGTTAATTTTTATTCCAAACACAGATCATTTCATTCAATTATAATAATAAATAACAGGCGTCACTGCTAATGACGGCAGTAGGAAGGCACAAGTAACTAATTAATTAATTTTATTTATGACAGTTAACTTTTTACTTACTAAGCAAATCTTGATTGGGTTCAGCAAATATAGTGTTAGACTTATTATTTTGGAAATTCAATTGTGTTTGTTTAAGTTGATCAGATTTCAGTCCTTCCGTGTTGCTTAAATAAACAATATGTCGGCATTAAAAAAAAGACTTTATATTGTAATAAGTTGATTAGGTATTTAAACGGTGTCAATTGACGTTAGTAGGCACCTAACTATAAGTACCTACCTGGTTTTGTCGAAAGTGCTAACTGCGTTCACTGAAATGCAATAAACAGTTTATTTATTTACTTCTTTCTTAAAATAAATTGAGAAATATACGGATTAATTCTTCTAAATAAACTAAAAGAACGTCTTCCTGTGGCTTCGTTTCCACATGTTAAGTCAAATAAAATTAAGTAAGCACATAAACAAAAAATAAAATTACCCAAGTCTGTTTTAGAATCATCGTTAACTATTTCGAAACCTTCACTCACATTTGTATGAGTTTCGTCAGCGTTATCGTTATTTTCGTCTACATTTAACGAACTTTCATTTATTTGGACAAAGTTCTCTTTTTTTTCTTCTATGAGCAAAATTCCTTCATTATTTTCGACATTAGTATCACGTTCAGTTCCTACATTGAGTGAAATTCCCGTATTATTCTCGTGCTCCATTTCTGCGTTAGTTGAGACTTCCTCATTATTTTCAAAGTTTGAATGGCGTTTTATTTCCGCCTTGAGTGAAATGTCTTCGTTTCCTATAACATCCCTTGAATTCTTTTCTATGCCTATGACAATGTCTCCAGATTCTTTGGTAATATTATATATCATATTATTTATTTCGTTTCGGAAATGTTCTGAATTTGATAAATCTTTGTTACTGCCTATATGAGCATCATCAGCTTCGGCAGATACCACTGGTATTGATACTTCTGAATTATTTTTTTCATGAAATTTCGTCGTGTCACTATCCGAATATTCGTGGGATTTCTCAGATTCTTCTTTCGATATATCTTGCGTAGAGCTAGGCATAGACAAATCGGATGAGTATGCATCAATGTGCAACTGTGGAGGCTCGCAGATATTCTGTAGGTGATATCAAAATAAAATTAAGTAGGTACCTAACTCTCTTTCATAAGTATAATTTGATCTACGAATTCGTTGTCTTATTTTCAAAATCAATAATACTCGTACATTGATGAGATGTCACATCATCGGTCCGACACAAATAAAGCTATTCTACACCCATCGTGTACTTACATAATTATGCCATCACGACACCGCTGAAATATTCGAATCAAATAAATCCGTAGAATCAGTAAAAAAACAACAGGCAGAAAGATGTTTACACCCGCGTCCGCTCTCCTTCGCTATTGCGAGTTCCCGAGATGTTAGAGATTTTCTTGTAGTTTTATTTCATAAGTATAATGTTTTCACTCACCATGACATTATCTACGACGTCATCTATAAAGTCCAATACCGGGCCTTCTTCCTCTTCCAAATCTAAAGATTTAGAAATTCAATTTAAAGCAGCAGGTACAAAGTGTCTATGTCGCAGCCATCTAGCTGAATCAGCCGTTTCATTAAAAGTCTAGCCTTTTCATTGAACTGTGCCGTTTAATCAGCGACATAAGTGTCATGGGCAAGTCATTAAACGATATTGAACAAAAGATGTCACTTAAGTCGCTAAAAAATCGGCACATTTAAATGAAATGGCTAGGCAACCAATTAAACGGCTGATTAAGCTAATTGGCTCATCTATACTATTACATAAAAGGCAGGCAGGTACGATAAAAAAAATAAAACCTTTCGATTTTTTAAAGTTTTCTTGTTCCTTATCTGTTTGTGTGTGTGTCTCAATCGTGACAAACGGCTTATAAAATTCTACCATGGATTGTTTTACAGCTTCAGTTTTCATTTTGGCTAAAAAATAAATAAAAAACTTAAAAAAAAACAAGTCGGACTCGCGCACGCGGTTCCAAACACATCTTTTTTTTTTGTAACAAAAACCGTACTTATATACTTTGTACTTATAGATTTTTCTGTAATCTATAGGTAAAGACCTATTATCTGCAATTAGGGAATTTCTTTCAAAATTTTAGGCTCTCACTAGTTTCGGAGAAAAGGGAGTCAGTTTTCATCTAATTTCATGAATAACTTCAAAACTATTTATGTACCTAAGTATTTTAAAATTAAGAAAAAAACATCATAAAACATTTTAATTTTTTTATTTCATATGGCACACGGTACGTAGGTAGGTAAGTACTGTGTGTGTTTTAAACTGTAGAGTTTACAATTTTCTTATTTCTGTTTTTTTAAGTGATCCCCATACTCAAAATTGATTTATTTACGTAACGCGCCCGTGTTTGGGTAACAGTCACTGAAGTTCATGTGTTCAAAATTCCAACAGAATCGGTCCAGTGGATTCGGAGAAAATTGGCTGTGACAGACAGACAGAGACACGTACGAGTGATCCTACCTTTAAGGGTTCAGTTTTTCACGGACGTTCGGAGCCTAAAACAAACTAGAAAATTAACGTAGGTCATAACTCATAATGTGTGTTAGGTACTTACTTACCTATAACTTTTATAAAATACCTACCTAACTTGCAAGTTTTCAATATCTAAATCAAACATTCCTAGACATGAATAAACGGAATTTATATACCTTTCAAATCGTCTTCAAGTAGTTTATCAGATAAATCGTCGATAATACCTGTTATCCATAATGTAATCTGCGAAGAGTCCGTTAGTTTAAAACCCATATTTTAACATTGAAATATGACATGTTCTTGTTATGTTCTTACAGGGGGGTAAATTATATCTATTAGCTATTATAATTAGCGAAACGTCACTAGGTACTTGCTGTCGTTGACCCCGCAGTTACTTGAATAGGGGAATAGCTTTTTTGATCCTTTTAGATATCAGCTAGAAGTTTGCTAGATAATTGAATTTGTAATAATTTAAAACAAGTAGGTAGTGCTGAGGTAGGTAAGAAGGTACCTACCCAGGTAGCAAAATTTGGTCTTGCAAGTGTCCTAAGACCATATATTTTTGCTTTTATTAGACATACTTACTAACTTATCTAAGTGTGGACTTGGGCGCACTTTGTAAATGCCGTTAATTTTTCTATTTTTTTTTTAAGTAAACGTTGCCCCTACTAGGAATTTCTTCTGTATCGTGGGTGCGTTTTACAAACATACAAAGTCACATACACAAACAGCCTGACCCGGAACAAGTATCTGTAGGCCATACAAATATTTGTTCCGTGCGCGAATCGAACCCGCGACACGCAGCGCAGCAGCCGATCGCTCAACCACTGCGCCAACCGAGTCGTCAATAAAACCGTGTCGCAAATTATCGCTATGATGGACGTTTAACGTAGTGTAGATAAT
This sequence comes from Melanchra persicariae, assembly GCA_947386135.1. Lineage (NCBI taxonomy): Eukaryota > Metazoa > Arthropoda > Insecta > Lepidoptera > Noctuidae > Melanchra > Melanchra persicariae. Next base: position 7,304,130 of record OX376644.1, on the reverse strand, counting down.
TCAACAACGGAATTCACATTTCCGTTTGTCGTTAGGCGATAACTCAAGTGGCGGTACATCAAAGAGATTAACGCGAGAATTAATGCGTTGAAGTGGCCACACATTACGTACCTATGTCAGTGTGCACCGTGAGCGCCATAGGTGAGCGCGACGGGATCGCTAGTGTTTGTCTTCTACGTACTACGTCAGTGTGCACCGTGAGCGCCATAGGTGAGCGCGACGGGATCGCTAGTGTTTGTCTTCTACGTACTATGTCAGTGTGACTGTGCACCGTGAGCGCCATAGGTGAGCGCGACGGGATCGCTAGTGTTTGTCTTCTACGTACTATGTCAGTGTGCACCGTGAGCGCCATAGGTGAGCGCGACGGGATCGCTAGTGTTTGTCTTCTACATACTATGTCAGTGTGCACCGTGAGCGCCATAGATGAGCGCGACGGGATCGCTAGTGTTTGTCTTCTACGTACTATGTCAGTGTGACTGTGCACCGTGAGCGCCATAGGTGAGCGAGACGGGATCGCTAGTGTTTGTCTTCTACGTACTACGTCAGTGTGCACCGTGAGCGCCATAGGTGAGCGCGACAGGATCGCTAGTGTTTGTCTTCTACATACTATGTCTGTGTGCACCGTGAGCGCCATAGGTGAGCGCGACGGGATCGCTAGTGTTTGTCTTCTACGTACTATGTCAGTGTGCACCGTGAGCGCCATAGGTGAGCGCGACGGGATCGCTAGTGTTTGTCTTCTACGTACTATGTCAGTGTGACTGTGCACCGTGAGCGCCATAGGTGAGCGCAACGGGATCGCTAGTGTTTGTCTTCTACGTACTACGTCAGTGTGCACCGTGAGCGCCATAGGTGAGCGCGACAGGATCGCTAGTGTTTGTCTTCTACGTACTATGTCAGTGTGACTGTGCACCGTGAGCGCCATAGGTGAGCGCGACGGGATCGCTAGTGTTTGTCTTCTACGTACTATGTCAGTGTGCACCGTGAGCGCCATAGGTGAGCGCGACGGGATCGCTAGTGTTTGTCTTCTACGTACTATGTCAGTGTGCACCGTGAGCGCCATAGGTGAGCGCGACGGGATCGCTAGTGTTTGTCTTCTACGTACTATGGCTATGGAGTGGAGTAACGAGAAAGTAATTGCGTTTCTCGAGATTCTGCAAAAAGAGCCATGTTTGTGGGATTCTTTTTCTTTGTTCTTTTTTTCTTCGTTTGGTAATGATAAAATTATATTCATAAAATAAAAAATTACACTCATCAAATTCAGAGTAGCACCGTCAACGTCTATCTTGCTTGAAATTCAAGGAACATTAGCGCCAATTTTATCGCCAAGAATGGGCATTTACGTTGACCGTTCAAGTGTAGCCACTCACTTTATCGCGTCAATTATTAACGCAATATTTATCGCGATAATAGGCATTGGCGTTTCCCGTTAGTGTGGCCCCAGCATAAGAATAATTGCCCTTTAAATAGTTGTTGTACCATGGTCTTTTAAGTGTATTTTAAATCTTAGGTAAGTATATTAATCTTGATAATATTGCTGTACTTAACAAATCTATACTAATATTATAAAACGGAAGAGTTTGTTTGTTTGTTTGAACGCGCTAATCTCTGGAACTACCAGTCGGACTTGGAAAATTCTTTTTGTATATGATAGCCACATTCTTTAGGTTATATTCATTTATAAATGCGATACCCTGTCAAGACTCTTGCAAGATCAAATGATCGAAAGTCTTCAAATATTCTTCTACTTTTTAATGTGGCTTAGATAAGACAAATTACACATAAGATTGGTAGGTTTAAGAGCAGTTTTTAACAAAGCTTTAGTAAGAACAGAACTCTAATCAAAAAACCTTAAGTACCGCAGACTAATAAGAATGATTATCCTATTTTTAAAATGCTTTTTTAAGTGTAAATAATGATCAAGAGCAATTACAAAAGAAAAATTACACTTATAAAGTGCGCATAAAAAACTTTTGTTCTGAGAAATGCTTGATACTCAGACCAACAAAAAAAGGTAGACGGCGCACTGCGAACATCAAAGATGAAGCCATCTTTTTATCTATGTGTGTCTCGAAGGGTTGCCATTTTTTACTTTTTTTCCCTATAACTTGGGAAATAATATTTTATGGGTAAGCTAATATTGTGCAAGTCAGCACAAGATATTGTTGAGTATGGTATTGCAACTTAGTTTTGTAGAAAGATCTATACCTAAAAAACAATTTTTTACATCACACATACCTACATTCAATTATGTAAGTTAAGTTTTAAAAGGTTGTCGAAGCGTAACAAGCGTAAGTCATTATGTAAATTGTTTTAAAATAAAATAGGTAATTACATTTTTAATCAACTTTAATAAATTAAAAAAGACCACCATAACAAAATCACTGACTAAAGAAAAAGTAGGTAATATCAAGATAAAACATAACAAACGAAACAATAACGTGTAAATGTTATGTTTAACATGCTTACAAAATAAATATTATTTATCATGAACAAATAAAGTCTTTTTCAACACATTTGCTCAAAAAAATGCATGAACGAAGACTGTATAAATATTATTCGAAAGTTAAATATAACGCACCACACAATGGAACGTGCGGTAAAATAGGTACTATCACCTAAGTACATATTTTACGCATACTCCGTTGAATAGCGCCGTACGTATCCTTTACAGTTTTTTTTTTAATTTTCTTATAGGAGTTTAAATAAGTACGAGAATAAAATATAAGCTGAATGATTCCTGAACCTACTTGGAAGCGCTTTTGCACAATACGTTTGTCTCATAAGAGAAAATGAGACGAAAGATGTAGTTCCATTTGCAAATTCGCGCTATTTTCATACTACAAACGTCAAAGATTGTTTCGACTTTCTGACTATCTCAAAACTAAAAGTTTTTTTCATTACCTATTGTACTGTTTTCTCGCAAATGTGTTGAAAAACTTCAAATCTAAAATATTTTATATATTAAAAATAGGAATATAACTCGAAGAAAGAAATCATTGTTTAATCGAATGGGGAAATATTAAATCGTATTATGGCAACCCTCACACTTAATGTCACTGCTTTCGTTTGTTGACGTTTTTGTTCCAACTAACCTAAAATTCAGATTTAATTTATAATAAAAACGATGTTATTTCAAGTACTTACAAGTGAAAAGTGATTTCGTGAGACTTTTTATGTGATTTGCTATTGTTTTTACAAATTTTTACTACACAGGAAGGCATAATTATATTTTTCTATTAATGTTTTCTAGACGACGGCTCGTGAAGTACTAAGAGCGATGAGCACGGTTTTAGTGTAGGTGTGTGGGTGAGCTTGTGTATTTACTTGAAGGAGCACGGTTTTGTGGCTTCACTTTTGATGTTCGCGGTGCGCTGTCTACCTTTTTTTGTTGGTCTGAGGCTTCATAAAGATTTATACAACGTGTAACAGAATAAACGCAATAGGTTCCTCTTAAGGGGTCATTGTACCTACTCATCACTATGAACAACTTTCAAAGGGACAAAACACTGAAATTGCGAAAAAAAATTCGACTGCTGCCCCATACATTTCTGTGCGCTTAACTCGACAAAATGTAGGTACTGAACAGCTGATATTTTTTTCGTGATTTCGGGTTTGATCTCATAATAAAAGTTGTTAATAATGATGAGTACAATGACCCTTCAAGAGGTATTGCGTTTATTCTGTTACACGTCGTATACGTCTTCTTATTGAGTGTTAATATTCTTATACTTAGCTCAAAACGTCGTATAACATGCCTACAGGTATGCTATCTTAGTCAGGACACGCATACGGCATAGGTTAAGCCTTTTATAATGCCTTAGTTCTTATAAGATCTATTTTGCTAGCTGGGTAGGTACCTGCTTACATCAAACGTTCTATTATTAAATTTTTTAACTACCAAATTCATATAAGTAGGTCTCAGACCAACAAAAAAAGGTAGACAGCGCACCGCGAACATTAAAAGTGAAGCCACAAAACCATGCTCCTTCAAGTAAATACACAGGCTCACGCACACACTTACACTAACACCATGCTCATCGCTCTTAGTACGTCACGAGCCGTCGTCTAGAAAACATTAATAGAAAAAATATAATTATGCCTTCCTGTGTTGTAGAAATTTGTAAAATCAATAGCAAATCACATAAAAAGTCTCACGGAATCACTTTTCAATTGTAAGTACTTGAAATAACATCGTTTTAACTATGAATTTTAGGTTACTTGGAACAAAAAACATCAGCAAACGAAAGCTGTGACATTAAGTGCAAGGGCTGCCATAATATGATTTAAAATTTTCCCATTCGATTAAACAAATTTCAATGATTTCTTTCAAGTTATATTCATATTTTTTTTTTTTTTTAATGTATTATATATTTTAGATTTGAAGTTTTTCAACACTTTTGCGAGAAAACAGTACAATAGGTAATGAAAAAAAAACTTTTTGTTTTTATATAACAGTCGTACAGAAAGTCGCAAAAATCTTTGACGTTTCTAATATGAAAATTGCACGAATTTGGAAATGGAACTATATCTTTCGTCTCACAACACATTTAACACATTTACAACAACACAACAACAACACAACAACACACAACACATTTTATCTTTAGTATTAAACTGAGACAAACGTATTGTGCAAAAGCGCTCTCAAGGAGGTTCGATCATTCAGCTTATTTATTCTCGTACTTATTTATACTCCTTTATGTAAATTAAAAAAAAAACTAAAGGATACGCACGGCGCTATTCAACGGAGTATGCGGTAAAAATGTACTTAGGTGAGAGTACCTATTTTACCGCACGTTCCATTGTGTGTTGCGTAATATTTAACTTTCGAACAATCTATACAGTCTTCGTAACTGCATTTTCGAGCAAATGTGTTGAAAAAGATTTTTTTTGGTTCATGATATATATTATTTATCATTTGATAAATAATATTTATTTTGTAAGTAGGTTAAACATAACACTTATACGTCAATGTTCGTTATGTTTTATCTTGATATTACCTGCTTTTTCTATAGTCAGTGATTTTGTTATGGTGGTCTTTTTTAATTTAATGAAGTTGATTGAAAATATAACTACCTATTTTATTTCAAAACAATTTACATAATGACTCATACCTACGAAGATTTATGATTTACGCTTCGACAACCTTTTATAACTTATAATTGAATGTATGTAGGTATGTGTGATGTTTTACTAGGTACTTATAGATCTTTCTAAAAAATTAAGTTACAATACCATACTCAACAATATCTTACTTATGCTGACTTGCACAATATAAGCTTACCCCTAAAATATTATTTTCGAAGTTATAGGCAAAAAAAATGAAAAATGGCAACCCTTCGAGACACACATAGATAAAAAGATGGCTTCACTTTTGATGTTCGCAGTGCGCTGTCTACCTTTTTTTGTTGGTCTGAGAAGTAGGTATACCTTATTCGTGACGTCTATATGGATTGCACTTTCCCGATTCATAGATGTAGTGCCCTGGCATTTGTACATCATTTTCGCAATATCATCTGATACTACTTTGGATAAATAATCCAATCTAAAAGAGACAAAAGTTGTAGTCAGTTATTTAGGTAATTAGTTATTCTTATAATCTCAACCGAAAGACGTCCACTTCTGGACATAGCGTCTCCCAAGAGTCGCCATATCGACCGGTCCTGTGTGAAAACCAATCCAATCAGGTGATCGGTCCACCTTGGGGGGATTCAACGCTTTGTCTTCCGGCACTCTATCGCCACTTGATTTTATTGTCTCTAGCAAATAATTATATTCCAATGAACGATGATGACGGTGATGAGTCGGTTACTATACTGACTTGTAGCTACCTAGCGTGCAGCCTTTGTGCATCGAATAAGTCTGCAGGCTGAAAAATGCTATTAGTATCGGTTTTCTGATTTGCTAACAAAAATATCTTCCTGATGGCTTAAGGTTTTAGGAATTTAACTTACTCCCAATCTAAATTTAATTTTAACGGTCTGGATAATCTTTGTGAAACTCTGTGTGCGAACAATATGCACAACATCCTTGAATTCATCTGGCAACTGGTCTTCTGGGCTGTATATTGTTTTTGAATAGATGCAAGACATCTAAGAGAGGAACTGCAGGCAGAGATAAGTAACAAGTTTCAAATGAGACTTTTAATTAAAATGCCTACGCACCCCTCGCCAGCGGGAACGAAGACGGAAGCATTCGCGTGAAAAATAAATTTTAACTGAAAGTCAGCTAGACATGCATTTTAGATGCAGTCAATTGACTTATCGGTGCAGAATATTAACTCTACACATAACGCAGTACAAAAAACACAGATGAACAGATTCCCGCCAGGGTACCCCGCGAAATTTAAATTTTCTTACGTTTTTTACAATTTGCAGGTCAGTGTCAGGTTGCATCTTGGTCAAAATTTGATTCGCGGCCGTAGCAAGTACCTATGTATTTATAAAATTATAATCATTAATCATCAATAGAACTCTTTCAGTTAGAATTGATGTCAAATGTAGTATTTCAATGAAATCATAACATTTGGCATCAATTCTAACTAAGAGAGTTGTATTGATGATTTTAATGACTACAGTTCTGTAAATACGTACTTGCTACGGCCGCGAATCATATTTTGACCAACATACAACCTGATGCTGATACTGGCCTGCAAATTGCAAAAAACGTGAGAAAAATTGAATTTCGCGGGCTACCCTGGCTGTGCAAACAGACATAGAGACATAGGATAGTTGTGGTGAAAAGATTAAACAGGTGGGGTACATACACTACAATATTTTGGCATAGACATAATGCCCAGGTACAATAATTAATTAGTTTAAAAAAAAACAACCACCGAGGGGCGCGCTTTTCTCTGTCTAGAGATGTCTAACTCGGTATTACTTTTTTGATGACACTCGTTTTTCCCTTTGAAAACAATAAATTGCTTCTGGTATTTTAACAATGGGTACCTGGTCCATAACATGCTGTTTCAATCTGTCTATCTGGAAAATCAGAATGACATTTAAGATTGATGTTTCTTTGTAGCGTGCAATACACGCTTTAAACAAAAACGCTCATATTTTACTGCATTGTACCTACAGACAGCATTAGAACACTTTATACTCACCATAAATCCGGGTAATATATCACGTTTTTCCCTCCATGTTCCAATACAATGTCGTTTGTTCGGTACAGCCAGTTCAGCTATCCTCAAGGGACATCTTTTGCCTTTCCTGGCCTTCGTTTGTACAAGATTTGGTATTGAAATTCTGGTGCACTCCAAATAAGTATTTCCAATGGAGTTTGGTCTTCCACAGGGACATCTTAATCGAGGAGTTGGACTTGGCCTTTTATTGTTTTTCCTGCAATGGAAAATAGTAATTTGTTGATCTATAAGTACCTACTTACATCCAGCCAAATAAAAACAGCGACGGCACATTAAATATGTGGACGTAATTAAATCATTGGTCTGTTATAGATACCTATTGTTAGTTTTGAACCATCACTTACTGCTACTTAATTGCAGACTATAGGTAGTTATAAATAATGACTGAGTAGGTACCTTGTTACCTGAGTAGGTACCATCTAAATGTTAAAACGAGAAGGTAACAGCACCTTATACGAGTTTGTACAAAAGATTCCAAAACATCGATAGGTACCTACTGGTGACGGTTTCACTACTTATAGGATGCTTCTACTTAGGTATAGGATGTTCGTTTTTCAGTACCTACGGAGGTTGTGACCTCGACAAATTTAATTTTGTACGGACACGCTCTCATCTGGCCACTCGTCAACGATATGTCGATTTGTATCTTATTGCGAGAATAACTTCGGTACCTACCTGGAAGTTGAAACTGATGGAACTATTTCAAAATGGTAGTCTAGAGCTCCTTACCGTTGGATCTTATTAGCAGATGTAAGTGGCTGTGAGTGCAATTTTATTTGCGAAGAACTCCACCCTACACCCCCGCGGTCACATGAAATCGCTTCTGTAAAGCGATCCACCTTGTATTTGCTGTCACATGGATTTGCCTCTGCGCAACGACTCGCCTCATGTTCCGAGTTGAATACAACTTGTGAGCAAGCGTAGGTACCTGCCAACCATCATTGCCATAATTTCATAGCTTACCATAACAACACACGAGATAAATAGATAGAATACAGCTACTTACGATGGAAAGTCTCAACATACCTATTCAAAGTCCCGGGACACCAGACAACTCAAGGTCAAAGTCCTGGGAATTCACGGGAAGCTACGAGAATCAGAATAAAGGACAATGCCTATCTATCTACGCTTTGGAACGTGCAAATAGCTTCATCTTTTTGACCGACCGACCTTGGCAATTCAAAAGTGGTCTAATTGAAATAAATGCTTTGACTTTGACTTATGTATGGAGGATGGACCAATTGCAGCCCAGAATCAACACATAGTGCATATTGTTCCTCAGGCCAACAATAGGTACCTCATCTTTAAACCGAAGCGCTTGCATGTGCATGCATGTGTGTGTACCTATATATTCAACACAATGTAAATTGTTCCAGAATAAATAGTAAAATACAATACAATGCTTCAAATTCTGTCCCCCCAGGAGTCAAGAGAAAAAAAAGTATTGATGTATAGTAGATTATGCACCCAGGGGATAAAGCAGTGTCTTGTGTCACGGGCGTCATATTGAATCTCGAACGCAATGAAGGATTCGGGAGTTAACTCCCGAGCGTAGCGAGGGAGTTTAGAGTTTAACTCACGAGCGAAGCGAGGGAGTTAATACAAGAATCCTGAATGCAGCGAGGGATTCAAGCTAGCCCAAGGCAAAGACACCTTTATCCCCGAGGAGGATACTCTACTTTTCACACCTCCTGTGAGAAAATATGAAGGCATAATACGAAAAACAAAATATTTTAAATTTACAAACACTAAGTAGAGATATGTATTTAGAACTATACTGTATATCTACTTAAAAAAAGTTAGTTTAATACCATACGGATTTGCAATATCCGCGCCTTTTTTGCGTTCCACTCGGTATATCTACCACATAGCGGCCACGACCAATTCAATTTTCGTTTTTTTTTTTTCTTCTCTTTGGTTAAGTAAATATGTGCAGACCTAATGTTAGCAACCTAATACAATTTATGTGTACACAAAGCTTTATACAGAGCTTTATATCAGCTGGTAGAATGGGTTCGGACGCTTGGCTGTATGCAATTTGAATTTAGAACGTCATAGGAGATGCTCGAGAAAATAGTTTTTAAACTAATAAATCGAATATAGATGGGTTTTAAGTGTTATTCTTATCCTTTTATACAATAATCCGTACATAACCAATTATTCTTATAATATTGTTTTCAATCCTGGACCCTGGTCAATCCTTATGATTTTGTAGAAATTCGAGAATATCATCCCTAAGTAGTAAGAGTATCGAGAATATCTTTCTTCTTTCTGAAACAGAAAGAGAGAGACAGAGACAGAAGGCGTTGTAAGTACCTAATATACCGCCAATTGAGCATACAGATGAGGTTCCAAATTTAAATCACATTATTGACCAGCGGGTTATAATGAAATCCAGTACAATATTATTGCCCGGCAGTGCCACCGGCCAAAAATGACTCACTTTAGGTTAGGTTGACATGACATATAATTTGACGTTTTCGATCAGGTGGTGTGAAAAATTATTTAGTGGCGAAAAAAGAAAACTTTAAGTACCTATATTAATAAATGGACAGAAGCACATAAATTGTGTAAATGGTTTATCCGTAAGTGCATAGTTTATAAAAAATAATAACAGACTTTTTAACCGACTTCAAAAAAAGGAGGAAGTTCTCAATTCGGATGTTTGTATTTTTTTTTTTTTTTTTGTTTGTTCGCGCCTAAATCCGTCGCTTGCCAACCGATTTGAAAAAATCTTTTTTTGTTGGAAAGGATAAACTTCCCAAAAGGTCCCATTAAAATTTTATCGAAATCGGTTCTGTATCCAAATAGCTGGAAAAAATATGTGAAAAAATCATCCATTTATACGAAATTGCGTATTTTTGCTTTCCTGTGACTTTCCAGTGGTGTTGTTAGGTGTGGGTTTCCACTAAAAAGTGAAAAATAAAAAACTTTTCACAAACAAAATAAACCGACTTCCAAAAAACACTACAAAGTTCAAAATAACTTTAAATCGGAAGTCGGTGTCAAATAACGAAGAAGCAACCAAAAACACCGACTACCGAAATTTAAGTTATTTTGAACTTTGTAGTGTTTTTTGGAAGTCGGTTTCTTTTTTTCGTGAAAAAGTTTTTTTTAATGCTTATAACTTCCGAATAAAAGATATTAAAATAACGTTAAGAAAGAAAGAATTTATGAGAAATATATTTTAAGATATTTGTGTCATTCATAAAATCTGTGAACATGACAAAACACTAGCTGGGCTGTGATTGGTTAAATTTGACATTACAAACTGGAAGGTCGTAATACCTGCATAAGTACGAATTTGAATATTTATATCGGTTCCTATCTAAGGTAAATATCGCATAGGTAATTATTTTAAGGCTCTTAAGAATTCGTTATTTTTTCTTAATATTCCTAAACATGACAATACTTACTTTGAAAGCTTTTCAGTTATGGTTGGCAGTTATTTACTGCATGAGTTAGGTGTATAGTTTTAGTTTGTACTTGTTGTATATGAATTTAAATAAAATAATGAAAACAAATTTAAAGTTGGTATGTATGTCAAACGGTTCAATCCTATTCATAAACAAAGAACAATTGAACGAACGAAGAATGTTACTACTAAGGCTGCGGTTCCACTGAGGCGGAGCGGAGCAGAGCGGAGACGAGCTGTGCGGCGATTCACCAATCCGATCAACCAATGTGATTGCACTAGGCGGAACTGTGCTGTAGCGGAGCGACGCGATCACGCGAGTCACTTCAAAATATTGTTTCTATGGAAACGTATGAGTCATACCCAAGGAACTTCTACTACAACCTGGAATGAGCATTGTCAATTTGACACCAATATAAAAATAAACCTTATGTTTATGAAGTTAAGTTCTATTACTTGGTCAAAGAGAAATCCGGTCCGAGGGAGAAAGCGCTTGGAGAGCCTTGTGTCCCTTTCTAAAGTGTTGCCAGGAGGATTATTCCCGAATTTAGTAGGAATGGTAGGAAAAAATAATATTGTCGTGTCTTATTAAAAAAACGTTAACTTTCGTTCTGATATATTTCTAATATTTTTAAATTATCTGTTAGAATGAGAACATTTTTTTAGCAATAATTTAGATACTGTATTGAAATGTAATTAAAAAGAGAAAAGATTATTAGTAGAATATATAATTATATAAGTTAGACTGGTAACCCACCAGCCATATTTATTTGTTGTAAAACAATCAATTTTCGGATTTTCGAATTCGGATGTAATAAAGATGGTTAAAAAGTGTGCGATTCAAAAGCTGTTCGGTTGCAAAAGCGAATCCTATGCAGGATGCGGTGTTTCTTTCTTCAAGTAAGTATATTGCAATTCTTGAAGTAGGGTGCCCATAATGAACGAAATTATAAGATTATTTACACAATGCAGCATATAAATAGGAGGTAGTCTTCAACGTAAGCATAATAAAACTTTATATGGAATGGTGTACCCTTAGAATAATAACGCCTAGAAGGAGAGTCTCATACACGCTCCCTACCAAAAAATGAAGCAACTTTCGTACTTATGTGTGAGTGAGCGATATGTAATTACAGCCACAGACGTAAAAAATGTTGCTAGGAATGAACACTTTCCCTAAAATCGGGAAAAATGTTAATATACTTGGGACTAATCATAGATCAATATAAAAAAAAATGTTAAGTACGTAACTTGTCGGTATGTACTTATTGTAATCGAAATTCAAGATGGCGCCGACGAAATTTGCTAACTTTTCGTCATGGGTGTCATTTCCATGGTTTCTGGGGTCGCTAAAACCGATTATGGGGTTAAAATTGAAATCCAAGATGGCGCCGACGATATTTGCTAACTTTTCGTCATGGGTGTCATTTTCATGGTTTCTAAGGTCGCTAAAATCGATTATGGGGTCAAAATTGAAATCCAAGATGGTGCCGACGAAATTTGCTAACTTTTCGTCTTGGGTGTCATTTTCATGGTTTCTGGAGTCGCTAAACCCGATTTTGGGATCAAAATCGAAATCCAAGATGGCGCCGACGAAATTTGCTAACTTTTCGACATGACATTTTAAACATCAGGAGGAAAGATAGTGGTTTTTCACTTTTATAGAAAACATCAAATCGTTCTCTCTCTAAACTCTTTTTAGAAAATGTTCTCATCTAACTATTTAGACCTGGTTAGATGGCGTATGCATACTAAGTTTTCGATTTTGACCCCATAATCGGTTTCAGCGACTCCAGAAACCATGAAATTGACACCCATAAAGAAAAGTTAGCAAATTTCATCGCCACCATCTTGGATTTCGATTTTGGCCCCATAATTGGTTTTAGCGACTCCAGAAACCATGAAAATGACACCCATGACGAAAAGTTAGCAAATTTCGTCAGCGCCATCTTGGATTTCGATTTTGACCCCATAATTGGTTTCAGCGACTCCAGAAACCATGAAATTGACACCCATGACGAAAAGTTAGCAAATTTCGTCGCCGCCATCTTTGATTTCGATTTTGACCCCATAATCGGTTTTAGCGACCCCAAAGATCGCGAAAATGACACCCATGAAAGACTGGTCGGCACCCGCGGGGCCGACAAGGCTCCCGCCTCCCCCTGCCCCCCCCCCTGGTTGGCCGCCCAGCCTGATGTTCCTTTATTTCAATTTTAAGACACGATCTCATACACAGGTGTCGGTGTCGCCGCGTGTCGCGACTATGGTTTTTTCCCATATGAAAACTGCCCAACGCGCCTAAAGAACTTTTCACTTAAAAAAATGCGCAAATTATTTGAATCAACCGTAATTATTAGCTTTCGTTTCATACTTACAACTTTAAACAATAAGCATCATAATACAGGTAGACTCCAACAGTTAGTGCTTACTATATTATGGGTAATTTTTCTTTACAACTGGCAACACTACATTGTGATAAATTAGGTTATGAAAATTTTAATTTGAAGATCGATTTACGTAAAAATAATGGATTTAATGTAAGTACTTAGGTGTGAAACGTGATTTTATCACATTTTTTTTTGTTTTCCTGGTGTGTTATAGCATCTTTTTATGCAACAAACTGTCATTTTTAAATATTTCTCGGGAGGTGCATTCAACAGAGCGTGACCTTGAGCACTGACGGCTCGCTGCGCCGAGTACTCCGTATATGGAGTAGTCTGAGTAGCTTCACTTTTGATGCTCGTACTAGGTTTCTAGGCGTTATTATTCTAAGGGTGTACCGAATACTTAAAAGACGTGATCATGAAATTTCACATTTCCCGAGGAACATTGTAGGGAAATGGCAAAAAAGTTTCAACTTCCCATATTAATCGCTGATTTAGGTGTGTTACTTCGTATATTTGAAATAAATTTAAAAAATATAATTTCAGACTGCCTGGAGAAGAAACACGGAGAAAAAATGGCTTGATGTCATTCCAAGTCATTCAAATATCAAAAATTATTCCGTTATTTGCAGTCTTCATTTCAGGCCCCAGGATATAATAAAACATAGTTTAATGCGTTTTACTTTAATCCATCCTTAAAGCATAATTATTATTAACTTAAGAAATCAAATTATTGGTTAATATATTATATGTTATTATATTAGTCTCAACCTACATAATATTGGTTGGTCACCCTAATGAAAGGGACAGAGGGCTTTCGCGAAGCTATCTCCCTCGGACCGCGTATCGACAGCCTGTGCACATTCCAGGTTGTAGTAGAAGTTCCTTGGTCATACCGCACTACGCAGCAGCGGAACTGCGCTGCTGCGCACGTGATCTTAGTGAGGACGTGATCTTAGTGTGTGCTTAAAAGGGTTCAAAAAGATTTCATACCTACATTTTAGATTGTCGCTGCATAAGTTGAACGAGTTAGTACGAATTATGCAGACATAGATACATAAAAGAAAGGACACTCCATTACAAAAAGAGTCTAATACTGTTCTTTCTATTCATATAATGGTCATTTTGTAAATCATACAGCTCTGGATAATTACTAACTAATAATAATAAAATTAAATTTTCTTCATTCATTTTTCAAAACAAAATGCACGTCTGGCACGTTGATTTGCATGAAATATGAGGTGACGCATCGCAGTCGCGCTGCTAACTATACCGCTGAGGGCTGCCAGATGTACGATTTTAATCGTACTCCTACGATTTTTTGGCATGTTTACTCATGTACGATCGCTAGACCAAGATCGTACGGAAATTGTACGATTTTTACATACCTGGCAACATTTCATAATGAAACGAACGTGCTCCACTGGCAAGTGGCAAGTATGAGTTTCGGGGAATAAAAATAGATGACGAATGGCGCAGTTTTCCCAACATTTTAGATGAAAATTGGTTTAACTATGAATACCGACGAGTTTTGGTGCGTCATCAAAAAATAATTTGAAAATTATAAAATACTAAAGGAAGGAGGAGGAGAAAGGAAGTAGGGAACAACAGAAAAGTTAAACAATATGACCACAGATTTGTATATAAATCTTTATCAATAAATAGTTTTATTGCATTGCTTTTCTAAAACTAAACGAATTTTAGTTATTTACTTACAGGTTAATAAAAATTTTGTACTTCTACGTTGTACGATCTTTTCATTTCAAAATTTCCTTAGAATACGATTTTTTTTGTAGTTGCCGTACGATCACATTTTTTTTGCACCTGGCAGCCCTGATACCGCTCTACGCGGCAACGGAACTGCGTTTCCATAGAAACAATATTTTGAAGTGACTGCAGCGCAGCACTGTTCCGTCTAGTGTGATCTTAGCTTTACCTTAATTCTAGGATCTCAATAGAGGTGCAGTGCATTCACTTATGGCACAGTATAAATACGGACAGTAGGGAAACTAAGCCTAGTTGAGAACATAATTACCTACGCTCCATTGAAGCAATAGGGTGGTCACTTTTAATGTTTTTGATATTTTTTTTTTTTACATTTTTGTTCTGTAGTGATCAATCAATCGAATTTGAATAAATAGCTTACAAACATAATTTAAATAGGTAATCTCATGGCGTCGGTTAACCTTAGCAAAAGACGATAGTTTAAACACGGAAATCAGTTTAATATTAACACACAACAACTTGTAGAACTAAAGATCTTTAACTTTGTCATTACGGCGGAACCTTTTACAAGAAGTTTTAGCGGGAGCGTACGCGAGCCGCGGTTGGACGAAAAGGTTTCGGGCGCTCGTCGGAGTGGGCGCACGGTAGACGCCGCAGCGCAGGTGGCGCGCGGGCTGGGCTCATGAGCGGCTGCGAACCGTATCGCGTTTCAATCCGAAAATGCGTGTGATATCTAGTAATTAAAAAACCCATTACCTACATAAAAATACACACACCCATGACGAAAAAATTTATAGGTACCTTTTGCAGCCGCCATCTTGGATTCACGTTTTGACAGCATTATCGGCTTCAACACCCTCGAAAACCATGAAAACGACACCCATGACGAAAAAATTGATACCAATTGCAGCCGCCATCTTGGATTCACATTTTGACAGCACTATCGGCTTCAACACCCTCAAAAACCATGAAAATGACACCCATGACGAAAATATTGATACCTATTGTATCCGCCATCTTGGATTCACATTTTGACAGCACTATCGGCTTCAACACCCTCGAAAACCATGAAAACGACACCAATGACGAAAATATTGATATAGAATAGGTACCTATTGCAGTCGCCATCTTGCATGTACTTATTGTTACCACTATCACTATTGCACTATCAGCTTTAAATACCCTCAAAACCGCCGCATTCATGATTTAGAAGTAAGTTCACGAATTCATTATAATCGATCACACGGACTTATACATAATTCGATAACGATTAAATAACAATAACTAGAAATCATTCTTACCTTTCAATATCAGCAGGAAGTTTAAAATACAATAGCTCCGGTTTTGATGAAGCCGAGTTCAAACAGCCGTCTATTACGCAATACTTTTCTGGCATTTTCAAAAACGCGGCACTTGCTACTGCGAGTCCCGCGAAGTCACCTTAGGAGTCTCGTCGGTGTGCATGTTTGTGTGAGTGTGCCGTTTCGAGCGTTTGTAGGCAGTTTCCCTACTGTCCATATTTATATTGTGCTTATGGGCAGCACTTGGTCCAGATCCTTGCAATGTCCTTTAGAATGACTTTCGATGGAATCGTAAAAATCAATAAACATCTACTTACCTGAATTCTGATGTGAACCATTATTACAATTCATTGCAATAAAGTGTGAGATTTCTTTCGTGGTTAACTCCTTAATTTGGAAACGATTCATCAAAATAACCTACACAACTTTATAATAAATATAAGTTAATATTTTATGACAGACAATTTGTGTGAAACTATGGAAATGAAAATGGCCTATAAATGTCATCGTCCTAAAGTTCCTCTATGAAGATCTATATAGCCATGAATATGGTCTATTACCACTGGTTGATAGTTTTGCAAATAACTAAGTAGGTTAGTTATTTGCAAAACTGTCAATAACTTCGTAGCCGGAAAGTGTACAATATCACGTTTGTTTCGGATCACTATCATCTAATCTTATATCGTGGTCTGTGCAACAGCACGTGTTTTGGTTGGCTCAGTAAAAAGTGGTTGGCATAGTAACAAGGTAACCCAATACCACCATTACCACCCAGTACATGTTATACAGTAAGTTTATTGTTTCAGCATATTATAATTATTCTAACGTACTCTGTGGGGTATCTACCTAAGCTCTGCTGTTATTCGCTCGAACAACATGAAATGACATGAATGATGGGTAGTTTAGGTACTACCCATCATTCATGTCATTTCATGTTTTTCATATAAATCTAAATTATAAATTACTAGCTTTTACCAGCGGCTTCGCTCGCGTGTAAATCGGAAATAGGGAGGTTTTTTTATTTGTATTGTAACTACACCTACCCTACACCTACCCTACACCTACCCTACACCAACCCTGCACCTACCCTACACCTACCCTACACCTACCCTACACCTACTCTACACATACTGTCACATACCCTACACCTACCCTATACCTACCCTATACCTACCCTACACTTACCCTAATCAGCCCAAAAAATAGTATGACATGTTTCTGGTCTCCTGGTACTTCATGTTTCTGGTCTCCTGGTACTTGTGAATCTGAAGTACTAAGGCAGCAGCGGCTCTGAATTTCCACTTTCTCCTTAGTCTCCATTAATCCACGCTACTTACCGGGATAAAAAGTAGCCTATTTTTTATTCCAGGTTATGGACTACATGTGTGCCAAATTTCATCCAAATCCCTTCAGCCGTTTTTGCCTGATTGTTACACAAACATACAACCATACAAACATACAAACATACAAACATACAAACATACAAACATACAAACATACAAACATACAAACATACAAACATACAAACATACAAACATACAAACATACAAACATACAAACATACAAACATACAAACATACAAACTTTCACCTTTATAATATTTCACCTTTATAATATTAGTAGGATTCCGTTGCATGGTTCAGAAAGAAATATTTCTTGCTCGCGCCGAAACGTTCCGAGATAGATCCAGATTTGCCTATTTATATAGGCAAATCTGGACATCTGGATCTCGGAACCTAGAACCTAGTTGCTACCCAAAGCCAAAGATCATAAGGCTCGTATCTGATTTACAGATATATTTATTTATTCTCAGCAAGCCGCATCTACTCAGTTAAATCAATCTCAATCATCAATCATCATCACCTGTGGCCTTAGTGCGAGTTTTTTGACACCATTCATTTTATCTTGTCAGCGCCCTGTCCGATATGTATTTCAAGTCCCTTAGAATTTGCTACTTTTGCTTATGGCTAATCCGCCACTGGTGTCTTGATAGTAATTTATAGAAAGCAGTGGGTCGCACGTCCCAGTTGCCCAAATCGTAATTGTACCTTAGACCATTAAGTTGCTTGAGAAAAAATATTTTCACCGACTGAGGTAATTTTGATAAGGTGGAAGCGCTACGGCCGCGAATCATATTTTGACCAACATACAAACTGATACCTGTAAATTGCAAAAAACGTAAGAAAATTTGAATTTCGCGGGCTACCTTAGCGCGTTCACCTGGAACTGCGTTCAAAAGGTCTACAAGTCATGTTATTATTGAACGAATAACTAGCTGTCATTGTCATATAGAACTGTCAAGATTGGTCACGCGCAAGGAACTTATATTACAACCTGGAATGTGCATTGTCAATTTGACACCAATATAAAAATAAACCTTATGTTTATGGTACTAAGTTCTATTACAGACAATCACTTGGTCAACAAGAAATCCGGTCCGAGAGAGAAAGCGCTTGGAGAGCCCTGTGTCCCTTTCTAAAGTGTTGCCAGGAGGATTATTCCCGAATTTAATAGGAATGGTAGGAAAAAAATAATATGATCGTGTCTTATTAAAAAAACATTAACTTTCGTTCTGATATATTTCTAATATTTTTCAATTATCTGTTAGAATGAGAACATTTTTTTAGCAATAATTTGGATACTGTATTGAAATGTAATTAAAAAAGAAAAGATTATTAGCAGAATATCCGCTCCGGCCCCGGCGACACACCGGTGTGTCGCGAATTAATCGCGAATTTAATGTTTATTTACCTATTACATAAGATTTCTTTTTTTGGGAATTTTCACATGTCAGGGCCGCAGCGGATATATATAATTATATAAGGTAGACTGGTAAACCACCAGCCATATTTATTTGTTGTAAAACAATCAATATCTTTATTTGGATTTAATAAAGATGGATAAAAAGTGTGCGATTCGCTTTTGCAACCTGCAAAAACGAATCCTATGCAGGATGCGGTGTTTCTTTCTTCAAGTAAGTATTCAATTCTTGAAGTAGGGTGACCATAATGAACGAAATTATAAGATTATTTACACAATGCAGCATATTAATAGAGAAAAGAAAAGAAGAGAAGAGTAGAGAATGCCTTGTTGCATTAAGTCCGCCCATGTACCACTATTGTACATAAAGTTTAAATAAATAAACAAAATAGGAGGTAGTCTTCAACGTAAGCATAATTAAGCTTGTCTGTTATAGGTATTTTATGTTTATACTAGGCTGATTTTAACATTTACTTCAGTAGGTAATATGTGTGTTG
Organism: Melanchra persicariae; assembly: GCA_947386135.1. Lineage (NCBI taxonomy): Eukaryota > Metazoa > Arthropoda > Insecta > Lepidoptera > Noctuidae > Melanchra > Melanchra persicariae. The sequence goes on along the minus strand of OX376644.1, from coordinate 7,284,901 downwards.
AGACTATTCTGTAGTACCTACACGCTACGCATATAACTTTATAATATATGGAATGGTGTACCGATTACTTAAAAGACGTGATCATGAAATTTCACATTTCCCGAGGAACATTGTAGGGAAATGGCAAAAAAGTTTCAACTTCCCATATTATTTATCGCTGATTTAGGTGTGTCACTTCGTATATTTTAAATAAATTTAAAAAATATTATTTCAGACTGCCTGGAGAAGAATCTGGGGCCTAACCACCAACTCTTGAAGCAGTATTACTTCAATATTACTTCCAGTGGGAAAGAGACGGAGTTATAAAGGACGTATAGCTCCGTCTCTTTTCCACACGCAAGTAATATTAAAGTAATACTGCTTTAAGAGTTGGTGGTTTAGGCCCAGGAAGGAAAAAATGGCATGATGCCATTCCAAGTCATTCAAATATCAAAAATTATTCCGTTATTTGCAGTCTTCATTTCAGGCCCCAGGATATAATAAAACATAGTTTGATGCGTTTTACTTTAATCCATCCATAAAGCATAATTATTATTAACTTATGAAATCAAATTATTGGTTAATATATTATTATCCTATTATATTAGTCTCTACCTATATTATATTGGTTGGTCACCCTAATGAAAAGGACAGAGGGCTCTCGCGAAGCTATCTCGCTCGGACCGCGTATTGACAGCCTGTGCACATTCCAGGTTGTAATATAAGTTCCTTGGTCACGCGACAATGCCGATTAGATAATAGGTTATTATTAGTTTAGTTAACAGTTGTCAGTGTCAGTGTCAAGTCCTCTGATTCTGCAACAGGACGTATATTTCGTTGTACAAAAACAAAATATCGTATTAAAACGCAGATTTTTAATGAATAAGCTTGAAAATTAAACCGATCATAGAAAGTTAAATTTTCGTTTGCTTACGACCCATATACTTAAAGTAATTGGAATATTTTACTTTTATTACTGCGTCTTTTTTATTTCAAAGAAGATTGTAAACAAAGAATCATTCTACGACGACAATGTGGTCGCATTTACAACGAGGAAGTTCACCGGTAGACTGGTGTGAATCTAACTATTCTATTTCACCAGTAATAGCCGAATTTGTAAACACAGTAAGTATTTTTCTGATTTTCTATTTCAAGTTTCTGAGCAAAGACAAAGGATTTTTTTTCTTGGTGTATTTATTATTTTGCACATTAACACTCGTTCCTTGGCCTTGGAATAATACATAAAAGTTAATTATAAGCACTGAATAAATTATCTGGCATGTCTTAGTCATGCATGCCTACCCAAAATGGTCAATGAACCTGGCCCTCTAATTTATTCAACCTAGCGAAACGTGTGCAATGTCATACTTATAAGTGCTTTTTCTTTTTAGATTAGCAATGTGTTGTTCTTCTTGTTTCCACCTGTTCTCATTCATCTTTTCCAAGAGTATTCAAAGTTGTTCAACCCAGCAATCAATGTCCTCTGGGTTCTGTTGATGGTGGTTGGTGTTAGCTCTGCCTATTTCCATGCCACTTTGAGTTTAGTAGGTAAGATTTTAAGCTGTTTCTTGTTTTTATTTTGTAGCAGTCATAAAAAATAACAGTACTAAATTCAACTGTATTTTTATTAAGTACCAAATTATTAACAAAAAAAACTTTATTTATTAGTATCCAATATCAAACTTCATGCATTTTCAGTCTGCATTTTAACAATGACATGAAACAGCTGGCAAATATGTCTGCAAGTATGTCAAACATCTGTATTGCCTTATTTCAATGAAATAACATTGTGTAAATTACTATTTTGTAGATAACAGTGTTTATTTCACAAAATATTGTGAAATGTCATAATAATTAGTTCCTACTTTTATTCTGACGATAAAATATAATGCAGATATTAGTTTAAATACAGTAGTTATGTTATATTATATTTTTTGTACAATAAAGTGTATTTATTCTATTTCTCTATAATGTAGGTTATAGCTAATAGAAAGAAGTTTCCAAGAAATATGTGTTTGTAACAATATTATTTACATTTTCAGGGCAGCTTCTGGATGAGTTGGCTATTTTATGGGTGTGCGTGGCAGCATTTGCTATGTTCTTGCCAAAGAGACATTTCCCAACATTCTTACACGGTAACAGGTGAGTAGACTATTATGTAGTATTTGATGTAAGTAGTACATAACATGGGCAGTTGGCTTTTGTTTAAGAAATCATTTTGCATAAAGGAAATTATAAACCATGTTACAACTTCTATGAATCTACACTAATATTATAAAGAGGAAAGATTTGTTTGTTTGTTTGTTTGTTTGAAATGAATAGGCTCCGAAACTACTGGACCGATTTGAAAAATTCTTTCACCAGTAGAATTCTACATTATCAGAGATGGACATAGGCTATAGAATATTTTCAAAAAAGTTAGGGATCCGTATGAAAACTTCGATAATGTGACCCAAGGTGTGAGAAAAAATCCTTATATCGCGTACGCTGGGGAATCTATTGACAATAGAGCAAAGTGATGTACTACAGTTTTATAGAGGTCATCAATATCTACAAAAAATTCCGCGATACCATATGTCTAACTATTATGGATAAGTCACCATGACCGCTTTTTGTTAATATTAGTCAAGCAAATCCCATGGTGAAATAAAAAATGGTGATTTTAGTACCATGATATTAATCCTTATCCATTTAAATGGTTTGTTAATTAAGGTTGATTATGTCCGTGTAAAAGGTCCGATTTGAATGATTTAAAGTGTAATTCACTTTAAATCATTCAAATCGGACCTTTCGTTCAAAAGTTACGACGGTAATAAACATGCTCGGAGTAAGAAAAATGTCGCGGCTTGAGCGAACTGGGGAGAATCGTATCAATGCTTGGTCCGATGACGTTGAAACACCACGGCATTTAAATGTTTTCGATAAAACAATAAGAATATCAAATGTTTGGATTTTTCGAAAATCAACTAGGTACATACATAATAAGGGGTGAAGCAGGGGTGAATAAGTTTTTAAGGGAGGAAATTATAGCTTGCTTCAATTTACGTCGGAAGTCTATGAATAAACTAAAAGTGGGATAATTGCAACAGATCATGTACCTAACAATTTTTGCATAATCAACCTCTTGACGGGCTGAACGGGGTGAACAGTTGCGCTGAACCAATAATGAGAATCGTTGTGCTTAATTTTTCAAAATTAACCTTTATAAGGGGATATGTATAGGGGCGTTGCAGTTTGTGGAGTACCTACTATCCCCACGCGGACGAAGTCGCGGGCGAAGTGCTAGTGAATAATATTTTGATATGAACCATTCTACAATTTCAATATTTATACTCTTACTAGCTGCCTCCCGCGGCTTCGCTCCCGTCAACGGGATAAAAAGTAGCCTATGTCTCATTCCAGGATATGAACTACGTGTGTGCCAAATTTCATCCAAATCCCTTTAGTCGTTTTTGCCTGATTGTTACACAAACATACAAACTTTCACCGGATTTGGATGAAATTTGGCACAAATGTAGTTCATATCCTGGAATAAAAAATAGGCTACTTTTTGTCCCGGTAAGTGGCACGGATTAATGAAGACTGAGGAGGAAGTGGAAATTCAAAGCCGCTGCTGCCTTAGTATAATAGATTCACAAGTACCAGGAGACCAGAAACATGTAATTGTATTTTTTGGGCTGGTTAGGGTAGGTGTAGTGTAGGTGTAAGGTAGGTGAAGGGTATGTGTAGGGTAGGTGTGTAAGGTAGGTGTAGGGTAGGTGTAGGTTAGGTGTAAGGTAGGTGTAGGGTGTCTGAAGAGTAGGTGGAGGATAGGTAGGTAGCCAGTTGACGGAAGCGAAGCCGCGGGAGGCAGCTAGTTGTCTATATTAATTACCTTGTCATATTTGATAATGTTTCACTTAATATTTACCTTTGTATGACAAAGGTAAGTATTACGTGAAACATTGTCAAATTGAATAGAATATCAACCTACTTAAAAAACCGGCCAAGTGCGAGTCGGACTCGCGCAAGAAAGGTTCCGCACCATTGCCATTATTATAATCCTCTATTATGCCGTTAAAGTCGAGCTAAAAACTCCGAAAACACGTGTCTGGTATGGGGAAGAATTTTAAATACCTATAATTTCATAATATTTTTTTTTTGCGAACATTGCAAAACAAACTCTGTGAGCAGTTCAAGTGTGGGAGACACTTCAAATGCTCACAGAGTTTGTTTGCCATTATTAAAATCGATCAAAAAACGCCAAAAGCACGTTCCTCATAGCCCCTTTACTTAATTTTTATTTTGATTAGGTATACTTATGTGTTGTTATAGCGGCAACAGAAATACACACTGAAAATTTCAATTGTCTACCTTTTCCGGTTCATGCGATACAGCCCGCTGATAGACGGACGGACAGACAGCAGAAGCTTAGTAGTAGGATCCCGTTGGTTACCGTTCAGGTACGGAACCCTAAAAATGTTCATGAATTACGCGCAAAAGTAAGAGGTCCCTGTATTCATTATTTTTTATTCAGGAATGGGCTTGCTCTTGATCTCGACCTCGTGTGGTTGTTTACACCAGTCATCACCAGTGTAACTTCCATATTCTTAAAAAAACAAGCAATCCTACCTACTATTCTTAGCATGAATTAGCGCAAATTCACACATTTTGTTATAAAGAGAATGTGAATTTGGTAATAGTAACTATAAAACATAGCTACTTTATGCTCTACTTTTAACGTTCGTTGCATCATATTTACGCCGCGTAATGGAAATTTTAAAACCTTGCTTTTTTATAAATAACTAGGTACATAACTACTAATGTATGTAACAGCTTTTTATTCTCACGACGATTGTTGAGTAGGAACAAATAAAACCCTTTGATAAGGTTACTACTATACCTACTTAAGTACGTACGAAGTGTTTTAGTACCACCTACCTCTCAATATGCATCAATTATGCCTGCGTCATTCCATGGAAAATAGGAGAAGAGAGGCCCGTACTTTTTAGGGGCGGTAAAATACTCTATATTAAGATGAATATTTTTTACTTATAAGTACCTACATATTGTCATATTAAAATGTAATAAGAACTAAATGAGTAATGAAGCGCGTAATGGTAATGAAGCGCGTTCCTTGAAGTGGGTTTTAATATCTACTAGAGCTGAATTGCAACAATTTTGGCCACGAAAATTTGGGGTCCATATAGATAACTCGAAAACCACCCGAGTTATCGATATTCTAGATAAAAAATAAAATCTGTCTCAGGACCAAATGGCAAATGGTGAGAAATCTGTCCCACTCTGGATAGTCAACTCTACTGATACTTTTCGGATAGCTCTTGAATTAATGAATCACACAAATAACAATTTAAGTATAAAAAAAAAATAGCCATCTCTATGGAAATGAAGCGCCGTAAAGTTCAAGCTATGAAAATTTCTTGAAACATCTCTTGGTTATGAGTTTATGACACAGTTTAGTCAGTATGAGACAGATTAGTGACTAAATTTAAAAAGCGGACAGGGCGTTGACGAGATAAAATGTATGGCGTCAAAGGAAACTAAACGTGCGTCGCGGATGCGCGGCCAAACTCCATACATATTCGCCGCCGGCCGCCGCCGCACGGCCCGGGTTGCTTTTTAGGGTTCAGTATTCAAAGGCTAAAACGGGAATCTATTACTAAGGCTCCGCTGTCCGTCCGTCCGTTCGTCTGTCACCAGGCTGTATCTCATGAACCGTGATAGCTAGACAGTTGACATTTTCACAGATTATGTATTTCTGTGGCCGCTATAACAACAAATACCAGAATAAAATAAATGTTTAATGTATAAAATCATGTTTGTTGTATGCGATACAACAAACGTGATTTTTTTGCCGTTTTTATAGTTAATGGTATGGAACCTTCCGTGCGCGAGTCCGACTCGCACTTGGCCGGCTTTTTTTTTGGCACTTGTTGTAAAAATGAATTCAATTGTTTCCGATAGGTGCCCCAAGTCACGCGCTGATTGACTGTTTCAAACTCAATTGGTGGATTTTGTGGACAAAGTCTACTACCTATAAGAATATAACGACCAATCAGAAGCCACATTCAAAACTCTGTTGGTGGACTCTGCTTATAAGCGCCTCGAATTTGCACGGGTCCAAATAATAACACCGCAATCATAGTTATACCGTAATACATCACCGTAATATAATCATATTATTATGCTTAGTTTAAACACTGATTAGCAAATTCAAATGTTCTACATGTAGGTACATAATTTGAACTTAGCATCCGCTAATCAGTATTTAAACTAATCAATCATATTACCTATGGTTATTTTTGGGGTTCCGAACATCTGTACTTATGGAAAAAAACGGATCACTCGATTGTCTGTCTGTGCGTCTGTCATTGCCGATTTTCTCCGTAACTACTGGACTGATTCAGTTGAAATTTTGTATAACTACATTATAATCTTCTTTGACCCAAACACGGACGCGTAAGGAAAATAAGTATTTTGGAAAAAGGCTTTTTGGGGGAAAATTAGGAAATTTAAAATAAAGTTTTTCCAACTGTTTCGTGTGACATATCAAATGAAAGGGCACATTTCATTTTTATTCTGTTACTCGTTGTATATAAAACCGTACATGTGCTGTTCAGACTCTCACACGGAAGGTTTCGTACCCTAAAGGCACCCTTTTAATTTTAATGTGATACCTACATAAGACTCCCAGGTTGTAGCTATCAGGAAACACGACTCTGGCAGGGTATTCTACTCCTTAGCTGTATGCACAATGAATGTGTTCCTAAAACCTTTTGTGCGTGTGGGTGGGATGTCCACCACGTACCGGTGGCGCATCGCCGTACGTCTTGTGGTCCGATGGTGGAACGGGCTTGGCGGAATCAAACTATGCAATTCGTTGCACACTCCCCAAAATGCAACCGATAGAAAACCGGCAGGCTAGCAACTCGGCGTCGATGCTCGAGACTTTGGAGCTTAGACTCCACGAGCCTATCATTGCCGATGATCCTATCATTGCCGATAATCTTCTTGGCTCGTTTCTCAATTGATTCAAGGGCATCAAGCTGGTATCTGGCAGATCCGTCGAAAGATGAGAGCAGTATTCCATACACGATCGAACTTGCGTTTGATAAAGTTTAAGCAGCTGTTCCGGCGTGAAATACTAAAGTCAAAGTCAAAAGCGTTTATTGCGAACTAAGTGTACAATGTTGATGTTATGTTAGTAGGTACTTATGACTCAGCAGCGTTTAACAAGCATTGCAATATTATCATTTGCCCGGCATTAATATCCAGCAGTCCGGACGAGCAGGCATCTATGACCACTCGGATAGACCGATCCCTCAGGAAGTCTGCAATCCAATCACACAATCCGGCGGATAGACCGAAGGAAGGAAGCTTACCAATAAGGCTATCGTGCCAGACCCTGTCGAAGGCCTTCGAGATGTCAAGGGAGATCGCAAGTGCTTTCCCGTGTTTCTCGATGGCTTCACCAGTTGTGAATGGCATACGCAGTCATACGCCAGAAGGTCCCAGTTCACCGATTTCGGCGGAAGCCGTATTGTCGGGCACTAAGCTCGATATAGGCGTGTCAAAATCGGAGACAACTCAGCCGCGCAGGTCCTCAGTACAATTGCCGGTATCCCGTCGAAGCCACTTGCCTTGTTCACGTCTAGGTTACGCAATACCCTACGAACGGTCTTGTGATGAATGCGAATGTTCGACATACTCGACTCGCATCCAACAGGAGAAGCAACAGGGGCCTCGCGCTACCAAGATCCAGACGCGAGTTTCCGCAAACAGGTTTGCTTTTTCCTCAGCGGAGTGGGCCAGCGACCCATCAGTTCTCAGCAGTGGTGGTAGTAAGGGGCGGCAGAAGTTCGATTCAACAGACTTAGCCAGGGACCAAAACGCCTTACTGCCTGCTGGGTATGAAGCAAGTTTGTTCCCAATTCGGCTAATGTGGTCAAACCGAGCCCTCTGCAACACCTCCTTGCAGAACTTGACAGCTCTGTTGAAGGCCCTCTTCTTCTGACTCACGTCATGTGTTTAAGCGCATTAGCGCGATTGCACTCTGCACCAAACAATGGACGAGCCACGCCAGATATTGTTACGTCAGAGAATGGAATGAAATACTCCATTCCCTGCCGCAACACATCCGTCACGGCGTTCGCGCACGACGAAGCGTCAGTCGAAAAAAACAAGTAGGCTGCCAATGATAACATGCGAAGAAAGATCGCATGCCATCCCAATCTGCTGACCTGTATCGCCATACCCGCCGGGTGCCTCTAGGGCTAGCATCGGGCGAGGAGAAGACAGTGGTTGGAACTACCTAGTGGTGAAAAAAACGACACCGAGTAGCGGTTTGGATCTGTTGTCAGCAGAAGGTCCAAGCAATTGGCTGTGTGCGAATCAACATCTGGCACCCTCGTTGCTCCCTGGACCAGCTGGGTGGGATTTAACGCTAGTGCTAGCTTTCGCGTCTCTCGACCAGCATGGTCTGTGCACTGGTAAGGGAAGAATCACTCCTGATGGTGGGTGTTGAAGTCCCCCAGTAACACCAATTGGGGAGAAGGGTATCGCTGCTGAGCCGCATCCACTGCCTCACTGAGGTGTTGTGTGAGGCCAGTTATTTCTAGATCACCGCTATGCGACCGATAGACACAGGCGTAGATTATTTTATCCAGGCCGGTGTCCACCAGGCGCCGACATTAGATGTCGTCCCGGGCGTACATGCATACACCCGCGCGTGGTTTAAAATGGTGCTCCAGGGTAAACCCTGGGTAAGTCAGATAGGACCGTCTCACAGATATCCGATCTGCGTCTCCGAAAGGAACAGGAGCGCTGGTTTCTCAGTCTCCAGGTGGTGATGGACTGCGGCGAAATTTGAGTGCAAACCTCGTATGTTGCAGAGGTGCACTTTGAGATAGAGGGAGTGCTGTCGCTGTACAGCTTTTCTCAATTTGTTCCTTTTATTCATGATGTGTGAGTGAAGGAGGGAGAGAAGGAAGTGAAATGAGATTTTATGCTACTGACCTTCAGGCACGCTCTGAACTCAGGACGGCATCATGGGGGGACTAGTCTGGAGACTGCGGGGACGCCCGAGCCCCCCCGGGAATGTCCATCGGGCCCTCTCATCTGGACGCCAACCAGTACAATGGTGCAAGGGGCAGCCTTTCGTGTGTGGCTAGCACACTACTTGGGCCAACTACCTGCGGTCGGCTAGAGTCGCACCGTACCGCTACCCTCTGCGACTAGTCTCCCGATATGCCCATATCAGCGCGAGCCTGGTGGGTTTGCCTGGATAGTAAATAATAAATAACTATTTCGACCCAACTCCTCTGGATTGGCTACACTGAGCATCGTACCGGAACACGGCTAGGCCGCTTGACGGTACGCCTTTGACCAGTGGGTGGTCACAAGTCAGCGGCCGAAACCTACCACCAGTTAGTGTCACCTGATTAGCACCACCCGGGGACCACGTGTAGGCACAGCAATGGGTATTCTCCTACGGACGCGGGTGACTCGGTACCCATAAGTAAGTTAGAATGTAAAATTTTTATCCTTTGGCCAATATGTATAGGTACCTACTTGAAATTGGGTTAGAACACTGGCTTATGTAAATAATAAAGTTTGTCATAATTCGTTTTTTTAACTACCCCCAAAAAACCATTTAGGAGGTGTTAAAATTTGTATGGAAGAATCCTCAGGTTTCTAAACTTGAAACTTGGCACCAATACTGTCATCATAAGTTAAATAACTTAATAATAAGTTTTTCTAAACTACCCGTGGTGGGAAAAGATTGTATGGAAGAATCTTATCGCTTGACAAAAAAAAATTCAGTCGAATTGAGAACCTCCTCCTTTTTTGGAAGTCGGTTAAAAATAAGAAATAAGTTTTTTGATGATTTTAAAATCAATCCTTGAAGGGGCGTAAAAGGTTGATGAAGTTAAGGGGGGGATATTACTGTTTGCTTTACCAAAACGGTCCATTTAAGTGAGTAGAGGGGGCGTTGAAGTTTGTGGAGTAGGTACCTACTAAATCCGCGCGGAAGAAGTCGCGGGCGAAATGCTACCTAGTAATCGATAATAAACCAGACTATTTTAGATAGTAAGTTTTTTTTTTTTTCTAGGTATGACCACTAGCAAGTTAACACACTTGGGATATCAACTGCTTAACCGGACTAACCTGTGGTGGCCTCAAATGAATTTAAGGCCCCCAGCCAAGGCAACAAAACTAGCTACAAGCTAAAAACTACTGACCGCTCGCTAAGGGCATTCCCTGTGGAATACGACTTCGGCTTAGCGGCGTCAGTTAGGGACAGCAAGGGACAATCAGGCTGGGTCGTTTCATTAATTAGGGCGCGGGCTGGCTCGTTGGCAAAAGTCGGGGAGGGTTTCGAATGGGTCGTCGCGAAGGACCTCGGCGGCGAGGTCGGTATACGGAACGCGGTCTGTATCTGTTTATTCTAAGGGTGCTGGTTTCCCTACAGCTTTCCTGAATCTTTGTGATCTCGTCGTCGGACTCAACGAGTGTATGCCGAGGACGGCGAATCTTATTAATGCGAGAGGGAGTGTACTTGGTTGCCTTTGAAATCAAAGGGTTTTGGTGCTTTTCAACGGATTCGAAGAAACGCTTTGTTAGGCGCTTCATAAACTGTTTTAAGGTCGGGATTTTTAGGTCGACATGAAGTCGTTCGTTCCGTACATACCACGGGGCGCCCGTGGCTTTTCGGAGAAATCTGTTTTGGATTACTTGCATCCTGTGGATTTGCTTTGGCTTTGTGTGTGCGAATACAGCACACGCATAAGTCATTATCGGTCGTATTAGATAGTAAGTCAATAGTTTTCTTAGCACGTTATCTATATTTTGTTAGCTGCCGATCAGTCTGTTGTGCAGTATGAAACCCTTTGGCATCTGAACCTACCGCGAACACGTTGACAGGGCGAGATAAGTGCATGATTCATGCATTCTGATTGCGCAAAAATGTGTTACTGGGGTAATCGTTATTGAATAGCGTTATTATAAAGTACCTACCTAATACTTTGTTGGGCCACTGCGATGTATCTACCCAGGAAAAGTAGAGCAAGGTTTGCCTATGCCAAAAGGCACACTGAACTGAGAGACATTCGATTTAAACACAATAATTAGCTATCAATTGGAAAAAACAACCCTCCCCGACTTTTGCCAACGAGCCAGCCCGCGCCCTAATTAATGAAACGACCCAGCCTGATTGTCCCTTGCTGTCCCTAACTGACGCCGCTAAGCCGAGGTCGTATTCCACAGGGAATGCCCTTAGCGAGCGGTCAGTAGTTTTTAGCTTGTAGCTAGTTTTGTTGCCTTGGCTGGGGGCCTTGAATTCATTTGAGGCCACCACAGGTTAGTCCGGTTAAGCAGTTGATATCCCAAGTGTGTTAACTTGCTAGTGGTCATACCTAAAAAAAAAAAATCAATTGGAAAATGTTCAATATAAATGTTTAGTATTACCAACTTGGGCTTCGTGACAAAAAAAAACAGCCGATTAAATAGCAAAATGACATTTTAATTAAACAACACGAATTACAAAAACAATATACAAACGCAATTTCACTATTAATCACTTTAATCCGCAGTTGAAGATCGCTTCGGAAGATTCGCTCGTATCGTAAATCCAATACAGACTCGGTCGCGAATTCGCGATCTATGCAGGCTTTATATAGGGCATCAGTTACTTCCAGAACCTTCTATTGTCGAAAAATCTAGATGTTCGCTCACATACCGGCCGGCCGCGAATGGGTGTCGAGATTTTTAAAAAGTTCTAGTAGGAAAGTCTAGAAAGTTCTTGACTCTACTAGTTCTGCTTCTCGACACTAGATGGCGCGAATGATAACTAATTTCGGTACATATGTACCCATCATTAATTCTGGCGCGCAACAATACAAAAAGCTTTTTGATTGATTAAATCCTTTGTTTATTTTCAGACGTCGCCTGGCTATCTGCACGGCTGTGTTGACGGTGCTGTCCACTGGCTTCCTCGTCATGCACCCGGCGGCTAACGCCTTTGCCTTGATGACAATCGCGCCGCCTACTTTAGGATTTTTGTGGGGAGAGCTGTCCAGGTACTTATGATGATTGGAGATCCTTTGATTCATGTAGACTTGCAAAGCCTGGCTTCGACTACAGCCGAAGCGATTCGAATTAAAGTGGGTCGAGACGAGTTCTATCTTAGTCGAATCGAAATATTACTTAATTCATACTACATATCGCCAAAGATCCCATAATTATGCGCCTCCTATGGCCAAGGCCATTTACTCGGCATAAATCGTGACTCCTAGGCAGATACTTCCTTATGGAAAAACCCTTAAAACTCGACATCAAAACAGTCGCGCTTACGACGACTAAATCAACGAGACATTCCAGGCGACTTCTTTATTTTTCATATTTCAGAGTGAAATGCTCGCGCGTGTATCGTCTGGGTCTGCGCTGCGTCGCCATAACATTACTAGCAATCTTCTGCTGGATCATGGACCGCGTGTTCTGCGACGCGTGGCTGTCCATCGACTTCCCCTACATGCACGGCGTGTGGCACGTGCTCATCTTCATCTCCAGCTACACTGCTCTTGTACTATTGGCCTACTTTAACGTAACAGAAGAGAGCCCCGAACAGAAACCGCAGCTCAAGTACTGGCCAGTAAACGAATTCGAATTAGGAATCCCATACATAACTATGAAACATCCGTTTAAACCAGACAAAAATCTAGCCATCTAGCTCTTTAAGTTTCAACGTCTGACCCTATTATAGTGTGTTCCACGTAAGAAGTCTCGCGGAAATAAATGGAACTAGGTAACTAGATTTGCTAGAGGTTGCGCCTCGTCTGCGGGACTTACCTGTGAAACGCACTCTACATTAATCGCAGTTTGTAGAAGGCTGATTTACTTGTCAACTTTGATTTGACCATAACCTGGTTATAAACTAGGTACATAACCTAACAAATCTAGCAGTTGAACTGATTGGCGTACTGGGAACAGAGAAGAAATAGAGTTAAAATGTATTGCGTTAACGTTCATTTTAATTACGCCATTATAAATATACATTTTTAACGATTTTCAAAAATTTAAATGCAAAATCGTTGTTTATTTAGACGAGTTCCAATTACGAGACTTGAATATTTTAGTCATTTAAAAGTCTGTATTTGTAGGAATCTTGGAAGATTGACCTACTCTGCTGTTAACTGTGATTATACCTACAGCGTGTTTCAGAAGTGCGTGGTCATATTAAATGGGATGATGTTCTGTATCTGATATACCAGTTAAGAAACAATAGCAAAAGAAATACTTTACGACTATACGATACGACTTTTTATAAAAAACACAACCAAAAAATGAATATGACCACGCACTTCTGAAAAATCCTGTATTTTACTTATGATATATTATTATGATTAAGATTTTTTTAAACAATTTTGTTAATAATGGTTTTAAAACAATTATATTAACTATTATTTTGTTGTTTATATATTGTTTTAAATTATTACCTAACAAAAATTTTCAATGAAGTGGCTCAAAATGTCAGTGCCAGTTTAGTCAAGCTGAATAAAACTTCTAAAAGACAGCTTTCAAAGTAGAAAATATGTAAATAATTTACATGAAAAAAGATGTGATGTCAAATATATCTGAGATATTAATGTAGGATAGTTTAAGTGAGTAGCTACATATTTTGTATACTGTAGATTGTAAATTGAAACAGTGGGTAGTACGAAACAAAAGTGATAAGTATTGATGTGATAAAATGTATTAAGAAGATTTCGTTTGAGACACCATACAGTTTATTTATCATATTCATAAAACATGAAAATAATAATATTGATTTTTAAAAGAAGAAAATCATTCTATTTTTAATTCAAATTAGGATCACTGATGCAATATTTTTTACGAAATTTTTAAACACAAATGAAATAGATAAGCCTGAGAGAAATTTGAGTTTTGACACATTTTTTTTTAATACAGAATATTAGGTACCTACGTATATTTAGTATTTGATATATCTAAGCTTATTTTATTTTGGGGATGTTGTATCTATTACTAATATAATAAGCTGACGAGTGTTTGAACGCGTTAATCTCTGGAACTACGTCGGATTTGGAAAATTATTTTTATACCTACATCATCCTTCGTCATGAAATATCTCTTTTGCCCGCGACTTATTTCCCGTTCCCCTAAACTTTAGGGGAACGGGAAATAAGTATAATAATTATATATTATATTATAGTATAGGTAATAGTTTTTGCCCGCGACTTCGTACGCACATATCCCATTCCTATATATTACAAAAAGAAATTTCCACTTCCGACTGGTAGTTCCAGAGATAAGCATGATCAAACAAACAAACTCTTCAGCTTTATTATATTAGTATACCTATAGATATTTTTTTATTTGCTATAATAACTACCAACAATTATTAAAAGTAAGTATGCCAAAGTTGTAAAGGTGTGGGTTTGTAACAAAAACATTTATTAGTTGTATGACTTGAAAATGATTCTCAATTTATTACTATTAGATTCTAAATTATTGTATGTAATACATTCAGTATGTGCAATTTCAAATTTTCTTACTATGCTGAATAAACAGCTGTGTATGATTGCTGCTTGCTGTATGTTTGGTATTAAAACAAAAGCTGATATGTTCAAGTCAGTCTTTATCCTTTTTGAGTAGATGTGACCCAATTTTTTTCCAACCAGTATTTGGCCACCTCGATAACTATATTGTATTATGTTTGCTTAAATGATAAAGATGAAATTACTTAATAAACATTTTGGTGACCAATTATTTTTTTCTACTTATTCCTCCTGTTTTGCCCTAAATATATATTAGAAATAATAGTCGAAAAAGTAAGGCTGGAATGTTTAATTTCAACATTATAGGTAATAGTATAATCAGATCTTTAAATATTTTATAGTAACATTATAATATCTTGTCCGAAAAATATGAGTCAAATTATGAACATAATTTATTGTGTTAGTCCGAGTCAGAGGATACATTATGATTTTGGTTGGGATGTAGACTAGCAGAGTCAAACTTCTTCCTAGGGTATGTGCTGCCACCACGGTACACCACATGGTTCTTCTCAGTCTCTAATATCTTTACTTCATGGAGTAACTGTGGCTTCTCCATCACATTTTGGAGTTGTTCCCAAATGTATATTGCCACATTCTCAGTAGTGCTTACCTAAAAAATAATAATACTCTATGTCCATAAAAACAGGAAATCAATTCAATGAATTGTAGTTCAAAAGGTTGACAAAAATATTGCTCAATAATCACTAAAAGTAGACAACTGTTTAGAGGCTCAAGATAATTATATAGATAAGAACTGACCTTATTGCCCTTACAGTATTACACAACTTGAGACAATACAATTAAAAATACATGATCTGTTGCGGTCAATCATAATTTCTAGTTGCACAATTTTGGGAACTTTAGTTCATTGACATAATTTTATTACCTGAGCTTTGAAATATGGCACATCATGGTCCAAGTTTTTATGGTCAAGTGGGTCCATAATGGCAACCTGCATGTACTGTTTCAGCTCATGTACGTTCATTACCATGCCAGTGGTGGGGTCCACAGGGCCTTTAACTGTCACCAGAACTGAAATTAAAAAATATTATCTTTAACTAACGTATATATTATAAAGTGTGCGTTTTATTTTCAATTTTGTAAATGTGGAGGGTAATCTCTGAACCACTACAGCTATTTGACAAATTCTTTTATCGTTTGAACGATACATTATTTCAGATATAATTTATTATTTCATTAATATATGAAACCTATGTGGGCCATTAGTCATTGATTTAAAGAGATAATATATGTATCAACTGTGCATTTATACATACCAACATAATTGTGGCCATGTCCATTTGGGTTGTTGCATTTTCCATATAATTTTTTGTTTTCTTCATCAGACAAAAATGGACTGAAACAAATGAAAATCTTAACAAAATATTCTATTAGTAAAAATATCTTGAATGATTTTAAAATAAGTAATTGGGAAAACTCAGGGATTCTTGCTACTAAGTTACTATGCGACGCTAGTATAGATAGTTGCCATACGGAATCTTTGCTGAATTTGTTGCATGTGTAACCATCTCAAATTACGCTGAATAGCTTAACGTTAGTGGTATCTACTTAAATGCAAGTTAAGTATGCACGTTGTAAAATAATGCTTACCTGTGCAATCGGTGGCAGGAACTAAAAGTTTCACGCCTGGTTATAGAAACTATCGGTAGCGGTGTTGGTGTCATTATTTATTAAAATAATTTAATTGAAAATAAAACAAATTTGACAACTTCTTCTAGTTACCCCTAATAGAATAATGGCAAGCAAGGTGGCCAATTACAGTAGTGGAGTAGTTTACTTGGTACAACTAGGTCGAAATATAAATAAAAAAAAATCTAGAATATAACAACAAGCGCTCGAGAGCTCGTTCAAACAAAGTTTACTTTTGTTGAGTAGGTAGATTGGTCACTAGTGTCACTACTGTCACTTTTAGGGTTGCTATACGAAACGTAGGGTCTAATATTTTTTATAGTAATAGTGATCGTATGATAATTCAAATCAGAAATCTGTTCATAGTTCGCTAATAGTGACTTTGTTTTATAGGGATTTTGCAATTCAAATTAACAATACTTCATTATATAAAATAATAATAATAATAATCATTTACTTCAGACTTGGTCCATATTTTTTTAGTAACAAAATACTTAAAAACTAATGTTAGTATTACAGGTACTACTACACTGCGACATGAAGCCTCACCCACCTTTGCAGCATGGGGGACTCCCACCTATCTGCAAAAACACTCAGTATAGTGTTAGGTTAGGTAATAGGTACGTAATTATGAGTCTGTGGAGTTACAGGAGTTTTAGCGGGATTTCAGCGAGCGAAGCTTAGTGGCTGTTCATAATTATTTGCAAATTGATTCATGGTAGATATTGTGGTGTAAAATTAGTGTAGTTTTTACCCGACTACGGCGAAGCAAAAAGGAGGGTTATGAATTTGATGTATGTATGTACATATGTTCATCTGTTCCCTCATAACTTCTAAACCATTTATCATATTTAGACAAATGAGGTGTCATTGGAAGCGTCTAAATTGCCCGCTGGTTAGACACTTGAGACGTAAAAAAAGAAGTTCAAAAACTACCCTAACCCGACTACTACTACTAATACCTACTAATTGTAACGACATTTTCAAACACTCCATAACTTTCGAGTGAAAAATATCAACATATCCATACATATCGTCAGTTTTTACATAGTCATGTAAAATCTGACGATATATGGATATACAGTGTGTATTCATACACAGAAAAAAAAATATTAAAAATAAATTATTGTACTCGTAGTTTTTATTTTCTACATGTATATATTATTTCTAGACTTCCTTTGTAATTGATTTGTTGAAAAAAAAACTGTTATTTTCAGGGTCATATACGTCTCACACAAGCTTCCGTTATGTCAAATAATCATAATAAAATATATCTTGCGTTATTGTAATAACTAGTACTTCACCCGCGACTTCGTCCGTGCGGATTTATTAGGTACTTCAGACAAACTATAAACTTCAACGCCCCTTCTACCCCTTTTTAAAGGTTAGTTTTGGATAATTAATTAAGCACAACGATTTTTATTAAATACCTAGCACTTTCGGCTTATTCTGTGGTCTAAAAAGGCCCTAGACAATGTGCTATTCAATTAGCGAATGCGACTGTCGAAATGCCAAAATGTGGGAATTAGATCACGTGACACTTCAATGGCATCTGTCAATCCCATATATTTTTAACGTAAGTATTGACAATCGCCTTTACCACACTATCGTTGACAGAATCTCACTTGTCTTGTGCCCAGGATCAGCGGAACTGTCCACCCCGTTTATTGATTATGCAAAAATTGTTAATCTGTTTCTGTTTCAATTATTCAACTTTTAGTTGGTTTAGATTGTGGCGGGATTTTTTAAAGTTGACGATGCGCGAGTAGCATGCAGAGTATCTAGCAACACGAAACCAGAGTTGCGTTAAAAATTATATCGAAATAGATACGATTTCGATAAATCGATACTCTAAAATAAATATAGATTATCGATAATTCGCGATGTTTTTCCATACAATTATCAATATCGTCAATGTTATTATTGACGATATTGATAATTGTATGGAAAAACATCGATATTTAATTAAATATATCGATATTTTTGCCCATCCCTACGTCTGTCACGAACTCTCGAAGTAAAGTAGGTACACTGAATTGGACTTTGTAACCTTTTTGAAAAATAGTTTTGTAAATAGTGATAATTTAAATTATTGTTAAATTACGAGGATCTAATATTATACAATATGTTCTCTCCGTGCAGCAGACACTTGCTCTATTCAACGCAGGTTAGTTAGTTTCTTTATTTGACTCTTCATAATTACCCAATTTTTTCCATTAATCCCATGTTTGCACAAAGGTTATCTAATAATTCGCACGATTTAGTTATAAATCGTCTTAGAATTGTTCTGAAAAGCATAAATTGTAACCTGGTGGACATGTCATCAACAACATGTTACTTATTTATTTTTATTTTATTTTGTCAATTAATTGTTGTTATGATCCATGTTGGTGAAGTGACCAGGTTTTGGATAGTTTTCCTTAGTCTTTGGAAATTATGCCGAATCTGTACAGAAATGCAGGAGCAGGTTGGAATACCCATCTGAAACAAAGAATACTAAGTTATTCCTCCTAGAATAGTAAGTAAATCTTCTGAAAATACTGTTTTTCCAGCTGAGGCGACTGCAGAGCACTTTGGTGGTAGCAGAGCACAACAATGAGGTGCTCTCACCAGCCACACAGAACACTTTGAGTGCTGCCAAGAAGATTGGTGGTGATGTTGCCGTACTTGTGGCTGGCACCAAGTGTGGCCCTGTAAGATGACAGGTTTCATGTTTTAAAAGCATGTTTTTTTCTGTTTACTTCTTACTATTGTATTAAAAAATCTTTAAAGTATTAGAAACTTAAAAGAAATTAAGAAAGTATGTACAGTACATATTTGCAAACTGTCAATCCTATTAGTTTGTTTGCGTGTCTAATAATTCCCAATCATGATATAATTATATTATTCATACATGCACTAGGCTACTAATATATAGAATAATTTTCTAGGTTTGAAAAATTTTAACACAGTCATATCCATTTTTCAGGCTGCCCAGGCTGTTGCTAAGGCTCAGGGCATTTCCAAAGTCCTGGTAGCTGAAGGTGATGCATTCAAGGGTTTCACAGCTGAGAGTCTAGCACCCCTCATCATTGCCTCTCAGAAGCAGTTCAAGTTCACCCACATTCTGGCCCCAGCCACTGCCTTCGGCAAGGCTATCCTGCCTAGAGTAGCGGCCAAGCTTGACGTCTCACCAATCACTGACATCATTGGAGTTAAGGATGCCAATACCTTCATTAGAACTATTTATGCAGGTAAACTGAATTCTAGGTTTTACTTTATATCTGCTTAATGTAAGGGTTAAAGGGTGGACACTAAAGAAAATAACATTTTAAGGATTTCAACAATAAGAGTTTATTATCCATTTATGTTATCTATAAACCTTTTTTTATTGAGAGAAATCATAGCAATGTTTTGTTATTGTTATGTAAAGATCTTCTCACACAGTTGAAAGTGAATTTTTGAATACTGCCTTTTTGTATTGTGTTTAATTCAGTATTTTGTACAATACTTTCAAAGAGTTCAAAATAACCTTCAAGTCATAGATCAGAATGTCAAAGCAAGTAAACTAACTACTACTACTATATTCTTCTTAGTGTGTTTCAATGGCAAATAGACATATTAAATTTTATTTCTGTTTAGTTGTCTTTGTTGCTCTACGTTAGTGTCTGTGCTGAATAAATATTTTATATTCTATTCTAGACTGTTTCTTACACAGAACACACATTCTCAAGAAATCCATCTTCTTTTTCAGGTAATGCAGTCCTCACATTGGAGGCCAAGGACGGTATCAAGGTCATCACAGTCCGAAGCACGGCGTTCCCTCCCGAGCCATTGGAGGGTGGCTCTGCGGCCGTGGAGAAGGCACCCGAGGGTGACTACAAGTCTGACCTCGTCCAGTTCGTGTCACAGGAGCTTGCCAAATCTGACCGGCCTGAACTTACTAGTGCTAAGAATATTGTTGCTGGCGGTAAGAAAACCTGTCGTAATATGATCATAAAATGTATTTTATGATTTATACTAATATTATTAAGCTGAAGAGCTTGTTTGTTTGTTTGGTTGAACAGTCTAATCTCAGGAACTACTGGTTCATATTGAAAATTATCAAACGCATTATCAAACGCTCGAGCACTGACATGTGAAAAATCGGACAACCAATAGGAGCGTAGCATCAATGCAAAATGTGATGCAGACGAAGTTGCGCGGGTCAGCTAGTCTCCTATAAGACTATTTATCTTATAAGAATACCAAGCCAAAACATCTGACAGAAAATCTTGTTGGTAGCCAAATTAAATTCCAAACAGAATCTGTTTGACTAGCGGACTGTTACCAGTATGCATATTATGAAAAGATAAATGCTTGATACAGATATACAGAGCGGCTTCACTTAATATCTAAGTATATTGCAATTAGATTGGCTCCTGACACAAGTAACCTTAGGAGTCAAAAAGTCAGTGTTCTGTTTTGTATGGTGGTTTTCATGCAAAAAAGTTTGCTTCCAGTTGGAACATTTACTAAACAATAATGTTCGCTCAGGTCGTGGTCTGAAGTCAGGCGAGAACTTCAAGCTGCTGTACGACCTCGCGGACAAGCTCAACGCCGCGGTGGGCGCCTCCAGAGCGGCAGTTGACGCCGGCTTCGTCGCTAACGACCTGCAAATTGGCCAGACTGGAAAGATCGTTGCCCCTGTGAGTTACATATTATGCACATAATACATAGTATGCAAAAAAGCGCTTGCAGGTCAAGTTGCACGTTGCGGATTTTGTTCGAAAGAGTTACCTTGGCCCTGGAAAGCAAAGGGCACTAGGAGGAACACGGATAGGTTTTAGTCAGTAATGGTCTGACACTTCCCGCTCCACCTAAAGTGGAAGGGGTCATTTGATGATTTCCCATCCATAAAAAAAGGTCAAGTGTCACCCTTAGATTTTAGCTTTTTAGACAAAAATGTGACATAAACAGGAAGGTAAAACTTAGGGACAATGCTTAAAAATATCAGTCATTAACTTTTAATTATTTAAAACTTTAAAAACAAACTTCAATGTCTGTTATGGACTGCACCAATGAACCTCATGGTGTGAAAAAAAAAATTAGAACAATATTCCAAGTTAGTGAATGATGATTTCTTTACAGGACCTATATATTGCTGTAGGAATCAGCGGTGCCATCCAGCATCTGGCTGGTATGAAGGACTCCAAGACCATTGTTGCCATCAACAAAGACCCTGAGGCACCTATCTTTCAGGTAAGAATTTTGATAACAATGAGTTTTTTTCGACTTCAAAAAAAAGGAGGAGTTGCTCAATTTGGTTGTTTTTTTATAATGGATTGCTAAATGAAGGATAGTATAATAATTTCTTTTTTGTTTAGCCTTGGTAAATTATGTTACGGGCGAATCTAGAGTTGTCTTGCCGTCGCTCTTCGCCAAATTTTAAACTAGACAACCCTATTTTAAAATGTTAAGATTTTATAATATTTGCAAGCTAGATAATAGATATCTAGCTTGCAAATATTATAAAATCTAAAACGGTCAAAAACTCAAAGCCTGCTTTGTTGCGCGTTTTTATTCATATTTAATATTCTGAACACAGCCACTTTGTGAAGTGTGTTATCCATATGTCAACAAGTCAAGGATGAATATAATTTTATCGGTGCCTTATCATCTTGGTAACGAACGAGCGCTGATTGATATTGATTATAGTTATCAAATAATAATAATAATAATTAAATTGGTTTAGGTAGAATTTTTTTATTCATAGTAAATGAATTTGTGGGATTGCTATTAATTTGAGAAAAATATAATTCCCCATTTTCTGGAGGAAATTTTTTACTACGATTGACTGCATGAATTATTAACAGCCAATCACATCATTAATTTTGACTTATAATTTTGTTTAGTGTATTTTTTTCCGGAGACCTGATTGTCATACATGTTCAAGTTCAAGTTATTTATTTTTGCAAAAAACACTGTTACAATGGTGTTGTAAAATATACATGTTTCAAGTGATTCTACCGTAAGGCATGCAAAATGTATTACAATCATGGTTCATCAAAATCAAGATTGACATTGAAGTATTTAAAAGAAAAAAGAGAAATGTTTTATTTAAATATATGTATATAAAAATAATTAATTTATTTAATGTAATTTTTTTTTATTTTTATTTATATTAATATTTAATTTATTTATTTATGTGTGTATTTGTGTATGTGTGTTGTTATTTGTGTATTGTATGATAAATCTAGATAGAATATAATTGTATATTAATTTTTGTAAGGTTCTTCTTATCCTTCGTCGTTCGTCGACGCGTCTCCAAGCCATGTAAGGTTATTAAACATCTTATTCGAACTATCTTTTTTCCAGGTAAGTGACCACGGGCTAGTTGCAGACTTGTTCAAGGCGGTTCCTGAGCTCACATCCAAGTTGTGAACATTTACAAATCGAAGAGATACAGAGAGAGAATGAAGTACATAGTCTAACCTTTTTAGATAAAACTTTTTATTCTTATATACGATTTATAAACCCCTTCCTTGAGATTTGTGAACTTTTATTGTTGATCAGCGTAATTTATCACGTGTAAGCGAATTATGTATGTAAAATAAAGATTGTTACAATATTTCGGATTTTTGTTTTTGCACAATTTAATTAGTATCTACACGCAAACAATTTTATGAGATAGAATCATCATCTTGGGTTGGAATGGAAGCAGATCCTAACACAGACTCGAGACACATTGACGCAGAGTTGAAACTCACCGAAGCGTATATTAAAAATATACTTAATTAATAATAAGCCCCTATCTCCAAAGCGCACACATTTTTAGTGAGATTATTTAAAAGAAGCGCACATTCGATCTTCGATCGAGCGAATTAGAAAATCTCTGCTTCAGTGTGACATGTCACTTAGGAAAAGGCAAAGCAGATAAACAAATATTTTATTTAACCTCTTTTCGAAGATTAGACGTCAGCAAGTTGTTTGATAAATTTGAAAAATAATCAGTGTTGATATAGCTGAGGCAATACAGCAAGAATTTCTAATGCAATATAAAATGACCTTTGAAGAGAAAAATTGTGATTTCGTTAGCAATTTTAACGCGGCGCGACGTTAATTTAGCAATTCTTTCAAAACCATTATTTTATGTACCAGTAGGCATTTTATGGGATTAACACATCGGTACATAAGAAAATTGTAAACCTATACGGCACGGGCTCAAACAGAGTGAGGGGCTAGAGCAGTGGCGCGACGGCGCGTGGAGGGCGCGAAATAGCCAAGAAAATACCGCCACTTGCATCCATCGTGGAGAGACGAGCGACGGCACCGAGTCACTGCGAAAATTTTAACATTTTCTAGGCTTAGCTATCGAGACTCTTAGCGGGGATTACAAACCAAAACATATTCACCTCACATAATATTGATGCAAATGGACAAACTTTGTCATTGCTGCCGAGGCGGAATAGACTCCCGAGCCGAAGACTGCAAGATTGCAATGACCAAAAAAAAAATAATCTGTCCGTTCTCAATTTTTCTAATCTACTTTCCTCCTTTTCGAAATTTCGTAGGGGCTGACTATAAAAACCACCGCGCCTGCTCCCGCCTTTACTTGGTCACGCTACTCGATAACAGATGGCGCTGGCATGCCGTACTCGGTCGAATTAATTTACTGAAAGCTAAAAAAAAATATTATAACTTAGTGACTGTGTAGGTAATATAGTAGGTATATAGTAGGTACACTATCTCAAGAAAAGTAAAATTTTAAATACCTTTATTTTATTTTATACTACGTTAATATTTAAATGTTGCTTGCTTAACCAGGGTGCTGCCTTCCTATGTGGGCAGATTTTTCGTAGGCACCCAACCCAGGTAAAGCAGAGCGATTAGTAAAAAAAAAAATTTAAGAAGTTATTTTATATGGATGGGTCTCCGATAGGGATAGGTCATATATTTACCTACTTATTCGAAGTTTAACAACCTCAACTTGATAGCTACCTATCAACCTATGGTAGGTAATTTTTTATTGATAAATGACTATATTTATGCTGAAGGCTACGGGTAGAAAACGTCTATTTAGCAGTATGCAGGTTTTAAACCAACAGGAGGTAAGTGCACATTCAATCATGTCAGTAGGTAATGATAGTCCCAGGGGGAGATGTGGTTTGCTTGGCGAGTGGCATTCTCGTTATCATATCTGACGCGAGTGGGCGGCGGGCGGAGCCTCGCGCGCCCCGCCCGCCGCGCCACGCCCGGCCCGCGCCTCCCCGACACATGTCATTAGCATTTAGCACTATCGAACATGCCGCGGCCCTCGCGTGAATCTTACGGCGACCAGAAACCCCCGTACTCGTACATTTCGCTGACGGCGATGGCGATCTGGAGCTCCCCGGAGCGCATGCTGCCGCTGTCGGAGATCTACCGGTTCATCACGGACCGCTTCCCGTACTACCGGCGCAACACGCAGCGCTGGCAGAACTCGCTGCGGCACAACCTCTCCTTCAACGACTGCTTCGTGAAGGTGCCGCGCCGCCCGGACCGGCCCGGCAAGGGCGCCTACTGGACGCTGCACCCGCAGGCCTTCGACATGTTCGAGAACGGCTCGCTGCTGCGCCGCCGCAAGAGGTTCAAGCTGCACACGGATCAGAAGGACAGCTTCAAGTCAGAGCTGACTGCGTTGTCGAACTTCAATCAGCAGTTTCTTGCTAGTCAGTTGAATATGAGGGTTCCTCCTCTGCAACAAGTGTTTGAAGCGCCAGTGATTCCCAATTCTTGTACAGTGCCTGATACGAAGGACAGTTGGAGGAAGTCGTTTTCTATCGACAGTTTACTGAGCAGTGGAGTGCACAAGGTTAGTGAAGTGCCCTCGAGAGCTGCGCCCGCGCCAGTGCTGTACCGGCCAGACGCGGTGGCGCTGGGCGCTGCGATGTGGCCGTCCTTCATGCCGCCATCGCCACTTGAACAACTGCAGTTAAGACTTAACTTTCAAAACATTGTCGATAACCTGCATTTTTATCTGCAGCATCCTTTGCATTCATTATAATTTATAGTTTAATGATAGATATGTTATTGTAAAAAAATTACGTAGCTATATTTACTTATATATATAGGTACATATGTCGCAAAAGTCCAATCTTTTCATTGAATTGTGCCATTTAATCAGCGACATAGGTGACATGGGCACATTTAAATGAAAAGGCTAGCCAACCAATTAAACGGCTGATTAGGCTAATTGGCTGCGACATAATATATAAAAATCTCGTGTCACGGTGTTTGTGGTCGCACTCCTCCGAAACGGCTTGATCGATTTCATTATTTTTTATGTAGGTATATTTGGTAGGTATGAGATTAGGTCATAAAGTAGGCTTCATACTTGATATGCGCGTACGAAGTCGCGGGCAAAAGCTAGGAATCTATATTATTGAGGATATTATGTTACCTATGTGTAAAAGCCTGAGACAGAAACAATAGCGGAGTGGAGTTTTTATGATTACCTAGTTAGGTACTTTTTCCAAACTTAGTAGGTAAGGCATCGGTATCTACTAAGCAAAGTCGATTTCACCATCTTCTGTTTAGCTTTTGCTGAATATCAGTAGGTAGGTTTACAAAAATATTATAAAAATACAGTAGTTCAGCGAGATACCTCGATATAAGTACTTTATTAATGTCAATCATGGCCACCGAGTGCCAAGTTCTAGGAAGATATTGAAATATACCTTGTTAGCAACAGTAGATACGGAAAAATTAAGGTAAGGGTATCTGCAATTAATGAAACATTAGTGTTCTAATTGCGTTTAGCTGTAGGACATTGATTAGTAACCGTTGAATTAAAATGAATGCCATTTCAGTTTTTTTAAATACTTTGTCCCCCACTAGGAATATCTCCTGTATCGTGGGTGCGTTTACAAACATACAAAGTCACATACATAAACAGCCAGACCCGTAAAAACTATCTGTGGGCCATACCAATATTTGTACCGTGCGGGAATCGAACCCGCGACACGCAACGCAGCAGCCGATCGCTCAACCACTACAGCAACCATATCGTTGTGTCGTTTGTTATTATTTTACAAAATATTTCTACAGTAGATACCTACCTAACTGTTTTAATTTTGTGTCACCTTTTTGTTGCATTGTAACTTTAATTGGTACCTTATTTGTATCTTAGTTAATTTATGATTTAATATCCAAAAAAAACCCCGGTTTGTGATTTGAGAAGTCGAAATTGAGAATTGAAACTCAAGCCTGAGAATTTTACAGAAGTATTTTTTGACGAGTTCTTTACTTTTAATTCTCAATTCATAAAACAATTCATATTAACCGGGGTTTAATCAAATATAGGTACCTACTAGGGAAGTAGTACCTATACTTACCTACACGGGGTTATTTTTTAATGACCGGCCATATTTTCACTGGGTGTTCTACCCATGAATATGAACAACTTTCACTATGGGACCGACTCTGAAATCACGAAAAAAAATCAGCTGTTTCATACATTTTAGTCGAGTAGGTAATAACTTTTGTATGAAACAGCTGATTTTTTTTTCGTGATTTCAGAGTCGGTCCCATAGTGACAGTTGTTCATATTCATGGGTAGAACACCCAGTGAAAATTTGGCCGGTCATTAAAAAATAACCCCGTGTAGGTACCTACCTACTATACCTTATACCCTACAAGATAAAACAAAGATGCAAAAACTGATGACCAGGTGGGTACAGACTGTCGTCGAAGTGTTCCATCGAGCTTTTTCGACAGAAGGGATGCATGAAGGAGCCTCCTCCTCGTGTAGCGCAATTTGTTCCATCAGACACTCAACTGAACCGAGCGCTCGGCGCATCCTGGACAGTCTCACCTAACACCTTATAAGACTGGCCAATCCTTCCCTTGCGGTGGTAGGGCTAACGCCCGGCTGGTTCGCGACCACCCTCCCACCGGAGTTCGGCGTCAAGCAGCCTGCTGTGTTTCGTCGACGCGTGGGAGTACCAGTGCCTCAGGGTATTTTCTGGGCACGCTCGCTTTCATCATGGACCTCATCTATCGCTTTCCATCAGGCGTGATCGAGGTCAAGAGCTAACCCATTCATAAATAAAAAAAAGAAGGAAGTTTATCCCGTTTTTATGTATTTTATTTGAATTAAAACCTAAGTGGGTATCTATTTATGTAGGTAGGTAGCTACCTATAACTTAAATTAAGCGTCAGTATGGTTAGAACAATACACCTACCTAATAAGTACCTACATGTAAATACTAAAATGTCTATTGTATGTTAAAAGATTATAAATAAAGATTTAAGATGTTTTACTTAATTTCGATTTTTCTTGCTAGGTACCTATGTTACTTACTACATACCTACATATGTTGCTACTTTATTGTTGATTTGTCACATCGGCTTTGTCATTAAGTTTGTTAACAGTGTCAAATGATGAAATATAATAAATCTAATTATATTTAATTTTTAAATTGAATTATCATATTTTTTTCAAAATCCTTTAACTAAAATAAAAAAAGTGGTTCATAAAAATTCATGAACTTTTTACATAGGTAACTAACCCACCATTACCTATGTGTGGCTCCATCCTTATTTATGCTTATGCTCTATTTGCACGTAAAACCCGAGAAAAAACGAAGACCAAATCCAAAGGACAGGTGTTGTCTATGAACCACTTTTATGGATCTTATACAATTTATACGCGAGGTTACGTTTTAAACGTGTGATAAATCGCCTCCCTTGAACTCGTTTAACTTGAAGGGGGATGTTAATGTAATCGGCGGAGTCGGGCGGCGTGACGTACACGTCATTTTTTGTTATTTATGCTCGGCGCAACGGCCGGGGGCTGTTTTGGTAATTAATATAGAGAAATGGTTAAATTGAGTGCCGTTTACCCCCGGGCTCCCGCCGCCCGCGCTGCGCGCCGCCACTGAACACCTTTTGTGTGCGTCGCCGAGGAATTATTAACATCGATGTCACCGTTACATGACCCTCACTTGTAGTGGAGCTGGTTAATGTACACACTGATTGGCTGAATTTGGTTGCTACCTACTGGCTTTATTACGTAAGGCTTATCGATTTATTAAATTAGAAATTAGGTTCCTGTTAATGTAGTAGACATCCTGCTAGATTTCCTCAAATTGTATTAATTGAAAGAGCGATAACATTAATTATCTGTATCCTATTCGATAGGGCCACCGTGCATGTGCTGCCAGAAAAAATAATCTTACCGTACCTACTGTCGGCTAACCCTGTCCAGATCTGACCAGGGAGAAAATAAGCAGAGGTAAGTAAATATTGGCACTCGATATCTGTGAGTCATCTGGTACTTAATAGAAAACTTGTGTATTATTGTAGTTATGTACCTACTCCTATCTATCTAAGTAGAGGAATACTGCAGGTAATTTGGAATACCTATTCGATTATCTCAATCTACGTTATAACTGTGTTTTTTCTCCATACATATGCTCCATACCTACCTACCCAAGAAGTCAATGAATTGTAAAAACAGTAGGTATCTAGAATCCTTCGCATTTCGTGGGATAGGTATCCACACTGAAACGAAACTTAAATTTGAATAGCTTTTTCGGTAGAATTGCAATCCTTAAAAAAACATTATCATGAAATGCAGAATCTCATCGAAATATAACATTTCAACATAATCCTAACAAATTAATGTGACATGGAGCACTTTTAAGTTAAGATGCAATAGTGTTAATTTGGAATACCTAGAGTGAATACTTAAATGTAATTTGGAATATAAGAACTTCGTTTTTTTATCTTTCAATACTATATTTTATTTAATTAATAGAGACAGCACTAATAATAAAAATCAAATATCATAACTAAGTTAACCCTAAAATATGGCGTCAAAAAATTGACGTGTGCCCAAAAGACTGGCGGCATTGCCACGTTGTATGGCAATGCTTATCCTTTGTCCAAGGTACTCGTAAAAGCCAGCCCTTGGGTCACGCGAAGTGTCAACTAAGCGTTTAGCAAGTTCTCTATATAACGCATGAGCACTCGGACCCCACGATCCGAGAGTTGCAACCCCAAACGGCTCGAAAATATAAATAGAACTTCGTTGATTGTTTTTGCCATAGAAAGAACTAATTCTTGTTTTTATTTTTTACATATCGTTTATTTTTGGTATTCCACAAAAAGAACATGAGAAAGAGGAAGAGAGGGTAGGTAAACATATTCGTTGGGGTTGCCGTTTTTTTGAGAAAAGAGGTTAGCATAATTTATTTGCTGCCAAATACATAACAAGGACATAAGACATTACCTACTCCGTTTCTAAGAAAAAGAAAGCAAGATAAAAGTGATTGAATGCAGTATTCTATCCAAATAATCTGCACCGCCACGATTCCAGCCTTTCTTTAAATTTAATCATTGAAATTTTTTAGAGTTATTTTCCAATTCACTTTATCGTTTGTGTTATTAAAGTTTATTATATTATTTCAACGATTTAAAGCAACTCTGAGTAGGCTAACCCGTTCCATCTTTGACTAATACCCCGAAAACAAAATGGCATTCCAAATAATTCACCTAGGTACCTACCTATATTACATGAAGTACCTAAATATATTTCCTACTTACAGTAGATTATTATTATTCATAATTATTTTAAGGGGTAAACGGAACGGAATTTCCTTGAAATAATTTAACTGTTAATTCCTTAATACTGCGTTATCTAGAGGGAACTGCAAAAGTCCGATGTGACGTCACATAATATTTAGCAAAAATAATAATTTCCGCTTGTTTTGAGGTAAAAGTGACAATATCCTCAAGATCATGTTTCTGGAAGTAGTAGATATACTTACCTAGAACTCAAGAGCGTCTGGTTGAGTCGAGAAACCCTGGGAAACACTTGGAGTAGGGACGCACAAAACCGGGCGATTGGCAGACAGGGTTGACCCAGTAGTTGGGTCAGTTGGGTGCTTCCAGGGCGATATGATGATGATCTGCCAGCCTTTTTCCAACTACATTGGTGTCCAAACTGGATGCAGCTGAACATCAATATTTTAAACTCAAACACTACAAATGACAGGCGAGCAGAGACATGCAGGAGTCTCGGCATGTAATGCCTGGTTACCCATCTTCTGACCGCCCTCGCCAAGCGCTGCTTAACCTTGAAGATCAACTAGTGCGGCTGTAATTATTTAGCTATGAAGATATACATATAATTAAAACATTTTTCTTATCAAGTTTTTCCGAACGATGGAAAATGTTTTGATACTACTAATTTTGTAATAAGTATGTGTTAGCAGCTTTTCTTATTCTCCTCATGCATCGCCAGACTATCGTGTCACCCACATAATTTCATACAGAGCCAGTAATAAGGCTTGGCTTTGCGACACATTTGCGGGTTTTGCCCTTGTGGAGGGAGTGATCTATTATTATACTCCGTGATTACCTATACTAGTTGGCTGAGTAACCTCACACGCCTTGACATGCCTTACTCCGACATGAGAGCAGTTATTACCTTACTCAAGTGACATACAGCAGGTTTAAATGTTGTCAATTTTATTACAAACACAACCATAAAACAAACACATTATGTTTGTTTAATATTATGTTTTACTTATGACGTGAGCGGGAAGGTCGAGACTTTAAAAAGTTTTTAACTCCTTTAAACTTTACTTTAACTTTCGAAAGATCTTCGACTCTTCGTTTTCAAGCGAAAACCCTCAGAATAAGCAAGCTGATGTGGCAATACGTCGGCCCATATTAGCCGTAGAACCTATTCCATTAAAACATTTCTACTGTTAGGGTAGACGCGTGGTTTAGAACGGAGGCTAACTGGAGTGACGATCTTTGCAGGGTAGCTGGTAGCAGCTTGATGAGAGATGCCGAGAATGGAGATCAATGGCGAATGGTGATTTAGAAGTTTGTGTCCAGCACTGGACTGTGATAGATTGATGATTAATTTTTCGTAGCATCTTTGCCAACAAAGATTTAAATGTAAAGATAGTGCCGTCCGAACGTTTCCACCACCGTAGTCGGACCTATGGCAATATGTGCCAAATTTTGGAGTCAGAAAATGCGCGGTCCGCCCTATACTGAAATATAAATTCAATGAATGTCAACGATTCAGCGTAATATTGATCTTAAATTTATGATTATTTTTCAATTTTAGTTACCTAGTTTAACTCGTGAGAAATGGTGAAGGATCCACCCTGTAAATAAAAATCAGGGGCTGGAAGCATAACAAGTGGGTGCTCGGTGCTGGGCACATATTGCGTCACAATGGGCACTTGCGGCCGCGCAGCCTATAACAAATATTGGAGGACAGGCAGCTGATTGAACTCCTTTACAACGCACACTTTACGGCCTGCTTTACGGGCTTACGGGTATTGAAACCACTTTTAAATTAGATTTACTACTTGTGCGCTTTGAGAAACTTGTAAAGTATGATCTAGAAAACGTGTGAATGTTACCAAATAAACTATCTAGTAGATGGGAACATGCACAGAGTTTTGTTAAACTAGGTACTTTAATACCTACGCAGTTATCACCTCCATCACTCTTTCATAAATATATAATTCTGTATAAAAGTATGAATATCTATAGTTACTATTAAAATAGTATTTGTCAGAAAACGTAATCGAAAAAACCAGTCAAAACAAAGTGCTACGAAAAATACCCATAGCGATGAACAGACGGCGTGATTCACAACAACATTTTTAGTTCGTTACTTCTGTACCTACTTACAATAGTTTCCTACAAAGGCTTGGCCGTTGACAGCCGGCAAACGCAATACCAACAGGCTGTCACAACAGCCTGGTATAAGTTAACAAAACCACGGCGATACAGAGAACTGCAAACGTATTTTCACGGTTGGTTTGACCTACGTGATTTGGACAAATTTTTGGTACTTTCACAGTGGGTTCTTTTACAGCGACGCTTCTGTCCCGTTAGCTAATGCTGAAAACGGCGGAGGAAATCGGTTCTCACGCGCACGCACGGTGTCGTCGATGTAAAAAACCTTCTGTGGAAGTCGGTAGCGCGCGTATTAATCAGCTGCGACCACCGGACTGGAGGCTCTGTCGCGCGCGGATACCTGGGTACAGGCGGTGACAGAACAGTGTAGAATGCCGGACAATAGTTTTGTATAGATAGGTATTCTATTTATGCGTATGGTGTTATCTAATGCATGTCGACGGAAAAATAGTCATGGTGGGTCCGTCTCCAGTGGTTGCTAATCTTATAACTGAGCCTAACGTGCTGCTACTTATTAAGTTTTCAGTTTACTTTTCAGATTATTCGGTTTATATGTAAAATTCCACTAAACTACTTATACCCCCATAAACGATTATAATAAAATATTTGTATTTCCTCCAGATTTTCTTTCTGTAAAAACCCGGACCAAGTACACACATTTACCTTAATTAATCTAATAACTAGCGAGTGCGACCCGGCCCGGCTTCGCACGGGGTCCTTTGAACTGCTTTGAACAATTGTTAGTGCTTCGACAGTGATAATATGTCATTACAAGAGATAAATATATGCTATCGCGGACTTTTTTGTAGGCCTTTTTTATGATATACATTTCCGTAATAGGTACATTATTTTCATGTAGGTATCTCATACGGTAGCTAGCGCTTACAATGTAAGCGCTCGAAAATCGTTTTTTTGAAGGCTTCATCACAAATTATTGAATTTTCTCTATTTTGTAAATACTTAATTAGAATGTTTTGTTTCTATAAACCTTAGGGAATAAATTGTCTAAATAACAGTGAAAACTGCATCAAAATCCGTTGCGTGGTTTAAAAGAAGAAAGCTTAAAAACAGACTGACAGAGGCGAAGGGCGATTTTATATTTACCCGACTGCGTCCGAAGGAGGGTAATGTTTTTGAGCGTATGTATGTATGTAAGTATGTCCATTTCTTAAGCACGCCCTACAGCCCAAACGGCTGGACGGATTTTGAAATATGAGGTTTCGTTAAATTCGTCAGAATTGTGGTAGTGACACCTATGTCACTACCACAATTCTGACGAAAAATTAAAAATTTTATGTTTATGTTTCGTCAGAAGTTAGAAATTTTCAAAATGGCACCCGCAAATAAAAAAAGGGGGTATAGGTTTTTTGTTTTTGCTCAAAACCTATCAAGTGGGGTTTCAAAATAAAGAGCACGAGCAGACGATTCCAAAAATGTAACTCACTAAAATGTAGAAAATAAAAAAAAATTGACGTAGTCAAAAAACCCGATCGCTAAAAACGACTAAAAAGTTCCAAATAAGTTGCTTTTCAAGCAGTCTGATGCAGTTTGTGGCCTCAGATCTGAGGCTTTCTCTTTTGACTAAGTCATTTTTTTATACTATGTAGTGATGATTGGGTCTGATAAGTGCGACTTACACTTATGGCCAATCATCTGCCTAGCCTTTTCCCAACCATATTGGAGTCGGCTCCCAGTCGAACCGGATTCAGCTGAATACCATTATGTAGTACTTATTGTCAATATATAATAAAAAATATTTCTCGATAAGAACGTAGTGCTCGCCTGTACTCGTAGAGACGGAGACGCGGGCGCAGTGTCCGTGCGTGACCGATCCACTCAGCGTCAAATTCACGCCAAGTCAAATGTTTAATTTGCTCTATAAATCACGCTATTAAAAACATTTCAAGGGTGTCATCGCGGCACCGATCTCATTGGAAACGTGACGGCGAGCTGTGTGGTCGCGGGCTCTGGTGTTCCTAGCCCCGGTAGCCGCTGTTGGTATTCGGCCTTTCATTGTTGGTATACACATTGTACGAACAAGAATGTACGCTCACACCGTAGAACAAATTCAATTTGTTGAGATGAAATTGAATTAGCCATTGATGTGTCTTATTATTGTTGGGGTACTGTTAAGTTATAATGAAGCGCAAAATGATGGTGTACGCGGACTAGCAGAGCGGTCTAATTCATTTTGAGAGTAATTTGTTTGGGAGAATGTATCTAAATGTATTGATTCATGTGGGAACCCGTTGTTGATTGTGCTACTGTTTAAAGTTTTTTGTGTGTGTTGGGCATGATCTCATCAAACGTGACTTGCTTCGTATCCTGATAGCAGCAGCCTGTTTACGTCCGATATTTGCTGATTGGAATTAGAGATATAGATTTAATTGTGCTTTTTTATCCTCTATTACTACTTACCCTCGGTATCTGATTTGGGATTTGTAGATAAGAACGTGTTAGACTCTATTTACATTCGCAGATCATCATGCTAAAGTAGATTATGTGATTTTCCGAATTGCTGATTTTAATACCGGAGTCAGTTTTGTAAGGATCTAGGTATGAAAAGCTTTGGTACCATGAGCCGTAGTTCGTAGACCGTAGTCGACGGGACCACAATAATCGCAAAATCAAGGAATTGAATGTATATTTTGCTATAAATTAAGAAGTAGTTCTTGTCAGTGCTAACTTTTGTTGTAATTAACTGGCCTTGATCGAATCTTTCGTGTGTTAGAGAGGTTTTTTAGCCCATTGTTAAGGCGTGATCTGGTCAAGCCTTTGTTTAGATAAATACATTCTATTTTCGTAACCGATTGTTATTTTTGAAGTATCAGAATCTAGATATCTATTGTGTATATTTTTAGACCTATTCATTCATATGAGTTAACTGGCGATTCAATTAATTATAGTGCTACGAGCTACGAGCTGCTACGGCTCTACGAGATTTTCAACGCTGATACTGATAAAGTCACCTATGTATATTTTTAATAGATCGTAAGTCTAGTAGTCGCTACTGCTGACCAAGAGATCCTTCTCGGGTTCGTTTCCCGAGTCGGGTAAAGGGTTATTAAGTCCAAGTGGACTTCCTCAACAGCAGCCAGATGTACTGCAGGTTGTCTGGAGATGTAGGCTCCGTCATCATTATTATATTAGAAAATCTAGATCACTCGTCTAAAAACAAGTTTGAAATTTTCCACGAATTTGTAACTTGAAAGGTATCGTATACCTAATATTGCAGCGTCTATCGCCTGAAAGTGATTGCTTGAAAAAACTTATAGAGGTTACGTGACTGAACGAAAACCGTCGGCTCGTCCGTCCGGAGGAAGCCTGGCTCAAATTAAATTAGATTAAATTGATTTATTGGTGGAGGAGCGTGAGCCGAGTCCTCCTCTCTGGGCTCGGTTCGTTCCGCGCCCCGCGCACTCCCGCGCAGCCTTAATTAATGCCATTCGATTCGGAAACACACCGGAAAAATTAACTGATGGACCGACAGATGAGATGCTTCGTGATTTGATTAAAGAGCAATGAAGCAATGGAATTTAGTGTTCAACGAGTGGAAGGAAAGTTATCAGGTAAGACAAAAAGAGCTGCAGGAGAGGCTGATACAAGGGAGACTTATAAGTCTGCATACGCATAATCAGCCTTTATTATTCACACTGATAGGATACACGCCTCCTCGCTATGAGAAGGATTGGGCCATACTGCACCACGTGGATACAGTGCGGGGTAGTCGGTGTCACAATTTCGAATTCTTGTTTCGAGAACATGCCAGTTTCCTGGTAATGTTTTCTTCCCCGTTTAGAGTCGAAGTGATGCAATAATTTGCATCTCTTACAAAATAGCGTACCGAACGTTTGCACCAAGTCTCATCACGATATTAATGGTTTTAGGACTTACCGGGGAAGTCCTTACAGGTACAGGTTCTATTTTTAGAAGTTAATCTAATTATGAATTTGGTGTAGTTTTCCGTAAATATCTACAAAACAGTATATTAATGTCATATGACATAATATGATGTCGTATAACTGAACAGCTGCAAGTACGCGAATCTTACCAGTTACCTCGTATTTTACGAAAGCGGGGTGATACCTATTTCTGAACAATGTTGGGATTTAAATGATAAATTAAAATTTTGATGACTATTGTTTACTGAGAACAGTTAATTATGTATTGTTTGAAGCAATGGGCTCATAAAGTTAATTACTTATGTGTTCTAATGGTTCTAATTAAATGCCATGTTATTATAAGATAGTATTGTGATGCAATTTTGGAACAGTGGTTTCTATTTAGGTACGCATTTTTATGTAAGCTTTTGTTAGCGTATCTTTTAAAAAGCACCCATTGAACAGACTGTTTTGGTTCCGTAGTCAACATGTAACCGTTATTTTTTTTTATTTGTTAAAAAACGTTGCCCCACACTAGGAATTTCTCCTGTATCGTGGGTGCGTTCACAAACATATAAACTCACATACACAAACAGCCAGACCCGGAACAACTATCTGTAGGCCATACAAATATTTGTTCCGTGCGGGAATCGAACCCGCGTTATAGTTTCGCCATGCATGTATGTATACATCTGACATACTATTGTAGTCTTTGCATCTGACTGTCTGTCCGCGGTTTAGCTCAGAGACGCATGGTGTGGGTATATATAATATATTAATCACACCGACAAAGTGACAATATAACATCTTGAAAAATTTTTTTAGGGTTCCCTACACGTAGGTAAAGTGGCGGATTTTTTTCATCACAGTGTGTGGAGAGTTTTTGGATAGGTCGTTTAAAAATATAGCGGGTGTGCGAAAACCATTTTTTCATCCAAGGATCTGTTTGCGAAATATTAAGCTTTAAAGTGCTTATTTTTGTTAGAGACAAGACTTGTCTCTAACAAAAATAAGCACTTTAAAGTGTCCCCCCTCTGCCAGCCAAACGGTTGTTTTTGGAGACGTGAAAAAAATCATGGTTATAGCACATAACGATTTTATATGGAACACTATCATAGACTTGGCTTTAGGTAAAATTTATCGAATAATACTCGACCAACTTATAAAATGATAAAGTACAAATTTCGAAGTGACCCCATATAAAATTGCTTAAAACTTAGTGAATTTGTAACTTTGCAATGTCACAGTCAAATTTACAATTTTTTGTCATGGCATAAGGAACGGGTAACCACGGAACACTAAACTGTGCGTGGTCCGACACGCACTTGGCCGGATTTTTCATGATACATAAGGGATAACAGTACCTAATATCAGAGACTTTCAACTTAAGAAGTCTTTATAATAATTATTGCTTGTACGTAATGTAACGAGGATTTTTGATAGCTAACAAGTTAACTTCAACCATGCCATCTTCAGCGCTTTAATTGAGCACCGCAAACTGTTTAATGAACCACTACGCGGATTAACCTAAATATGATAACGAATCAAACATTAACAAGGAAGTGTGGCGTCATGTAAAAGCGATTTATACGCGATAATTCCAATACATAAAACATTTCATTATAGGCAGCGAGGCCCCCATTATTCAAAGATATTTATTCATGTCGAATGATTGCCTTTCTTTTGTGTATCGACAATGGCGTCGCCGGGCGTATTCCATTTGCGCGGCATCGTTCTTGTTCACTCGTTCATTGTGCACGCGAGCCAGTTTTGTTTCGTCGCCGAAGCTTTTCACTCACTCACACATTCGTATTCTATCCCAACATTAAATGGAGCTAAGATTGATGAGGTTAGACACGACCTGTGACACGTACTACCGAATGTAGCATGTACCCGTTTGTTTGGAATGCGCTTTATTTCACCCTTTATAATATACGGTAATTATTGGTAGCGGCCCATACGTATTTATGTAGCCGATGCCGGCTTTTTGTCTAATGTTTGGACGAACTCGACCGGCTAATAGGATTTTTTGTATGGATCCAGCGCCTGTATGGGAGTAGGTATTAAAATGACGTTAATTTATCTTTTAGTTTAGGCCGCTTCGGGAACATTAATCATGGGTTACGGTGTATGAACTAAATTAATGTAAATTAAACGTAAGTATAAAAGGATGGGTAGATTTTGTAGATACACGTGTCTCATACTCTAAAAACTCCTTGATACGGCTACTTAGTATATAAATCCACTGTTTTCGTAACAATCGATTTACGATCAAGTTTACAAATCTTTCGATAGTTCTTGACACCAATATCATTGTTTTTATTGTAACGATATAACATTACTACAAGTGAAAGTCGCCGGCACCGAAAGGGGTCTAAACTACTAGGTGCATGGGAGTCATTACAGCTAATTCGATTGTTTGGGCAGCGTAGATTCGGGCCAGGCGGGTGCTTCGCCCCTGTAATTTACTCGCCGCGCTGCGCCGCAAACCAACCTTCTCAGAAACTAACAATTCGGTTACGGAACTATGATACGCTTCGCGATACCAACTACTTATAAGCTTTGATACGTAAACAAAGCATGCATTAATGTGATTGTTTGACAACAAACGCATGCACCTTATAGTTGATAGTGTTGGTAAATTGGAGATATGTTTATTAGATACGTAAACTGTGATCACCACTCGTCGTTATGTTTTTCCTGTATATTTTTAAGGTGATTATGAGTGTAAAAAACAGCCGTACGGGTTGATCGTCAAGGTTAACGCAACGCTTGCCGGGGTCGGTCTGAGGATGGGTGACCATTTTAACATACCGAGTTTCGTCCGTGCCTCGAAGAGCACGTTAAAGCCTTTGGTCCCGGCTTTCATTTGTAGATCTTTGGCACAGATTCGTTACAGATTATCAGAAGCCAGAAGATCTGACTCCAGTCTTGCCAAGAAGTACCGTGTTACCCAGTTAATGGGTTGTGGAGGTCTGGCCGGCAGCCGCTCCACGTGAAATACTGGTATTCAGCTCAATCCGGGTTGACTAGAAGCCGACCACAACATAGTTGGAAAAAGGCTAGGCAAATGATGATGAGTGTCAACAAACTCAACATTTAAAGTCTGCGTGACACTGAGAGCTATTTGAAAGCGAGAACAGCTTATTATTGAACATGTTTTATTCCACTTTGCCACATCAATCTCTTACACCACGTACTCGCTCCTGTAGGAGCGAGTAGAATGTT
This sequence comes from Melanchra persicariae, assembly GCA_947386135.1. NCBI lineage: Eukaryota > Metazoa > Arthropoda > Insecta > Lepidoptera > Noctuidae > Melanchra > Melanchra persicariae. The sequence continues at coordinate 7,245,918 of OX376644.1, read as the reverse complement.
GAAATTATGACATCTTCTGTGGGGCTAGTTGGAATCCCACCTCATTGGCCGGACAATTTATTATCTGTACCATTCATACCATATTTAACACGTCATTTTGTGTACACATTATTTTGCTTGAAACTGAATACCACGTCATCGATTGCATAATTGACGGAGGTGATTGGCTGATTACATAATGGCTTACTTTGACGTTGTTCAAGTGACCTTCCCTGTCCATTATTCATTTGTTAATAAAGCTTCCTTAGTGATTATTTAGTATTTTCCGGTAAAATGCTAAATGAGTATTTGCACAAGGAAAACTTGAATCTTCCTAATTATAATAATCTTTTCGCTTGAATTATAATAATGGATTATTTAATTAATTAATTCCACGAACTTAATGAATTGGGAATTTATGATTATTATAAATATTCCGGTGCCATGTTAACGTCATGTCTTATAATAATATCCTGTGACGTTTCTCGGCTTTGATAAGGTCCTTCCGCTGTGCCTACGTGCACTAGTTTGCCCAGTTACTGAGATTACAATAGTAACTATGTCATGCTGACGTAATCGCTGACGGTATTTTTTAATGGTGATAAATGACGTGCTTGTGTTTGGAGAGGCTTATGTTCAGCTGTGGACTGCTGTAAGCTGGTGATGAACTACTCGGTATAGTCAAAGTGAAATTCGCTTATAAACGATAGCAACTTCGTACTGTAAAAATATTAGGGATTGATCAGAGTGCCATCATTTTTAAGCAACAAAATTTTTGGCAGATTGCAAATGAGATGCGATTGCGAACGTTGCTTGAAAATTACTAGAAGTGGCCCTCGCCCTCTGACGTGACGTTCGGCAGCGCATGTCAATGCCATACATTTTGGACTTTTTAACCGACTAAAAAAAGGAGGAGGTTCTCAATTCGATTGTATTCTTTTTAATGTTTGTTAACTCATATCTCCGTCATTTAATTTTATGAACCGATTTGAAAAAATTTTGTGTTATGTCAAAGGATATACTTTTCGAATGGTCCCATTGAAATTTTATAAAAACCGGTTCTGTAGTTTGGTTTTTAAATCCAAATAGCTGGAAAAATCATCGCTTACCATCAGGTGAGATAGTGGTCAAGCGCGTGCCTATCAATAATAATAAGAAAAAACATCCACACATACGAAATTAGGTGCGGGGGTACCTACCTACCACAAAAAGGAAAAAAAAACCGACTTCCAAAAAAAAACTACAAAGTGCAAAATATCTTTAATTTTGGAAGTCGGTGTTAAATTACGAAGAAACAACCACAAACATCGACTTTATCTCTAATAGAATGTCACTTTGTCTAGAGCTTAATGTTTAAATCAAGAGACATTGCCTCTGTTAGTGTCCGCGTTGGTGTGCAAGCAGCTTTAGTATTCTGCAAACCGTTTTTTTAGAATGGTTTTTTAGTTAGTTGCCTTAATCCGCCAATCCTAGAAAACCTCTTTTTATAGCGTTTTGGGTCATCTTAGAAAATATAAGTGTGTGGCACTACGTATTCTTATCAACCGTACCTATTTCATTACTCAAGATTATGTTAGATACCTATATGCTTCAAGATAAAAATCATGGTCTGATTATAGTCAATATCATGTCATAGAAATGCTAAAATCCAGACACCGTTCAATGGCCTTCCTTATAAACTGACCGTATCTGTAGAGCGTTCTGCTAAACGTTTTCAAAGTAGCGAGTGTACAAACATTAGTAAAGGCAACACAATAATATCGTATGTATTTGTGTAGAACAAAACGTTTGCTTGATCATAACAAAATAAATGTTTATGTTGTTTGTACGAAAGGCCGCAATTACCGAGGGCGGCGGCAGGAACGGAGCGGCACACACTGGCCCACTACGATTTTTATCTCAAACGGTGAGCCGACGTTTCCATCCGCGTAATTACAGACTTTAGGCCATAGAGTGAATTATTAGACGCGCCGCGGTGCGGTAATCAACACAATCATTGTTATTCACGGCGCTAGCGTTGCGGTGTGCGGTGCGGTGCGGTGCGGGTTGCGGAGCTGTGCGGGCTACACAAATTGAATTTCGTACAATCACCGTGTAACGGTCCGCTTTGTTACCTTTTTATGTACCCATCACGTGAGTCACTTTTTGTTTAGCTTAATAAAGAGCAATTTAATACCTTTTTTCAAGGCGCAAATTAAATTTATAACGCTATAAAAAAACTAAGTCTTAATCCACGATAACATAAATCAGATATCCGTAACAAAAAATTATTAAATATAATAATACATCGCAGATTCATTTCAGTTAACGGTTATGAGCTTCATTCAGAAGTTAATACACTTTTGATTATTGCACTTCTGATTGCACAATGCGATAAGAAATCTATGTTTTTGGGTGAAACTCAATTTTTCAGCGATTTAACGGTAAAAAGAATCTTTTTGAAATAATAATGAGGTTACGATTGCAATCCGTAGTACCTACACAATATGCTTTTGAGAACACACACACTAGTCCGTTATTTATTTGAGTCAGCCGGAGGTTTTGAAACAAAACAAGGAAACTACGCGGCAATTTATTTCGTAGGGCGGCGCCCGCCCTGCAAATTCATTACCAGCACAACCTGGAGCTTCCGTTTCCGCCAGCCTGTAACACTGACTTAACATTTATCTACAATAGCGTTCCATTTGCAATCTATTGCTTCTTTACTTCGAAGAACATTTACCTACATATGTGTTAGCACAGCAATGTAAAGTGCTTAAGTGATTATAGTGACGTAAGTTAGTGATTTCTGGGTGGTACGTGGTAGTGTGTGGGCACAGTTCGTGATAACATCGACTTGACGTGACTGCGACTTCGTTTGCTCAGCCTGCTTTGAGCAAAACTAACATAAACTTCTACTGTTTAGTTTTTTCATGTTTTTTTTTAATACCTACCCAGCTACAGCTGTGTTTTTATGTTTCTGTTAGTTAGGTAATGGTTTATTAAGGCTTTTGGATGCTTAAGTGGGAGATGATTTATTTTGCACTAATGAGAGTTCTTATCATTAGTATTTTCCGTAGTTCTTTTTGCTGCAATTCACTCATTTGAGTTAATAACTAGTTAATTTAGTTCTCTGCTGTTTGTCTGACTGCTTTAAATTTAACTTACGAATAGACTTTTACTTAGGAAATTGGCAGAATTGGTTCGAAAGAGTCACCGCGGCCCTGGAACGCAAAGGGCATGGCAGAGGAACACGGATGGGTTTTAGTCAGTAAGAGTCTGATAAATACATATGCTTACATATAAATGCTTGTCCGCAATATAACGTAACAAACAACTTATTTTTGCGATACAAAACAATAAAATATAATTTTACAATCAGCATTTTCCAGGATAGTTTACGAAACTTCTGTCCAATTCTTTACAGGGTTGTCAACATATTTTCCCGATCTATTTCTGTGATCACAGTTCGAATGAAACCTTTCTTCATTTATGTCTTTTTTATTCCGACCACCTGGCCTGAAAACAGGTGCGCACATATCGTCTATTTTAGACCATCGTTCCTTATGTGTTACATATTTATTGACGAGTTTCATAACAGATATCTTTCGTGGGGCTCTAAAGGTCGCCATACATAAATAAGACCCGTCTGCCGGGGCACTAGCGTTGCAGGTGGAACGCTGACACGAAGCTCGCTTACCCACGCTGTTATGACACAGTGGAGAGACTAGCAGTGGTTCAATAGAAAAGTTGGAAATGATTTTGAGTTTCTCTTTCTCTATAGCTATGCTTTGCTAGGTTATTGCAGTGTGTTATTTATACATGACTTCTGCATGAAAGAAAAAAGGAAATAATATTATTTGAAACAGTTGAAACACGGTTTTCAAAAGTCAAAGGAAGAAAATTGATACGTAACACCAATGATTTGTTTCTCCGGTAAGAGGAACAAAGAAAATCGGCTAATCATAAATGTATAAGTAATCGTATTAAGGATTTTTGTAACGGTATTCTGAAATCCATGAAACTCGTGTCCGTCATAACACTCATAACAAAAATATACAGCTCAATCGGTTTAATTTATTTCTATTGTTAGCATAAAACATTTACCTTCACTATTCATAAATAAATGAAGTTAAAGTACCACCTTTCAAATCGTGTGTAGTTAAATTAAATTAGTTTCGATAAGTGCACAATAATTCCGCTAATTCGTAAAGTAAATTCTAAATAACCTGGGGCACTAACAGATTGTCTAAACAGATAATGAGCATCATTAGGTTCCATTACAAAATTACATATCCCACGCAGGCGCTGCATGATGCTCGTGCAACTGGGCTAAGCAGGCGGCGTCGGGCGCTGAGCGAAGCGTTGCATTAGCAATCCGCTACTACTTACGTAACTTTGGTATTATTTTAATGATACCTTTTTAAAACGCTGCTGTACAGAAGGCAATGTATATAATATTTTTGGTGGAACGTAAGTAAGATGAAGAGCGAAACGCAGGAAAGCAGAAGAAAATCACCACTACATGTGGTGATTTTCTTCTGCTTTGTAAAGTTTCGTATTCTGGTCCACTTAGAAGTAACATTAAGGAAAAAAAGATCTATACGTGTACTTTGTTTCTTGACTAAATAAGAAACCGCATAATTAAGGTAGGTACTTGGAGGCAATTAACTATTAAGCATATAACAAAGTTGCCAAATAGGAACACTAATACAGTTCATTTTAATAACACTTTTAGAAACACAATCGCAAGCGACAATAAATCATTTAACTAATTTGATAAGCTATTAATTACTCGTGGAGTTGAGTAATTGAACTTTTTATACTGTGTACACGCAATCTCATGATATGTAATTCAATAACAATAATCGGATTCTCTTTAACGCCGACATGCAGCACAGCCTTTCAGCGAAAAGTTTTAACTAAGTTTCAAAACATACGATTTACACTTCCATTTCTTCGGATGCAAGGTACAGTTTTTCTCGTAGGATTCCTGGCGTTTATGGTAAAGTGTTGAGTGCTCTATTCGGATATAGGATGGTTTGGTTGAGCTTACGAATGACGAGTCGTAACGTGACTTGCTCCATACTTTGTGCTGTTGGTGCCATTGTCTTAATGCACTGTAGGTATATTCTGTTTATGTAATTCTAGACAGCGATTGTCAAAATAGAGCGAAACGTTTTTTGTTTTTTTTTTTTGTACTTGTCCAATTTTTGATTTATTTGTACTTGTCCAATCTTTGATTTATTTCTACTTGTCCAATCTTTGATTTATTTCGTTAATTTCAAGTCCTAAATCGAACAAAGCTTTTATATATTGAATTTAAATGATTAGGTAAGTACGTCTACCTACCTGCATGGTAGGTAACATTTAAGTATCTTATAGTGGACAGTCTAATTGAATCACTGTTTAATTTTAAATAACAATAGATTTCGACTGTGTGTAAATTACTTACAATACTTCGTTTAGGTATGTGTTGCTCAATATGAAACCGCAAGCAATGCCCAGGGGGAGTATCCTTGTGTCGGGTTCCGCAGCGCCGTGTAGGCGGACCCAGCGATATGACCACGTTATACATACAAATTGTGATCTCGCCGACTTGCAGATGCGAGATAAGAAGCAATTAAGAGTCCATGAATATACGACCCCGGCGCGCATCCCCCACATACATTACCACTTTTCCGAGACCTGTTAATAAATAAAATCTCATATTTGCGCTCGCTCTGCCAATGATATATAACGTTTGTTAATTAGGTTATCTCCCCGTCGGCATCTACAAAGGGCCAGGGCTTAAAAGGCTCGTTGATATTAAAAGTGCCGCTTATAACTTTTATCATAAATCACCCTGTGGCTAAATCGCGAGGGCGCGCGAAAAAATTCGATCTACTTTGAACAAAAAATATGCAAGTAATGACGAAAGCACCCTGAGAGCTTTTGTGAGTAGCTGCGGACTTGCTTAGAATTAATTGTTTTGAGTCCGCTCAATGGACGCCGTCACCAAAATATTTGCCGTCAAGTGCCAACGCTTGTTCGTTGCTAAGGATTATTGAGTTAAAAATAAAACAAAAACGTAATCATGTCGCAAAATATGCGAATACTTGATCTCTATTAAAATTGTGCACAAATTGAGGAAAATCAATAATTGCACCCGATACAGTATAATTGTTTCAATTATTTAGTTTTCCTTGAGGCAACAAAATGTATTTGCGGTTTAACTGTTACATTGTCAAAACTGATAATAAGAAACGCCAAGTTTGAAAAGGAAAAACGAAATTGTATTTAGTTAACATGTTAGCATCCATCTAGAATTGTTCCAGAAATATTTTACAAACAGTGACTACGGTCCAAAATTATGTAAAATTCACCGTTATTCTATAGTGAAATCAACTTTCAGATTTCTAGGCATCAATCTACCTACTTGTAACAGCTGGTGAGAGCCGGTTCAGCAGCTCTCCGCTGCTTGATGAGAATTTCAATGGAAAAATAATGGGGAACCAGCAACTGAACTCAGATTGAATCGCAGGGCTATTATTTAGCCACGAGTCGTTCAGCCAACAAAAATATAAACAGCAGTAATCGTCATTCGATACTATTCCATCGATTATTACCAACGAATTCGGAGAAAATTAACGTAACTAAACCTATATTTCGAGAACGTTTCTGTTAAAAGCGCCGCGGCCGAACAGTTTTATGAGTCCCACGAGGTCTCGTCGAAAGCAGAGCGTGGGCTGGTGATTACCACTCGCCCCTGTAATAATAAAACATCGACAGGCCGCCTTTATCGCCTGCCTCCTCGATAAGCATCCGTGACGAATTCGCACCATTCCAACCGAACAGCGACGAGCGCTCGGACCTACGATGCTCGTATGGCCGCGTAAACACGTTATTAAAACGACTAATCATACACCATCAACAACCAAAAATATATCTTAAAATGCAAGAGCCAAGATTTATTTTTGAGGTCAGGATATCATATATTATGCTTATGTTGGATATTTCCCTTTTAAGGGAAAACGTTCGAGATATTCGTATCGATACAAATTTAATTCCAATTTTAATATTACCTCAACGGCTTATCGGCCCCAAAACGTCACGGTTTTACTGCTTGCAGTCGGAAGTTTTCAAATAATTGTAAATTCGTTGACAACCAACTAAAGTTACGATAGTACAAAACAAATTGAAATTTTAGAAAAGAAATTAGAGCAGAGGAAAACCGCGAATAATCTAATACGATTATACACGATTTCAGGGTTGAGAAATTTCTCCGAAGGTGAAATTTTGGAGTGGTCGGATATATACCTAGGACCGTTAAAAAAAAGATCGAATGAAAGAAGTGAACAAGCACGATAAAGGACTTTTGATTCTGATAAGTAGATGTAAAAATGTCCGTGTGGATATGTCTATCGAAATCATTTCGAGCTAATTGTTTGTTGCCTAATCTACTCATTCAATAATGAAATGATTGTCTAACAGCGACTCGCTTTCCTTATACCTTCTTCTTTCTCTTTGTGAAAATCGTATCAACATTCGTTGCGTGGTGTAGAAACATAGAGGCAGGCAGCGACTTTGTCGTTACCACATATTTAGCCTATTAGAGATTGCTAAATAAATCGATTGGCACCATTTGCAAATATAACTTTAAAGCCTTGTTTGCAAGACATGGGAGAAGTAAGTCTAAAATACAGCACATTCACTGGTTTTGGCTGTGATGTAGCAGCCCGACGACACAGTATAAATATGGGCAGTAGGGAAACTAAGCCTAGTTGAGAACATAATTACCTACGCTCCATTGAAGGTTGTCACTTTTAATGTTTTGATATATATATATATATTTACATTTTTGTTCTGTAGTGATCAATCAATCGAATTTGAATAAATAGTTTACAAACATAATTTGAAAAGGTAATCTCATGGCGTCGGTTAACCTCAGCAAAAGATGATAGTTTAAACACGGAAATCAATTTAATATTAACACACAACAGATAAAGTTAAACGTGACCACTCGTCTTGACGCGGCACTCGCTACTGCGAGTCCCGCGAAGTCACCTTAGGAGTCTCGTCGGTGTGCATGTTTGTGTGAGTGTGCCGTTTCGAGCGTTTGTAGGCAGTTTCCCTACTGTCCATATTTATTTTGTGCCGACGACATCAGTTTTGTTAGCGAGCGGCCTAGCCTTAATGGCCAATTTGAAGAAAATTTGAAGCGTTTTACTTGAATTCTCAAAATTAAATATTTCATATATTTTCCTCACACGGTTACCTTATTCTATGAACAGCATCGTAAGCATCGACCATTGCAGGTCGTTCATTAAAAGTTGTATTAGACGCATTGGCTGGATGGCATTTAGGCCGTTGATTGAACGGCACCGTTGAATGAAAAGGCTAGGCCGCTAATTAGACGTGAACCTGATTAAGCCAGTTTGCTGCGACAGTAGTATATTTACCACCAAAACAGTTCTTTATCTCCTTCTTATCACGCATCTCAAATGAGAGCTAGCGACTATTTAGGTCTTGGCCATCATAAAAATACGTAAGTAGGTAGGTACGGCTGAGTTGCGCCCGCGTCGCCAGACGGATGTCACCGCCATGTTTTTGTAGCAGATCGTTCACCTCCCAACCATTCACGAATTTAGGAAACGGTATAACAATAAAAACGAAATAATATAAAAACGATAGTTCGTGATCGATGCGTCTATTAACGTTTTTGCTTTCTAAAAGTCAATACTGCATCCAATCGGTGGATTGGACGGTTTAGCTTGGATTAGCATGCCAAGTGACGCCAACCACGCAACCAATTAGAATGGCTATTCAATTAAATATTCTATTAGCACTTTATGGTTGCTTAGCTTCTTAGCTTAAGTGCGATTATGGTAATATTTTAATGATGCTGAGAAAGGGACACTGTATCGTCGCTTATAGAAACTAGGGGATTATGCCAATATTTGGGGATTATGTGTTACGATATGCTACAAAAAGCTCATCTTCTTAATCTCATCTTTTCCAATTAGAGTTTTGAAAAATTAAAACTTCCGATGTTTACAAACTGGGCGCATAACTCCGTCTCATTTATTATTATCTAAGCAGAGATACACTTTCGTTTCCTTTATTTTCGGAAAAGAATTTATGTACGAGTAAGTAATAATAACACATTCCCGGCCAAGGTGTCGTAAGTGGTAGTTGAACGATGCGTAGTACCCTGTTAGTACCTATAGCAGACGCATAGATATTGTACAACTAACAAAAACAAAATATTTTTTGTTGTTGTCCCAAAAAAATATCTGAAAAACTTGAAAAAAAAAGTTGCTCTAAAAAATCAGCAAAGTTAATGCTGGGCTGGCCTGCCGCATATTTTTCCAGCTAACTTTATCGGTTGCCTTCTCCAGCCAATCCGTCAGGAATGAGTCTAAATGGTCTAAGCCACCATGAAATGCCTAATAGTTTTAATCACGATGTTCCGTTTACTTTAAACAAGTTATCATTCAAAATTATGCAAAGTTATTAAGAATCACTGTATCAGGTATGTTTTATTTCTTCATAGAGAAAAAACGACGGTCACTAGCTAAATAAAAAGAAACGTATTTTTACGATTCTCAAGGAAAAAAATGTTGTTAATAAAATACATCATAATTTAGGCTAGTTGGTGCTGTAAAGCTATTTGGCATTAGGAATACTGAAACTGGGCAGTAAATGTAACACTGGAGGTATAACAATATGGCTATTTTATTGTCCCCGTGGTCTGGAGACCGTTACATGACTCAGTCCTTGGCCTCTTGCCTTATTAGGGGATATCGATTTGCCGACGCGTTAGGTTTCCTCCGTGTAAGTCACGTGTGTTAACGGCCAACCGTTGACAAAATAATAGGTACTTTTGTTCTAAAGCGGATTTTTTTATCTTTCACATTTTCCTGAAATTTACTCATATCGTCGTGTTCACGTATACGTACCTGGTTTTTTTGGGGTTAAGTGCGTTATGGTGATATCTAAGACTAATTCAATTCTGCGTGATATTCATAAAAAACATTGAACCTAAGTGAAGCACAGACAAAAGGCTCTTGTTATCTCGATTATACACAATTATGTATTTGTATTACAATGCGAAGGATTTTAATAACACTCATTCATTATTAAATTTGTGTATAATTCAAATCTCTTTTTCTGTATCACCGTAATTTACATATATGCTAAATAAAAAGCGGTGTCATCACAAAAGATTTTGGAGGCAATATAAACATAATATCAATTTAAATTCCTTGTTAGTGGAGCGAAAGCCGACATCATACCTGAAAGTGGCGGGATCCGATTGGATGACGAGCGCGCCAATCGCGAGCACGCCCTGCGGCCGCTGCCACCGCCGCAGCGGGCGGGCCGGCCCAGCCGCGCCTCAGTTCCTCTCCATACTCCGCGTCGGATAGACGTGCTCGTACATCCGTGTGTAGTTGCTTTTGACTTTAATAACATTGACTTGTCCTCCCTGTACTTTGGGGGAAGTGACAATGCCGCGGCCTTCGCGTGAATCTTACGGCGACCAGAAGCCCCCGTACTCGTACATTTCGCTGACGGCGATGGCGATCTGGAGCTCCCCGGAGCGCATGCTGCCACTGTCGGAGATCTACCGGTTCATCACGGACCGCTTCCCGTACTACAGGCGCAACACGCAGCGCTGGCAGAACTCGCTGCGGCACAACCTCTCCTTCAACGACTGCTTCGTGAAGGTGCCGCGCCGCCCGGACCGGCCCGGCAAGGGCGCCTACTGGACGCTGCACCCGCAGGCCTTCGACATGTTCGAGAACGGCTCGTTGCTTCGCCGCCGCAAGAGGTTTAAGCTGTTGAAAGATGACAAAGAGAGCCTGCACGCTGAGTTAGCGGCGCTTGCAAGTTTCAATAGAGCATTTTTAGCAAGGCAAGCGAGTGCGCCACCACCACCACCGCCAATGCCTAGTGCCAGTTTATACAGTCCACCGTTGGGACCACAACTAAGTCCCGAGCCAGCAGAGATGGCTGACACCGCCACTATCACCATGCTACCGCGTGAGAGGCCGCGACGAGCGTTCACGATCGAGGCGCTGCTACAGCCGGACGCGCCGCGTTTGTCGCCGTCGCCGCCGCAGCTGCAGCCGCCGCCGCCGGTGCTGCTGCCGGTGCCAGCGTACGTGGCGCGCTACCACGCCGAGCTGCTGGCGGCGGCGCACGCGCTGCGCCCCTGCTACCTGCCGCCGCCGCTGCTGCCCGTCGCGTGACCTCCGCCGCCCGCGCACCTCGTCTGCGACAATGTTTCGTGCAATGTTAGATTGTAAGTACACCACTAGTATTCATAATTTTGTATAGTGTTCAAATTTTCATGTGGAACATACGTTTTGTGGTAGATAATTGTTAAAGTTTTGAATTCAGAACTGTTAGTTCCAGTTCTTGTTGTCTCCATCGTGTGCTGGTGGTTTGGTTTCTGTATAACTCACCAGGTAGGCAATAGTGATGACATACCTACAACGCATTTAGTAATCTATTTATTATTTTAAAACGAGTAACTTCGAGGCTAGTGTGATCGGCCTACAGTACCTACTGTTGAACATTCCGCAGATGATCATCTCACGTGGGGCGATCATCGTCGTGTGTTAAGTGATCTCACTTTAAGGTCAAATGTAACTATTGATGATTAGATAAACGAAAGAGTTGAAAAACTGTTCAATATCATTGTGTCATTGTGAAAAAACGTGTAAATATAAATTAAACAAACTCAGAGAGCAAGTAACTGACTATGACGACACACAATATTTATATTTTGAAAATATATATTTTGGTAAAATGCAAACTCTCGCGTTTTATATAATTAGACACAGATTCGCTCTTTCTTTTCTAATAGGAATAAATAAAAAGGTACCTATTATGAGTAACAATAAATGTAAAAAGCATATCTATTGTTTTATAATAGCTAGCGTAGAATAAGATTGTTATTTATTTAGTGATGAGAACTGAATCTTTTTTCCTGTTCATAGTGTAGATCAAATTATTTGTGTAAATATTGGTTAAATTGTTATAAGTATTGAGTAGAAATATTAAATGGAATTCATTATATTTCCTGGTTTTATTTAAATACAATTTACGCTTCCAAAATTTTTCAATGTTGAATTATTGGCCGCTTCTAAACAAAGGTGTTGTTAATGACATGTAACACTTTGAAATATAAAGATTAACTTGAGTTTTTATAGACAATTTCGAATATTAGATGTTCTTCGTGTGGGGTGAAGGAAAAAAGTGGTAGAAATTGTTAAAAAAGAAGTATTCTTGGTGGTCTGTTTCACGGTATAACGCAGCGCGTCGGGCTGGTTTGTGAGCTAATAGATCCCGATATTGGCCTGTTCTGCTGACTCACCCGCCGGCTCGTTACACACATAACGCGCATTACAGGCTTGTTCAACATTTTGACCCTCTTTCACAGTGAAAAACCTTTAATCTAATGATGGAGGACACAATAGAGCGGTTCCATTCTTCTGTTTCTTTTTGTCGGATCAATTTATGAAATTAGGATGCGGAGAAAATAGGGCAATGACGAGTGAGGTTGTTTTGAATATGTAGTGTAGGTATGATGTAAAATACTGGTTCGTTTGGAGCAAAGAAAGTAAAGGATTTCGGTTTTGTTACTATAGCAGCGCTTTACACTTCAACAGGCCAATTCATAAAAAAAATTACCATTTGCTTGGTTTTAATTTTGTTTACTAGGTTAATCTTTATTTAATCAAAGATTAGAATTTAATTATTTCGACACGGTCCCAATTTCGAAAAACAGTAGTTCGACTACTCATTGCTTCGACAGAACATATATTCGACAAGCATTACTCCGACAGAACATACTTCGACAACACACACGTTCGAAAAACACTACCTCGACAGAACCCTTCTTCGATATGCACTTGTTCGGCGGATCTCTATTTCGACGGAACATACCTTCGAAATAATATCTACTGCTCTGAAATGTGAAAATAATAATTGAATTTCGCTTTATGGTTTTAGGTACAGAATAAAAACATAAAAAATAATCAATTATGTTTTAATTTATTATAACAAGTGCATATCGAAGAAGGGTTCTGTCGAGATAGTGTTTTTCGAACGTGTGTGTTGTCGAAGTATGTTCTGTCGGACTAATGCTTGTCGAATATATGTTCTGTCGAAGCAATGAGTAGTCGAATTACTGTTTTTCGAAATTGGGACCGTGTCGAAATAATTAACTGTCGAAATTCAGGATGACACCCGTTTTTACTGATGTTTAAGTAGGTACCTTTTTTATGGATGGGAAATCATCAAATGACTCCTTCCATCCGTGTTCCTCCTAGTGCCCTTTGCGTTCCAGGGCGGGGCGGCGACTCTTTCGAAGAAATTGAGCAACCTTGGCAGGCTCTGGCCCTAACGGGCCCCGTCTACTTTGTTGACATTGCTTTGAGGCGCGCGTGGAACACAATGCGCCGTCAACCCGGGCCTGCCATGGTTATGAATGTGTAACGTTTGAAATAATAACAAAAGTTCCAATGATCTTTATATGACCTAATTTAATTTCATCTAATTTTATATGGTTTAATGGACATTTAATATAATGCTAATTTGAAATAATATTCAATTAGTATAATGTCCAGTGACAGTATATTCAAAATCTATAAGTAACGTTTAATATAATTGTGTTTTTGCAAAAACTGATTAGATTTGAAACGCCTGCCATTTTCGTGCTAGCATAAACAAACACCACGTCGTTGTTATTAGTTTGCTTTTATGCGGGTGGACGGATTTTTTTATTTTTGTTTCTTTCATACAGGTAAAATAATATTTATTGTATGTCTTGATTATTGCATTTCGATATTTGTTTGGTACACAAACAAACGACGCGGCGCAGGCGAGCGGCATGCCGCGCCACGCCGCGTCGTTTGTGTATAGGTAATTCACGACGTGTCGCCCTACATTTTGTATTGAAACTTTTTGAAGCAGCATCGTGCCTTACGCCTCGCCTGCGCCGCGTCTTCACCACGCCTTTTCTGTATAATTCAGGTCTAAGGCCGGGACTCCAACAAAGCGGAGAGGAGAGGAGATGTGTTGAATAAACCAATCCGATTTCGTTATTTCCACATCTCTTCTCCGCTTAGCCTACCGGATTGGTTTATTCAACACACCTCCTCTCCTCTCCGCTTTGGTGGAGTCCCGGCCTAACGCTCGCCGTCCGCAGGCCCGCGACGAAGTAGGTACCTGGGGCTATTTAATAAAACAGACTGTTGACAATTCGACAATTTTGTAAGTTTATTTCATACATTCTCTGCTTTATTAAGGAGCTCAAAAAAATATAGTTGCATACATTTTGTATGAACCCGTTCACACACGTAGGCGCTGGAGCTTCCGTACCCGGGCCGACGCACAGACGTGCAGATACGGATGCACGGTCCCTGCACGGCCACGGCCCTGACACTGCTCGGACACGGCCCGGCTATGTGTGAATCAACCGTTAACAACACCTGTCGCGAAATAGAGACAATTATATCAGTTTTTGACAAATCTGCCGCATTGTCAGTTATATTAAATAGGGCCCTGGCGTTTCAGATTTACGGAACTTAAAATAAATATGTTCGCTTTATACATCCAATCCCCCATAATATCTAAGTCTCCTTTTCGGTTTCTTATAAGGGTAAATAACAGCAAGGTATATCGTTACTAAAATTCGTTTTGATATCTTTATTTAATGAAGCATTTTCACTAATGCGAATATGAAACTCTATAGGACCTGCTATACGCAATAAAAGTTAACTTACATTTAATTTGCTTAAGAATAACATTTTATAACTAGGTTCAGGGCCTGTTATTCAAAGAGAATTCTACGGACTACAAATTTAAAATGTGTTAAAAAAAAAGCATTGATGGGAGATCAATCTTCTCCATTTTCTGGTTCTATGCTACCTACTATGGTTGATGTAAAATCATCAAAAATACAAAACTTGTAACTCACTATATTATTGATGTTTGATAAATTGTGCTACTTATACAAGTTCTGTGGTTTTTTTACACAAATGAGGAAGGAAGTATTATGTAAAAAATAAGGTAGCACGTAAGAGTATCATCGAATTATGTTGGCTGTGTTTACGTCATGAGATTACCTACTTTATTAAATTCACAACTACTGGATGGACTGAAGGACTGAAAGTTGACGATTGAAAGACTACACGTTTAGAGGAGGTTTTTAAATAAGGATTCAAGTTATTCTGAAAGAAACAAGTTTGGGATTTTGATTGAAGAGTGAATAGGTTACTGTCTTCTAGACGAGCTACTACTTCAAGAAGTCTTTTAGTCAAGAGATATTACTATTAACTCTTGACTTAAAATACTTCTTAAAGTACCTGGGAGTTCAGAATAAGTTTTTTGGTAAATAATTTTATTGAAGTACCTAATACTTTATATTACTTATTTATATCCACCCACTTCCACATTTTTCTGTCTTTGGCTAGTAGATCTGGATTGTCTACTGTAATTTTCTTAGTTTTGCCCAAACACGTTTTAAGGTGTCGAGCCCGGTTTGTTACTTGTCCAGTGCACTTATGCGAGTTACCTACACGTCATGTTACTAATATTCAATTATGTCATTATTTTCAAAATTATTCAAAGTTGGTATGATGAGGAAAACCGCATCAAACTCATCTTGAAGTTTAAACGTACCAGTACACCCTACATGAAAACGTAGGTACCAGTGTTAACATGCCTTAAAGGCCTATTCAAACCTAAGCGGTATTCGCTACCGTCTGCGGTAGAGTAACCGAGTGGGTATGCGGTAATATAACTGTTCACACCAAAGCGGATTTCGCTATCCTTGTGGGTAGAATACCGAGTTCGAGTTTCGCCCAGTAAGCGAAACGATACCTATGCGGTACTATGGCACCAGCTTTTCCACTCTAACCGCGGAACTTGATACTAAATACTTAAGCGAAACCCGTGCGGTATGTACATCTACCCACAGCGGCAGCGAATAGCGCTTAGGTCGCTCTAGCCGCGGAACTTGATACTACCTGAGCGAAACCCGCGCGGTATGTACCTGTACCAAAAGCGGCAGCGAATACCGCTTAGGTTTGAATAGGCCTTAAACACTGGTACGTTTATGTAGGCCGGTACAACGCGACGACGAGTGCGTCGCTCTCTCCTCAGAGAATTTGGAATTGATACTGTATGCCAGTATGCCTCTTGTCCTATAGTTGTCAAAAAAAAACAACAACATGTTGCACTCCGGGAGTGCCGGCAGAAGTGAAAACTTGAACATTAACGTTGTGCATTTTTGAATATTTTGGAATGGTTAGGGAATAATTTCGCATGAATTGCTTTATTTATCAGTAGTAAAGTACTATCATTTATGTGGTTAAATACAATATTCATTTATTGTGCACAAACATGAAAATTTATATTACATATTTCATTATCCGTCTTACGAATTTTCGATCAGGTCACGTGTCCTGACGCGAGTTTAACATTTTTTAACCATCCCAAAAAGTGCACACCGCTTCTAAAGAAGTTTTCACTTCAATAAAAGGCCCTTTTTGACAGCAGAATACAACAAAGAGATTTATTTTATGTCTTTTTCATACGTTGTATCCTGCTGTCAAAACAGACCTTCTATTTTTTAACAACTTTAACATAGCAAATCTACCTATTGATAATGACAAAAAAACGCTGCGTACTCTTTGCGCCCGAATATACACCACGTTGCAGTCATGTATTACGAACGCTCGATTCAAAGACTCCGATCACGATTAGCTTGTAATTAAATTGATGTCAATTGAATGCGCCTTAAAGCCTTATTCAAAAACCCAGACAGGCGTTGGCGACCGATTTCGGGCATACCTACCTACTATGAGTGTTTATTTCTTACACCCAACGGTACCCAAGTTTTACCTCGCAGAACAAGGTTTTTCCTGTAAAAAATAAATAGACGAGTAGCAGATAGGTACTCTACCAATACATATTATCTTCTTTTACGTAAATGAAAATTATATGCTGAAAAAAGAAAATGCGTTCGTGAGAACATCTCTTCAGGGCGCGGGACGAATGGACCAATTTGAAAAAATTCGATTTACGGGAAAGTTGCTCGGAAAATTATATAAAACAATCTCTAGAAGAAGAGAAAAATGGATATTTTGTATGAATTCAGAATCTTTCAGGAAATCGAATATCGGCAACATACACATACACCATACACACATAATAAACGACAGTTTTCCCGTCCATTTTTTATAAACAGACACTTCATTTTTAGTATTTGGTATAGATTTGCAGGATCAGTCAGAAAAAGTCAATTCAACAAAAACTATTAATTTGTAACGGTTATTTCACTATTTCTTAAAATAAAAGATTATAAATGTGCTGAACTCATGTCAGTAAAACCGCCTAAATGATCCTAATCCAGCAATTCAAAACAGGGGCACCCACAGACAGATGCAATACGACTATGCGACACCGATGCGATGACGCGCCGCGTCGTGCCTGTAAGCGGGGAGCCTAGAATATGAAAAAAAAAGACGTGTGGCACTCGGAGACTGCCGCGGTAAAGCTATTGCAATAGCTTAATATTTATGCAAGCAAAACCGCGAAAAAGTAGCAATACTAATGGGCACCAACCTCAAAAAGTTCAAAAGAGGTCACATTGCATTTGACAGCTCAAAAATGCCACTCGCAACTTATAAAAATAATTTCAAAAAAACAAAACTCTCAAATTAAGAACACAGATCGTCATAGAAACAAAAAGTATCACCGCTGTGCCGGTCGGAGTGAGGGGTGTTAGGTTATTTTCGTTACGGAATTTCTGGATTCGGTCTCCACGCTCAAGGCCCGCGATAGAAGCTATGCAATAGCTTAATAATGTATTTAAACAGAAAATTTGTTTTCAAGATAAAATTGGCAGCTATCTGCGTATGTTGGTTTGTACCTATGAGTTGGTATGAAATGCAGAACTTAAATACAATGTGAATAAATAAAAGTAGGCTTGATGATATCATTCTATAACCTAACTGAAAAATACGTTTTTTAATCTACCAATTACGTAACTTCAATTAATACATTTTCCTTCACAATAATGGCATACTAAGTCAGATTAAAAAATACCTACGTAAGAATATGAAACCTCCCCTTTATTGAAGACTAAAAAAATGAATCAAATTAGGAATAAGATAAGTAATGAATTACATAATTTAACTTGGGTAACATAATACAAATTCATGTAAATGTGTCTTTAAGCACAAACCTGGGGTTTTCTTTATTTGAGTACATAAGTAAGTTCCTACCTACGTGTACCTACGAGTTGTGCAGGTACTATACATACAATATAAAAGGTGATATCACACATATGGCGCTGGCGCTGCTATAATTACGTCATATTTTATTTAGCAGTAAATGTCGTATTTACCGTGCATTATGTACTTACCAATTTATTTTTATCTACACTAATATTATAAAGAGGAAAGATTTGTTTGTTTGTTTGTTTGTTTGTTTGTTTGAAATGAATAGGCTCCGAAACTACTGGACCGATTTGAAAAATTCTTTCACCAGTAGAATCCTACATTATCGGTGATGGTCATAGGCTATAGAATATTTTCAAAAAAGTTAGGGATCCGTATGAAAAGTTCGATAATGTGACCCAAGGTGTGAGAAAAAATCCTTATATCGCGTGCGCTGCGGAATCTATTGACAATAGAGCAAAGTGATGTACTACAGTTTCATAGAGGTCATTAATGTCTACAAAAAAGTCCGCGATACCATATGTCTAACTATTATGGATAAGTCACCATGACCGCTTTTTGTTAATATTAGTCAAGCAAATCCCATGGTGAAATAAAAAATGGTGATTATATTACCATGATATTAATCCTTATCCATTTAAATGGTTTGATAATTAAGGTTGATTATGTCCGTGTAAATTACACTTTAAATCATTCAAATCGGACCTTTCGTTCAAAAGTTACGACGGTAATAAACATGCTCGGAGTAAGAAAAATGTCGCGGCTTGAGCGAACTGGGGAGAATCGTATCAATGCTTGGTCCGATGAAGTTGAAACACCACGGCATTTAAGGCGAGCCTGACTTGAGCGCGTAGGCATCTAACGCTTACCTCAGGCCCCGCAAGGAGTAGCAATACGTAATAAGTTACGATGCGCGGGAGACGCGCGCACCAAGCGCACCGCTCGCTCATGAGTTCACAGACTCGGGTAGGTACTAAGTTCCGTCACAGGATAAAGTAATGCAGTAGATCAACTTGAATTGATTAGTATAAGTTTATTTTGTTTTATTTTTCTATTAAGTATTTTTTAAGTTTATAGATGGATTAAGTACGTATTGTACAAACTTGAATCCAATTACTAATCATTAAAAATCAGTAAGAATACTTATTGATTTTAGAGTATATGGTGGATTTAAAATTGACTGACACGAAAATTATGAATACGAGTACGATACAAAACTACGCGTCGCGCGCTATTTGGCTTTGGTGCGATACCTTCGTAAAAATCAAGTAGTAGGTAGGCACACTTACTTTAGGAAAATTATGTTACAATTCTTGAATATTATAATTCAAGAAAGCTTAAAAGTATAAATGGTTTGGAATTTGCCTAGATGCTATTAAAAAAAAACAAAAACGTTTTTATATTTTTTAATCAAATAGTTAACATAATAAAAGTTACCAATGCAACTGGCTAAAATTCGTTGAACTGTAGCTGTCTCGGTTTGCATGGACCTAGCTGAGTAGATTGACACGGAATATGGTCCTTGGATTTGCTTGGACCTGGCTGCACAGGCTTATCATTAACATTTTCTTTGTTTTCTTTCAATATTATGTCTCGTATTGGCATACCGCGATTTTGGCGCGGATCCAAAATCTCTGGTAATATACATTTCAAATAAAAATCTATAACTTTTTTCTCCATGTGCACCCGCCAAAATTCGTCATCTCTTGAAATATTTTCTACTACTAGTTTTCACCGGACCATATTCCAAAAATGCATTGGTTCCTTTCTGTTACGTGAAGTTGACCCTGCACTTGGTAATACCAATTACTTTTTTTGTTTATAACTCTGGTATGTTTTATTCTATCGAATTTAAATATATGTATTTTATTTTCTTCAATAGCAGCATTTCCCTTTTCTAAATGCCGTTATTGGACATTTAATTTCAACAATGGTGTCGTTCCCAACTATACCGTTTGGGGTAACCCCAATAAATGAGTATTATTTTGGAGACAAGTCACGCCCTTCCGCATGCTCTATTGACCTGTAACGCAAATTTTGATTTTGATTTGTTGGTAATTAACAAGTAAAATTTTAAAAACTTACAAAATATCCCTGTTCAATAAAGATAACGGAGCTACAGTGCCAAAGACAGATACACAGGCACACAGACGCACATACACAGAAACATAGATAGCAAACCGTTTTAAATAAATAGGATAGAATTGTAATAATTACGTAGGTATGTACTTATGTGGGGGTGTGTGTTTAATTTCTTTATGTATTTTTATGGTGTTATAATAATGATACTGAGATACTTACTATTTTATTCAAATCTTTACTAAATAATATTATAAAGTGGAAGTGCGCTAAGTGCGCTGTGGTAATAGCTAATTATACGTAAGTACCATGTACTACAAAGATATTGTTTTTCATTCGATCTAAAAAAAAGTCCGACGTTACACCTATATCTATCTCTTATAAATAAGCCACACTAAGGCATTTTATGTCAAATAATTTATTTAAAAATTAAAGGTGGTTTTTCAGCATTAATATTAGGCAGGCATATTAATCCTTACTAGCGAAAGTTACTTCATCATCAAGATAATTTTATGAAGATAAACTTTGTCTTTTACAGCATGTTATTTGACCTCACCGTTTAGGAGATAATGTAAAATTAAAATAATTCAACAATGTTATTAAATCGAACGGGCGGTGCACGAGACGCGGCCACCAAACGAGAACGCGTCGACCGTGCGTGACTGCGTGCGACGCGGTGCGAGAAATTCTTTTTTGTATTATGATTATGAATTTATGATAGTTACATTCATGGGGAAGGCTGTACGGCTATACGGGAACGGGAATTCCTACGGGAATGAAGAGTTCCGTTACCTATCTCCGAAGTTCTTCATCAGATCTTCACCAAATTGAAATGGGATCAGTCCGGGAAGATACAGTTCCAAAAAAAATAGAATCATCAAAATCGGTTGACAATTGGCGAAAATATCGCTGAGCAAACATACAACAACAAAAAAACAGTCGAATCGAGAACCCCTTCTTTTTTGGAAGTCAGAACAGTTTAGTGTATGTAATTTATAATTTCTATGCATTTTTCCTCTTGCCAATAAACACCGATAAAGTTACGCATTGGATTAAAAACTATCCAAACTGACCACATAGTTTTTTGTATGTCTTGTCATAACTTGATACATTGTTAGTAATTAGTAAGAGGATGGACTCTAGTGTACAGCGCAGAAATGAGCTGGTCCGGTAGCCTAAACGTTACCAAAAGTATGTTATTATAATATTTTCATAGGAAATGGTCATACTGTAACACTTTTACACTATGGCACGCGACTCACGAGTGCGCTGCGCGTATTGGTTGGCATAGACGAGACCTACACAAACGTTGCAGACACCATAAATATTATTATTTGTTGTGTTGTAGTGGCTGTGAGTAGGTACCCACCTAGCGTATAACTACACTTATATTTCTTCTCTACATGAACATCAAAACATTATTGCACCGATATTCAACTCTCATGTAGGAAATACGAGCTATTATTTTGGCATTTGTTTAGGAGTAAGATAAGTGAAAACGGACATTTCTAATAAATAACAAATATTATAAGACTTGTACAAACTCTCCGAAACCATCAAGACTAACGTAGCGGGGTGAACTACCTATTTGACATTTGAAAACAGTAAATCATTGTATCATGTGCGCGCGAGGTGGCTTTATGCACTCTGAAATAGGGTTCAAATTCAATTGTTTTACATACTTGATGCGGTTGGTAAATCTATTTCGCGCGAAAACTAAACCACTAAAGCGTACGTCTTTATGCGTATTGAAATAAGGTTTAAATTAAACTGTTTACATGTTCGCGGTGTGTAAATTTATCTGTTCCGTGTTGGTACTTACCTAGTTAGTAAAGTAAATTATGTATAATATACCTATATACCTTTTTGTTTATTCAGCCAAAGTTTATAAAAAAAAAGTAGTCACCGCTGCAACGAAGAGCCGTTGATGACAACTTTTATTCCCCCATTTTTTTTTACAAAGTTATAGCTACATCAAATAAAAACTAACTATATTACAACTGCTTGAACACTAAATTGTATACAAGTATACACGTAAAAATTCCAAAATAAAAAATAAATCTTACGTAAATAAACATAAACATTAAATTCGCGGCACACCGGTGTGCCGGCAGTGCTCGAGCGGTAATCAATTTAGGCTTAGCCAGTAACAGAACTTAGCGGGGGTGGCGGCATCGCAAAAATTAGCACACGTCCGACCTCCAACACGTTCCGCTCGGGACTAAATGACACGGGGCGCGCGCATGAAAAGACAAAATCACTTGATTTTGGAATTAGTGGGATACGTATTTTCATATTTCACATTATGACGGCCGATTTTTATCACATTTTTTACGACCTTTATTGTGGTATAAGTTTTATTACTTAAAACCTTATATAACTCAAATTAAATGATAATTACATCTCGATTTTGACTTGTCTTTGCGATTTAATAGGATGCAGTAAAGTGCAAGTAATCGTGTATCGCACGGCCGAAATAGCTAGATCGAAGTGTGAAATATGTAATATATTTTTTTCAAAATTTAAATCCGTGTTCTTTACGAATAAAACACAATTTTACACAATGCAAAACAACGTTTTTCCGGATAACCTAGCCTTAAATGTTTTCGATAAAACAATAAGAATAACAAATGTTTGGATTTTTCGAAAATCAACTAGGTACATACATAATAAGGGGTGAAGCAGGGGTGAATAAGTTTTTAGGGGAGGAAATTATAGCTTGCTTCAATTTACGTCGGAATTCTATGAACAAACTAAAAGTGGGATAATTAAAACAGATCATGTACCTAACAATTTTTGCATAATCAACCCCTGACGGGCTGAACGGGGTGAACAGTTGCGCTGAACCAATAATGAGAATCGTTGTGCTTAATTTTCCAAAACTAACCATTATAAGGGGATATGTATAGGGGCGTTGCAGTTTGTGGAGTACCTACTATCCCCACGCGGACGAAGTCGCGGGCGAAGTGCTAGTTTATTATAAAATAGCGACCCTCCCTTGCTTTGAGAAGATGCATTTGATGTATAAAAACCTTCTTCGGCTATTTTAAGGTAACGGTTTTATCCGCCTTGAGGAATTTCTGTTGCCGAAGTTCATAGTAACATCATGAGCGCATGAAGTGACACATATTATGTTTACTTAATCTCTCTTATTCTCTCTTAGAATAAGCGCATTTATCTCATTGGGAATAAAAAAAACTGTAATGATAAATTAATAGAGATGCTTAGTACCTGTTTCAAGACATGACAAGTGATTTTAAAAGGTTCTTCTCTCCAGAGCCCTTAGTGTTTGTATCTCGCTTGGACCCCTGTTCCCTTACTGATGTGCTTCTTTAGTTATATAAAAATGAAGCGCTAAATGTTTTGCTGAACGCAAAACTCGTGAACGGCTGGATCTATTTAGTTAATTAAAAAAAAATCTTGAAGTTCGAGGAAGGTTCCAATGAAGAGAAAAAATGGAAAAATACAAAAAAAATATTGAACGGGAAAACGTAAAAACCACCGGGTTACAACTAAGATGTATTTTAATTCTGAACTCCACGCAGACGAAGTCGCGGGCAGAAGCTGGTTAAAGCACATAATCACGGCTGTATAACCCACAGTAAGAGTTTGACACTCAAACCAGGTTTGATGATTTCAAATCCAAAAAAAAGCCTGCTACTGAGAAATTCCGGATGGAACACCCAATAACATTTTGCCGGACCCATTAATCAAACCCAGGACCTCATGCTCGGCAGTAGCGCTCACAACCACTAGACCAACGAGGACTATTTCTAAACTTAGAGAAATGATCGGATTGTTTTAGCTACAAACTAAGATGGTCATTAGTATGTAACTTTAGAATAATAAAACTTGACCTCGTACTAAATGAAAAGGATGTCTTTATCAATATTTTACACAAAATATGACGTATAAACAACTATAAGGCTTAATGAGTACAAACAGGAATTAATTGGCGAAATTCACGACTGTTATTGATATTTTTCATAGATATGGGCTAGTTCGACATACTATCACGAAAAAAATAACTTTCCTGGTTGGGTGTTGTTGATTGAAAAATCGAAAAAACTTCCAAATTTATAATGTTTACTAGCATAGGCGTATTTTTCTAATAAATGATTTTTAGGGTTCCGTACCCAAAGGGTAAAAACGGAACCTTATTACTAAAACTCCGCTGTCCGTCTATCTGTCTGTCACCAGGCTGTATCTCATGAACCGTGATAGCTAGACAGCTGAAATTTTCACTGATGATGTATTTCTGTTGCTGCTATAACAACAAATACAGAATAGAATAAATATTTCAGTGGGGCTCCTCGTGATTTTTTTTTTATAGATAATGGTACGGATCCCTTCGTGAGCAAGTCCGACTCGCACTTGGCCGGTTTTTTTTTATCTATGTGTGTACGTATTAAAAATAAGAAATGTAGGTTGGTGTCTTCTGATCAATTTCGAAGCTGCATCAAGTCAATTTGACCAACCACAGCATCGAAATATCCTGAAACGGTCTAATAATTCAGGCTGTCCAAGAACAACCACCAACAGTGTATTCGCTCGACTTATTCAATTAGACAGGATCTTCTGACACCTGGACGTGAGACCTATATTTGTCGCAATCAATCTGTTGTGTCCCCAGGTAAGCCACTGTAAATATACGGCTTTGGTCCGGAGCCGAATGCGTGTGGTGACTACAAGCCGCATGACGTACCCATAAGGCCAGCATGGTTTTATTGTAAGAGAGAGATGGAGTTGTTTAGGACGTATCGCGTTATTTATTTTTCACAATAGAATCATGATGGCATTGTGTGGCATTGTCATGTTACACATAACGACGACAGTATGCAAACGGACGACGCCGTATATACAGGGACCGAAACTATGAGGAATACTGAAAAACACTTAAGGAGTCTTGGATGAGACAAAACGCTTGAGTGACCTTTAAGAAGAGGGACCAAAACACACGTGCAAACGGTTTCGAAAAAAATATACGGTTTTAGAACAATTTATTTTATAACGTATAGACGTTATAAATAAAAAAAGCGAAGTCTTAAAATAATTATTTAAGACTTGGCATTAGGTATAGACCTAATGCCAAGTCTTAAATAATTATTTTAAGACTTCGCATAGATTTTCCTATAATCCTTGAGTTAACTATTTTTTGTATTGTTTTTAACATTTTAGGGTCAATTGTTTCGAATATAATAGGGTCAAATATATTTGAAACCCCACTATAAGCTTAGATTTGAACTGTCGGACGGCACAGATCAACGTCCGTGTGTTGAATGCACAGATTTGATATTAATTACGATGAAAAGTTAATTATTAATCTGATGCAATTAATTAGCTAATAAGACCTTAGACTAAACAACAAATAACAGAGCATTAAAATAAAAACAAGTAATTTAGTTTTCTAATAAAAAAGGGATTTTTTTGTGAAGACGAGGAGGCTGGAAATGAAAACAGTCGCAAAACAAAATAAAGGTCAGATATACAGTGTCTGTCGATATTACTTATTACGTAGACAGGGTTTTCCTCGTCTGAGTGCGAAGTGTTTATTTATAAAGTTTTTACTAACAATCTAAATCACATATCAAACAATAAATATTTGTAGAGGCAGCTGTTCGGGACGGATTATTACACGAACCTAAAATAATAATCGTCCTCTCTTAGCACTTCTGTTGATGTTTTTGCTCCGAACACCTTTTGCATGCAACGCTAGCCTATAATTTCGAAATTAATATCTAACACATTGTGCCTATCCGTTCGTCCCTCGATTTGCCGTTTTTATAGCTTTCCCGACACCGTAACTGCTAATTATATCTGCCGCGGCATCGCCTCGAGCCTTTCCCGAATTTATCAGCGAATCAATCTGGACTTTAATTCTTTGATGTAGGGTCCAAGTTCAGCCCCCCCGAAAAGGTTTTAATCAGCGATCTGGGTAAAAGTGAATTCGCTACGGAATTTTTGGTCCTATACCTAACGATATCCGCTTCGCATTTGGACAATAAGCACGTTTGCGGAATTCTAAGTAGACACAGCTTCTTCTTCCATTTACTTGTGCAGTTTATAAGCTGTCGAAGAAACTGTGTCGTGTTACATGATCACTGAATTTATTATTTAATTAAAAACTTTTGTTTTAATCAAATCAACACAATTTGACTTTTATATAATTGCTAATTTACTTTATTTAATCATACAAGCTATTAATTTCAATACTTTAATATGCATCCTGATCTTCGTATCCCTGTTCTTGACTTCTTTATTTTAATTTATGCTTTTGCTTTAATCACTAGTTTATAATCAACACTTTTGAATAGCTGAGCATCGGTTGATTGCTTAGTAATATGCGTTTGAGAGTATTGTGAGAACAAAATATGTTACTCATGGAAGATGTTTATGCTCATACGTTTTCCATAGGTTAATTTTATTAAAAGTCTTTAAAACATGTCAAGAGGTTTCTTCACATTATTTGCAAGATAGGCTTAAACGATTAGAAAATGTAGAAATAGAAAGTGAGTCTAAGAAATACTACAATCCTGTTTTCAATAACACTATTCAGACACACTCAAGACATCGTATAAATTCAAACGGAAACACACTCAAGCTCTTTATTCATGATTATCCGCCTATCAATATAATATCAACAGATGTGTTGCATCTCTCCGTATCAATCGTCTAATAGAGAAAGAACAATGTCGTCATGGTGATCAGGGTGTCGGCGTATTGTCACCGGTGTCGGTGTGTATCAGTGAATGGGTGAGTGTCGGCGAATGTCGGTGAATGTCGGCGTCATGGCGCGGCGTCCCGCCGTGCGGTTCCGGCGATTGTATCGAGGGCACGCCCCCAACCCTACACCTCTTGGCCGAAACCTGATTTATATGCACCTATTTATAATTTGTCCTTGTTTTGATTAGTCTTAGACACTCTTTCTTATCCCGCTTTTAGTTAACTCTCCTCTGAGTTGGTGTATTGGTAGGTAATTGAGCTGCTGAATTGATTACGTAGGCAAAATTTAATCTAAGGTAACCATGACGAGCAACAGTTGCATGTTGCTTTGCTTAACATCACGTAATTATAACATCGTAGCGCATCTGTTATTTAGATTCTAGGTGTTTTAGTCAGTAATGTTGATGAAACAATCTGACACAGTACCTCTAATTAAAAACCATACAATATTATGACAGTGACATGAACAAATGATTAATGGAATGTTATTAAGTACACCACACCTAATTGTTAGGTGAGTACAGGGTAAAGATCATAGTGATTCACACTATATTTGTAAACATACTGACACTCACGTAAATTCGTTGGCGTTGGAATAACGAATATGTAAACAATTCGCAAAAATACTTGCCACAACAACAGGTAAACAACCTCGAAAAATAAATTGAAAACGAAAAAGAAATACGTGGCCGTTATTGCAAACGGCTAATTTAGCAGCCTAAGATTTCTAATTAATTACTTACAATAAACATTGAAGTTGGTGAAATTCGGTAAGCCTGTCTTGTTAAATGGCTGCTTGTGACGAAACCACAATGGCTCGGCTCAGTCATGCGTTATTCCTCAGCGCTCGTTTCCGTCAACACTGTTACTAACATCTCACGCTTCACGATTCAACTTTACGGTACATAATACATTATTTTATTACTTAATTATCTAAGAAGTTGCTACTTTGTAATAACTTCCTATGAAAAATCAATTCTTTTTGGAAGCCCTTCAAACACTTCCGGTGTTCGTGTCCATTGGTACATACTTTTACAGTAATTAGGTAGATCCTGTACATTATGAGTTTATAACCATGGATTTTGGTCCCGTAGTCTAGGACCATTAACAGCAACCAGCAAGTAGACACATATTCCTGTATTAAAAAGTTTCAGGTGTAGTAAAAAGGGTCAACATGCGCGGCAAATAGTTTACAGGAAAATCGGCCTTACCGTCGCATTGTAGTAGAGTTTTTCTATAGTTCTAGGTACTTACGTTACAGACAAAATGTACCAAACAAACTGCGACTTGCCTACTGCTGCAGCACTCATCACGTGGGCTGTAACAATAGTTTTATAGAAAAAAAATGTGTAAAAAAAACGTATTTACATTTTAAAGGAAAAATACATATTTTGTGCTTTACCAAAACATGTTTACTAGTACGGAATCCTAAAGCACTGCTAACGAAACCACTGAGTAATCGTTATTCTAGATAGAATGTCCTTCAACCATTAACTGCTAAGTGTTTGCTAAAAACTGTTTTTGCACAAATCTGGCATTGTGTCTGCTCCATTATCAGGAAAACTGTAAAGCACGGCGTAACTGTAGGCTATTGGGGTGGCGTTTGCGTCTTTGCGTCGATGTGGTTAGAGTCTATATTGTTGTGCGTAGTGTGTAACGTTTGCGTGGTTTACCGTGGTCAAATTGTCATTAGGTCACGTATGGCAGGGTAGGAGATGGCTTGCCGGCCGGCTGATGGTGTGAAATGAGTGGTCGCCGGAACGTTTGAACTCGCCGCCCGATACCGTTTTGTCCGTCGTAGTTTTTGTGGCGTGCGTTTAGGATGCGACCTCTTTTTTGTAGTGTGTTTGTAATGCCAAGTGTGTGGGACTTGACACGTAGGTAACTATTGTTAATTCATTCCTGTTTGTTGTCGTTGCATTCCTACCTTGTAATAAGCCATTTTATGTCGGAACACGCCGGTGCCCCGTGTAGACTCATCTTGTTTGATTTCCGTTGACTGAGTTTTTTATGTCTAGTTTGATTTCAGCACGATAGACACTTTAATTCTTTAACTTATGTCTTTGAAATTTTAATTGCTCAGTAGACACGATACATGCACAATGTTGTGTAGTTTCACTCGTTGTGATATTTCTTGTTCCGACATTGTTTCTTCACTGATTGTTTATAATTGTTTCGTGATTTAAGTTCTCAGACGGTAATGGCCGTGTGTAAGGAAGTGGATATCGATATCCATTAGACAAATGGTTGTAACTTTACGTTAGTCACTGGGCAGCGATTTATTTAATGTTTGCACGCGAACTAATAAATGGTGTCTATCAATTAGTTGAAAGAAACATTTGCATAAATTTAAGTGCTTATCATTACTAAATTGCGTGTAATTGTGTAAGTTATTTTTCGTTTCTACAACAGTGATAAAGTGTAGATTTTATTGCAATTAATTAACGGATCTATAAACGTTCAATAACTAAATATGTTAACTACCGTTTCTGCTTTTTTATAATTAGCGAACTCGGAGATGTCGATTGCTTTTTATTTTGATAACTACTGGATTAATAGAAGGATCGATTAGTCCGACATCTTGCTATCATTTAGGTGATTTTCTTACAGATACAACTGTTTTTTTTCTTGTTATAAAAACAGAGTTATTAGCTGTTATTTTCTCGCGTAAGCTGCAATCTCGTGATGGAGTCGGCTTGCTCAGATGTGCCGACTGATGCCATAATGACGTGTTACCAAACTGACACTAGTTTTGCATTACGGGTTTGGTTAATTTAGTGTGAAAATAACCTCATAGGTACCGCTTAGCTTTGAAACAACAAAAAAGGTGGTAAAAAACGCGAAAGGATGCGATCCTAAACATATGAGCTCGTCTACTTATGACACTTTGATGATACGTCTGAGGACAGCAGATGACGATTTGTTTAAAGTAGAATATAATTCAACAGTTATCTCACGTATCCTGATGTTAAGGATAGAGTTGAATGACAAAACGGATCTTAGTAGGTATAAAGGGTGGATCAAAATCTGCTTTAACTTGAAAAATCTCGTTTATGTCTTTTGTACTGAGTAATTGTTCTGAATGCAGTTTTAGACCCCTTCTAAGGTTGATCCACACATATCAGGGCTTTGTATGGTTCGTAGCCGGTCCGTGGTCCGTAACGTGGTCTGATACGTCCTGGTCATGACCCCGATACGAACGTGTGTGAACGAGTTCATATAAAATATATGCACCGATATTTCTCTAAGCTCCGGACGGACCACGTCCCGGACACGACCCCGATATGTGTGGATAACCTTTTGTGGTAATTTGTTTTTCTGCATAGAGTTCTATGCACAATTACATCTATCAACCATATACGACGAACAATAATGTATAAATTTTCCAATCATACATACTCCGATGAAAAATTAGAGTGATCAATTCACTTCCTGCTATGCAAGGAGCTCCTGGTAAGAAGCTATAACTGTAGCAATTAAATGAAGCAATCAGTACAATAAAGTAGCTTGCACTTACCGCTTCAAGCACCAATCGTTAAAGTAATCTTCTTCGCTTAGCTGCTTCATGTGCAGATTAATAACTAACTGGTAGGGTGTTAAAACGGGAAGATATGAGTTAATTTTGACCTGACTTCTAAGATGGAGGGTAATGTTTTAACCCAGCTCAAACTTTTTACCTGACTCCAAGCTTGTAAAAGTTAAAATCTGTTGAATATGACGCTCATCTCACGGGCTACATACTTAAAAGGAGCTTTTGATAGACCCAATTAAATTAAAAATTAACTGTCGAAGATGGTCACGAATGATAACTTCAAGTGCTACAAATATCCAAAAGGGTACAACGGAACCTAGCTTTTTTTTAAGAATAGTAAATCATCAAATTACTTCTTCTGCTCTGGGCGGAGCGTAAGGTAGTGGACTCTTAATGACTAAAACCCATCCGTGTTCCTTCAAATGCCCTTTGCGTTCCAGGGCCGCGGTGACTCTTTGTAACAAATTCCGCAACCAACTGGACATAACTAGATCTTCGATTTAATCTTGTAGGTCACACCATCAGCGCTTGTTCATAATCCCATAGCAATAGGTTTCATGGACCTAGTCAGCAATAAGTGAGAGGCAAACAAACTCAAAAGTCAAATAATCCGGTGAAGCCAACAAATTGCTCACATATTGACACAGAGCTCGTAATCCCCCTGTATACACAGGATCCCTCTAACAAATATTGACAAACGGGCTAGAGACCGGTTGACAAACGGCGCGCGTCAGACTAGGCTCGCACCCTGTCTTTATTTGCGCATTACGCCTTCAGCGGCGCCCGCGCACCTCGCGCCGCCTCCACAAATTAGTTTCTAAGTAATCACTGATGATTGCGAGCATTACCGCAGGAGCCGCCACACATTTAGACTTTCTATTACCATGTAGTTTTAATTTTATGGTAATATTCCACGGACATGTACAGTGTTTATTTTGAGCCAAGGGGTAAATGTGACAGATAATTATGTGATATCGATACAGGTTCTTGGGCTACCTGGTTAATCCTGTAGTTTATTCAGACTTATAGCTCCCGCAGGCAACGCGCACCAACAACCATTTTAATAGATTTTTTTCTACGGGTATTATAACCGTAGAAGAATTTCTTTGAAAATGGTTGTCTCATTGTTATCTTGGTGATGCGTCGCAATTGCAACTTTGCAAAAAGATCTGAGTCCCAGCAATGAAAATCTTATAAGCTGATTACGTATGCTCCTTTAAATACTATACGGCGTGGTGTAGAGTTACCCCTTGATTAACTCATTTGCAATAATTAACCTGACTTTGTTTATTCAATGTTAAATACAGATTCAACCATTGGGCAGGCGGCTGTACTTGTTTGGCAATATTACCCAAACTCAAAGCATTTGTTTTAATAAATTGATTTACCGGTACTTTTTCATGATTGAAGTGTTTGGAAGATGAAGCTAAATGCATGGTCAAAAGCGTTAAATCTTCATGAACCAAAAGCTGAACGGTTCGAGGTACTCTTGCAAAGCTTATTTAAAAAGAATATATAGAGTTGTCACTGTGTGGAGGTTGACTCTTAGTAATAAATCAGTTTGATTCCTAATATTCCCAAAAACTTAATAAGTCATTGATCTAGAATTCTTAATCCTTTAACTAAGAAGAACCCGTTTATAAATCAAGAGTATGCGAGGCTGTCGTTGAAGTTTTAATAATAGCATCTAATCTGATATATTACAGTAAACATGCCTCGGTAACAATTTATCTGAGCACTCGGCATTATTTGCGTCTTGTCCAGTGATTACTTCAATTACTTATCGTGGAGTTCATACATTTTAATGAGAGATGACTCCGATCATTGATCATGTTATTATTGAAATTATCCTCTCATTGCAGAGACCATGCGAACGTTATAAATTATCATCTAGGTACTATGCAGAATAATTAGTGTGAACAAGTCAAAGCTCTGAGCATCAACATGTTCGTAAAATACCGCGGTTTACTATATAATTTTGTGCTTTCAATGGCAATCAACCGCATTATGCATGTTTAACTTAAGTAAGATTGTATAGAACACCGTAAAATTTTTATTCAATAAGCAACTCCGTGGTTAAAAAAACGAATAAACAACATTAGCGGCAGCTTCTTTCTTTGTCATTCAGTGGAACCGATTCTGCATCATTACAAGCGACGTAAGATTGATTCCCACACAAAGCCGCTGTCAGCCTCGGCGGATGAATAAAACGCAAAACGCGGGCTTTCATTGTTGTTGTTACAAAATGAAGTCGTAATGAGTAGGATGCGGGCGCGGCGCGACGCCTCAGTGCGAACAGAATGTCGCACGATTGAATTAAAATTGCTTCAATATTGTGGTTGTGGCTTTAAAATGTTGACATTTGACAAGCGTTGCTGACGCCTGTCAACGCCGACGGGTCGCAGACTCGCGGCGGTGCGAGACCCGACGACGCGACGCACCTAAATAAATGTATAATGATTGTTGATCAAATTAGAATCTGCGTTTATTACGTAAGCACTTATACGATTATTTATATCAGATTGATTAAAGTTGACATAACGCTGAAAAGCAGTTTTGAATCTTATTAACAAAACTGACGATAAACATTAAATTTTTCAATCATTTTTCTTTCACATAAGTATAAATTATAAGCAAATGTTGGACATTATCTTTTATTTGTTTATCTTAGTTTCTTGCTTACATTAGCAAAGTGTTCTGTGTAAATTGCCCGTTGTGTCGATGTCAGAGCACTTATTTATTATCCCTATATATAATAACAAGTCTTGATTCATTCTGTTTGACATAAATTGTGTCTGACGTTAAACAAAATTAAATTAAGAGATCGCTCTTGGGACGGGAAAACAACATCTAATTGCATAAATTCGCGGTAAATTTTGCACAACAAAAACTGGTATTCAAATTACAAGAGATTATGTTTTAGTAAGATTAAAAGACGGCTATTATTAAGCTCGACAATCAAGTTTTTGTCTGTTTTATGTAAATTAGTGTGGCTCCGGTAGCACAATGTAATGTTTGAGTGGTAGCTTAGTCTCCTCGTCAAGAAAACAATCGTTATAGGTAGGTATATACTTATGTACTGAACATTATATGTTTTGTGTGTTTGTTTATTAGTTGCACAATGGTTTGTTTTTATACTACGTTGTGGTATCAGTCACGTGCGTAAACAACATAATTACAGCATGCTTTGTGAAATTATGTATGCACATATCTTAGGTAGCTATGTCTTTTATTGTACACTAAACAAATACCGTCTTGTTCAGTGTTCATAGTCGAAGTGACTCTGTCCAAACATTTTTACAAATACCTACATATGTAGTACAAATATGTAAGTAGATTCTATGATGAATCCAGATTCTCATTTTGAGTTTTAATATTGTTTTTCAGGCTTTAAGATTTGAGATTGTAGTTGTACAGTATTGTGCTACTAAGTACTTCTCCTTTCAGAACTCTAATTGAAGAAATTTCTTTAGACATAAGCAGTTTCCTTTATACTCAAGATTAATTGTATCTCTTATCTACTGTTTCTCTGAATTTTGTTTTAAATATAGATAGGTACTAATAAACAACAAGACTAATAAAAACTTATTATACATATACAAACGCGTAATAAATAATAATGATGTAGGTAAAGACGCATATAAAAATAAACTCATTGGCTATTAATTCAAGTACATCGCTGTCAATAGGAAAAGTGCCCAGACCACTGGCAGCATTGCCATGTTGAATGGCACTGCTGACCACTCAAGCCCCCAAACTAGTAAAGTTAGCAACTAGAAATTATGACCAGATGATATAGTAAAAGCACATAAGCTTGCTGAATGAAACCTGAAATCACAATGTTACGATACAAAACTTTGCGAAAAGTTCAATTTGTTTCATTATGGACCTTTACAAAATGTATTATATAGAGGAATTATGTGAAAGTGTAGGTACCTGTAATATTATGTGCGTTACTTCCAAGCATTATAAATATTATAAGCATGTCTGCCTTATCGAACAACGTAGATCGACAGTCGATGCACGATTTTGACATATATGATATAGGTTACCTGTTACCTCTGCAACGATACTACAACGCTACGACGTGAACCGATAAGTTCAAGTATCATTTCATCAGAATGTCGAATTAAATGTCAATCTATTTATGTCTAGCTCGATTTAAAATTAATGTGCTTTATAATTTAGAGGCGGCAATAAATATTAATTCGGGGGTTATGTAAATAGGTGGCTGATATACATAATTATATTGGCGTCGTGAAGGCTTGTGTAATAAAACAAATATACCTTTAATCCCTAGAAGTTGCCGGCGAAGGGCATCGGGTTTACTAGTTCTGGGAATCTCTGAGTATTCTGTGGTCACCAACTAAACTAGGCTTTTTCAAGATTTATTCTGCAGTGCGATTAGCAGTGCATCTGTAAAAACTAACTTCATACAATTTTATTATTCTTCAGATCAGACAAATAGCCGTAGCCGTAGGTTGTACACCCGAGCGGTACTTAAAATTTACGTTTATCGGCACGTGAAACAACCTCATTATTACACACCATTTCTGTCACTCATTTTCTACTACACCAGTGCGATGAACATCACACACTTCACATTATGTATCTCACACCCACAACAAATATGCGACTCCAATACAAAAGTAACAAAAGGGCAAGTCTACAAAGGCATAAACAAGTTCGATAGGCAGTTTGAAAGTGTTTAAGCAATCTTCGTGTCTGGTCGTAAGGGACCAGCACATCATATTTCCCTGCGTTATCGAGCCGCGCGGTAAAAACGCGCGATGTGAAGAAACGTGTGCGCAGTTAGCGGCGGACTTTTGTCTTGTTTGTTATTAACAACAATGAGCTGGACGGACGTGCATGGCTGGGAGAAAGTACGATACGAAGTTTTGGTGAAGGAGATGTGTTTGGAGGCGTCGTGCCCAGTCAGGGCGGGTAATGAGGTCACGGCTTAATTGTGATTGTTCTAGTGAATAGAAATAAAAAATGTTCTAAAAGTGTCAGAATCGCTTGAAGATAGGATTTGATTTTAAACAGCAATCCTTGCGATATTTTCTGAAGATGTATTACTTACCTTCACATTTTTAAGGACTCTTCAACGAAACATGAAGTATTGTATAAGTGTCGGTAAACTTCACTGAGCCATGCTTGGTCTCGTATCGTTCGGGCCGTGTTGCTGGAGTGATTAGCCGCGCACAGCCCTGTAATCACGCCTCTGCAGCCCGTGCGTCTGCGCCGACCCGGGCCCCCGCCCGCGCTCCCCGCCGGTCGCACCCCGCACCGCCCCGGGGCGAATATCTCCAGAGCAAACAGAAAAAAACAGAAACACAAGGTTCGGTTCGGCGTGCGTACACTGTTAACGACCCGACCTGTTTTCGATGCCGTGTGGGAAGATTTAGCGAATTTGAATTTCGATTGCCCGAGTCGGGTCCAATGGTCCATCCATCACGAGAATTGATGGATTCGGGGCCAAAAAGACGCGAAAAACCTTATGAGATGAAAGCGGGCTATTTCGTGATCGATATTTGTAAGCGAAGCTATTACGGTCAGCTATTGCTTTTCCTTGGCTTGTTTATTTTTGGCCCGTCAAGTTAATGAGAACTGAACAGTAAGGTGTTAAGTGAGTTTTCTAATTAGCTCAAATTGCTTTGTTTATGTTTGCAGGACTGTAGCTCCTATGGCAGTTTGGTTGCTACAAGTTTACAATCTACTATTACTATATTAGGATTTCTAGCGCCCATCTCATCTGATGGATGTCGTAAAAAGCAAATGGGAGTCTTTATATGTTCGGTCAGTTCTCGCATCTGTGTGAATAATCGCCGTTGATAGGTAGGTAGCACTTTGCATAAGAGTCAAACCTGCTCAGATACTCCTAATTCAAGCGGATTGATCGTAAAGAAAGATTCTTCTTAAATCTCTTTTAGATAATGTTATTCATGGCACTGGGTACAAGGACACAAGTGAGCCGGTGCCTCCCAGTCTGCTCTCCTCGCCGCCCTGTCTGCCGACCCCGCGCACTTTTTATTACCCACCTCTGCGCAGGCACAGATATCAACTGATTCGCCATGGAACACAGACCGGCTGCATTGTTTTATTGGAAGCTCATGCAATGCCAAGCACCATCTGTCAATTGAATTGAAAGTAATTTTTTATTAATTTATTTTATAGTTTTGAAGCCAATGTTTAAATTCGTTTAATACCTACATACTCGTATCTACAGTAGAAATGTTTCGGGGTTGAGGATTTAATGCTAACCTACCTATAAGTCAATTAATGTTTCTAAAAGGCAATTTGTAAGCCAATAGCAAAACTAGGCTTTTGTTGTACTTAAGTTAATGTTGGCCTGATGATTATTACCTACCAATAGAGGCTCACCATAACATTTGTATGAATAACAAAACGATACAATATCGTCTATTCTATTTGTGTTCGCCGCCAAAATGATGACGTAACAGTCTTTAAGATTGGGATGGCGTCAAAAAGGCCGAACAAGGGATCACACGTTAGATCAGTTACCTGACTGATTGCTATTGATGATTTAATGGAATTGTACAGGTAGTTGTGTGTCAGTTTTTGTTGTTTGATTAAAGTGTACTTTAAATAGACCGACCGTCTCGCGGAATCACGTGGATGCAGAAGGCACGAAGGCTTGGGTGTTGTGACGTTGTTTGGGAGAGACCATTGTCAAACGGTAGACTGCGCCAGCGAATCTGATGAATGGAAGCAAGACCTCTTTGGTAGACTCCGTGTCAGCATTGGTTGTAGGTGTGACGGTGGAGCCGCATCAACGCACCGTGAAGCTACGGGTTTAGGTACTACACGTTAACAGGAAGGCCAGCATTTTCGTAGTGTCTACGATAAGCCGAAATGAACCTATTCGCTTAGGTATCAATACCATAATTAAATAGCTCACCAGCTCCAATTCCAACTCTGATAATTTCCTGGAATTTCCCTAATCCTAATTGAATAAAATTTATATTCCGTTCCGAATAAGAGGTAAAAATTTCCTTACGACGAGACGTACAAGTTATCAGGTAAATACCCTAAATACTCAACAAATGTATTGGTATGGTATATATACAAATGGTATTTATAATGTCAAACAAATAATACTTTCGAAGTAAGGTTTGTGTATTGTGGTAAACACACCTTTACTATTGTAATTGTATATGTAGCTATATATTGTCTAGAAAAGAAAAGTGTTTACAGCGTCTAAGAAACGTTTTCAGATGATAGAAATTTTTATCACCTGTGATATTAAGGCTGTGATGCTTCAAAACACGCGTAGAACATCGTCCGTAGGTTCTTAAAAATTATGTAGTAGGTAGATACTTGTAAGCCAATTTATTGTCAAAATCATAATATTCCAAATACTTGTCACTCCCAATTGGAAGCCGGTTTATTAGCTTTGTATGATATTTATATTATTCAAGAGACCTTGTACATCAGTGCTCTAATATCCACTTAATTAAGCAATCCCACTGAGACGTCCGATTATTTACATATTCATTATGATGGAGACTCTCCTTATAAAATTTATGTCAAATGTAGGTTATGTGGCAGGCTGGCCCGTAATCTGGCAAACTTGGATATGTTTGTGTTCATAACTGGCGAGAATGAAAAATACAGACAGACAGATTTAAAAAATATATAAAAGTTTTGATTGCATATTTAGGTAGAGAGGTTGTCATTTTCCTGTCTTATTTAATGATGTTGCAGCCATAAACGATCATAACGACTAATGAAAAATAATAAAAGATTGTCGTGTTGAGAGCCGCGGCTACTAAACTATACCGGACTCGGCTCACACTTTTAATAACGACTGCGACTGCGCTTCGTCAACAACATAAATCATATTATATGTCGAAGTATTTTTATTGCTTCTTAGGTGTTATCAAATCTAATATATTAACGTAGAGGTGATATAACGGACCTAAATATCGCGTTGCGCAATTTTGACGAGAGCTCGTATTAACTGGCAATTTTAATTAATATCCGGGTGATAAAACCGATGCAAATTAGGGGTGTATTGGAATTTGAATATTTAAAAAGCTACTGTATTTATGGATATTAAATTATAGACTCGGTTATAAGCTTCTGTTGTAATTATAGCTGTATGTTTACGTTCAATATTTTCACAGCAGGCAGTCTGGTGCTAGGCTCGCATTTTATGAGTAATACGAGCAGTAGAGATTCGTGTGACGACCGAGTGTCCGTTTTATGGCGACACATCTGCCACATTTCACGCTCACCTTTCCAATTTTCCATCGGCTCTTTCTTATGCTGCTATAAAACTTTATGTTTTCGAAAAGAGCGCTATTCACCACTGGATCCATATACTCAGATATTGGTCATGCCGTCTGCCCATGTTTACGTATCTGCACGTGCAAAACTGTACTCGAAATCAGTACTTAGGCATGTGTGTTTTGGGGCGACAACTGCTTGCAAGGTGACATCGTAGTGAGGTACGCAGGTGACGTACGCAGCGCTACGCCAGCACGACGCCTGTGTGTCACGCATGTACTCGTAACGAGCGTTCAACAATTCTTTAGAGCTGGTTATTAAAATATTTGTTGTTCCGATGTTATTTATTTGTATATGTGGAGAGGCTTTGTGGCTCGCCGACAGACGTTCTCTGTGATGTAGGTGGTTTGCCGGAGCCCTGTGTAGCTGCCATTGTGGACGACTGTGACCAATTCTTGTGTGTGAGATAATAACATTGCGAATTTACTTTTTTTATTAAAAGAATGTTAAAAGTTTCCGAATCAACTTTAGATATACAAATAAAACAACTTACCTAAACTAGACTGACCTCGCATTGTACGGGCACCTTGCTCTGTTAGCGGCATAGATGTCAGTGGAGGTGTTTATAATTTAAAACTAATACCTGATTGATCAATCGTGTAATGTATTAACCTTCGTATTTAATGGTAATGGAGATTGCTTCTCATTTATAGACACTCGAATACGTATGTACACGTTTGTACCAGATGTGAGAGTCGGAATAATCAATTAAAAGGAATTGATTACGTGGGCCTGAAGCAGACGCGTCGGCTTCTGCGCTGACTCCTCGCCGCGCCCGCGCCGCATAGAACGAATCGACTCAATTATTACTAACCCGAGGATGAAAATTAAATTGGACCTCGGCTTGATGCGCTCAAACGATGAGACTGTTAAAACATTATGAGCCATACAATTTTTATCTCCCTCTCGGATCTTTAAACAGAGAGGTGCGCGGAGCCCGCAGACGCGCCGGCGCAGCGCAAGCGGGACGGCGCACTGTAGGCGAGCGAGACGCCGCGCGACCGGCCGGCAGAGGTCGAATATAAATGTGGAATGTTTATGGTTCTACCGTTTTATTTTATTCCTGGGCCGGCAAAGCATTAAATATTGTTTCAATTGAAAGCGGGCAGATCAGACGGTAGTGTCTAATGAAGAATAGATTAATAAAACCCGACAGTTGATTGAGTTCGATTCGCAATCGCGCCGATGCTGCATCAACAGATCGTATCTCGAGCGGCACACACTACTTGTGTTACGAGTGTTGATACAGATCTAACTAATTGATGCGACGAGACTCAGGCCGCCTATCTGCGTATCCGCACTAGCTCGGGGGTCAGCACTAATGGCCGAGGTGGAGTTAGTTGGTGGTGGAGCGACCGCCCGCGCACAAAGGCTTTGTCGCCACCGCTAGTCTTTGATCGGTCGGAGCGGCATGCGGCATAGCGGGCCGCGCGTATTGTCGCGCGATTAGTCGCGGCGCCGCGGTCGCCACATTTGTGTGTCGCGAGTGCTGCGAGTGTTGTGACACCGGCACACAGCATCACAGGCGCCGACACAGACGCCGACTGTTTGCATTGTACTACGTGCCGTGACATATCGTTTGTCGGGCGGCCGCCGACGATGCTGCGCCATGACTTACGATGTTTTATGGAGCTGAGCTTTGTTGCCATTGAATGAGCTGGATGTTAAGGAGGGTCGCGTTAACAATTACACAACCTAGGCATTACCTACGACTATTGTTCGAGCGGTTTATGTAAGGATGGGCTGAAATGACACTTCTAAGTAGACGCGTGATGTTGCAATACTTACAGAAAGCTAAACTCATTATGTATAGACTTAAAATCGTTTTTAATAGTCAGTGGTGAGCGCAGCCATTATCTTAGTTATTATCATAATAAAACGACGGATTACACAAGTTTCAATTATTGCTCACGAAGCATCAATAACGCCTCTGTGAAAATAGTTATCAAAGTCTTTTTAAAGGTTTAGGACACCATTATCATCTTCACAGTATGTTACATTATTCCACTTATTTAATAAGTAAAATTTTAAGGTGATTCCACAAGACGTCTGTTTCGGACAAAATCTGAGAAAAATAAAAAATATTCCTCTACAAAGTTGAATACTTTACACTGCGTAGTCGTAGTGCTACGCCGTAGACAATGGCTACGAACGCCTACGACTTTTTATTTGACTACTACGAGCTCTAATGGCATCATGCGTAATTTGCTACGCAGCTTTTGTCTTTTATGTAGTGATTTTTCGACCAAGTGTACGTCGTTTCTTCCTAGAAGATTTCGTGTTGATGATCAGTGATCATACTAGGTTAGTAGAAAATAAGCATCTTAGAATAATCGCACAATACCACCGCCGTATGGATGTTTAGTGCTTCATATTTAATTTGTGTCTTGAAATAATGAAGGATTGTGGGATGAGCTTTGTTTTGTTATTCGATGGTTATAAATATGGATACTCGTGGAAAGCAATAGCTCAGTCTGTTTCCATGAAACTTTTTACCATGTTTGTGCTTGTGATGCTTCACGTAATGCTTAAGCGCTGTAATTGGTTCCAGATTACACATATTAGTATAGACGTTTGAAGTATCAATTAGCTGTGTCGTAGCAGACCACTGCTCGAGGATCTTTTTCAACGCCCAGCAACTAAATTTTTTATTTTTTTTATCTATGAATGGGCTAGCTAGGCTAGCAAAGCGATAGATGAGGATGATTTCTGTATGATTCTTTGATTTAGTAATGGATGTTTGCCAATAGTCTTCACACACTAGCTGAAGATGGAACTCAAGGTGGTGATCCAATTTTGCTCGAAAGAGTAGTAGGAAAAACCATTTATTTGATTTATTTTAACTTACCCTTTTACATTTAAAATAAACTTAGTAAACCCAGATAATGTGATATTTGTTGCTAAGTAAATCACTAGAGATAAGAGAATGGCTGAACCGATTTAGCTATTTTTTAACAAATTGGGAAAAAACGTTTGAAAAATTAAACAAAAACTAAAAAATGCGTTTTTTTTCTCAAAGTCTGTCTGCACAGGACCGGAAAGACGATGTCCTGGTCAGCTAGTCATTTATATAAATAATAACTTATAGTTTAATCCAGGATGTGTCTCATACAAAGCGATCATCAACTCTGAGACGTTTACGACTGCACACCGGATATGTTCCACAACACTTTCCCACACGACTTCACGAATGTTGCTCACCTTTGATATTTAATTAATTAATCATATTCAAGTAGGTTAACTCAAGATTCTTAATTAGATTAATTAAGGCTTGTTACTGCCTCATTGGCTGTGGATAC
This sequence comes from Melanchra persicariae, assembly GCA_947386135.1. NCBI lineage: Eukaryota > Metazoa > Arthropoda > Insecta > Lepidoptera > Noctuidae > Melanchra > Melanchra persicariae. The sequence goes on along the minus strand of OX376644.1, from coordinate 7,203,775 downwards.
CTTTTTTGTGGATGGGAAATCATCAAATGACTTTTCCTGTTCTGGGCGGAGCGGGCCTCTTGCCGAGTAAAACCCGCCCGGGTTCATTCAAATGCCCTTTGCGTTAAAGGGCTGCGATAACTCTTTAAAACAATACGAAATATAATAATAATAATAAATAAATTGTGAAGGACGGCACGGTTGACATATGTCGGGCATGTCACCGTCCGGGAGAATCAATTCGCCACATTATCTCTGGTTGTTCTCGTCTTGCTAATGGAGAATACTTGCATAGACACAACCTTGTAGCCAGGATTATCCATCAGCAACTTGCTCTGAAATACTCTCTTGTGGAATCGGAGGTTCCGTACTACAGGTATGTGCCCGACCCAGTTCTCGATAATGGCAGTATCACATTGTACTGGGATCGGTCCATCATCACTGACAGGACTATTATTGCAAATAAGCCTGATATAGTGGTGGTGGACCGAATCGAGAGGCGTGCAATGATTGTAGATATCACCGTTCCGCATGACGAGAACCTCGTGAAAGCCGAGAAAGATAAACAAATCAAATATCTTGACTTGACTCTCGAGGTTGTCGACATGTGGGATGTGAATTCGGCAATCATTGTACCGATAGTCGTGTCAGCCAACGGCTTGATAGCCACGAGCCTCGACCAACACCTCAGGAGGCTCTCGTTAGGCAGCTGGATCAAGGGCTTGATTCAGAAAGCAGTACTTCTGGACACGGCTCGCATTGTTAGGAGGTTCCTTTCTCTGGAGCCCTGACCGCCGGTAGCTTGGACTCTGTTCCCGATACCGGTGGGCTACTATTTTTTATATTTTTAAATGTTTTTTTTAAGCAGTATTTTTTAAGAAATATTTAAAAATGTTTAAAATAAGTAAAGAAAAATGAATAAACGAAATAATAATAATAAATTTATTTATTTCAGATCAAGTCCATATTCATACACAAGAAGTTAAAAAATAAATAAATAAAATAAAACAAAATACATGAAAATAAGATACAATAAGGAATTAATTAAAACATTTTAACAACATAAAAAAAAACATTTAAAAATTTAACAGCAACAAACAAAAGTCATCAATTTATAAATAGTGTATAATAAATTACAATTTTACAATTAGAAAATAAATAAAATACATTAAAACATTATAAATTCATCTTAGTTAGTTCTAATTTTTTTTATTCACAAAAGGAAATAGTTATTAGCTTTAGAAAGCAAATAAAAAAATATTTTTTAAAACAACTTCATCGGCGATGACGTTATAGTTATATTAAAGCTTCAAAGTTGTCAATTATAAAAAGAAGTCATCGGACTTCGACGTTATGGACTTTGACGTCAAAGTCCATAACACCTATACAGCTGCCATACAAAAGAGCTTTATCGCGAGAGGGACAGATATGTTTGTTTTAAAATAAATAGAAGAATAGAAGATATAATAAAGTTATATCTCGTTGGTTTTTCGATCAATTTTGATTCTATTTTCACTGTTAGAATTATATTTTTGTATATTTTGAGATAAACGGTGTAGTTAACAAATATTTTTTCATGCATATTCCCTATTCCGCAAACATAGCAGGTGGCTGTGGATCTGCCTCCCAGTGTGTGGGACAGTGGGAGGCTGCGGGTTGGATTTCTTAGCAGAAAAAGATATTGTTGCTTTTGTTATTAACACCATCTGACCGAGCGGTCATAGGGCCCATAATATAGGTAGTAAGTATCCTCGTAGATTTGGGTTGCATGTTGTATTGTTTTTGCTGCCTTCTACAGCCACATAACATTATCTATGTGTGCCAAAGACACTAGTTTTCATTCTTTTTTTTTATTGATTACCTTATTTTCAGAATGCATAACTGTTCTTTTGTGCTGTAGAAAAGCCTCTATCAAATATGGTCTTAATGGTAGTTGTAACCTCTAACGTGACCGTCACTGGTAGCCGACCGGTCTACCATATTGTATTCCATACAAAATTGCATTGTGTATATTATTCTTATCTTTCATGGATTTTGAGTGTAAACTTACCTGTTTACGAACGTCCAAAATAAACTCAGCATTTGGTACCTTGTTATTGGAGGCGGAAAAACCGTGGAAAAATCAACCACAACACTTTTTGGGAAATGTTATGATTATTACGAGGTAATTATTATCATGTTTATTTTGTTATTAGCACGAGTTACGCCAATAAAAGTACCTGTTTTTTTATATAAAAGTAAGCGGAAATGTTTATTTACGATCGATGTCTACCATACGAAGTTCATTTCTGAATGAGGTTTATTTGTTTGAATTCGTAGCAACATACAACAATGCAGATACTGTTACATTGAGGTTAAATGTCGAATATTTTCACGAACACAAGGAGATCCCGTTTGTCTAGTAGCTATATAAGGATGTTAAATAATCCTGCTTTTGTTATGTTGCTAACCGTATGTACCCATTTTTTATTAACTGAGTTTTTTTTTAATAGTTCACTTTTTTGTATCATTGTTTTTCCACTAGAGATGTGCGTCGTGGCAACGCTGAGAAAATGTGTGACGGTTTCCATCAAAGCTGTGCGAGGAGGTGTGATACGAGGATGTGTAGCGGACTCAATTCAGCTGTAGCTGTATTTGTCCTGTTCGCGTCTATCGCACACATCTCATGCTGTTTTATGTAAGATTACCTAATTATTATAGCTTTTTTCACCAGAGCTGTGCTAAGTCTGGCTTGGAAGATTAAGCGATTCTATTGGTGAATTTTTCCATGCACGCCACCTCGTTACCTTCCTAAAAATGAGCGAATTACTGGTGGAAAAGCATCGGAAGATCGATGTACAAGCACTCTCATCCAGTTGTCACCAGCCGCCCTGCAAAGATCGTTGCTCCGGGTATACTGAGTGCTATCTAAAGAAGAACACGTCTTCTTCAACGATCTCCGGTTCCATGAGCTCCGGCAGTTCCGGCGAGTGCACTGCGCGTTAGCTTCTTTAACAAACATTAAACAACATTGTTAAGCATGTACTGTTCTCAAGGAGATATTTGTTCTGTATGGCCACACGTCATTGTGGCGATTATTGTCTTAGTCCATAAGTGGACATTTTTCAGCTGAAACACCAATGGTGTCTTAACAAGCATTAAGAAGAGATAAAACAGTTTGTGTGATTGTAAAAGTTAATCTCTGGAAAAACGGATCCAATTACAAAAAATATTTCACTGATTGAAATCACACTTTCACGAGTGTCATAGTTTTGCTTGATCTTGGATAAACGCACGATTCCTGCGGAGACACGGGAGCGAAGCCGCAGCTCTAGATACAAACCAAGTTTAAGACTTAAAGAGCTAATTTAATCATTAATCAAACGACGGTTATTCGTCTAATTTATTCGAAGCGTTTTATATAAACCTTTAGTTCACCCGTTAATTTAATAACACACATTAATTAAGTAACCTCTCTAGCGCTGTTTTAATTAGTCCATTAATCAAAACCAATCGATTTTATCACCATACTCTATTTCTTGAGTAATCCGTATCCGCATTCAGGATTAAACTAACTCTTCGTTTAACAGGCTAGGTTTTTATGTACGCTGTAAAGATGATAGGTATTTTTTAATATTATTGATAGGTTCGCATTTGACCACAATCTCACCTGATGGTAACCGATGATGTGGTCGACGATGGAGCACGCTTGCTTAGAAGTAATCCATTTACTTTTGACTTAACCCTCTGAGGACCATAACATTGGGTGAGGTACAATAATCATTTTAATAATTTAAAAGATATTTTAAAATTAAAATACTAAAACCATTAATGGTTTTTCTAATTTTATTTGGGACACATATGTCTTATTTATTTATTTATGTGTTTTGAAGATTTATTACTTAGTCAGGATTTTTACAACACGTATTTATTATTAAACTCATATTATTGGCTAAGTACAAATAGCCACTAAAGTACTAATATGAAGACACTAATATGACTTTAATAATTCAATTGTATTATGACGTTACTAGCCAACCATTTCTTTCGTTAGTATAGCAGAGATGTACTTTATATAAAACACAATTATTGTTAGTACAATTTTGTTTCTAGAAATTGGCCCAAATAACGGCTCGGATGCTGTGATGCTATAAATAATTAGAAAAAACAAACGTTCAGAATCTACTTTAAGTAAAATAAAACACAATATTGATTCTCAGCTATTTACTTCCTTTAAATGTGACTGGAGATATAAGGGCAGGACTGGAAGACACCAAAGTCACAGTACTAGTGTTGGTCGATTTCTCAAATGCCTTCAATACCGTCAGTCACGATGTCCTTTTAGCCATTCTCTCCTATTTTATTATCTAGGTTTGCGCATTGATACCTTACTTACCAACCTTAAACTGGCATACTCAAGTCGCTAGTGTCAGTCAGAAGGTTACTGGAATGCTGCAGGCCCTGTACCGCTTGAAAAACTTTTTACCATCAATCACGAAAACAATGTTCGTACAGACCCTATTTTTTCCTAACTAGACCGGGAGCTTCTCCTGAAAGCCTCGATCGTACAGGCCTGAGTGTCACCACCAGACAGGCCTGCCGACATCAACGACAAGGTGGAGTGGTTCCGGGAGACCATGTCCGAGATAAGTGACGTGGCAATGCCCCGGGTCGGGCCAGGAAGTGCCCGCCGCCAGGTGAAGGTGGTCGCGAGAGCTGGCAGCGCTACGCGAGGCGTGCGTTGCTGCACGGCGCCAGTACACCAGGCACGCAGGCTCCGCATCCGCCCTCCGGATGAAGGAGATGCTGGAGTCTCTGAACGGGGACCCATGCGGATGCCCTTACAGAATGGTGCGGGATAAACTCCGCACCTGGGCCCCCCCGTTGACGCATAGTCTTCGGCCCCAGCTCGTTAAGACGTGGTGAGCACTCTGTTCCCTTCGCGAGGCGAGCACACTCCCCCGCCCATGGCTCCGCCACCTACGGTACCTGTTGCGGATCACAAAAACGATGACGGCGACGGCGACGACGATGCTCCGGAAGTGACCGAGGTAGACCTGAGAGTGGCGGTTAACCGGCTGAAGGCCAGGAATACCGCCCCAGGACCCAACGGCTTGCCTGGGAAAGCCTGGGTCCTGGCCTCGGAGGCTCTCGGGCCTCGACTAAGGGGGATCTTAAGCGCATGCTATGATATGAGGCCATGTGCATCATGGTCCTCGGAACAGGCCACCACCGGGATGCCAAATCACGGTAGGAGGGGTTCACATCGGCGTTGGGTCAACGATCAAGTATCTCGACAGCCAGTGCAACTTCGTCGAGCACTTCCGACGTTTGGCTCCCAGACTGGAGCGGGCCGGGGCTGCCTTCAAGCGGCTACTGCCCAATCTGGGGGGTCAAACGCCTCCTGCCGGAGGCTCTATGTGGGGATCGTGCGGTCCATGGCCCTTTACGGGGCCCCAGTGTGGGCACTGGACCTAAAGAAGCATCCAGCCCGACAACTGAACACGTCCCAAAGGGTCGTGGCCATCCGGTTGGCCCGGGGATACCGCACGATCTCCAGCGAGGCGGCGACCCTCCTTGCCGGATTGCCACCGTGGGATCTGGCGGCGAGAGCCCTCGCGTACGTCTACGCGTGCCGCGATGAGGCGCTAAGCCGGGGCGAAACTCCGCTGCCAAGGCAAATTACAGCGTGGCGGACGGAGCTTCGGCAAGATACCATGGCGGTATGGAGTCAGCGACTGTCGCAACCCAGTGCAAGGCACGCCACAATAGCGGCGATAGTGTCCCTCTTTGAGGACTGGCTGGAGAGGCGCCACGGCGTCCTCACATTCCGCCTGACGCAGTTACTCACCGGACACGGTTGTTTCGGGAGGTACCTGATCCGGCGGGAGGAAACGCCCTGGTTTTTTCACTGTGAGGATCGCCCGGAGGACTGCTGCGGACGGCGAGCGTTGGGTGGCTCGCCGTCTGATCAAAGCCAGGCCCAGGCCAACGGCGCGTTGTGTTCCATGCGCTCTTCAAAGAGATGTCAGCATAAGAGTAGGGGCCCGTTAGGGCCAGAGCCTGCCAGGGTTGCGGATTTTGTTCGAAAGAGTTACCGCGGCCCTGGAACGCAAAAGGCACTAGGAGGAGCATATATGGGTTTTAGTCAGTACGAGTCTGACACTCCCTCCCGCTCCACCCAGAGCGGAAGGGATCATTTGATGATTTCCCATCCTTAAAAAAAAAGGTGTGATTGGTATTTGCATCAGTCGTAACCACTCAATACTTGTTATACAATATATATCACTAGTAATTTAATTACTTTTTACAATTACACTACCAACTTATCTTAGCACTGTAGGAAAAAAATCTTATGCGGAAAATGTAAAAAAATGGTCGCTCGTACAGTACGGTGGTAGCATAATCTGTAACACTCGCTACCTGATCATAAGGATCTGCCGTATTACATAATAATATGTATATGATAGTAGCTTCTGCTAGCAGCTTCGCCCGAGTGAAACTTGCAAATATATCCAGGAGATATTTCTCTCTAGATAAAAAGTATTCTACGTCCTGACCCAGGATATAACCATTTGCCAAGTTTCATCCAAATCCGTTCAGCCATTAAAAGCTCTATTCATACAAATCTTTTTAACCTTTGATTAGTTTAAATACTGATTAGCACAATCTTTAATTAATTAGATTTAACTCGTCGTGTCACATCAATAGTTTATGCTGTATACCTATTCGGTGAATTTTGCCACCTAAAACCACGTCGTTGCACAAGACGATATTAGTAGTCATTAACTAGAAGTAGTTCCTGACCTCCTCAAAAAGTCCTCCTCCTAGAAGGATGCGGCCAGTGTCATGCATGAGCAAGCTGAACATCTATCGTTGTTTTGCTTAGCGTGATGAATTTGAAAGGCGTCGCGCGTCGTCCCCCTATTTTGGACGCCTTTTCCCCTCACTAATTCTCCGATTTATTATGAAGCGAACAACTTCCTTTAAAAAAAACGGCCAAGAGCGAGTCGGACTCGCGTGCAAAGGGCTCCCAACGAATAAAATTTTTAACCGACTTCAAAAAAAGGAGGTCATCAATTCGACCTGTGTGTTATTACACACAGGTCGAATTGATGACCTCCTTTTTTTGCCAGAAATTTGCACCGTTTTTGTATGTTAAGTTGGTCTACACCAGCTTCTAAACATTGTGTTTCTAATTTCATCAGTGTATGTATGTTTGTTTGTCCATTTATCATTATATGCATGTTGTTTCATGTTTGTATGCAATTAGGCTCTCGCTAAATAAACTCGATGAAAATTTCAAAAAAATTTACTTGTCAATAAATAAAGTAGGTAATCGTGTAATCGTTAGATGGCAACATAAAAAAAATTATTTCTCCTTTTTAGTTAATAATTAAACTGTGTCCAGTTTTGAAGTCGGTTTATTTTTATTTATACTGGTTTACTTTTTATACTATTGGTTTTAACATGTTACTTTAAAATCATACGAGTTCTTATTGGTTTTCCTATAATCTTTTCGGAGATATAGGGCGGAATGGTCAATTTTCATATAATTTCTTAAATAACTTCGGAATGGAATATTTTGAAATAAAAAATGCCTTTCCTTACGAGAAGCTCTTTCATTCGATATATCACACGGTATTGTTTAAAAAAACTTTATTTTCTAGTTTGCCCTTCAAAAAGTGACCCCATTTTCAAAATGTATTTATTTTCGTTACGGTTAGGTACGTGTTTGGGTCATACAAGATTATATATGTACTTACTCGTAACTACCAATTTTCAACTGAATCGGTGCAATAGATTCGGAGAAAATCGGCTGTGATAGACGGCCAGACAAACAGACAGACAACCGAATGATTTTATAAGGGTTCCGTTTTACTATACAGAGGTTTGGAACCATAAAAATATGTTCAGGCTATTTTAGATAGGTAGGTGCTATCGTACTCTCCCTGAAGTATCTCCTGTCTCTCATTATATACTAACTCAGGAATCACATGAAGTCTTCGTGACTATAGTTCGAAAATGACATCATGTTCCTGTCCATTTTAATTTCAATTTATTTGCTAAAAGAGCTTGACATCATCAAATGAATAAAATTCTATTTTGATGCAATTCTTCGCACAAACGCGTGTTTTAAACAATTTCGGTACCTAATTATTTACAGTTAGGTACTGTATTGTTACAAAGTGTACACACCTTTATCTGTTTACAACTGACTGGATGATGCAATTTTACTTTGACGTCATTGCAATGAAGTAAACATGTTGACAGCTACTCCTTTAATAATCCGTGCCTTTTAGGAATACACACATAAAAAGTTCCAGTTTCGAACTCGACTTTTTTAACTTTCTAATGGATATGTCACCGGAAAATGGCAAACGCCGTAAGATTGTCAAATATCGCGTGAAATTGTAAACTTTTGAATTTGGATGAGATTGATTGTACTTCTGCAAAACAGTTTATTCATAATAGGTATATCGAAAAATTGTATTATTAAAAAAAAATAATCTAATCAAATTATATAAATATTACTCTCGGAATCTGCAATTTTCTGGTGACACACTTACACAATTTGAACATTGTAACCTCGACGACAGAGCCCCTATACGCGGGGCTTCTATTTCTGTCTGCCAGATCTGTGTCGGGGTGCTTCTTGTGCCCGATGTTCCACTGCTTGGCTAGGCAATTCGATAAATTGTAGAGCCATACACTGATTAGTCGCAAGCATATCGTCAGTTTATGTCGGTTCACAATTTCTCGGAATGACTTCGAGAGATTATTATTAGTTGATGCGTAAAAAAGTATTCCAAATGTTCAGTTGTCAATTTTTCGAAAGTTTACAATCTCTCAAGGTATTTTATAATTTTACGGAGTGTGCAGTTATCCGGTGACATATATCTGTCACCGGCTACAAAATAAATTGAAAAAAAAGTTCATGATTATTTCGTGTGAAAAAAAGAAATTCAGTTTGCTGCTTGGATTAATTTCAAGATATTTATGAATTAATTACAAGAAATTCTGTATTTAACTAACTCACCATAAATAGCTTATGAGACGTATCTGAACAAGTACTAAGTAGGTTACCTACAAAATTACGGATAATGGAAATATCTAATGTTTGAATTCTTTTCCTTTACATGTTTTTGAAGCTACGTGGTTCAGTTTTGAAAACCTAGGTATGTTCTTATTAACCATTAGAATTTAATCTTTCCAAAAAACCTTTCCTTTGAATTTTAACTGTTATTATTCATTTCATGATTCCGGACCCAGCGGTTTCAGCAATGCGTTGATTAATCGGTCAGTGAATCAGTCAACCAGTCAGTTTCTTAATATATTGATTACCTAAATAGATAAAGTCACGGATGAAAGGTACGTCTTCGTATGCTACATAGGTTCAATATAAACAAGGAAAACTGTGAACGCACTTTAAATGTACTAAATTCAAACAGTTGAAGTTCTAAAAATGAACACGTCCAAAGTTCAGTTATTAGTTGTAGTTAATTCAGCTTATTTATCGCTTTTTCTTTACGAAATCGCCGTTATTCAGCTTGTCAGTTTTGTCTTAAAGCGCTTTCGTTGGATAAAAAGATGATTGCGATGCTTTTCAGGGAACTGTAATAAATCAATGGCTTTTAGCATTTTGTGTGGTTACTGAATTTAACGATTTCACCAAGTGAAGTCCCATAAAACCCAGACTAGATAAAAGTTTGTTTTCTATTAGTATTAATAATTTTTATAGCAAATTATTTGAAATAGAATGACGATTGACAGCTGGGTTGGCATAGTCAAAGTTTTTCAGGATGCCAGCTATTAATTGGCGAAATAAGCCCTCAAAGACTAGCCAGAAAATTAGATGATAATGTTTTCAGATACCCCACAGCTACACTGCAATCGCCAACCCGCCTGTCAAGCGTGGCGTTTATGGCACACCCCCCCATTTGGGGGAGGCTTATGTCCAACAGTGGACGTCTTTCAGCAAATATGATGATGACTCATTGATAGCGGGCTTAATAACAAAAAATTTCAAATATCGGCCGCAATATGTACCTTTATGATGTCCCTTGTAGATTCCTCAATGCTTATTAAAGCCATTAAAAATTTGACTTTTTTTTTGTTTCACGTGTCTCTGTAGTGAAAATATCTTATTCACGAGGCACCTACCTACCTCCCTAACTAGCTACGTAGGCTACCTATTGCAGAAAAAAATAGGGTAATCATCAAAATCATGCTTATCACGCTTCAAATTAATGTTCCTGTTACGACAAAGCCGTCTTGTAACTAATTTGCTAAATGTCTGCGTACTCATAATTCACATAATCGTCAAAGCAATTAAAATCGCATTATCCATTGACTTGATTCCGTTGTCCGTCGGAGAAACAGGTAGGCGGGAAATCTATATATTTTTACAAAAGCTCGTAATATAATGCTCAGGCCTCCCATTCAAAGCGATTAGTTACGAATGGAACTTTAAGTGAAGATTAAATTTTCATTTAAATTACTTATTCACCTTATTAAACGTAAAAATCTATTGAAAAATGCAACAATTTGAGTCGGTAAATGAACAACTTCATTTTCTACATTATAAAATTTATGAGTTAATAATTAATTTACATATCTTGATATTTTCGTAAACACACAATTTCTACATAATATTTTTTTTTGTAGGTTTATACTGAAGAAACCTGAATAAGTATATGAATGTTTAAAAAAACATAATTGTGCGCAAATTTATTTTAATTTACCTATTTATTGTTTACAGATTACTGCAACATCAATCTCTTGCAAATGTTAAATACCAATCCAACTTATGTTAAAAAATTATAATAGTTTACTATAATCAGTAAGTTTGCTGAAAATAAATTTTATTATTATTATTTAAATTAAAATGTTCTGCTGATGAAAGGGAAAACCACCGACATTTGGTATATTACCGACTAAATGTGATTTAATCATTAGTATTAAGTAACTTGTATGTAACTTTACTCACTTTCCTTTTTTGTAGCTTCAATGGTTATCCTAACTGCAAAAAAGGTATCATCACTGAAACCATTGGTTTTACATTTTTGTTTAGTATCAGTTGGAATGTGGTAAATGAAACGTGCAAACCTATCCGAATGCGTAACCCATAATGAAAAGTTGTTATTTTCCTACCTGAAATATACCTAAGTACCCGAAACTACTACCTCTAATTTCCCTATACAACGTGTAACAGAATAAACGCAATACCTCTTAAAGAGTCATTGGACACATCATTGAACAACTTTTACTATGCGAGCAAACCCAAAATCGCGAAAAAAAAATCAGTTTGTTCAGTACCTACATTTTGTCCAATGGTAAAAGTTGTTCATAATGATGAGCCCGTAAGAGGTATTGCGTTTATTCTGTTACACGTTGTTTATGTTCTTAAGGTGTTACAAAAATCAATTGCAAGAATTGTATACTTGCTCGGTAGGAATCATCTAAAAAGCTTATCCCAAAAAATATAATTTATTAACACTTCAAAATAATTTAGCAAAAATATTTTTAGGTACACTGCGGGGCTGAGCTTACAGCACGGACGGCAGCGGCGGCCTACGCGGTGTTGATACAGGGCGCATAATAATTATAATCAATAAATTTGTGCGTAGTGAGAATATTGTTTATCTTTGAAACGGATTTAAAACATTTTTTGTCGTGATTAATTTTTATTTGTTATTCTACACAACTCCTTCAATTTCTTGCAGTTGATTGTTTAACCCTTAAATGCCTTAAATGGACATTGATGAAATTAACATACATTGTCGCTGAGGTGATATTGCGATTTGAATTTAAAAGCTTTTGCTACGATAATTGACCTTCTGGAGTTTAGCTAAAGCGATTCTGTCTGTGGCTTATTGTATCGCCCTTGCTGCGACAGTACCTAATGAAGGAAAAGGGGATACATAGATTATTGTAAACTTCAAAGGCCTTCTCCGGACTGTTAGTTGGGGCTGTCAACTGTCATTTTGATAGTTGTTGTTTTGTTAGCTTTTTAATTCTACTTATTTTTAAGCAACGTTCGCATTTGCATGTCAGTCGAAAACTGTAAAAGAAAGCCTCAATTTCACTACATTTTTGACAGATTACGATTGAGATGCGAATGCCAATGTCGCTTAAATATTAGTAGAAATTGGCCCTCAGGTTTTAGTACCTACGTTAAAACATTAAAAAGGCTTATACGATATCGAAAAATTTAATGTAACTACATTAAATTTGTCGATATCGTATAAGCCTTTTTTCTTAGTCACTTTGACTTTTATTCAGGCTTTTAATTAAACGCTTCAGCAGTGCTATTCTCTAAATGACAATTTCGTGGCTGTAAGCTGCGACGAGCTCGTCGACGAGACAGCCTTGAGATAGATCGAGCGTGTGTCGCTGATCCAAACGGTATTCACTAGCGTGGCTGAGCTCGTCGACGAACTGTAAGCTGTTGCCTCTCGTCGCTGTTTCATTGACGAGTTAAGGACTTGACACAAATTATTTTAATCATAATCGATCAATGGGAGAGCTTTTATGTTAAACAAGCTGATTTGGTAAACGAACAACTGATAATGTAATGGGAAGCAAGGAAGGGATCTTACTAAAATTAAACACTGAAGAACAGTTAACACAGTTTTTTTTCTATTTTCTTTCTCTAATATCTATAGCAATAAATTATAGTTGTTAATTCCATATTATAATACCGTTTAAATCTGTACATATTTACAAACAGTTCATACCTAACCTATATCACAGTTTACACAATTTATAGTATCTACGTAGCAAATGTAGGGAACCGTTCTGATTGACTTCGAAATGAACTTCTGTGTTCTTCCGTGCCAATACCTGAAACGAAAAGAAAATCTCATCTAATTCATGTTTAGGTAACACAATAATTTACACAAACGCCTGGTACCTTATAATTACACAGTAACTCACGGCGTATTTTAGAAACTGTCTTAATGCCAGTTTTGAGTAATTGTATTTGTGGATAAATTGCAAAATTATACGCTTGAGGATATCACTGTTAGCATTAATTAGAGCAATAAAATGTAATAATGCTCTAGTTACTGTTAGCGCTCACCCACGTCACCTTGTTTCGACTACTTATTTACATTAGACGATAGAATAGAATACATTTTATTATGTTCACCATATAAATTACAGAAAAGATAAATGAAGAAAACATTACATAGGGTGACCTTAGGGCGGCCTTATCGCTAAAAGCGATCTTTTAAAAACAACCATTGGATGAATTTACGAGTAAAAGAGAGAAGGAACGACAATACTACTATACAAGTCAACAAGATTGTTTTGTACAATCCCGATAGTCCCTCTTTCTCTACTTCCAACATGTTGCTGGATTCAGTCTGAACTTGAAAAGAAGAAGAGTTGAAAAGGGAAGGAGACGGCTGAGTCCTTTTTAAGATCAATTATAAAATTAACGCAAAAAGTATTTGTTTTACTCTTTTTACTTTTTTTTTATCTACGTCACCATAGCCTTAAAATACAACTACATATCTTTAGTGCACGTGGGTAGGTATATTTTACAGCTAGCATGACATTTTCATTCCAATGTGTCGATGATGTTGTTTGCTATGTCTTAAGAAACCATACGAAAGTTCTTGTAATGGTCAAAATTTTAACGAATGAATTTGGCTTTAAAATTCGGGGTTAGCCAGCTACGAGTACATCTAAGAGGTACTTAGTTTCAAACTGTCGTCCACAGATAAAGAAATTCTATGTTTTAAGCACGTCAGTTAATACATTGCGTATAGAGGGAATTTGGCTCAGAATAACGCCCTGATAAACTATTTTCGGAAATCGCAATTAGACTAACCCGCTACCCTAATTGTCTGCTTTAATAATCTACGTTCAAGTTTCGCGTTCTTGTTCATGTAATCTGTAAAGGCTCTCGAGAGACAGGTGCGACGCGACAATGCGTCAACTTGAACTAGAAATCGTTTTAAAATTGCTCTAAATATAGAATAACTCCATGAAAAATCATCAACGATTTATGTGTTTATCTTATGCATTCATGCATAATTATCTACAGATTAGAAACTTAAGGTGTTTAACGGTGCAATTTAAAAACTACGACGGCGACGGTGCGACGTTTTCACATTATCACGTTGCACCTGTCTGCGTGAGCCTAATTTCTTTTTCAGGTTTGTTAGACTTTGTTATCCATACTTATCAAGTTAGTGTTTGTACATAGCACGTGAACAAAATGTTTGAGCAATCTCTGTTATAAAACAACAGAATAAAATTGATTTGGCACTGCCCGTTCAATAGAATAACAGATTTCTCTTAGCCTTATTATATACTAGCTGTCTCCCGCGGCTTCGCTCCCGTCAACTGGTTACCTACCTACCTACCCTACACCTACCCTACACCTACATGCATGCAAATAATTCTATTTTATTGAGGTATTTCTTTCCGACTTGCTAGACAAAAGTTGTGATAGCTCGGTTAATATACATGTTATAAAAATAATTTATATAGCCTATAGCACTCAGGAATAATGTAGCTTTCTACCAGTGAAAAAATTTTTAGAATTGGATCATTAGTTCCAGAGATTACCCCCTACATACAAACTTACAAATTTTACCTCTTTATAATATTAGTATAGAAGTAGTTGTTGCATCGTTAATGGGCAATGTTTTACTTCGTAAATAGCGCCATAAGTTGGAATAGGTATAGCGTAACTCACCTTAATATCTTCAAACGTATATCAGCCATCACTTGATATCGAACCGCAAAAATAATCCCAGTCACTAAACATCTAACTAATTTACTTGCATACATGAACTGTCTCTAGACATTTTCTTATAACTAGAGCTACCTCTGAGATCTGTCTATACACATCTGCGACACCTGCGGACAAAGGAAATATACATTAATCTTTTAAGTGTCAAATAAAACTAAAATAATTGAAAAATTCATAGGATTTCTTAGTGCAGGATTTCAATTTATTTTAGCTCAACAATAAGGTATTAAACTCTCACCTGCCTTATAGGTATTTATTTTTCATTGAAACCTATGAAAGAATCAATTTATGAATTGTCGTCTAGTGCGAAATTATCAATTTTATGTTACTTTATTATTATAATGCAATGAAATAAAATACGAAGAAAGTGCTAAGAAGAAATGTTTTATCTACAATCGAGATGTGTAGGTCTGTTGAAAGAACATTGTAAGGCATTTAGCATGATAAAAGCTCCGTGCGCTTTGTGCCGTGAGCTTTGACGGCGGCGGCGCACCGGTTCATTTGTACTTTATAGTTTTCAAACTATTCAGAAACACACAAAGTCATCAAACGTTGGTGGTCAGTGTCTGCCCAGTCATTATTTAATGATCCAAACATGTTCTGTATTCTAAAAGCTACAATAAGCTATGTAGTACAAATATTTAATGTTACCGTTACATATTGTATGTGACACAGATGGATTCGAATGAATGTTGGTGTTATTGAAAATTCAGGAAAATTAATCAGTGCGATGAAATGCCGCAATTCCAATTATTTTCAAATATCACGTTCCTAATTTGGTAATCAATAAAAATAAGAATAAATGGCAGCTAAAATAAAAGTGGCTATTGATTTTTTGATGATTGCATTCCAAACAAATTGATGATATTTCGCAAATATCTATAGTGTTTTATTGCAAATACTTCAGTAACACCTAATAGTAATAGCTAGCCAAGGTTTACGATATATATAAGTAGACTATTATTAAGATTATTGTAGCAAAAATTCTTTTTAGTCTTGACCAACTTTGATTTTTAATCTAAGATATCTTGAAAATATCTTGCTAAGGCATGAGTTCACCGCCTAACTCATGCCGATGTACGGCATGAGTTAGGCGGTGAACTCATGCCTTAGCAAGATATTTTCTAACTAGTAATCGGACAGTATCCTGGCAGTGAAGGAAAAAAATACGAACCCTACAGTTGTAATGGGGATGCATTACCAGTAAACAATTTCAATCACTAACTTACGTACCTACCTGCTTCTCAAGTGGATTTGTGTAATTTGGTTCTGATTAAAATAGGTAACGAAAAAAAATTAAGCACATGAGAATAGACATTCCAATAGGGTATTTTTTCTGTGGCTATTTTGTATACGTATACAAAATAGCCACAGTGTGTACAGAATCGACATACTGTTGCTATATGTCTGTATTTTACGAAAAAAAAACAAATATTATAAGAAGGAATCTTTTTCTAAAATCAGCGTCATAATTGATTAAATTATTAAATGAATTTCAAATATTGGTATGAGGAAGAATGTACCTACGCGTGTAATTTAATGACGGTGACGTCACATGTCAGTATGTTGTGTCCTTTTTTTGTTGTTGAAAACTTCCCTTTACACCAGGTTTGAAGGGTTCCTAAGATTTTTTTTAATCCATGAAAATTAAGTGTGAATTCTGACGGATTAAAGAAAAGTCTTTCTATTTTCGATTATGGGTAAAGTTACTGAGTGCCAGATTAAAAGACCATAGGTACCCCAATTTGTCTCAAATTCTTTTAAGTATTGGAGCCCCTTGGTGTCACAGGAAAATGAATCTTTGGCTTATTTATCACATTTGTGAAACTTGTATTGTAATAACAGCAGTAAGTGAGCAGCAGATACTGAGTGCATTATGCATGATTAATTATAGAATTCGGGCTATGTCGGCTACCTTGGTTCTCTTGCGGATATCATCATTCCTGATTCGATCACGCAAGGAAACTCCGAGCATTGCCCTCTCCATTGCCCTTTCACCCAAAGGGCAATGGAGAGGGCAATACTTTAAGCCTTCTGCTGAGTCCCTTCTGTGCACGACTACATTTCGGTTCCAGAAGTCATCCGAAGGATCGCCAAGCTGAAGTGGCAGTGGGCAGGGCACATTGCTCGCAGAACAGATGGTCGATGGGGCCGAAAAGTTCTGGAGTGGCGACCGCCTACCGGAAGACGAAGCGTTGGCAGGCCTCCCACAAGTTGGACCGATGACCTGGTGAGGGTCGCTGGTAGCCGATGGATGCCAAACGCACAGGACCGGTTGTTGTAGCGACACTTAGGGGAGGCCTATGTCCAACAGTGGACGTCTTTCTAGAGAATAGAATGATTTAGGTAACATTAAATCAATCCAATTTTAGCAAAACCTGCTTCAGGAAAAATATAACTGTATTTAATTTAAGATGTACACATTCTATTAATAATTTTAAACTGCAAAAGAGGAGACGGAATTGATAGCAATATACCGGTATATTCATTATTTGAATATTAATTTTATATGTCGACGTATGACTAAGACTCACGCCTCAAACTCTTTTCATCATATTTACGTTGAACCATTATTTAAGTATTTGCGATATTTTTTTCAAACTATGTATTATGTACTTACTTGTTTTAATTAATTATGTTATTATCTGCGCATAATGCAGTGTTTGCTTGTAAGTGATTTGGCGCTTAGACTAAAGTTTGCAATGTAGGTAAAAATGATATAGGAGGAAAATGTAAAATGACGTTTAGCAAAAATTAAGGACTAATTTGACAATGTTATTTGATTTTCCTGGGCTTATTTTAGCCAATATTGCCCAGAATAGTTCATCATATCAGCCGAAAGACGTCCACTGCTGGACATAGGCCTCCCCCAAACGGGGGGGGGGGGGGGGGGGTTGCCATAATCGCCACGCCTGGCAGGCGGGTTGGCGATCGCAGTGTAGCTGTTGAATGTAATCTGGCGAGTCCCTTAGTCGCCTCTTACGACACCCACGGGAAGTGAATACTTAGTGCATGTATATCAATTTTTATACGTACAATCACGAGTCACGTAAAATTCCAAATCGTTTTTCTCCTAAAGCTATTGACAGATATTTTATAATTTTCTGAACACAGGATTGTCGAAACCAAACTGCCTATTATGATTTCTTTTCAAACAGTTATGATAGTTACTTTACGAGAAAATTGCTTTTGAATTTTGCGTAGGTGTAGGTAAGTAATGCTGTTGACTACGCTGTCGTAAAAATATAAATAATTTGAAATAAAGCTGCAAAAACTCTAAAAATCATGTGATTTTTGGAATTCTGTCTAATAAGTAAGTCCTATGGCTGCTTAACCCTTGCTTAACTCTTGGAAGCTGTGATGTAATATGATACAGGATGTTCCAGAAGTGCATGATCATATTTAAGAATGGTGTTCAACAATTTTATTGTTAAACAATATCAAAATATTTTACTTTTTTCAAAAAATCCGACTTCGAAAAACGACTAAAAAGTAAAAAAAAACAGTTTCCAAGCATTCTGATGGAGTTAGTGGATTAGTTAGAATCACATATTTGATACCTACCACCAACTGCATCAGACTTAAAGCGACATTCTGAACTTAAGTTGAGTTAAGTCGTTTTTCGAAGGCGGTTTTTTTAAGTATTTTTTTTAATATTTTGGTATTTTTTACTGTATAGCAGCTGCAGAACATCACCCTTAAATATGGCCACACGAGTTTTAAATCGTTAGGTACCGGAATTTATTTTAATCAATAATATAGCTGTTTTAGGGATTTTATTGGCATGATAACACGAAGAGCTCGTGGCTAAATTATAACAGCCGCACGGGCCGATCTTAGATAAGTAAAGCAATGCTTGCCGAGGTTGGTCTGTGGATGGGTGACCATCTTAAAATACCGAGACTCCTTCATGCCTCCGCTGATCCTGGCTGTCATTTGGAGATATTTGGCCGACGTTACGGATTGTCGGAAGCCAGAAAATCTGACACCAGTCTTGCCAAGAAGTACCATGTTACTCAGTTAATGGGTAGTGGAGGTCCGTAGGCAGCCGCTCCACGTAAAATACTGGTATTCAGCTGAATGCGGTTTGACTGGGAGCCGAATCCAATATAGTTGAGAAAAGGCTAGGCAGAATTTATTGGCATGATAACACGTCTCGTGAATTTATTGCCAAACCTTATAGCAGAACTATTGCAATACTATTTCTTTATAGATCTTATCAATGATTCTTTTCACCGCCGAACTCATCACCGTCGATTATTTTGCATGTCCTTATGTTATTAATGATATATTTATATTTTTTATATTACGGTTACGTGGAGCTTTAAAACAAAACAATATTGTTTTAAAGCGCCCATCGAGTGTTAGACTCATCATATTTTAGGACATAAGATTATAGTAGATTCCAGATAAATGTGCAATAACGGTCATTGACCCACATACATTTATTGACTTTCTTAAAATCACACAGAAATAAAGACTTAGAGCAGTCCTGAATCTACTTCTATCGTGATCCTTTATGTTCTCTAGTAATGTAAAATGGTTCATAATGTATTGTTCGGGTATCTACGAAGGGATATTAGGGAAAGGTCAATGTACTTTATTGCAAGTTTATCTGGCACAAAGTATAGTAGATTTTCTTAGATTTATTAAAACTACGTAATCACCAAGTGTCGGCTAAATGATAGCATTTGAAATAATTCTAAGTACCTATGAATTGTAAGCAAGAAAGTAGGTAGGTAGAAATGTTTCGCATAAAGCTTATACTTCCTCAAAGGAACAAACGCGAAATTGAGGTAACTAGTCATTAAATAATTTATATAACAGTTTCATTCTTGTTGCTCATCAAATTAAAATAACCTGCTTATGAAAAGTAATTATCTCTTTAGAGGTATGCCTACAGAAAAAGCTTTAATTAATGAGCTATTAAATAATGAATGTGAAGTCTTGGAAGGTTTTTTGGTAACAGTTGTAATTTCCATTCTATTTTACTTCCTATGACCCAAGTGTTTGCGTTTTACCAAGCCACCACCAACGTAGAAACGCCGTACAACTTTCCACCAGGCAGCCAGTCCAGCCGACAACGATGCAAAAAAAAATTTCAACGCTATAATTTTATTAATATATTTACTTTGTTGTTAGGTTTAGTTGAGAGAGGTTACCTCCATCTATCAGTTCGTACCAAATTGTCTTAAGCAGGGGAAAAGCTTCTTCCCTTACTAACAAGGCATGAGCAATGGTTATCACGCTTGAAGACATTGTCTAGTAAGTACTTCGATCAGCAATACAAAATTGTTGATCGAAGAGTAAGTATGAATCCAGCCCATAAAATAAAAGAACATCAGGGGACCGATAATGCCTGGAATAGCTAAGTTTTTCAATAGACCAGTAACTGGTCTATTGAAAAACTTATGAAAGGAAACCTCCCTATTACACTCATGCAAAAAATTATGGACATAAAACTTCTTCTTCTTTGGGACTATGGGTTCCATACAGGTTCTTTGAAAAACATTCAAAGTACAAATTCATTTTCCAACGTGTGATAGAGTGATGGTGATTAGCGTCATAAAAGCAGACCATACTACACTGTGCTTTCAGGATACAGATCTCAGACGTTATTCAAAAAGCAAAATCTGCTGCAAAATCGCAGAGGGACTAGGCTGGTCACGTCTGCTGCATGTCTATGAGATGGGCTTCTATGTAGCTGTGTTGAAACAGCCAGAAGGAGTCAAGGATGCAGAAGAGTGCGGAAAGAGCTAGACAGTATAAATGGCCCACACCTTGCCCTGTACTGAAATAGTTGTCTGGGACAGATGTCATGACGGGGGTCATCAGTCAGTGACGCCTAACTTAACTATAAAGTTTACATTCGATTGAAATGAATAGGATTCCTACATATTATTTTATAATGGGCTTTAAAAGTGCCGTAGGGAAAACATTATCATGCGTGTAGCTGTAACTGAAAATCAATCTTTGTTTCTTTTAGTATTTGAACGAAACAAACGATACACCTACCTAAATCTTATTTTTCCGTTACCTATTGTTATTTAAGTAAAGCAGCTGGAAAACTGGAAAAACCTAGTTGTTTCATCTGAATATCGATTCTCGCATTGCATGTAGGTATCGTTAAAGTTTCTGTCACCTTTACTCAGTGGCAATAAATAGCATTTCTAAGTGTATATGGCCACTTCTTATTAATTTTATTACATAACAAATCCGTTTTCATCAGCGATACAGTAAGGACAACCCATTTTCAACAGTGGTATTCAAAGGCTAATGCAAAATATAACTTACCATTCATGAATTAAGCGTATAATGTGAGAATTGACTTGTATCTCGCCACGTCCACAAGGGGGGCAGGCAGGACTGCTGCAGGCCGGCGAGTAGCTCGGCGTGGTACCTCTGCGCAGCCAGCAGATAGGGTGGCGGCAGCGGCAACGGGCAGTGTGGTAGTGGCGGAGGCGCGGGGGGCGAGGGCGAGCGCCGCGGCTCCGGCTGCAGCAGCGCGTCGATCGTGAAGGCTCTCCGCGGCCGCGGGCCCATCGGCAGCAGCGCCGTCGTGTCCACCGCCTCTACCGGCTCCGGGCTCGGTCTCGACATGAACGTCGACGCCGGGCTGTACATGCTGGTGTTCGGCATCGTCGCCGGGGGCGGCGGAGCACCTGCCTGTCGCGCCAGGAACGCTCTGTTAAAACTGGCTAACGCCGCTAATTCAGCATTCAAACTGTCTTTCTCTCCCTTGTGCAGCTTGAACCTCTTGCGGCGGCGCAGCAGCGAGCCGTTCTCGAACATGTCGAAGGCCTGCGGGTGCAGCGTCCAGTAGGCGCCCTTGCCGGGCCGGTCCGGGCGGCGCGGCACCTTCACGAAGCAGTCGTTGAAGGAGAGGTTGTGCCGCAGCGAGTTCTGCCAGCGCTGCGTGTTGCGCCGGTAGTACGGGAAGCGGTCCGTGATGAACCGGTAGATTTCCGACAGCGGCAGCATGCGCTCTGGGGAGCTCCAGATCGCCATTGCCGTCAGGGCTATGTAGGAAAAGGGTGGTTTTTGATCACCGTAGGACTCACGTGTCGGCCGAGGCATCGTTTCGCACAATACTGTTCTGTAGTGTCAAGTTTGTCACCTCCGAAGGAAAAACTTGGGCGACACGTCTCTCACAGCGGAGTGGAAGATAAGGACTGGGTGAGTGAGCGAGAGTGCGCGCGAGGCGGGAGTGGCGCGAGCGAGGCGCCGCCCTGCCGCGCTAAGCCAATCGCGGGCCGCGGACTTTGTTTGTTGTTTTTGTCGGCTCCGGACCCGTTACAGAGGAATTTAAATTGTTATCACGTTTACATTATACAAAATTTATTCGACACCGACAACAGCTTGAGCTTGTTTCGAAATTGCAGTGATTAAAGTAGTAGATACTTATTGATGGTGCGGGAGAGAAAGAGAAAGAAAAGATGTCTAGTGCTGATACCTACTCTCACATTAGTTCTGTTAAATAGACAGAGGCCTGATATTATCAAAGACATGTTATGAGTGGCCAAATCGATGGATTATAATCACTGATTTACATGTGATACATAATTAAATCAGTCATTTATTTTCGGTTACTTTATGTAAGAAAAATAGGTAGTTACATATAGATCAAATTCCAACGGAACGTCCGTTGGAATTTGATCTATGTGTAACTAACCTATTTTTTTATTGTTTAAAAATTATAGTGAGTAGCGCTTTACAGTACATATATTAAAATAATCTGTGTCGATTAGTCAGTTTGAATGTGTAAGAGTGCTACAGTACTTACGGTGATCTGAGAGCAGCTCCAGTTTGCAGTCATTATCTATGCATGCGCGGGCGCAGCTTTGCGCTATGCTTCCATTTTAGCTCACCAAGCACATCAAGTTTTTACTGAGAGGGTTTTTAAAAGTTGCTACAGTTTGTGAGTGTATGCATACTGAGTCTGGTATTGAAAAACTCTAATGAAAGATATTGTTATTAGTCTTATATGTCATGCAGGTAGCATAATGTTTGCTCAAATATTTACATAATTTCATCACAATGGCTCACTGATTTTTGACACCATTCAGAGTACATGAGTACCTATTATTAATGTTTTTGAAAACTTTTTAGTTTCGAAAAACTTCAAAACAATCTTATAAGAAAATCCAAACTAATTGGAGTGACCATTCGTTCTAAGTGGATGCAGGGCTAGTCAGTCCCGCATCACTAAGATCTCCGCTATGGCTCGGAGCGGCTAAAATGGGTTCCGTAATATCGGAGTGGCTACGGGGTTCGAAAAAAAACGTTCGGGTGTAAACGATGACGCGTTGCTCGGATGTTTAACTTTTTGATTAACCAAAGACCTATACTTGGGTGCTGTGTCATCGGACGTAAACTGCCCATTTCATTTTACGAGGGTCTTTGGCACTGGTAAGGGATTATCCCTTTGTGTGGAAAGTGGAAAAAACTCAGCAGCATCTACTTATAGTGGAAGCCGACTCCATCATAGTTGGGATCAGGCTAGGCAGATGATGAATTTGTGTCTAACTGAAAGAAAAAAAGAAAAACTGTTTATGCACGTGAATTGCTAGTTGCTGCTAATGGTCCTAGACTACGGGACCAAAATCTACGGCTACTCGGCTGCATCCGGTTAGAGAGGAAAGCTGACTCCAATTTAGTTGGGATCAGGTTAGGCAGATGATGAATTTGTGTCTAATTGAAAGAAAGAAAAGAAAGAAAGAAAAACTGTTCATGCACGTGAATTGCTAGTTGCTGCTAATGGTCCTAGACTACGGGACCAAAATCTACGGCTACTCGGCTGCATCCAGTTAGAGAGGAAAGCCGACCCCAACATAGTTGGGATTAGGCTAGGCAGATGATGAATTTGTGTCTAATTGAAAGAAAGAAAAACTGTTCATGTACGTAAATTGCTAGTTGCTGCTAATGGTCCTAGACTACGGGACCAAAATCTACGGCTACTCTGCTGCATCCGGTTAGAGAGGAAGCCAACCTCAACATAGTTGGGATCAGGATAGACAGATGATGAATTTGTGTCTAATTGAAAGAAAGAAAAGAAAGAAAGAAAAACTGTTCATGCACGTGAATTGCTAGTTGCTGTTAATGGTCCTAGGCTACGGGACCAAAATCTACGGCTACTCGGCTGCATCCGGTTAGAGAGGAAAGCCGACCCCAACATAGTTGGGATCAGGCTAGGCAGATGATGAATTTGTGTCTAATTGAAAGAAAGAAAAGAAAGAAAGAAAAACTGTTTATGCACGTGAAATGCTAGTTGCTTTTAATGGTCGTAGACTACGGGAATGAAAAATACCGTCAAAAACCCACACAAATTCTTGGTCTTTGTAGGGTTACAAATTACGTTGAAGCTTACTGAAGAACTTCAATTAGAACTTGAACATGGGCATACTCCTGAGGACCTACTTCGATGAGGCTTTTAATCATAAGGGTTCATACGATTATTTAAGAGCTTATAACTAAGTTTCGATGCCGTTCATTTAGTATAAGAATATTTGCTCTATTTTCAAAAGCTATAACGCTCAAATGACATGACGTTCACTTCATCAAAAACACTACAAAATTTTCATTTGAAATAACGTTCAGTAGGTTTGTGTTTTATATCAACACTTTCTCTAACGTTTGTTTAGTATATTATTATTTAGTGTAACGTTCTTTTGATCACCTTGTGTAATTGACATTTGATCTAACCGCTGAACAAAGAGCGACCGCGCCCGCTCGGGAAAATGTTAGCTTCCTTTAAACACTACAGGCAGAAATTGATGACACTGTTGGCGCAGTGGTTGAGCGATCGGCTGCTAGGCTGCGTGTCGCGGGTTCGATTCCCGCAAGGAGCAAATATTTGTATGGCCTACAGATAGTTGTTCCGGGTCTGGATGTTTGTGTATGTGAGTTTGTATGTTTGTAACGGGCAACGTTATTTAAAAAAAAATGGAGCCCCTCGCAGCTGGGCACCGTCAACTTCCCTTGGTCACGACTGTAACTTAAATCAATAAAATTAATTCGATATTTGTGATCATTAAATCTGTGGCTTTTCGAAATGTCACATCTTATTCGAGACGGCAACTTGGCCATAAGTACGCAGAACGCAATTACTAATTCCGCGCATGTCATGCTAACGGTTCGAAAGAAATCGTATACAGTATGAAAATTATTACTTTTAATCATTAGGTTACATGTATGATAAATGTCAACTGAAGCTGTAGACTGTATAACATAAGTTGTTATACTTAACAATAGAAGATAATAACAAATGAAATTTTTTTCAAACGAAATTATATCGTTCGTTGCTAATGCTATAACAAAAATAGTAACACCTAACTTTACACACCCGATAATTTTAATTGAAGAATTTTGTGTGTGTATGTTTGTATATTTTCTATACAACAGCTGTCAAACCTCTATTTTTATTCCTCAAGTAAAATTTATCTGACTATTGAAAAATCGACCATAAAAGTATCGCCAAAAACGTTCGACGTGCATAGAATAAAGTAGGTATTGCTAAACATATTTAAGAAGAACCCAGCTTTTTGAAGTCGTTTATAAATCCTACTATCTGGCTTATATGGGCCTAGCTTATTTAAATTTGCCTCGAACGATTAACAGCCAATTCTAATCGTTTGATGGTGTCTGATGATGATAATCAAGAATCTAAATCGATTGCTTGCAAGAACTACTTAAGTAGGTATGTAATACAAGTTCATCACTATATCAGGCAAATTAAGCAATTAACTTCTCGAGACTTAAATGACTTAACTTATCAAACCTAAATTGCACCGGAGTTGCGGAATTTGTTCGAAAGAGTCACCGCGACCCTGGAACGCCAAAAGCATTTGGAGGAACGCGGATGGGTTTAGTCAGTAAGAGTCTGACACTCCCTTTCGCTCCGCCCAGAGCGGTAGGAGTCATTTGATGAATTCCCATGCTTCTTTTTCATTCTTCAGGGAGCCAAAGTACCGACATACACAGGGAAATAACGAATATTCCAAATTACTTGTGAATCTAAAGTCAACCTGTCGTTTCTCTGTAGCGCCGAGGCAATGAATGAATTAATAACGCCTCTTGTGCTTTTCTGGTCACCACAGTTGAATGTTCATCCTGGCTCTCAGAAGTTATTGTGGATGGAAACAGCTTGTCCCAAAAAAAGCCACACAGTTAACCATGTGCCAAAACGTATCTATTTAATAAATTATTTGGGTTTGCAGATTTTGTAAAAGTAGTAGATCCTGTTGTTGTGAATCAGGCTGATGAACATGACGACGACCATTAAGGTACTCTCGAACTTGGACAAAGAAGTTGGCAGTAGTATCGTCACAGCGCTAATTTTTATTTATAAATTGCTGCTTGCCAAAGTCCATCGGTAGATGGGTGATCACCCATCTACCGATCGACTTTGGCAAGTTTACTGACCATTAATAAACTACATATACCGGGACTCCTCCGTGTTTAGCGTGTAGCTGTTGGTCCCGGCTGTCATTTGTAGATCGTCGACAGTTGTCTTTGATTTTTTCTGTACAATTAGCCCTCTGATAGGCCATGTAGATACCTACTGGAACTCAGCAGATTTCAGCTTGACTTGAAGACGACTTCAGCTAAATTGGGAAGGGCTAGGGTGATTGATTGATTTCAAAGCTAAATATTAAATATTTTTTACTAGCTTTTGCCAGCGGCTCCACCCGCGTGGACATCAGTTATCGCGTAAAAGAGTAGACTATATCTTTCTCCAGTCCCAGGCTATAAATCTGCTAATTTTCATGACGATCAGTTCAGCCGTTTTGGCGTAAAAGCGTAAAAAGCAAACTCACTTTCGCATTTATAATATTAGATGGGTTAGGATTAGGATGAACGCACAACTAAATATGTTAGTAAAGAGATTTGCTAATAAGACATTATTAAAATACTGTGGACAATGCTTTAATGTTCCCATTAAATTTAAGTCAACTTAGATTTTACTCTATACATAAATGAAAACAACCATCGGATCGGATTTCATTCTGACCCACCAGATGCAGGTACTAAAAATACTGGGAATTCTAGGGATCTTTTGTATTTTCAGTACCGGGAAATCTAAACCATTTTCCGGGAATTCCGATACTACGGAAATACATAAAGTCCACTACAACATTTTGATTTTTAAACTGCGAGTGGCGCGCGAAGTCTACGACACAGATCGCGAAAGTGATCGAGCGCGACACGTCGACAACTCGACAGTAATCGGTACTATTCATTCGGTAGCATTCAGTTCGCTTTTGTGTGTATATTCTTAATTGATTTGTCAGTTTAAAATTGAAACAAAGGAGACGGAACCGCCGTCATATAATCTTGGGCCTAGATGTATAAGGATGAGAGTGGTGTCAATCAATAGATTATATACATATATTATCAACCAATCTCTGAAAATTCTGCGGATTTTGGCAATCTGAGAGCAGAGATGGAAGAGATTTAGTATAATATTGCGCCTACATTACTACATGAAACGGAACAATGACCGAAAAAAGTTTTTACCAAAAAAAATACACTGGCCGGTGTCATCCACCTCTTTCTCTTTCACCATCTTTTTTAAATATCCTTGTCAGGAGGTATATATGTCGTGTCATAAATAAGTTCTGTCATTGTGATTTGTCAGTGTTCATCAACAACATCTAATATTCTGTCAACCGAACTGCTGTTTGACATAAAAACAATCAACCTTTCTAAAGAATACGTCAATAAACTACTAAGAAAGCAACATTGTTGCAGGTTATTCGTGACCTAAACTGTTTTTTTAGATAACTGTGAATTGTGCATTTTTTTTTGTATTTTGAAATATAATTATTATTTAATTATAATTTGAAAACAATAACTATTTTTTAAACCATATCTCAACTCTTTTTACAATTGGGCCCATTAGTTTCCGTCTCCTTTGTGTTAATTATGCTATAATTATATAGTATGTATTAGGATTAAGGAGGATTCTTCTATATGCTTGGCTTATGATGAATTACCTAATCAATTAAAATTATAGTTATGCTTAGTGAATTACTAAAGTAATTCAGTGTACTTATTCCCGTTTATTAAATATTTTTGCTGTTTAATTTCGTCTAAGCCACAAATAAAACAAACATTTGAAGTTTTTGTTCACTGGAGGACCGAAAGTTTCGGAATTTCCTGGTAATTCCCGGTACTGAGTATTCTCTAGTACTGGGAATTCTAAAATTCAGTTCAATTCCGGTACTGCAAACCCTAGTAATACGATATTTATTTAAACTTTATGTACAGTAGGTAGTGGCACATGGGCGGACTTAATGCAACAAGGCATTCTCTACCAGGCGTCAGTCAGTCCTTTGCTAAGACTGGTGTCAGATATGCTGGCTTTTGACTACCCGTAATGACTGCCAAAGAAGTTCAAATGCAGCAACGGCTTAATGTGTCTTCTGAGGTACGGAGTAAACTCGGTATGTACAGAATGGTCACCCATCCACGGATTGGCCTCGGCAAGCGTCGCTTAAACTCCTCACTCACACGAGCTCCTCATAAATAAAACAGCAATATGGTATAAAAGCTAATGAAACCGTTTCCATGTTCTACGCTAGGTACAGTAGTCAGTACGGTATCGCTTCTTTAAACTTCAACTCCAATTGCAACGAAAATAACAATATTTTTGAAATTGTAACACTTGCTAAATTAGTGGATCGTGTATCAACATTCAAAGATGATTGAATAAGTATATCCTGAAATATGCGCCTCACAGCACCTGTCTGTTGTCTGCAGGCAGACGAAGCCACACCATAATTTGACTGCTCTATATTAGAGCATCAAAATAAGGTCATTTGTAATATTATAGGGTTAGAAAATTGTGCAATTGAAATATAAATACTGTCTTCTGAATTTTAAGTTTGTTAACCATTAGATGATAACTTTTTACTTACCACTGGACAGATGTTGTCTTATACATTAAATAAATATTACCTATAGAACCCTTTGTTCACCAATTTGCAAGGGTACGAGGCGATTAAAAATTGCAGGTTTTTGCAATCTTTATTACAGGTCTGAAAAAAGTGAAAACACATATGGAGAAAGGCACACAAACTGTAGGTTCAAGTTTCAGAGAGTTAACATGTACATTTGTACAACAAAATGAAAAATGTCATCGATAGCTTTAATAGACCGGGCTCGAGACAACTGAGATTCTGCCAACGGTAGCGTGGTGAAGGCGATTGTCAATACGTCAAAAATGAATGGGATTGACAGTTGCTATCGAAATGTCACGTGATCAAATTCCTACATTTTGGTATTTCGACAGTCGCATTCGCTAATTGAATGGCACATTATCTAGGGCCTCTTATAAAGCAATAGACATAGGATTAAAGGCAGCAAAAAATATTATCAAACTTTATTCGTTTGTGATTTGAGATGCCAAGCCATAATCACCCCATCACAAGGGAAATGTTTTATTAAACTGAAATGTCTCGGGGTTCGAGGTTAGCAACAATGTTGTCAGAATATGTAATAACTGGAGTAGTTAAAATGAAGTCGTCTGTATGCTAATTGCAGAAGTTAATGCACGCCTTTACGACTGTTTGCGATACTCCGATTCCATTCTTAATGAGAGGTTAATGAATCATCAAACGTAACGGGCCTTAAAAGGTGTATGATCATTAAATGGCTATTGCTACCATGATTCGTTTTTCCGCCGGTGTAAAGTTACTGAAACAGTAAAAAGCTCGAAACAAAGTAACATGTTTGTAAACAAATAAGCAACTTGATTAAAAAAGCGCAATATATTTTCCTCTAGATACACTTATGGATGTGGTAAACTAGATGCACTCACGTGCAGTTTTTTCATTTTGTAGTAATCTGGTCTCGGGAATCACGTCATTTGTAAGTAAGGCACTGCCTTTCATCTCGCCGCCGATAGATGTAATAGAGGCGTACATCGTCAATCGATCAGCAGGCTAACCACGTCTCGCCAAATTGTCGGCGTCTTCGCAAATAGCTCCATTAAATTCAATCGGTCGCAGCAACAAGACAGAAGCGTCACTTACGCGACTCCTATATAATTTAGAGGTATTAACGTAACATATAAGGTAGGCACAAGACCACAAGCTGAATCCTGGTGCTTTGTATTCCAAATATGTCTCATCGGCTATGGGAAGGATCGTGTCGTACTCAGGCTGATACGTTCCAGGCAGTCATAAAATCTAAAATGGCCTCTTTGGGAACAATAAGCCAAGCCCGAAACGAACTCGGTTTATAAATGTAAGCTTGCGTATAATTATAATTCGAACGTCTTAAGGCATACATAAACATTGTAATGGTTTAATTACTACTTAAAGCATTTTGCGGCATTATGATTTTACAACTCTGATATTTAAATTTACATATGGTCGCGCCGATACGTTTGCTTATTATACCGTAGAACCCGCATGTAACTTACCAACGCAACCGCAATCGTATTTTCTGGTTTATTGAGGAGCTGACGAATAAGGCATTAGATATAGATAGCATTTTCAATTTCATTCAAGCATTAATGTTTATAACAATAAAAGCCTTATGAGTTGGGTACATCCTGACAAATTAAAATAACAATAAAAACATTGCACATAATATTTCACGCCGAAATTACAATTAAACGACATGTTCGGTTATAAATCATTCAGTAAAAAGTTTATAAAAGTTGCGCCGCAAACAGAACGCAGGGGTTACACACAATCACAATCGCATTGTGCTGTCTTTTAGTCACGGCGACGCGATTTTACAGACATGACTCGACAAATTGTACGATTAAATAGTTATTTTAAAATGATTCTACACAATGAAATAATTAATAACTGTATCATTGTGGTGTACATTCAATTACAATCCTTTTATGACAGACCCTATTTTAGAGATTCTTCCTCTTTCGTATTTAACGTGGGGGGAATGGAAAATGGACTGTACGCCGTCTGCGTTGCTGTGATGTTATTGTTTCGTAAAATACGGTGTTTTTGTAACTTCTTGGCTAGACTAACTATTTAGGACCAATATCACCAACGATCTTGAACGCGATCTTTCATTGGTGAAATTCAGCCTTAGTGTTAAACCTGGTTTAACCTTTACATTAGGGATACCATATCGATTTATCGATTAAAATAATACTATTTTTACAAATATAAGGGTTTTAGGCAACATATTGTCAAATACAAAATTATACTCCACAACAATGTGTCAATCAGACATAATTTCAATAAAAAGTTTTATACATTGTGCTGTATTGAATGCGATCGTGTAGGAAACAATGTGAAGTTAAATCGATATTGGCATATGGTGTTCTACATGACTCACGCAAATTCTACTAATCGGTACTGGCTGATGTATAGCGAGACCAAACATGGTGATTTAGTTCCCAGGCTCCAACTTAGAATGCCCATTTAAATTCGTTCAGCAGTTTTGGGGAATATGCGAACAAACAAAGGAATTGACGAAAACAAAACGAATCGATATCAGTTTTATTTCCCTAGCTAACTGGTTAATTTGGTATCAAAACGCTTTTGTATGTTTTACTACAAGTACTGAAAGGTTTTCGTAACAAAACGATAATTGCTACAAGCTACGATACGACGAAGGAAACAAAATGAAAACATATTTTACCAGATTATAATATATTTTGGTAAAACATTTCTTAGGTTGGTTATCCTCACGGGGTTTTTACCAGCAAATCAATGTTTTAGGTTGGTTATCGAATGGGTGGAAAACCTATTTTGTACGTACGGTTTAATTCTTCTCTAGTTGTTAGGTTGAACTATATTATCGAATGTATATTTACGCAAAAAAGTAAAAACTATATGGCTATTATCTCAGCGATCGCTGTCACCTGTTGCAATATCCCATGGAGTCAATCATAGCACCTCGCTCACGAGGACCCTAATGATGATCCTTTGAGGCCGCCGCCGCCTGGATACACGGCGGAAAAAATTAAACACCTCACCTTGTTATTAAGTGTGAATTCTACAAATTGTTCACAAATATTTGCGTCTACCTGGGCTTTTTACCAACATTTGTAACATTTGCCGTGACGGAATCAAGGACGTCATAAAAGCTCTGTATGATTAACCACGCTGAATTAAGGATGGTGCTTTAATACGTATCGGATCTAACACGGATTTTTTAAATTGTTGAGTCGGTGAGGAATACCAGAGTTACATATATGCTACTTTTGCTTTGTTAACGAATTAAGCTACATTTTTAAACCAAATATGAAGTTCTATGGAACCTTTTGCAGATGAAAAGCATTTAATGTGCAGATGATTCAGCAATGGCAATCAAGCAATCAAGCTAAGATAATGACTTTTCTCGAGTGAGTTATACAAATGTATATTAAATGTGAATACGAATGCCTTTATCTATGGTTCTTGGTAATTTCTTATCTCGTAAAGAGCCGTCCTGCCTTGAACGCTCATCTGACTGTTTAGCAGGTTATTTTCTAATACTCGTATAACGTCCTTTTTATTGAGTGTAAATAATTGAGTTTGTATCAACGCCGCGCCGCCATCTGCTCGCCGGAGTTTTAACACTCCTTTTCGGATTTCCCACTTAACTTTAATGTACCCATAAAATTTTACGTTTTTCGAGTTCACAAACAAAACTGTTTCTTATATTGGTACATCAAAATTGAGAATCGCTCGCGGCTCCAAATTGTATATCACTTCGTTGGGATTTAAAGAAACTTTATTCTGGTTAGTATTTAGTGTAGCACGACATTAGTCCTTAAACGTTCCACTGCTTGGACACAATTTTATTTGGATTGTGTCGGGCAGGATCAGTTCATGTGCTGCCTCGCGAGTTCGGTTATTACAATATTTGTTGTTGAAGGTTATTTATTTGACTAGTTGTCAGGGCTTACGTCGTCGGCTCCGACTGTTGTCGAGACGGTGGCATTGATCTCTTTGCCATGCTAGTGAGATTATAAATCTCACGCGTCCGATTTAGTTAGCGTCTCGGTTGGATTACGAGTTCGTAAATAAGGATTCGGGTTATATGTTGATCTTGTCACATCTGAGAGAATTTTGTTCAGTACGCAAATGATCGCGATTCCGCACAAAGCTTTGAATATATTTCTGTCCCCGAGCGAGTTGTCCGAGACAGTAATCCAATATTCATTACCAGAGCACTCTATACAGATATCCAATATTGAAGGTAATTTATTCAGCGGTCACATGTGTATTTTAAGGTTATACGCGTTTTATACCAACAAGGGATACGTTTTATCGGCCGCTTGTATTGGCGCGGGGAATAATGGAATCCTTTTCAGTCCGTATTTACGATTAAATGCAAGGTCATTTTGCATTAAAATATTTTGAGATCCTTATGATTTATAAAGGCTTGTTATTTATTGCGTTTATAATAAATCATCGGTTATAGAAGTTGTGCGTTTTCAGTAGCCCCTGGGTCGTTTGTACCATTTATGAGAATCTTGTTTGAATCTGTTCAGTACTGTATTCTTAGCATTTGTGGTCAATATATCGACAGTCACATAATGGACGCAATCTTGTCGTTGGTTATTCAATGGACGGACACAATGGCCTGATAATCGGTCCAATCGGCCCTGGGGCGATTACCATTATTATTTGATATTGTTGTAGGTACCTTTTACAATTCAGTCCTACTGGCAGACCAGCGCCACATGGTGCTGTCGCTTGAGGCCACGTAACTTTTATACTCACCGCAAAATTAATTTAATATATTCTATCACTCAAATGGTGCAACCATGGCGGATGTAAATATATACGGTCAGGAAGTTTATGTAAGAACTATACGAACGTAGGGCCACCTCATACTGAAAGAGAGACAAGGAGTTATAAGAGTTTTATTTCAATAATAATATGATATACTTATTTTAGCCGAATTTTACAAGTCATTGTAATAATACAGTTACAAGAATTTCATTTGTTCCTGCTTCGAAATATGTAAACAAAGTGGTGTGGAGCCGGAAACACTGCGGTCACAACACAACAAGGTTTCTGGGCGAGCGATATCTAGATCTAAAGATTGTTACATTACGCTACACAAAAGTGCGATAATCTCCTAAAAGGTGTCCGTAGTGTTGTAGATAATTAATATTTAGAGTCGGCGGCGCCCCGCGGCGCGCGCGGCCCGCGCTTTGTGCCGCCGCCGACACCCGCATTTGTCATGTTAGCGCGCACCAAGGTGTGAATGACTTTTTTCTAACTATTATTAATGACAATGATAGAAAATATTGTTTTTTGTTGCAACAGTGTTGATTGTTGTCAATTAGTTTTTTGTTGCATCACGGACCTTTGATTATGAGCGTGGCCGATCGATTCAATCGGATTTGAATTGAATGTTTGGATTAAAATATGGCGAGCTTCATTAAAGCTTTTGATATGATTGAATACCGACGCTTTTGTATCGAAAGTACTAGACAATGGGTTAAACATATCTGAAAGCTTTACAAGTGGTGAGAATCGATTAACTTTAATAGAGTTTGGTGATATTACAGAATTATTCTTGGTGGCTAATAGATTTGCATTAACCAATGTCACTTTTACCATTCTTTTTTCACAAAGCACATTATTTCCAACAGGGTCGGTTACTTGTTTTGTTACTTAAAAATGAGCTAAATCACGGAGCTAAGAAAAGCTTGCCGCCCTCGCGAGCCTCCCCTCCGCTCTGAACAATGAATAATAAGTAGCAACATCACCTCTCCATTTTCCTCTTCACCCTAACAATAAGAGGGACGCTAAAAGAATGGAAACAATCGAAATTTAAATATTTCAAGAAAAATACGTTTTCTTTGTGAGAAAATATTGGTGGAAGTGAGTTGTATGAGGGGCGCGAACGTGATCCTACCGGGCTCTTGGCGTGCCATCCACTCGTTTGAGATCGCTCTGAGCAGCTATTTATTATGCATCCTCTTTATATTATATACCTACTTTTATATTTGCTTGTAAGGTTATACGTTTAGTTAGCATTATGAACGAGCCCAGTTATTAAGGCGTATAAACTACT
Source organism: Melanchra persicariae (assembly GCA_947386135.1). Lineage (NCBI taxonomy): Eukaryota > Metazoa > Arthropoda > Insecta > Lepidoptera > Noctuidae > Melanchra > Melanchra persicariae. Next base: position 7,169,049 of record OX376644.1, on the reverse strand, counting down.
TTATGACTTCATTGTCAACGTTGTAGGGTAGCACTAAGTAGAAATAGTGGCATGAGCACTGTGCACAAGTATACTTCCTTTACATTATCCTGAGGGCACACTCGCTATACAATATATCATCAATTTAAGGAAGTGTTAAATAAAGACAAAGGCGTCTTATTGACCTAATCGACGTATTTTAAATTATTAAGAGCTGCTTTCCCAAAGGTTTTGTAACCAAGCGTTACTTCAGCTGCTATTGCAGTATAGATTCCACAATAAATCAACATGTGGTGATTACATTCTGGAGCGTTTTAGAACAATAGCTATTATATTCAAAACAAATGGATTCTTTTATGCCATAACAGTAAAGCATTGCTTCCGGCTAGTAGAGGCGATTTGATATAATTCTGACACGTTAACCCAATTTAGAAGCTATATAAATAATAATAGGTGGTGTTTTTATAATTAAATACTGTGTTCATGTTTTTGAATTGAATTTATTGGTTTATAAAGTTACTTGCTATCAAATTAAAACTTGATATTTTTATGAGAAACAGATTTTACTTGACATAGTAGGCACACAAGACCAAATATATATTATTATATTTACCTTTTAAAAGTATGGAAACCAGATATGTAGAGCTTGATCATGCAAACTGTTTTATATCATTATTCTAAAACTTTTAGACCCTGACAGGAACTATACTTAACATAGTAGTGACAGCAACTAGAAACAAAAACGCATCGTTGGTCGTGTGTACCCCGCGCCCCGGGCCCATGGACTCAGGTCCATAGATACACGGTCCATGAGTAAGCGTGGCTTGCAGCGTCCGGAGGCGTCGGTACTATTAACGTGTGGTTTAGAGATAACATCGGCCGACAAACTCGATTAGCGGCTCCACTGACTCTCACAGGGCGTGGGGCAAGTCACAAGCGATTGTGATCATAGCACAAAATCTATGATTTTTTATTTCTCTTGCGTGAAACGGCTATATTTTTAAAGGATCACTAAACACGGAAAATGGCGTGAGTTTATGTAGGTATATACAGGGTTATTTGTAAAACACCAGCAACCTTTCAGGGGGTGAAAGTACTCATCATTATAAACAACTTTTGCTATGAGACCAACCCTGAAAAATTGAAAAAAATATCTGCTATTTCATACATTTTCATCGGGTGACTATTGCATTTTGTATGAAACAGCTGATTTAATTTTTGATATTTCAGAGTTTGTCCCATAGTAAAAGTTGTTTATAATGATGAGTACTTTCACCCCCTGAAAGGTTGCTGGTGTTTTACAAATAACCCTGTATATGTGTTAAAAGTTCAAAACAAATAATCATAGATACTAAAGTTACCAATTTATATCTACATTGTGTCAAGTTCTAATTTCGTCGTACCTACTATATATAATTATGTACTTTGATGTGTCAGCATTTTCTTAACTAACCTTTACAAAACGTTTCAATTGAAGTTATCGTACGAACGTTTAAAAGGTTTAGTTATAAATCTAACCCCATTCGTATTATTAAACTAGAGCCCTTTTTTAAGGATGGGAAATCATCAAATGACTTCTTCCTCTCTGGGTGGAGCGGAAGTCAGTGTCAGACTCTTACTCACTATGACCCATCCGTGTTTCTTATATTGTCCTCTGCGTTCCAGGGCCGCGGTGACTCTTTCGAACAAATTCCGCAACAAACTAGTGTTAATTAAGTCTTTCAAACATTTATTTGGACCACACAATATATCATACATGACTTATCTGTCCGTATCAACTCTTCATAATGAGTATTGAACATCAACCGGTTCGTTCACACAATCGGATCAACAGATAAAATAAACCAATGCCAATTCAATAAAAGTGTTATCTTTCGTAACGTTTGCGATTGCTACGGCGTAGCACACTGCTACGGGCAACGCGCTACGACGACTTTGAATTTGGAGAACTTGAAGATAATTTCAAAGTCATAATGTTAACTAAGTCGAAGTTAATTACTTTGGTTCTCTCAAACAAGGCTTTGGCGGTAACGCGGCTGGCTCATAATTCATCGCGGCGCGCATCCTCCTCAGTAATATGGTACGCGTAGACGCGCCGGCGCAACCCGAGCGGGACGTCGCTATGCAAGAAAGGGAGAACACACGATCCCACTCACATAATACCCAATGTTTATAGCCTGAGAACTTCCTTTTAATTTTTTTGGGAGCACTATTTCAAATATTGTTTTAATTGATTGCTGGCAGACCATTTGGCGGCGGCAACGCGGGATGAGCGCTAATTACAGGGGTTAACTCGGTTTTATATTATCTTCGATTTAAAAAGACAGTTTAGGTACGGTACTTTACTGACAACTGTAATTTACTAAAACATATCATGTTGATTCTTGTCGGAGCGTTTGTGAAGTTTGTTCTACGCGAGTCCTTATAATAATAATTAGAGGTTGGTAGAGTAACAGAGGTACAAAGTATGATAGGTATTTAAAAACTAGGTGGTATCATTCTCTTTATTCATTTGGCTCGAGTGACTTTAATAGCTGCGTAACTATAATAAAGGGTCAAGTGACACAAACAATAGGCCAGACAATGTTTACTAAATACGCGGTTCGCGATGTAAAAATAGCGATAAAGAGTAATTGGCGGCAGTAAAGCCGCAAGAAGCGGCACCCGCATGGTGCGCGCGCGCCGGCCCGCCCGCCATTGTCAGCCACAAGCCGCCACTATAAATTTTACTCCAACTCCACATTTGCATGTCAACAATAATTTTATCAGTTTTCGTGGTCACGTCGTGTCCGTTACTTCATTAATTGTTCATTGTCTCTGAGCTTCAACAATGGACATCAGTTTTAGAATGGATACTTATGAAAGCTGTAAGAATTGTTATTGTAATAATATCTTAAAAACAAAAGCTAGGCTAGTTAATGTTTCCAGGTTTCATAGTCGTGGTGTTCATTTAATGGCTTCTCTGAACTCTACACGGTCGCCCGCGAAGATTTCCTTACATTTTCATAACGGTACTTAATCGAAAAATAACAGGAATCAAACTGTTTACGTCCTTTACGAATAATATTTGTAAGTAAACAATCGTCTATATTATTTAAGTAGATTACGTAAAGATAAACTAAATGCCTAAAACTACCCAGGGAAAAGGCGACAAAAAGCAGACATAGATGTAGTACTACCATCCTGAACCATTGATTCGACTCTGCCTACCAGTAACAACGATCTAACTGTGTTTGAAGTTATTTGGATCACAGATGGAACAATTTCATCATGCTTCAGGACCCGAAAATAGTAAATCTGTACTTGAAACAAATCATCTCCTTCATTTATCCAAGTATATGAGGAGAGAGCTAGGCCCTCGTGATCTGTAGCAGTAATTAACGTTCACTCCTTGCCCATTCTTATTAACCGAAAACAATACAAGTGGTTGCTATTCAGCCAGTCGGCTTAACTTCTGCTCTCGCACTAAAATATAATAGTCGAGTCAAAGCGTGCGCGGTGAAAGTTGATTGAAAACAAACGAGCGTGGCTCACACGAGGTGGTCCATCGTTAATCTTTTATCTAACGTGGAGTTTGCTCTTTGCGGCAATGTCACGGACGTCGGCCGTGCCGAATCAAAAGCGTTTTCACTGACACACCTTCAACCATTCTACGCAGCAGGAATAGTACGACACAATTTGAATGTTTCATCGATATACCTGCTTAATTAATAAGCTATACCACCTCAGTGTACATCATAAGAGACTATTTGTCGAACCGCACCTTTTAGTATCGTGTCGAAGGTGCGCTTTCCTCCACCTTTACTACTACACTTTTCCCCCCACCCTATTCGAGCCGGAGTCCTTCAAGGCGGCGTGTTCTCCCCTTTATTTTTCACGCTGTTCACTAGCGACATCCCCACCAGTAACAAGACGCAGTTAGCTCTTTTTGCCCATGACACGGTCATCTTTTACACTGAAGAAAGTGAACAGACCATAGCTTAAAACCTCCAAAAGACGGCCGACGCCCTAGGCGATTGGTTCCAACTTTGGAGCTTTGAAGTTAATCCGGAGAAAAGCCAGGCGGTCTTGTGTTACAAGCCGCGGGCTTAACTCATTCCCAAACCCCCTAGCCCCATCACTATGATTGGTAAGCCTTTGGGCAAAGCGAGCCAAATATCTAGGTGTGATTCTCGATCGTAATCTTACGTTCGCTGAGCACATCGGTGCAGTACGCTCGCGTGCCGTGCATTTGCTCTGGGTAGACTCCATTCCATGCTGACTGCACGCAGCAAGCAGTCCCTTAAATGTAAACTGCGCATTTGCACTACGTGCATACGTCCTATCATGACTTATGAGTGTGCCACATTGTGTGCGCACACACAAATCCAGAGGATGCAAGTAATCCAAAACCGTTTTTTCCGGAAGGCCACGGACGTCCCGTGGTTTGTAAAGAATGAACGACTCCATGTCCGCCTTAGAATCCCGACAATTAAGCAGTTCATGAAACGTCTTACCAAGCGTTTCATCGAATCTGCAGAAAAGCACCGAAATCATTTGATTTCAAAGGCTACCATTGTACGCTTCCTCTCATATTAGCAAAATTCGCCGTCCTACATACACTCGTCGAACCCGACGACGATATTACAAAAACTCAGGAAAGCTGTAGGGAAACCAGCACGCTTAAAAATACACACACAGACCGCTTTCCGCTTTCCGGCCTCGCCGTCGAGGCCCCCTCGCGACGACCTAATCAAAACCCTCAACGTCTTTTGGCTAACGAGCCAGCCCGCGTCACTGAGCTGCCATTATTCTTAAATCCCATAAATAGTTAAACGACCCAGACTGTCCCTTGCTGCCCTCCCGATCTGACGCCGCTAAGCTGAGGTCTGTATCTCATAGGGGATGCCCTTAGTGAGCGGTAAGTATTTTAGAATTTAGCTAGTTTTTTAGCCCTGTCTGGGGGCCTTTAATTTATTTGGGGTCACCACAGGATAGTGCGGTTTAGCAGTTGATAGCCCTAGCGTGCTAGATCTGCTATCTGCCGGTGGCCATATAAAAAAAAAACTAAATCTATTCAGTTTTCTAATTTTAGACATTTCTACATCACGGCTACGACAAAAACTGAGTAAGCATTGCTCGTGGAACGGATGGCTGATGGGGCCGAAATGTGGTGTCTACAAAATGTATTGCAAGGAACGGTCGCATTCGCAGCGCAGTCGCAATCTGTCAAACATCCTCTACCTCTACTTCCCTACGTTACGGCGATTGTTGCTGAGAGTAAATGATATTGCGACTTGAATTTGAATGTTTTTTAAGCACAAGAATTGGCCTTCTGAGATTATGGAAAAAAGCGACATTCTGACAATGACAATGAGTGCCCAAAAGTCAAGGATTGATGATGTGATTGGTAGTGCTTGTCAATCTCACGCAATTTTGTTTTTTTTTGTTAATCGCTTACTCGCTGATTGTCACTTGCAGAGGCTCTTGTGAGCGCTGCGGGCAATGATATTCTAGTAAACAGATATGTTATGAGTGCGTGCTAGTGAAGACTCAAATACATCCCAATTGGGTCGTATAGTCGTTAGTCTGGGTTTTGTTGCGATAAAAACAAAAAAAAAATGCTATCATGTGTCCATTTCTAAGTGTAGTGAAATATAAAATTAATGAAAAGTGTGTATGTGCTGCCGCTGCTGCGCGGAACACTTTTTTCGGTTTTTTTGTGCGTGTATAACGTATCTGTTTACTAGAATATCATTGGCTGCGGGAGTCTGCTGGGTTCGAGAAGCACAAGGCTGGCCTATGTGGTAATATTTTGGGGGGTGCCTGGTCATAGGCATGATGATGGTACTCTTGACGTACCAAATCAAAAGAAGAAATCGCTTGACATTCTTCTTCTTTTAGAAGTGTGTAATTGTGTGAGGTGTACTGTGTATGTATAATTTACAGTAGTCATAGCATATATAGCAAATGCTTATTTTTACTCATCGATGTGTTTCTATAAACTGAAGTCCGCCGTGATTGTTTTTGTCGAATTGCAATACTAATTATAACTCATAAGTTGTGTCGTGGCCGTACTATACCAGTGCGGCCACACAAGGCATATATTCTAATATTTAAGACATTAAATTTCGTTCTATCTAATGTGTATCGTCATTAAGTTAAATGCATTCGAATACATATTCCGTTTAACGTTTTGTATTCATGTTGGGTTCAATTTGAAGACGTTTAAATGATGTGAAAGTTTAAGTAGGAACACGGTTTTATTATGATTTTTCATCTACGCATTATAGGAAAAATGTTATTTAAAGCACTTACCCAAGAGTTAAGATCACCAAAAATACGCGGACTCAATTGAGCTCGAAGAACGACTCAAAAAAATATGTATTTGATAGGATTTGTGACAGCTGCTTTTCAAAATAAATGCAAAGAAAGAAGCTAACTTTTCAACTGTTTTTTAATTGAGCTAAAAACTGACTGAATAACTGATTGAACTGATATGACTATAATAAATCATTAAAATGTTTGATGATTTCTGTTAGGTCGTTTCAGTTAACTCAAATTTAAATTCAAAGCATTTATTTCAATAAGACCATTTACAGGCACTTTTGAATTGTCAAGGTCGGTCGGTCAAAAAGATGAAGCTATTTGCACGTTCCAAAGCGTAGATATCTATGGAGAAGAACGTGCAAGAAACTCCACGGACACTCTTAAAAATAATATATTGTTACAAAATTATGGTTACATCATTCATGTTGAAATTAAACATTATGTGAGAGCAATGTTAAAGACGTGCAGGATAAAAATATAACATTAAATATATTGTTTTTATATATGTTATTTTGGCAACACGCGGAGATTTTTGGAAATAATTAGTTTATTATGTTAATAAATAATTTATTTCAGAGAACCCTGGTCACAAAAAATATCAACTTTTAGAAATAAAATTCTATGGTTTTTATTTTTAGACTATCAGCCCGTGCTTGTTAAGAAAAAGGTTGTGTATTTTTAAAGTGCAAACTCTTTCCTCAAGGACTGAGGAAATAGCAAAGCGGTGTTTGATTTAAACTTAATAAAATATTATCAAATTGCCTAGGACGTATTGTGTATGTTGCCTTTGTAGAGATTTATGTTGAAACATTTTGAATGCCAATGAATTAAAAATAAAGTGAAAATAAAATAAGTCCCCAAAAAGTTTCCATTATCAGAACACAAAACATCGCGTTCAAAACCTACAAAAAAACAAAGGCGTCTCAAAAAATCAAACTATACCAATTTTAGTTCGTACGACCTGCGTCTATCATTGGTATTAAAATTGAAAAGGCAACTAGTGGAGTGCCGCTGCGCCAACCCCGCTTGATACTTTGAATCACTATTTGCTTACCACGATTCATTCGATTAAAACTCTGAATAAACTCATTATAGCTGAATGCGACTACCCGCCGAAAGGTTCCTTTCAAACGATATTAAACCGCATTATCCGCGTTTATTCCCGGCCTTGATTAGTACCGTATCATTTAGTCCTGTGTTGTAATTATTTATGTGCGACCGGGAATAAACCTTATGCATCTTGTATTAGAATTTAAATTTATCTGACGTCTGCTGCTGGCGGCGCCTTTGACCGTGAGAGATGAAAAGCACCGCGCGCGACCATTTATCATTGACAAACACAATTGTATTGGGTCCCATCTCGAGAAATTGGTGGATAAACAATCTTAGAGCTGAGGTTTACGTGACGTAACTGCTTGGAATCTGCTGATTATAGGGAGACGAGCAGGCACTGCTGCGACGCTGCGACGTGGAATTAAGATGATGAGACTTGTAATGCATATCTTATGCATTGTGATTTTCAGTGAAGGTTCTACAATCTGGTATTTTGTCATATCGTGAAGTTTAAATAACGTTTTTCTAAAACATAATCTTCTGTTTTTATTTTCATAAAACTACAGAAAACAAAAAGAGCTTAGACGATGCATTCGACGGCTTCGAATCACCTTCGTAAAATTCTGGTCTTGTTTGGTGGTCACTTTGTCCCCCTAACCAGGAGACACAGAATAAATGTAATAAACCTAAGAAATTGTTAAAGAACGTGGGACATTTAGTAAGTTTTGTTAAACGAAGAAAAAAATTCTTTGAAAATGTTTATTTTAAATTAAATCTTATCTGAAAGTTTGATGCGTCTATTTAGCAGAACACAAATTTTCCAGTCTGCCGCAGCCCCTTTTATGGCCATGTTTGAATGCTACCAGCTCTTCTTCCGGCGATGACTGTATTCCTTCGAGTTATTTTTTCTATTTGAGAAAATAAGAATAAGTCACACCGAGTCACACGTAAGGAGTTATCAACCAAAAAGTTTAATCGTTGACAGGGAAGTACAGTTTCTTGGTATAATAGTGCAGTTGAGCGTCACCGAGCGAGAAATAATCCTCCTCACACCCAGGGTTGGGCAGTATTTTAATCAGTTGTAATTAAAATACGTAATCGAAATACTAATACGTATTTGGTATTTGTAATTCAATTACTTCTTAAAATATAATTTGTAATCGGTATTTCAAATTCCTGACGCTGAGGTATTTTGTAGTTAGTATTTCAAATACTTATGACTTCTAAATACATTTGAACATAAATACATTTGGCGATATTATTAATGGGTGCGTTCTGCAGAAAATAACGCTCGATGGCTTTCGTAAGCAAAATGGCTAACCTGTTCTAACCTACCTTTACACCTGACTGTATTTTGTTTTTTTATATTTGAAATACTTGACTTTTTTAAACATATTTTGTGTTTCATATTTTAAATACATGCGATAAAGTATTTTGTAATTAGTATTTTAATTATGGCCAAGCATGTATTTTGCCCAGGTCTGCTCGCACCATAGTAGACTTGAAGAAAAGTTTCCTGATAAAATCTGCAATATTAACTGAATTTCTTAACATTCGCCTATTATCTTAAGTTTTTTCTCTGTTAGCGCGCTTGTTTCAGTTTTATCTTCATCCCTCAAAGTTACTAACTAGATCGCATTTACTTTCGTTATAAGTACTAACGGTACACGGTTGCCTTTGTATTATTTATTCAGAAAGTCTATTCATCCGGTTTTAACATTTGTGATCGTAAATCAGCATCTTGCAATAATGTTTCCGACACAAATCCGTTTTTCACCGCTCCAGCCCCGACATGTGAAAATTCCCAAAAAAAAATTAAACCTTATGTAATTGGTAATAAACATTAAATTCGCGATTAATTCGGCGCACATCGGTGTGTTGCCGGTGCTTGAGCGGTTCAGCGAGTTCGTTTTTAGTATTAGGTACCTCTTTGTTTAATTTTCCAGAAATACAATATTGCAAATAGGTACTGACCTTTAATAATTTTGAGACCATAATAATATTGTGATTAAAATTAAAAAATAAAACTAAAATAATAAAGTTAATCTTGTAATTTTTTGACCAATTTCAACCAGTGTTTATTTAAAATCTAATTTCTTAGATCAATAAAAATGACAAAAAAAATGATTAAGAATGACAAAATGAGAGTTTTGACTTGAAAATTAGTGTTCTAAAAACAGTGAATATCAGCTAAGAGATAATAATTAAAAACTGGGGAGCATCATCATTTTTTCGTTTAGGGCAAATTTTTCCAACGCTACCTTACTTCCGTATTAGAGGAAGATTTTTTTCCAAGGATACACGATAGGTAAGAATATGTCTTGGGGAAAATCCGGGATATCAGCCCTCTAGTCTGTAAAACGTGTCCCTAAAAAAAGTTTTTATCAAAAGATACTCAGAATGATTTTAAATAAAATACCAAAACTCTACACAGGAAATACCTGGACAAATACCAAAAAGCACTTAAATGTCAACCCAAGGAAAAAGAAACCAAACTATAGAACCCCTGAAGCAAAAGCTGAGTACCTTCGTTGACTACAAACAAGCATGGATTCACGACCGGCATTACCCGCATTACCGTGTCGGATGCTGCAGCTGCATATTTCATCACATCTTAGGAGATAATGCTCCCTTTAACAAAACATTAATCTAGGAGTCGAAGGCGTGGGGCGGAGCGCCCGGGCGCCAATCGCGGCGCTCGCAGCCCGGCGCCCCGCGCCTCCCGCCATCGATTGTCTTACAAGCTCTTAGGAATTGGGGACCATCTCCATATTATATCGGAATGTAGCGTCTGCTTGTCTGTAGATTCAATTGCGCAGGTTGTGCATTGATGCGCCATTTTTATGCCGTGTAAGTTCTTATACTCTCTTATGAGTTTGGTGTCTCATTATATTGTATTTTTTACTTTAGCTTGTCACGTTAACATCTTGCAATGCTAGCATATTTTGTATAATTAGGTGCGTTAGCTATTTTGTAACCTCAGTTTTAACAAATAATTTGGATCGGCGTAGGTACAGTGCACATGCATTTTAAAACCTGAACAAGATTATATGTAGGTATGTGTATTTTCCTCATTGATGAAGTATGTTTACCGCTAATTGTTATAATTCGATTGTTTATTCCCTGTCGTAAGGACCTATAGTTATAAGTGTATGATGAGTTATTTGTGGCTACATTAATTGGTTGATAAAAATTGGATTCCATCGAAATTGGCGTTTGATCTTTTTAATAATAAATATTTATACAGGTAGCAGCTGCACTAAAATCCTCGCTCTGATACCCAAATAATAATTAGCCTGCCCTTAGCACCTCAGTCGGCGTCTGAGAAAAAAGAGCCGGTCGAGTCTCGCTCGCGAACCAACATAACCTGTAATTTGGAAATTATTATCTAACACATTGTGCCTTTCTGGTTATCCCGCCGGTCAATTTGCCGTTTTTATGGCTCCCACAGAGCCGCGGCCTCTAATTATCTCCGCCACGATCTCGGCCCGAGGCGCGAGCGCGCCGCCGCCCAAGCATCGCGATCTGCACTCTCATACCTCCACATAAGACGCAAAGTCCGTCGCCGACTGAGCGACACCGCGTTAGCTTAGAAACATGGGAAAATAAATAGATACCTATGTTTTGAAAGGGTAACACATCTGCGCGAATACTATTTGTTTTACTGCGAATTCCTCTAATAGTTTCAAATTATTTTACCACTAATTTGTGGAGCTCTAGGTATGAGTGTTACGCAGACATACCTACAAGTGACGCAGATTCATAACTGTGTCTAATAAATTAGTGCTTTGACTGCGAGGCGAGCAATAAAATTATGTTAATATTAATGAAACTAAAGTGATGGTGGGTAAGTAGTAGTTTGATAAAATAATTTTAATGAAATGAAATTATAGTTGAAGTCATTAAGGTGTGTTCAGATATGTGCCTTGTTAGTGATGCCCCACTCTAACGCGTCACAATTTCCTTTTTATATGCCTTTATATTATGCATAATGTCATAAATTTAAATTATAATCGGTGAGTTTTAACGCCCAATTTTTAAATTAGAGAAACGTAACGAACCGGGAAAACACGGTATCGTCAGAGTCGTTTGGGAGCGACTCGGCCCTCGATGCTCGTATTCTATTAGGAAGGACTACTAATAAAATTAATTTATTTCTCGATTACAACAGTAACGCGAGTTCAAAAACGCGCCGCGGCTTCGGCTCATTAATCATATTAATTAAGACGAGGCGTAAGCGCTTTTGTTCGTGGCTCTCTCGATAAATGAGCGCCTTCTTTACGCTCATACGAATGTCGGCAAACGAGCAGAGTCGTGCGAGGCGGCCATAACACGGCAATGTGCGCAGAGACACGCGCGGCGTGCGGCGGGTGCGTGACGCGCCGCACTCAGCACCACGCGCCGATTGGTCAGAGACAATATTGTTAAATGGTCCTGTTTCAGACACCACCTTGTTATTAGACTGTTATGTGTGTAATCGGATAATCGCACTGTACTCAAGTTTTTATTGGCGGCACGCGGACACGATTTGTTGCGCTAGTTTAATTATTGAATTCCATTGTTTTGATGAGATTGATGACTCGAAAGTGCGCAAACACTTTGTTATGAACAAAGCCGTCTCGCTGTCAATCAATGAAGCGGCAGTCGTTAGTCTTAAAAGTCACTCGCACACAACATTCATTTAATTGAATTCAATCTTCAAGAACACAACTAAATTGATAGTTTAATTGATTACTGAGCTGACAACTCATCATGACTCTGAAGCATATCTCATTATTTATGATATGATTACAAAAGTCGATATGAATCAAGTGAAAAGTCGGTATGCTCGTTTTCCACTTTAAGAAACTTTTAACAATATCATTACAAAGTATCTTCCTCATTACGACAACTCCCCTCTGTACTACATGAAGCAACCAAGGGGCAGATTAAAGAGTCAGAACAGCAGACAAGTAAGCCTCAAAAAGTCAAAACTGTGGTTCTAATAGTATCTTAAGCATGCAAAAGAGCATACCGCTGGCTCTGCTGTTATAGCAGTTGCTAACTAGCTCTGCAACTGGTTCACCTGGAAATATCTAAACCGACTTCGAAGCCGGATAGACTTTCGATAAGCCTCAAAGAGATGTTAGCATAATTGACGGGGCCGCAAGGACCATGGAATACCTGCCAGGGTTGTGGTATCGTTCGAAAGAGTTACCGCGGCCCTGGAACGCAAAGGGTATTTGGAGGATCACTAAGAAACTAACACTCCCTTCCGCTCTGGGCGGAGCGAAGGGAGTGTCAGATTATTGTTTCATTCTTGTTTTATTGTTGAGTCATTTGATAATTTCCCATCCTAAAAAAAGGCACAAATTATTCAGATAGGGGTACTCCGATGAACAAACGATGTCTCATCTCTTATCTTGTTCTTTGTGCACTAACTTTTGCACCATGAAAAACTTTTACGAGGAGAAAGCTTGCTTATAGTCACTTTTGCGTGGTTGAATTTTGGTGAAACTTATAAAAATATCTAAATATATTTACCGGAACGACGAAAGAACAAGAAAAACAACTTCTTTTAAACTGTAGAACGCTAAAGTTAATATACCTGTGGTAGTGAAAAGCAGAAAACTGTTACTATGATTTGTCTATAATTTGTATTAGACTGTAAGGGCATTTTTTAATACTTTAGCAACTAAAAACGTTATCGAAGATGGAGCTTTATTCCAATTAAAAGGATTGATCTTGGTTCTCAGCCCTTTTAATTGGAATCAAGCTCTTCTGTGTAAGGAGATAATAATACACAGGAGTCTTGCCCATCATCATCATCCACAGTCCGACTTCGCCCACTGCTGTGTATAGGACTCTCTTTTCTTAAGCCAATCCCCACGTTCCTGTCCCAATCCTCATCCAGGTTCTACCCGCGATAGCAACAATGTCGTCCGCCCATCTCGCGGCCGGCCGGCCGACACTTCTTCTTCCAGTCCTCGGACGCTACTCGGTCACTGCCTTACTCCACCTATCATCACCGCGCCTTGCCAGGTGGCCTGCCCAGCTCCATTTCAGTTCCGTAATTCGTTTTCCGATGTCGAAAACCTTTGTACGAGTCTTGTCCAGCAAGAACGAATCATTTGAGAGTTTTGAAACTTCATCCCCTGGGAGAAGTAATTATGTACTATGACTATAAGCATATATTAGGGACGGGTCGTTTCAGACAAGTGATAATTTTACATATTTACTGTTTACATTTTGGTGACGAAAATATATACTGAAAGTAACTAAGTAGGGTAAAGCGTTTCATGGCTTTATAAAAAGTTTCCAATTTGTATCATAAACAAAGATAGTTGCTTTTCTCTAATTAATTTATTAAATACCGCAGATAACATTGTTTTAGTGTGTTTATGTATGTACATACATAAAGACATTGAAAAAATAAAAATAAATACATAATAAATGATAACATTATGACAAAAACAGTGTAAATGTACATCCTGTTATTGTTATAATTTTGTCCTTAAACAGAAATGAGAAATTAAACGCCATGAGTTAAATTATTCATATATAAATCATAAACATGTTTACCTGCTTGCGTATTTAGGGGCGACAATACGCGAATATTCACTAAGTTACTACTAAAGTATTAATTTCTAGACATTTCTCGTGTAGTTTTGTACATAAAACTACCTAAATTCGGAATAAACATTAATGATGACTTTTAACTTTTAATTAAGTAACATAAAAATTAATAACGCATCCAAATTAAATGTCAATATTTCAATATAGAGACGTTGAAGGATTAAGATATAATTTTATAATCAAATTAAATTATCAATCAATTTGTTTTTTACGACTTTTGCTATTTTGACTTTGCAAGTTCAATTAGTAAGAGGCACGTCATTAAAACAATTAAAGTAATGAATAAAACATGTTACTTCGGTGTGATTACGAAATTATGTTTATTTTTGATTAGCTGTGTGTTGCCCGCCAATAAAATTTGATTAGATTTTGTACCATCCAATTAAAGTTTTTGATACCTGCGTCGACAATTTCTGTTTATATCGCGCTATAAGGTCGTTACCGCGTAAATATCAAGCGTTAGAGGTTTATGTGTTTTTAAGAACGCATATATTTCTTGCGTTATATGGTTGATGTAAAAGCATTTATAGCAGCAATACTAGACTACTGTTTTGCTACTAATTTGACATACTTACATTATTGGAATTTGCTTTTAAAATATCACATCACCATCATTTAGCCGAAAGACTGCTAGACTGAATGAGAAGACACTTATGTCTTCTCATTCAGTGCACTCCCGCAGACCTCACAAAGGTTATAAGTAGGTACATCTTATAGGAGGAGTCCAGAACCTTATGGCGCATCATCAGACATCAGTTCCAGTTTTACAGCTACCTAGGTATGTATCTATTCTCATGTTAGGCTAGGTAACCTATTTCCATTGCCCGAATGAATCAGTCTTCTGGCGATACTACGAAATTTCTCATAGAAAAATCTAGATCTCTACCAGGAAATCGAACCCATAACCTATGAGTATGTATGTATAAGTAGTCAAAAAACAAACTTTCTTACAAGCCAAGGCATGGTAATATAATAGCCTAGAAAAGTAGCCAACTACCCGATCATAAAATTTCCTCTTTTAGGCTGCAGCTAGTCAAGACGAGACGAGAAGTACCCGTATAAAAGAGGAAACCGTTTCGCAGCTTCTACGGCTACTGCCCATAAATTGCACAGTTAAGACGGTACGATTCTTATTAGATATTCATAGATAAGGCGGGAGAAAATTACAGCTTTGCATCAGTTGCTTGTTTAGAGGTAAGTGCGTCATGCATGTGCCTGTATACGTGGTAGTTTTCGCTAAATAAGTAGGCAGGTGCGTAATTTCGTCTGCCGCTATCGAATTATATCAAGAAAAGTTTTACCTAATCAAGTATTGTCTGTGGTTTCACTTCAATCCTGGAGAAATTGTCTAATAGTCCGTGGGTATTGGGTTACTTAGGTAGTTTTCATCAAAGCGTCATGTCTGCTGCCCTCAGGATACTATGAAAACCGGCCAAGTGCGTATCGAGCCACGTGCAGTGAAGGGTTCCGTAGTTTCATTCCGTAAACCAAACTCACTGTAAGAATACAAAGTCACAAGTGCATGTAGTTTAAGGTCATTTTCTATGGAATTATTATGAAGTTTTTACTTATCCAGTTTCATTTTATAAGTTGGTCAACTTTTACTCATTAACTTTTTGAACCTATTTAGCTGTGACAGTTTTCCTTTTAAATTCGTTATATTCGCTACTACCATGATTTTTTTCACGTCACACTTGACTGTAACAAAACAAAGCACAGCTAATTCGATCCATGGATCGAAAAATGGTTTTCGCACACCCTCAATATTTTTAAACGTCCTTTGCAACAACACCCCACACCATGGGAAAGACGATAAAAAATATCATTATCACCATACAATTTTTTTAAGCTTTTATTTTACCACTTTATGTATACGCATACCAAATTACCTACACGACGGGTTCTGTGCTTTTATTTTGCAACATTTTTATATTTTTTTTTATAGCGGCAATAGACATACCTACACATTATGTGAAAATTTCAGCGTTCCACCTATTACTGTTCATGACAGACGCAAGCTTAGTAATAAGCTTTCGATTTTCGATTTCGAGATGATCTTTCGTTTACGGAACCCTAAAAAGTAGCTCTACTGCACTCACACCCCAAGTGAATCAGGTAGGTCATTACTTCATGCACTTGTATTCAAGATAAATAAGTCAACCTTTTGTAGGTATTACAAGATAAGACGGTCATTATATTTCTTGTGAAATTAAGGTAATTATTACACTTTATTCATTGCTTTAGGTACGTGTGATAGTTGGCAACACGCTATGAATTTTAAGTGCTAAGTTTATTTTCGTAAAACCTTAGCAGTCTTAAGTTATAGTAAATTATGTTGTTTCAAAACGTTATAAAAACATTGTTTTATTTTTTTAAATAACCTTATCCCTACGTGTTACACGCAATGTTTATCACCTACCCTTTGTACCAAAATCTTTCATTACGATTAAGTTGTTAAAGAAAAACAATTAAGTTGCTGAACATCTTCCAGTCACAATTACTTTGGTTTCCACGGAACAGATTTTTTTTTGAATATTCCCAACCACTGCAACTCTTGAGACCCAGAATCAACAGTGGCGACCACCGTAAAAAAGCCGAATATTGGAACAAATTTTGCGGAATAAAATCTGCCTTTACATGGCTTAGAGTGGCAAACAGCAGACGGCCGACGTGATGGTAAGTTTTCATCGACACCTATGGATATCTGCAATACCAGGCTACCACAGGTTTGACTATCTTTTTGGTTTCGTAGTCATCGGGGGTTGAAACCCAAATGGAGTTCAGTATTGGATTTTTCCATTAGTTCTCAGTATCAGCCCGGAGTTTGGAAGTTGACGGTGTAACAGCCCCGTGACTATCATCATCCTATTGAACTTCGAGAGTGAAGAACTGTGTTTGTAACAACAATAACACAATAAATAAACTCTGTCGCGCCTTTGGCTAGTCTTTGTTGAACATGACACTAGTCGGCTGGCCGCCGTGTTCGAAATTTTTTTTTACCGACTTCAAAAAGATTTTATTTTTGAGTTATTTTTTTTTATGTTTGTTACCTCATAACTCCGTCATTTATGAACCGATTTGAAAATTTATCATTTCATGTGAAACATTTCCCGATTGGTTCCATAGAAATTTCATCAAAAATGGTTCAGTAGTGGTTATTCAATCAAAATTGCTGGAAAAATATGTCATCCATGTATACGAACTTGCGTATTTTTACTTTTCTGTGACTTTCCATTGGTGTTGTTATGTGCGGGGTAAGTGCCACTAAAAACTAAAAATTAAAAACTTTTTCACAATAAAAACCGACTTTAAAAAAAAACACTACAAAGTATAAAATAACTTTATTTTTATTTTTTTGAATGAGGAATAGGCTTGCTCTTGACCTCGATCACTTCTAAAGGAAAGCGATAGATGAGATCTATGATAGAGCGAGCGTGCCCAGAAGATGCCTGTTCACTCTTGCTTTGAAGACGGATGGGTTATATGTCGAAGGGAACACAGACGCTGGGGGTCGATTCTGCTATTGCAATCGTGTCTCAATGACCGGTCAATGATCGATTTTTGACGTAAAACGTCAAACTTTTGACACATTTCCCATACAAAAACTGTCAAAGTTGTCAAATATTCGATCACTGACCGGTCATTGAGACACAATTGCAATAGCAGAATCGAGCCCCAGGTAGAGAGTTCCATTGCTCAACATCCCTGTAACAATCTACCTAAATTTAGCCTTTACTTCGTCTATCAGTATCGATGACACGTATACCGAGCATGAGCCACTTGGTTCATGATTCGCTAAGCTTGTTATAAACTCTACGTTCTCTAGAATTGGTCGTTAGCGAGTATTTATGCGATTGCAACTAATTTAAATAAAATCCACGCGACTTTAAAGGAGAAATCTCATGACACACTTGTAATTAATTTCCATTCAATTAAAATATCACAGATTCATAAGTTGGAATTATGCACTAGGCTGTTAAGGCCTGGACCTACTGGTAAGTTGGAATAAAGTTATTTGGAACAAACCAATAATAACATCAATGTTGAGTGTTGAATAATTAACAATAAGTTAAATATTTGTAAAACGCAATCAAACACTGGAAAATCTCAATGACGTATAAAAATCCCAAGCATAAGAAATGTAGTCCGATATTATTTAGCCTTGATCATCATAACATTTACTTTAACGACACGTTTCAGCACCAGATACAAGTTAAACTAAAACTCAGTCCACCTCAATACCACTTGCAATAAAAACAACAAAATGATTGCCATAAATTGCAATCTTTGTAGCGCTGTTAAAACGAATTGATATAAAAACTTAAATGTTTATTATAATAAATATGAGAACTAATCGTCTGCAACAACCTCGATATTCTTGTGTCATTCATTCGGGTGATATCTGTCTTATTACATGTACCTAGTTAGCAATAACTATTGTAATGTAAGACTCAGAGTGAGCCCATATATGGCGCCAAATAGTTTCACCCAGAATGGCTTGTATTTGATTAACTTTCAACTGGAACCTGTGTTTATTGCTTAGAGCAGGGGTGCTCATTGTTATGGTGTCGTTGATTCACCGCAACACCGTTGATTCATCTATATACAGGGTGAATTTTCCAAGTGTGCGTGGATGGCCAAATCTGAAACTATGAGGAATAA
The DNA here is from genome assembly GCA_947386135.1 of Melanchra persicariae. Lineage (NCBI taxonomy): Eukaryota > Metazoa > Arthropoda > Insecta > Lepidoptera > Noctuidae > Melanchra > Melanchra persicariae. The sequence continues at coordinate 7,150,431 of OX376644.1, read as the reverse complement.
CGAAAAACACTGAAAGGAGTCTTGAGTTCGATTTTGATGAAAACTAAATAATTTTATCAAAAACTATACAGTTTTTCCCTAGCTTAGAAAAGTCTACTTACTATGCATGCAGATGCTACGCAGATATGTAGTTTTTCATGGCTGCTACGTATATTTACGCAGATGCTACGCAGTTATGCTACTGCTACACAGTTACGCAAAACTGCAAGGTTGCTAAAACATCTATGCAGCTGCTACGCACGCCTCCGCGGCTGCTATGCAGTTCTACGAGTACGCGGCTAAAACGCACGTCTGCGCGGTAACTAGGTACGTCTTTGCAACTGCTACGCAGGCTACACAGTTGCGATGCACGTTGCTACGCACATCTATCTAAATTTACGGAGATGCAACGCATTTACGCACTAAAACACGGCTGCTACTCATGTCTACACGTGGCAACAGAAACGTTAGCCTTTTTCTATGTTTTTCTATCTCAAAACAGTTTTGTAACTGATTGACAGTCAGTGCAAACTGCACGCAAAGTCTGTTATAGGAACCAATATTTTAATTATCATTATTTTATGTACTAATATTTTCTTTGTAAGGATTTTGCAATATTGCCAGGGTTGCGGAAAAAGGACATTTGGAGGAACACGGATGGGTTTTAGTCTGTAAGACTCTGGCACTCCCTTCCACTCTGGGTGGAGCGGAAGGGAGTCATATTATGATTTCCCAAACTAACAAAAAAAAAACAATATATTAAGCGAAGCTGGCAACCGCCAGTAAACTGTAGATTCTATTAATAGACTTAATACTTCTTTTACAAAACCATCACAAGCTGAATTAAAATCGATCCCCGATAACAGTGGCATCATAATTACAAGTCTACAACTACACTAGAGCGTGTCCGTCATCCAGTGCAAACAAGTTCCCTTCCATATGATCCCCTGATGGATGAGCCGCCATTCCTGCTCGCTTATTTTCGCCAACTAATTAAAATTTCGACGTCGCGTCGCCGGTAAAGCGGCAATTACGGGCGAGATTGCGCGATACACTGCAAAGGGCCCGCTTAATAACTAATGCAGGTAACTTGAGAACATACAGGGCTGGTAGACGCCCTTGTTGAGGAATTTTGTGAAAATTGAGGCTTTTATGTGATGCGGAGGAAAGTTTTCTGTTTAATTGTGCATAGCTATAAGAAGAGGAGAAGACGATGGATGGGCTGTTTCAAAGATGCTATGGGTACTACTGAAATTCTAATAGAGAAGTATAGAAGAAGCAATAGGTTGCGCTTACCCCAAATAACTTTGGGATAAGAGCCAGAGAATGATGAATGATGTTGATGTGCTACCAACGGTGACTTAAGAACGAATTTTTGTGTGCAAGTTATTTTCTTTCAAAATCTGACTCAACGTTTTTCAGCTTAAAGATACATAATACATACATATGTGTGTGTGTATCTAGCCTATTTTTCCCCACTGCAGGTCTCCCCCTCGCTGTTCCACACAACTTTGTCCATCGCTAGTTCGGGGTAGTCTTTTCGGTAGATTTCAAGCTCCCGTCATATTTGCACTGGTCTGCTGTGATGTCATTTGGCATTTAATGGAACACATTCATTGCTCGTTTGACATGTGGCAGATCTATCCGGCCCAATCCCACTTAGCTTAACGGCTTCTTGGGTACCTAACGATTTTGGTTTTGGTGCCATGAAGCGAATAAATACTAAAAAGATTTTGTACGATCTTTCCGAAAACAACCCATCTTACAAATCACCGTGACAAGTGGCTACATAGACTTATTTTCTTGCTGTTTATTGGAAGGTAAAATATGGAGTATATATCTGCTTATTATCTCCTGTAAGCGGCAATTAAGAGTCAACCGAGGAAACGAGTTGTTATAATGCTCGCGGCCGGCGATAACCAACCTGTCATTACTTATGCACGATGAGATGCGATTTTTAAACATTATAAATGGTCGCTGTGACTGAGCTTAGATAGGCATCGTAAACACCTACTAGCGCATAACTTTGTTGCTGGGAATAGACAAGTTGTGAGTGAATGGAGCTTTTAATATAAAGCACTTGGCTTTTTTATAGTTTTTCTCTGCCAACGGCCGCGTGACAGTGTCCAGGAAATTATACTCCCGAGATAAAGTAACCTTTGTCTTATGAATGACATTTTTTACCCGTGTGCTACTGTGTTTTACTCTCTCTGTTAAGAGAGTTACTTTCGCGGGTTTTGTAGCTAACTTTGTTTTAATTATTTTAAGTTATTTTTGTGCGTCTTTTCTGGCGGAATAAACGCTTTTTCTTTCTTTTCTTTCTTTTTCTTTCAAATACAATATAAGTACGAATTTTATTCTCTCTAGTCTAAATGTGTAGTTTTTCTCAAGGGTTGTTTTCCGTGACATTTGTAACTTACTACAAAACAAGCGAACAACTAACTTAAGCTAACGAATACTTTGGAAAATTCCGGGTCTAAAATCTAACTTTTAAACTTAAGCTGTTCTATTTGAACCTTTTAGTTTTTATAGAGAATCGATAGATATCATAAATTCACAACGAATTAGTACATTTCAATTTTCATCAGCACCAATCGAAACAGAGGCGGCGATTGTGAGTAATTCATCATTGAAATATACGACATTTTAATTAACTACTACTCTCATAGAATAAAATATTGTGATTTGTGATTGACATTGATATTCAGTTCTCATCACGAGTCAATATATCAAACCGTGGTACAGTTGAGGCCCTATTATACTGCTCGAATTTACTTTCTCTTCATTATGTATGCAGATCAGTAGCTGTCGTGTGAGAACGTCAAAGTAGAACATATTGGAAAACGCATTTTCTTACTAATAACTGCATTTACTTAATTACAAATGTTTGCACCAATATAAGATCGATTAGGTTAGATACCTACTCCGTGCATGTTTTAAGAAGCTATACTTATTTACAAGAGTGCATTAGGGCAATACATCTTCAATGTTTGAAAACATCGTGTTACGTGTCACAAGTGTAATTACGAACTGCAGTAATTTATGTACCGAACGAACAAAACTACGGCGCGGCGCGGCGAGGTAAATATGTAGATATTAGCTGTTAGCTGTTGCTGCTAAAGCACACAACTTTCGCAAACAAAGGGGAACGGCTGAATTTAATTTGCTCCTGCCCATCAATTGAGGCTACCTTATGCATCCGCTACACATAGCTTTTAAACCCATTTAAAAACTACACGAATGAGTTCTAATTCATCTATTATAGTAGAAGGAGTGAGCGATAAATAATAAATTTAATAACCTGTCAGTAATCGACGATAGTAATTAAGAAACAATCTAGTAGGCTAGCTAGCCTTTTATTAAGTTCTTATAAAGGGAAACTAAACGCACAGCGCGTACGTGCTACCGAGTAATTTAATGATACAATGTGTATTCAATTAGTAGAGTCACATCGCATGCAAGCAATTGTGAATGCTCGGAGCTATCAAATCGCGCCACTTATGCGCTGCGCCGAGTGATTGCCGACTGATTGCCGACTGATTGCCGACTGATTGCCGCGCCGCACCGCTGCGACGCCGCGTACCTACCACACGACACTGCCGCACGACATACGGACGCATCACGCACGACGCCCTCATTAATTCAACGAAGAATTATATCTTCATCGAATACTTTGAGCCAGTGAGCTTCCTCTCTGTAATTATCTCGTATTAAGGACTATTATCGTATACGATGCGCTATCAATTTAATGCGTCGCCATTTAAATAATCGGTCTTAGACAATAGCCACCGGATTGCACACACATTACAGTACAATGTGAATTTCGCAAATATCCGCGGCATGAATGATGCATGAGCCCGTGAGCACGTTAACCATACCTTGCGGATTCCTTGTGTAATAACTGGAAATGCTATGAATTTATCATTATATGACAGCCGTTTCCACGTCCGACGCTTGTGCGACGACGCGCCGTGGCCAGCCATTTAAATAATTCACAAATTAATGAAACGCTTCTGTGAAGAAAAATATATTTAATTTATTTGCAATACTTCAATGGCCTTTTCAATTCAGGTAGACGCGACCCGCCCTCGAGCCACTCGAAAGCTATTTGCGATTATTTCCGAATTTCATTATTGCGTTATCATTTCGTTAATCACTGTAGTCGGTCGGTGGGTTTGCTGCTTTATATCTGATCGTTAGGGTCGATATTTAAGCGTGGCGATATTGAAAAAGTAAGGAGATGAAAGATGCCGCCACCATTTGTCACTACTTTGGGAACGAGGTGGCGCAGTAATGTACCGGCCCGCCCTGTTTGCACCTCGGGCCGCGGCGTTTTCTTTTTCTCCCCGAACGTCTGCCGGAATGCGAACTTAATGGTTTCGGTTTTGAGACCAGAACCAATCACTCCGTCATCAAAATTATGGAAACATTACGCGTGGCCTGATTGACGAAAGTCACGGACCGATGTGGAAAAAGTGGATTAATGTAAAAACTCATTGCCGTAATGTTTTGATAATGGTGCCTGTATAAAGAAATCGCCGTGCAAAATGTTTACAAAATCATGATGATCATTATCTTTTAATTAAAATCATTCCGCAATACTCTAGGTGTAGTAATAACATACTGCAATTAGGTAGATCATGTCTGATGTAGAACTTGCCATTTATTTAACAAATAATTTATAACTACTTGTTCACACAATCGGCAATGGAAAATATTTCATTGTGTCAAGTGGCAGAAATATATTTTTTGGATAAAATATTCTAGTTTCTATTACCGTTGTTGATTCATCCAGTCATGCTCGGGTGCATGTATTCAGGTTCGCGTGTAAACAGAGCGACGTTATAAATAGCAATTAAATAATTTGTGGCACTAATATGTAGATTCGGGTGCGTGGAGCGACCGTCGTCCGTCGCCCGTCGGTCAGCCGACCATTAGACGCAAAACGCCAAATCATTTACAAGAAAGCGAGAACCCGCCTCATACTATTTACATAATTTATTCATTACGACGTCCAAGCGTTGTAACTTGAAAACTAAACAATCTATTTTAGTGTGCGCAATCATAGCCTAAGTTTTCATTTGTGAGAGTCGGATTTTATTTATTTGACGCTAATGGTAATAAATTTCTTAAATGTTCCTTTGCCATTTTATATTAAAAGGAAAGTTTTTCGAAGAAAAATTCGTACATAGAATATTGTTTATAGTTCTTAACCACTGTCTATTAAAAAATACCTTAGATAATTTACAAAACGAAGTAGGCAAATGAAGCATTTTGTAGTAAGGACCTGGAAAAAATAAACCTTGATAAACTATTGAAACAAAGTACAGGTTGTCCGTGCCAACATTCAAGCATACTCAACAAAACGAGTTACAACGCTGCTCTAGTGCGTCCGTGATACAATCTTCCAAATATTAAACTAATATTTAGGCAACGCTTTGGCCGCCGCCGCCTCATTTGCATAAGGTGCGGTCTTACTCCACAATACTACGACTTTTCAGTGTAACTACTTGTCTCACGGTTACTCTATTGTTAACCTACCTATGTGAACTCTATAATTGAATATGGTGAAGTGAATGTCGCATTCAAAGCTGAAGTTCAAAGAAACACAACAAAAGTGGTTGTGTTTCTTTAATTGAAAATTATTTAACCTATCACAGTCAATGGTTCACACAAGTACATAAAGCAAAATTCCTGATTTTTATGACAAATAAATTTCGATAAAATCCAAATAGAGAGCTGCAAAGCAACAAATTCTTTCACTGGATGAGCAAAGCAAAACATCGGGCATAAAGTGACTGAAACAAAAGCCTCATAACATTCAATATATCGCCGGTTCTCAAAGCTAGTAAAAAGTTTCTATTACTGCGCGTAAACGCTTAGTGAGACCACGGCTTAAGCCGCGTGTAGCTGTAAGTATCATAATCTTATCCCATTAGTCTGTTAATGTTATGTCTCTGCCGGCGGGCTTTGACTTGTGTTTTATTGCGCCGCTATTAATTGTGTACGATCCTCTGAAGAATTTCATACATACGCCTTTGTTTTCCAGTACTCCTTGTATAAGGAGGTTGTGTGTGAAGCGAGTTTTTGTTAAAACAGTCAACTTAATTTGTATGGGAATTTTTGTATGAAGATTTATGTTTGTTTGTATTCTTTTTGTAGATAATACGTCAGATGAGATCTACTTAATTATAATCATTTCAGGGAAAAGATCTTGTTTCATGGTTAGAGATCATGTAGCCTAGTATCTCGAAGTGAAATTATAATAAAAATAAAAATAACGACGAAAAAGGGAAAAAAAGAATGCGTTTATGTCTTTTATTGGCGGTAAAAGTCCGAATTGGTAGACAATTTGTAGGCTCGTAGCAGATGGCGTTCAGTAGTGTCTGCTTAACCCATGGGAAAAAGGCGCGAGATAATGTTTGTTTGTATGTTAACAGATTCTATGGTGAACTTTAAAAAGCATGGTGAACAAGGGAAAGGAAAAACTCGTAACATTATATTTTGTGCGTTAAATCTACATAAAACAACTTAATAGTTATTTATGATATTAGTGCGGTAAGTTGGTTTTTGAAGTCGAGGGCTTACCATAGTCACGAGTTTGTAAAAACCAAATCCGCACGTGTGTCATACAACGTTTTTCGGCACATTTGCGAGAAAACATTACAATAAGTAATGAAATAAACTTTTTGTCTTTAATAATCAGTCGGAAAGTCGCAACAATCTTTGACGTCTAATAAGAAAATGGCGCGAATTTGCAAACGGCGCCACAATCGCGTGGTGAAAATAAGAACTACATCTTTCATTTGTTTATTTTATAATTCTTTTCTCATTTTCTCTTTAGTATTAAAGTGAGACAAACGTATTGAGCAAATGCGCTTCCAAGGAGGTTCGTTCATTCAGCCTATTTATTCCAGGATTGTGAAACTCCTTGGTGATATTCTTATTTATTTTTTTATGGAAATTAAAAGAAAAAACCGTAGAGAATACCTAAGTACATATTTTACCGCACGGCGCTATACAATAGCACCGTGCGGTAATATATGTACTTAGGTGAGAGTACCTATTTTACCGCACATTCCATGGTGTGGTGTGTAAAATTTAACTTTCGAACAATGTGTACAGGCTTCGTAAATGCAATTTTTGAGCAAATGTGTTGAAAAGAAATTTATAATATTGATTTATCTACTGATGCAGTGACTTGGGTTTAGATGGTCCTGCATACTTAGGGCCAATTTCACCAATGAAACTGAACGCGATCAGCGAATAAACCATGTTTATGAGCTGTCAGTGTCATTATTTTTCTATGGAATATTTACACTGACAGCTCTTGAACGCAGTTTAGATATACTGATCGCGTTCAGTGTCATTGGTGAAGTCCGCTCTTAGGCAGTAGTAGGTACGTCGTTCAGAACATACAGCCAAGTAGCAGTGACCAAATCCCACTTTAGTGCGCAACTGAAAACCGTAACTTAGATTAAGAATCTTAAGATTTCAAATAAATTCATCTTTGTTTTTTATTTGTGTGACGTCAAATCCTTTAATTAATAGGTACATGCATGCATAATACAAACGTATTAATTCTAAGTGTACGAACGATTACCAACATAAATCTGTTTTCCTGGTCTAAATTTGTTGTAGTTGATGATAATGAAGCCATTAGTTTTTTCACCGTTTACCAACAGACACAAAAGATTAAGACATCAAATCTCTGAAGGCCGCGGTTATAAAACAATGATATAGGAACTCGGCAAAAAAGCCAGTCATGACTCACAATTAGTATGAACTATAATAAAGCCACTGCGCTCCAATCTAAACAATAAACTTTATACCAACATATAACTTAACGTGGTATATCTACGTTAAGATAAACACATATGTATGTATGTATGCGAGAATAAGTATGTAACCTTTACGCAAAAATCAAAAGCGGTTTTCTTCTAATATAGCATTTTCTTAAACTTACATGTTTGACCTTGTTTATTTTGGCTATTTCTTCTCAGAGTCGGCACCTAGGAATTATTGCCTTATCTTGTTTAAAATAATGTCATATGTCATGAAACCAAACTTTCACGAAACTTGCACTTCCTATATCGTTAACAGTTCATTTGAAAATTGTTTCTTTACTTTGTGTAAGTACCTAAGTATAACGTGGTCTTCTTCTTCTTCGTGTGGGCAGTAAGGTCTAACGACCCCACACACCCTAGTGTCAGAGTTTCTAAACCGCCTCAAGGGCCTCTGACATGGTTTGACGACCGCCATTTGGCGGCCGGGACCACCGGCTTATGCGTGCCTTCCGAAGCACGGAATCATCTTTTTATCAGACAATCAGGTGATTCAAGCCTGCAATGTCCTAGCCAAACTGGAAACAACCTTACAAAGTATGCTTCCCGTGGGAATCGAACCCACGACCACCGTGTCACAAGGCAAATGCCTAAACCACTCGACCACTGAGTGAGTAACGTGGTGACTGTACTTTATATAATATATAATGAATTCAATGTATCAATTTAAAAATTCCGCTGTTTCTTCTTACAAAAGCCCGAACTGGCAAACTGACTTGACTGGATGTCCAATGTTTACAGTGGTGACGACAGTAAAGCAGTGAATCAGATCGTAAAATGAGTCGAATCGTAATTGAATTACGAATAACAACTAAGTAGGATAAGCGAGGCGAAGGGACGCACAGAAGATTGGTAATTACAGAAGGTGCATTTGGAAGACAAACTCATTCGATTGTATTGATACTACATGGTACTGACTGACAGACGCGCGAAATAAACTGTCATTGCTAGCAGGTGAATACGTGGCCTTAGACTGTGGCGATGGGAAATCATCTAATGACACTCCCTACCGCTCCGTCCAAAGTGGAAGGGAGTGTCAGACTCTCACTGACTGAAATCCACCCGTGTTCCTCCAAATGCCCTTTGCGTTCTAGGGCCGCGGTGACTCTTACAAACCAATTCCGCAATCCTGGCCACTGGATCTAGGAGCAAGAAATATCAATAAAGAACAACATAGCACGAAGGGAGAATTTTTAAAGAGGATGTTCATGTATCTCTTTAACACATCTTTGTCACAGATATACTTATACTTTCCTTCAATAGCACATTTTTTATATCTATAACCATAGTTCCTAAATTATGAACCTAAGGCCGAGTTCTGAATTGAGCATTTTGAATTAAAAAAAGCGTCAATCCCTTCTTAAATTCCAAATTCTAACATATCCGCAATTCCCGTACAATAATGGAACGTTCTCATTAGCATCTTAGTCAAGTTAATACCTGTAATTTCCCTACACTTTGACATATTGTGACTGCGAAAATTTCGGGAATTGACCCTCTGGTTTTCCGGCTATTGAGACTACTTACTCAACATCTGCTTAAGTCAGAAATCGGGGGTTAATTTGAAAGTTTGGTGGCAACAGTACCTACTACAGTCAGAAAATTAATTGACAAATGGGCGATTTTATAATATATGACAGTAATCTTTAGTTTCGACATTTCCTTGGCTTCAGTTTGGGTCTTCTGTCCCAGGTCCCGCAGCGTTAGAACGTTTGGAGAGTGTTTACGAGGCGTCGCGCGCGCGGAGGGCCGCCCCTTTCTCCTCCGCCAATGGGACGCGCCCGGCGTGTCTCCGCAAGATCCGCGCGCGGCGCCTGCCCGGGGACCTGCGCGTGACACGAGCGACCAGCGACAACAGATCGGAGGAGATCGGAAGATAATGTTTGTTTATGTGAGGAGTGGCAGTAACAGCTGATAAATGAGGTGATAGTTAGTGTCAACTAGTTCGTAGTGGCTTGTCATGTGCAGGCCAAAATGAAGTAGTTTAATTGTACTGATGATACGAGCACATTCAATTAAAGTACTGACGCTACAATTTTATTAAAACATACTCTTTCCTTCATAAATTTTGCTAACTAAAGATTCTTCATCTGTCTTGTTTTTAAATGGACTAAAGATTTTGATGCTGTATTTTCTATGTAAGTATCTAAAATAGCTTACTGATTGCGTTTCGATGGAAGTTTACAGCTGACATAAATACAGTCCTATACTTCTGCTTCACCGCTCCGTCCCCGCTGTGCCCGCTCGTCGCTCGCTCCCTAGACCCACGGCGACAGCGCACACCGCTTTCATAATCCAATTAAGAATAATTGTCGATAAACTGACAGGCGAGATAGCGATTTATGTGGTGATATTTCAGCATCGTTAATAAATTTATGCTTGTTCTTGCCGTTTGATTGCACGCCGTGTTTCCATTAAGTTTATTCGATTCGCGTTACGAATGCCTTCAGTATTGACAGCTTGTAATCTAACTGAAATTTACACGGGCCCATGTCAAAATATCCCTGTACTTACGAACTGATGTTTAATAATTGCTCTGTAGATTAAGACTACTGTTTATTAAGTACTGTAAGCTTGGCTTTTATGTCGCATAGAATTTATTTATTGGTGCAGCACATGGAGCGGCAAATAAAAAGTATAAAGGAAGCGATCGGAGCTCCTGTTCATTTTAAATTCAGTTCGATTACATAGACTTGACAGCTCCATAAAAGACTTGAATGTGGCTACAAATAATACAGAGTGGCAGTTTTTCCGCGGGTCGTATTGTCAGCTCTATTGATTTCGCGGCACATTGCGCTTGAGTTACGGCGCCGCGCTGAACCCTGACTTACGGCCGCATCCTCCCGATTTATTAGATCGTTATACCGCATCGGGGCGAAATAAATTCAATTCCGTTCCGTTTTGTGCTCAGTATTTCACAGCGTGACAAATTTCTCGACGCGAGCAACGCCATGCGGGTAACGTCTTGCGGTTTTGTTGTATTTGGTTTTGATATTTGTACTTGAGTTATTTCGTTTGTGTCGTAGATACGCTACGACTATAGAAATTGTGAACATAAACGCTGCCTAGCTCTATATATTATTCGTAATAGGAAGCAACACGGAAGCGAATTCGTAGCAGTGCTACGAACTTCGTAGCCTCGTAGCAGTCCCAAAAAATCCCTCTGCTTTTGTTTCTAATCTATGTTTTGATGATCCCTTTAAGTTTTACTGCCTCCTTCATTGTAAATTCTAGCAGTGTTTCACATCAATGCCCTAATAAAATAAGCATATATCCATGAGACAAGCCTACATACAGTCTCTTACATATTATCTTCAATGGTAATTTCTACTGTGTGCACGGTCATTAAACTTATATTTACTACATTGTTATCTGAAATAAATGGGCCCGTTTTGTCATGCGGGAAGCGCTGTCACAACAAACATTATTTCATTTTACTTTATGATTTTGTAACGCGCCGTGAAGCAAGACTCGCATTTTGGAAAAAAGTGATTTGAACACAACAATAACGAAATACGTACAACGTTTGTCAGCCGTACTGCAAGGGTAGCTTGTGTGCAATGTTTTGTTATTAATGTCTTCTGTTACACTTTTGAGTTACGGTTATAAAATCTATCTGTAAAATAATAATAAAAACGATTTGTATGTTCACAGAAATAGAACAATATACCCAGCAACTTCCCAACACAATGTTACATATTGTCGTTATTAGACACGGAATAATCTCCTAGTATGTTGATAGGCAATTAAGAAAACCTCCATCATAATTGTAAAGTATAGTGTGAAATTCAGAAACCTCGGAAGACGCAGCGTGAATCAATAAACACATTCGGCACTCCCGTCGCATGATAGACCACAATAAAGCCAGTAAATAAGACGAGACGAGGAATAACAACAGTATTCAAATTTCCGATTCGATTCGGATTTAAACAAAAACGTTCTATTTAATAGTGGAATGTGCGGCACGGGTGTCGGTAATGGTGTGCAGGTACGCTCGCGGTGTGTGCCTCTCGAATCGATTTGGTTGGTAATCGAGAACGCGTGCTCGATCGGAACTATCGGTGGATATCCACGGCACTGTTCCGGTTGATTTTGGTCAATCGTCTTCGTCGGTAATCGAATTTCGATCGTTCGGTTCGCGTGCGCGCCACCCGCGACCCAGTCCTCTGCAATCAACGATTCGACAGACCCAATGTATTGTTATAAACATTACATGCATGTTAAAAGTATCACGTTTTCAAAAATGTATAAATAATTTTTGAATAAAATCATTTCGTTTAAATATTGTTAATTGATTTTCTGATTCATTTATTTTGGAAAATTTTCATGAGCCAATTTTTGTTATTTCTTGTTACAATTAGTAACTTGAGATGAAACGCAGATGACACTACTACAAACTTCCGTAATAGTCGTTTTTTATTTGATTAAATCAAAGTTTATTTGATATCTAAAAAGGTCATAATCATTTCAAAATATGATTGACAGATGTATTTAAAATAAAACATCAATTACAGTAACATTTCCATGTGGGCTGCCCCTTACTCGCGTTCCCCCAAAATGTACAAAACGCAACCGGATGTAGGGAACAGCCAAAACGATACAAAACGTATGGGCGGGCACGCTGCAAGCCACACTAATGATATTATTATGCCAATTGATATTTATATGTAGATACAAGTGACATAGTATATGTAATATCAAACTAGTTGGTGTTTTGTAGATGTATTAAATAAGAGAGACTGTTGTTCCAATAAAGTTACAAAACTACTACTATTACGTTTTGTTGTAGGTAATATGTCCCTACAACAAAAATTGAACAATAAACACAACCAACTTACAAACAACCGTTATATTTTTCATATATAATTGGAAAACTTTGTCGAACGTTTCCCAACACCGAAAATAGTTTTCAAATTATCTACACAAATTCGTGGACGGTGTGTCCGCACAATAATAAATATTTAAAGAGGTTAGCAGGTGCAATACGCCTCAAATTGATGCCCAAATAACAGAGTACGGTCGAGCTCAAATAATAATAAAAAACAGGCTCGGCTTTGAGAGCGGCGAACCTGCAATTTGAGAATTAATTCTATCACATTTCGCCCGCATCTCGGCCAATTCGCCGCTTTATGGCTTTCCTGACACCGCAACAGCTGATTAAGTATAAAACAATCTCGCCGCCCGCAATCTCGCGATATTATCGGGTTAATCAACAACCTTCAGCGTTTTTTATCATTATATACACAGTGTTTGGTTTCATTTGTAATACAAACGCTGCTTAGCCCCGGCCGGCACTAGCGCGGCGGACACGCCGCTCGATGATTGGCAACTTGACAAATGGCCTCTGATTGTGTCATGATCTATGTGTTTTAATACAGAAGAGAATAGATTCACCTTGAATCGTACACAGTATTTAGATATCGTTATTTTATATTGGATTGTTTCGGATTAATCTGACGTAAACTGAGCAATAAAACTACATCCACAGACGGACGTATAGGTGTTATAATTATTCAACAGTCTAATTTTTATTTTGATAGCGAGTCTACATCCGGGAGCACATTCACCATAGATTGATATCACATTAATTAATATTCTCAAGGTATCAGAACGTATCTGACTGTCCTACAACTGAGTTATTGGCCATTGATTTATAAAACTTGCAACTAATCAAGGTTAATGGCCCGATAATTGATGATAGATGAATGTTTGAGCCTAATTGGAGTAATAAGGCAAGTAGAACGGAGTAATGAGCGCACATAATGAGCACTTGATATATGCATTCCTATATGATTACTGGTGGGTGGGTAGTTATTGCGAAATACGTAATTAGTGCAATTTATTACTAAATAATTAATAGCGCGGTCTTTTTACTTGTAGCAGATATTATTACTACTATTTCAAGTCGTCCAGTTTCACAGAATAAAAATGTTTAGCTCTACATTTTTTATTATTTCTGAAAACTCTTCTTGACCATCAAACAATCCAGACCAGATTGTAGTTTGAAATTGCAAAGGCTTTTAAAAAGTGAGTGAGTGTAAAGTTATATTCAAGAATAAAAGTCGAAGACTGATTAAAAATTCAGTTTAAATTCCGTATGACGCTAAAAGCCAATCTACGAGAAAGTGTGAGAGGGAAACCAATTGAAAAGGATTTGATTTGCTTAATTTTTGGAAACGTAGCTCAAATTCCCGGGTAAACTGCCGCCCCGATACCCACTGGTCTATTCACTGCATTCCATTCGACGTGCTTTTCATTAGGTAACCAATCAGTACACAGCGTGACTAAAGAACGATTCGTCACGAAGGATTAAACTTACCGACCTGCTCAGCATCCCACACGAGGTCAAGGTCAGCGTAAAACACTCCTCGGACACTGGACAGGCTCCGATATGAACACAAGTTGTAAATTACATCATTTGATTGGTTCCAATCAAGCATGGTCTCGATTAAAAAATATATTTGAGACTCTCGGCCGAATTAAATACTTGCCACGCTCAATTTGAGTCGACACTTTACGATTTTTTCTTTCATTACGAATGGAAGTGTGTAATGTGTTGACATGCTGCGTTATGTTACATTTTGAGATAATTCCAATCCGCCATTGTTAATTGAATTAGTTAAGCGAAGTAGAACAAATGGGCCTGGATGGAACGCCTTCTTGTTTTACATTCCTGACTGAGAAGGATACGATTTTGATGGGTGTGAGAACGATATATAATCTTGTACGAGTAGAGAGATACTTTTTGGGGATTTTGTAATTGAGATCAATAACTTACAAGCTTGGAAACTATAAGTCCTACTAGTGACATTGATGCCAGCGCTAACAACCCGTGGGCTTGAGCCGCTGTGCTTCCAGTCCTTCTGAAAATTAGGAAAACTACGAATAGGAATTTATGGAGTTTTCACTTGAAATATTGCTTTGTTGATGATTATCTTATGTTCACTGTTTTTTCAGTAAAATATAGATTTTGTAAGCCTCCAACCGACAAACATGCAGTATCTATACAATGCAGATGCAATGTAATTAGTGTTACTTCAGAGTTGCTCAAACATAAAAGCTTCTACTGACCGAGCAGTCGTTGTATGCATCCCATATGTGTTCTATTACACCCAATAATTATGTATAACAATGAAGCATAGAAAACAACGGAAGCCATGGAAGTGCTAATTCGAAAAATACAAACCGCAATGTACTATAATGAGCACAAAGACGTCCCTCGTAGTGAGCGATGAAATGACTACTAAGGGCCTACAATTAGTGAACGAAGCAAAATGGCTGACCAGTCAACCGCTGTAGCGAGAGCTCCCACGCACCTTCAGCAGGTGGATAAGAGACCCGACAGACGGGGCATGGCGATGATATTCGGAGGTCATGTTTACTTGGACGTTTGCCCTCCCCCGAGTTACACGATGTGCGTGTGTGTTAATTTAATTTTCTACTTGCAATAATTGCAGTTAGCCCCGGGACAGACAGGCGAGGGCTCGACACGACATACTAGAGTTGTCTTTACATACATCGAGCGGACACTCGCGTGCGCCCGGTCCGGCTGCCCGGCTGCCCGGTTGGCCGCTCGTCTTTTCGCCCGGCCGGTCAAGCGCACGTACTACCACTTAAGCGATTAAAACTTTATCGTGACAGTTATTGTAAGTGAAATAAGGATTGAAAAACTTTAAAATGATAACCTTGTAAAGGAAAACAACAGCTTCTAATGAATTTAAAACAAACGTGTAATTTTAAAAATATTAATCTTCGTCTACTATAATGTATTTAATAATATAACTCTATCAAGGTAGATTGCACTATCAAATACGTGTTCAGCTGTTGTTAGCTGTAGAGCAAACACTAAGCGCTTCTAAATAAAAAAAATCAGCATAGATACCTATCGTAAAATACTCGTAGATACTCAACAAGAACGAAGTACACACTACACAGATAGAACGCGCAGTATAACAAGTCCTTAGGGAGCAATGGCAAGACTGCGCTGCGCCGATCTGTGTGGTAAGGTGTAAATGATAATGGTGCGCGTAGCGGGGCGCCGCGGCTTTGTGCGGCCGCTGCATTTGTCATGTTAACACTGAACGTGTGAAGAACCCTTATTAATGAGCAACAGATTACGCCGGCTCAAGCCGCGCCGCATTGTTGCCATTGTCAGCGACGGCTCGGTGTGGCCACATTGAAAAGCGCTTTTTCTTCTATTTGCTTTGGGTTTCATTCAAATAATAGGATTTTCGGTTTGTAAAGGTAATAAAGTAACAAAAAACCTTTTGAGTAAGCAGGTAGGTAAACATACCGAGCGACAAAAAAGCCAAACGTGTATGTTTAATTCGGGTCGAGTTGATGCAACTAATTTCAATCTTGATGAAACGTAATTCTTACGTGTTATATTATAATAGGGACATTCTAGGTAATTGTACTATGTATTTGTATCTAATAATATGCGACCAATGTTTTGGACTAATAAACCGTTCGTTTATGAGGCTTTCATGGAGCAATTACCAGCGGGGGTCTATCCTAAGCCGAGAGGTGTAATGCAATAAACTCATAAACTGCCGGCCGATGCACAGGTGTGTGAAACCATTTATGATTCCGGCTGGCGGCGATTCTTATAGTGGGGGAGTATCCATTGCTCGTTGACTCAGAGGATTGGATAAGTAAAGGGTAAGGATAAACGCAATGAATGGGCAAGCGCTGACGGTCAAGATGCGCTGAGTTACCAACATGCCTTTTTTCTTCACACAGAAGTTTTGTGGTATCGTTTACAAATTTATTGTACTTAATTCTGGGAACATTGTGTCGTGCGCGCTCATTGAGTTTTGTTGTAAAACGCACCAATTATATAATAAAACCTTTTGTGATTTAGGTTGAATGAACGCGTTTAGAAGAGGCCGAAATTAGACCACGGCTAATTTGTTTTTGTGGCAGCTTCTTACAAAGCTCTGTTTTATGGCACAGTCTAATCATATCTCCGAATTTTATAATTATGATTAGGATTTATCATTTCTAACAAATCTTATGAAATTAATGTTAACTTTGATTACATAATGTTTGGTATTTCCATACAAAGTAGGTACTGAATGATTTTCTTGGATGTGAAACAAAAAAAACTTTAAAAAATACAACCGACTTTCAAATAAAACACTGCAAAGTATAAATTAACTTTTTCAACACATTTGCTTGAAAAATTCATTTACGAAGACTACTATACATTGTTCGAAAGTTAAAAATTACGCACCACACATTGGAACGTGTGGTAAAATAAATACTCTCACATAAGTACATATTTTACCGCATACTCTGTTGTATAGCGCCGTGCGTATACTTTACGGTTTTTTTTACAAAGAACGTCAAAGATTATTTGTTGAAAAACGTTGCATGACATACGTGCGGAAATTGGTATTTACAAACTCGTGACTATGGTAAGCCCTCGACTTCATCTCGGGCTTACACTCGTCTACTCGTTTGTAAAAACCAACTTACCGCACCATATCATAAATAACTATTATTTTTACTTCCGAAATAATAGTTATTAAACTTTGCAGTGTTTTTATTTGGAAGTCGGTTGCATTTTTTGTAAAAAAAGTTTTTCCGTTATGGAGTTTCTATATATGTGCAGTCCAAGTCCAGACCAGCTCATAGACTTTACTAGATTGATTTTAAGTTGAGAAGGACACTGGTTTATCTTTGAAATTCATCGATAAATGCAAATTCAATATAACCGAACCTAGCCTAACTGTAGCTATATTGAATTTGCATTTTGCATTGAATTTGCATTTTCGATGATGATGATGAATTTGCGATTTCGACGATTTGACATCAAGATCGGTTCATTAACAATAAAGTTATGCCCGAATAGATAACCCCAAAAACATGGTTGACTTCACAGCGTACGGCGGGCGGCGTGATGTTATGTTATAAACTGGTGCAAAATTGAACAGACATGCTGTTTCAGCAATCCCGGGAGATTTGCTATCATTTACTGAAAGAGTTCCGTTGCATATTCTCAGAAGCCCGGGAAATACTCATTCATACAAAAAAACCGGCCAAGTGCGAGTCGGACTCGCGCACGAAGGAATCCGTTCCCACTTAAAAAAATATTTTATTGTTATTTGATGTTATAGCGGCAACAGAAATACATCATCTGTGAAAATTTCAACTGTCTAGCTATCACGGACCATGAGATACAGCCTGGTGACAGACAGACGGACAGACAGACAGACGGACAGACAGACAGACGGACCGCGGAGTCTTATAATAGGGTCCCGTTTTTACCCTTTAGGTACGGAATCCTGAAAAACAAACAATCGGTTGACATTTGGCGAACGCTGAACAAACATACAAAATAAAAATAAAACAGTCGAATTGAGAACCTCCTCCTTTGTATGAAGTGGTTGGAAATAGAATTATCTAATGTTATCAGGTTATTCCGAGAAATCACGCGCTTATCGTTGGACATTTAACTATTTCCCTGTAAATTAATGAAGTACCTTTTAACGTTATAATGAAAAACAATAAAATTTGCATCGACATCAAGTACAGACGGCGCCGACATCGCGTGACATAATCGTAAGGATTGATTTCGAATAAATCACCACATATGAGCCTTAACTTTAAAATTATCAACTATGATCAATCTTCAATTGAAACACCATTAGCAATGACACAAGACGAAAGAAGTACACAAAATTTGTAAACACACGGAAATATCAGTCCTGAATTAATGCGTTTTGATTTATTACCCTAAAAAATAGGTTATTGAGATTAGTAAAAGGCCTCTGCATCATACGCTATTCTATTCAGTAAGAGAAGTGGTATGATGTGGATACCTTTTCCGTATTCTATAGACATAAGAATGTCTGCCAACGTAATGATTCTTTAGCAATGATACGGTACGGTTTATCTTATACTCTCAATTTACAATTGTCGGTAATACAAATAATTGACAGTCGGGGACGTGCGACCGTGTCTCTCGCGGGAGAGATTATGCAAGAAGAAAATAAAAGATTATTGCTTGTGCATCGCGGCTTTGTTTATGTCTAGATGATTCCTCCTTCACAATAGATACCTACAGGCCCAATATCAATAGCATTTACTGGCACAAATATATTATGATTACAGCCAGCAATTCGCATTGAAAACAATGTCTCGTTTACCACGAGCTAGCTCCAAGCATGACGCGCGGGGCTGCGCAGGCGCCCCAAAGGTCGTATTAAGATATATTAACACGGCGTGAAAATAAAGAGCAAGTAACAGACACAAATACGTATCATAACACAAACGGATCTAGTATTTCGTGATCGGGGCGTGTTCGTTGCGTATTAATGTACCCGCGGAACGATAACCATCGCCGACGCTTTGTGCTGCGCCGGCCCATTGTGCGCCCGCGCCGCCAGAAAAGTAATTCTTAATAGACAATAAGCCGGCGTTTAGCGCTTTTATTTATGTAACACAATGCTACGGTTTGCGAGAGATATATTGATCGCTCCGATCCCAACCACTTAATATACGCGCGAAATATTTAACCTTTTTTCTTTTTACAACACTTTAATGATGCTTAATGTGAAGGGTATTTAATAAACATTCTGGTGTTTGAGGAAAAGGTTTACATGCAATTGCCCATCTTCGCTGAGTCATTTAAAGTAATCATGTCCAGAAATAATATGAGAAGGTTTGCTGTGCTTAACAAGAAAAAATTAACGTATGAAATATTGATGTGCTAATCGAGTATGACTTGAAATTGGGTAAGCGTCCCATAAATAACAGTGCACGGCTTCTTCTTCGATATCAAAGCGATTTGCGGGGAAATTCCAAGACAAGATAAAATGGCTGTGATAAAGTGAAGGATACCTAACAAGTGCTCAACTTGCGAATTTTATCTGAACATAGCATCTATTGGGTTTGTTTCGATTTACGCAAATTATCCAGAAAAACCGTACCACATTATTTATTTGGAATAAATAATATGCTATACATGGATTCAAAACAAAAGAATTCTAAAAGCTTGCATGATCCAACCGATCCATGAAACTTTAATAACTCTTTCAGTTTCAATAGAAGCCATGGAATTTCATTCGAAAACGATAATCATAGAGAATATTCATATCATAGATCAAAGCTTCAATTCTTCGCGAGCCTGTCACATTACTGATGCATAATGCCCTGACCATTGCCTGTGGAAACTACTCGTTTGTCTGCTATAAACGTTAACTGTCAATTGATTCCTGAGTGCTGTCAGCGATTGATCATAGAACGCTACGGTGAATCAATTGATAGGCGACGAAGGAGGCCTCAGACACAGTGATTATATGCTCTTTGGCGATGACCCGTCACTTGTTTATGGTAGCTTTGTTCATGCACGTTTCCCTTTATCGATGAGCAATCATAATTGGCTATCGTTGATAGCTGTGTATTAAGTTAATGCGTTGGTTATGTTGGCATCGCTCGAGGGGATTCTGCATTGTGTGTGTCTACGTTATCCGCGCTGCCGATTGTTTTTAATATCCCTGACCCCTGTGTCATGTTAGTGGTTAGGTATTTAAATACCGTAGTATCGTAAAGGTATAAAACAAAAACCGTTTTCAGTTTCAACAACACAAATTGAAATATTTCCGTATAAGTATGAAATATTTTTATTTGATCATATTTGACCCCCGTCTTTTTCAGTCAAATCCCGCAATCCCGTAACGCTATCTAGCAATCAAAATCCCATATTTGATCAAACGTAACCAAAATAAAGTAAAAAACCTTTTTAAATAAATGCCATTTCAATAAACAAAAGAATAACAATGGTCCTAAAGCAAATGAACGTCCAACAGTCATTTATTTTTCAATTTTCATCGTCAAACGTCAACTGTCATTTCGTCACAGTCGATTATACATTATACCCTGAGGTTATTCCAGCGTATACAGTCCACCATCATTTGAGGCATAAAATGTGTGTGTATAACATTATTTTGCGGAGAATCATGAACAACTTTAAATAATGAGATAGATATTGGTGTAAATGAACGATAAGTCCTACTAATTTTATAAAAGTATGTTCATATTGAATGGATATTGATGAATGGATAAACCGTGACCTGGGTTTTTACCCGGTAGTGTGTTCCTTTGGGATAATTTCGACTTCCATGTGGGCGAAGCCGCTGTCTTAAACTATAAATTATGTTATTAAGGCAGAGTGAATACAGATAAATTTTCTTGACTGTGTTTAACCGCGAATCGCAGCTGGAATGCATTGTACAAATGTACAGTAAAATGAGGCTTATTGCGTCGTCATAGCAAGCGTCCACCTGACTTCGTTGCAACAAACCGCCATCCATCCAAAGGTTGTCTGATAGATAAGATAAAACAAGTTAACTTTATTTGTTCAAACATGAGTACTTGAGTATACTTACATAAAAAATCAGCATGCGAGTTGTTAAAAATATTGTAAACAGGTCTTCACGCTTTATACAATGGCATACAAATATTTGAGTAGGTAAGTAGATAGATATCGCTGTCAGAATTATGTTTTTCTAAAAGGTTGTGTAACTGTTTTTGGTGTAGGTACAATAAATAATATTCTAAAACATAGCATATATATCTACACCAAGTGATATAGTAACAGCCACTTTACTGGTCACTTACGTACCTGTGTTTCTGAATTGAGAAACTGATTAAAATAATTTGTCAAACTCTCCGTAATACTTAAGTTTGAGAAGTTCTCTACTTCCATTATTCAATTCAGAAACGGGGGTTAAACCAAAGTAATGTTAAGATTTCATCTAATTAGCTTAATAATTGAAACCTAATTTTACCAAAAAAATCGTAGCCGATAGCTACGACGTAGCACCGTGGCTACGCCGTAGTATCCTAAGAAAGCTGCTAGAACAAGCATCTGCAATTGCAATAAAAATCTATTTATATCCTCTAGTTAACTGAAACAAGAGTGCTAGTATGTCATCAAGTACCAGTAGTTGCGCTTGTTATCCGTCAGATTTAAGTAGAGTCGGTGCTACGGAGCAGTGGATAAATTAGCTGAGAGCCCCCACTAATTGCACCGCAACACAAATATTTAATAACAATCCCAGATCCTCTGAGATGACCACTTATCTGTTCAATTGGAACAGGGAGAGAGGTGGAGTCACTGTTCAAGTTAATATGAATAAATTATTTGAATGAAAAGTGTTACTCGCGAACTGGGTAGGTTTTATATAGATACTTTTGTGATTTTTTTTGAATTATTGAAGATTTTTTAACTATTATCTTTGTTCCAAATAATCTGTGTAGTTTTGGGTCCCATATAAAAAAGGAGCTGAACATTACTTAATCATCTGCCTAGCCTTTTCCCAACTATATTTGGGTCGGCTTCCAGTCAAGTCGGATTGAGTTGCAGGATACCAGTTTGAAAATAACTTAAAGATATCTATTTTTGTCACACGTCAGCATTTTAAATATCACAAATCACCAAACGTAAAATTTAATATTTTCATTGAAAATGATTACTTAGTTAAAATGCAATTAGCCACGTATACACCAACATACTATTTTCATCCAAATTAAAAACAGTTGAACGCGACTCCACAGTCCCTGTTGTTCAAATTATCGCTGCACGATTGTTAAACATTATTACGTCGGGTGTTGTTTAATAGAAACAAAAATATCTGGCGGCGCGCCTCGTGTTTGATCTCGAGGTGTTCGCCCGTCGAGCGCGATTAGCCCTCTCTCAACGTATAATCAAATGTGCCTCGGGCCGCCCCTACCGAGAACAAAGAAGATCCAAGCTTTGACGTAAACCATCCATTGCTTGTTTGTTGTGAAACAACGTCGAGCTATCTCAACAAGCTTGGTATTGAACGTCGTTGTAATCGATAGTATGGTGGTTACGTTTTTAAAAAGCGACCAGTCGTATTGAACAGCGGCCGGCATCGGCGGACGAAGCCTCTCATTTGGCCGCCATTTGTCGGCCATTTCGGTGCACCGATCATAAATGGAGCCCGCTCCGGGTCACGTTAGCATCTCGGGAGAAAACGTGAAAAATCACACTTCGACGCGTGAAATTACTATCGATATACGCGGCCGGTAACTTTACGTATTATGTTTTAACGAGATTAAGAAGTGGACTAGGTTTTACGATGATTCGCTTTTGATTTGATTCAATTGAATTGAATAAAAGTATTTCTTATTTAGAAGATATTTTTTTTCAAAATGAGCGTAGGTACTCATTCCATACTTGTTATTTGAGAAACTAACTTATTCCTAACTTGCGTATTATCCGAAGTAAGTATTAGTATTCACAAACACAGGATGGACAAACGCCAAGTTCTTCAGAATACTTAGTTGCATTGTCCTTTAGAGCATTCGTTGTTCTATAGCTAATAATTAATTACAGCACGAGTACTACGGCAGAGAAGTAGACGTGAGCACCACTTAGTGGTCGTCGCAGTGGCCGCCAGTTAGCGCGGCTCGTGAAGCCTTGGTTAGGGCTCGCTGCGGGCACATTTTACATCAAACCGACGGAACGAGCCGCTCTCAAAAATTACATAGCGCCCGCCGCCGCCGTACCGAGCGAAGTCCTCGTAGTGTAGCGATTTATTTATTTCACTTAAAGTGCGTCGTAAACGCTCGCCTGAGCGCGCCGCTCACCCTGCACAGACGACGCCGCAAAATTCATTTAACGGGCATAAATGAATTTACTAAGAAGTATAAATTTTACAATATTATTAGCTTGTTATTGAACCTTACTGTTAATGCGGATAAAAATGTATTTATTGGCCTATTCGCCGACAAAGGCACGGTCATTTTCTTGCGTTAACCATTTTATAGTGATCGGAAACCAGGAATTATCTACTTACAATAATTATGACAGTTTACGTAGATAACTGTCCACTTTTAATTTAAATTACGTATGAATCCTTTATAGTAGTTTATAGTACCTATTACAACATCTTATAACAAAATAGGTATTATTCCAAATATGCAAACTTCTTCTATATTTTAATTACTAGAAGGAAATTATGAAGATGGCTTCAGCTGTTCCGATGCGCCGACGCACTCGTCCTCGCAGACGATCCGGCGCAGCGGGAGAGAGATAACACTGTGCTCTAGAGCAGGATGCAAGACATTCGAAAATAAGTCTCTTCCATCGTTTTTTGCAATTATTGGTCTCTAGAGAAGATGGTCGTAAAATAACGAGTAAGTTTCGATTCTGCTTGATCTTATTCTTGGGCTTGTTTAATTACTTACAAAATAAAAAAGCAGACGCAATTCCTAACTGCAGGTTACTGTTCCTATTTCAGAAATTGCTACTTACACTTTAATGAAACTCATTTCAATAGCTATCTAGTTCTGTAACAAAAAGTAGAAATAACATATAATTGATTTAGTTGCACCTGGAAACTGGCAGTCATACCCAGATACTGTTACAAGTGGAATATAATAAGCAATTATTTGTGTCGTGAAAGAAACAGCATAAAATGATCAGCTGCTGACACTATCCTAAGTTTAACTCAAGAAATTATATTAAACTGGAACCTATAAAATACAATAAAAAATACTATAAGTAATTTAGTATTCAATACAAAAGCTCCAAGACACTATTTACTAACGCCCTATGTTATTGGAACGGTGCATAAAGTAACACCATGTTTATGTAATAAAAAGAATGCTCCTAGACCTATTCTTTCCGATATAGACCTATTCGTGATATAACTTTACACAGCGTTTATTAGTAAAAGTGATTTGCAAAACTTTTTCCGCTTAGATTTTAATGATAAAAAGCAGTCTACGATGCCAATTATATTTCTAGATAAGACAACTATCATATCTTTGTCAAGGTACGAAAATTCTCAATTATGCAATATTTAATTAATAATTTATTTGAATTCTTGAATCATTCGTTGACGTTCAGTACGAACATAGTGTACCTACCTATGCGATTCTCTTTTTGAGATATTGAAAATTACACTCCCTACTACCTTGTTACATGCTTTATATCCTCAAATACAGCACCGATATATTATGTTGCTGTAGTTATTGTCTACAATACTGAAACTAGGCCACTAATTTAAAACATCTTGCGAGTAGGTCGCTATAAATTGCACGGTCCTGATTTTCTGGGATGCCAGTAGAGTACACCAATGAAGTGCTGTTCCTCAGTACCTTTTAATCCTTTAGAACTAAGGTTGCGCTCAAATTGTTGCAAATTTTATCAACTATAAAAGTGTACGGATTAACTTTTTATGTAGAATGCACCGTTCAGAAGAATTATACCTAAATCTTAAAAAAAAAATCCGAGCAACATGTAGTTAGCGCAGGTACTTTGAAGTTGAAAATTTGAGTGTACACTACTGGTATCTATCCTAAAAACATTCCACAAAATCAAGACTGTGCAATTTACTGCGGCGTTACGCGTTCAATGTCTACGGTGACTAGCCCTAAACCTACTGAGGCTCAAGACATATGACATTATATTAGACAAATGACATATGACTATACACGTCACATTTCGGTAACGCTTGTCAATCACATACAATGAGGTATTATTCACAATCGATCTTGCTGATACAATATCACTTTGTCTAAGCTTCTAAAGTCTCTGGTAGCTTCAAACGTTTGCCTCCAAAAGAGTAATACTATCTCAAACTTACACTACTATTGATTCATGTAAATTATTTTATGAATGTGACTTAATAATTATTTTTTTTTTTACCTGATCTTGGCATGTCTTGGATGCCACTTTAGCCTATTTATTATTTGTGATTTAATGTTGTTAATGAAATAATATATTATTTTAGCCTATCTATTTATTGTGATGAATTTTATTAAGCTTTTTATGAGAAAATGGATGTGATAAATAATTATTTGTTGTCTATGGAACCAGTTTTCTGAAATAAATAAATTATTGTTATTATAAACGAGCATATAAATGTAACAGATTGATACAGTTAGCTAAGGTGCTCAGACACCAGTGCGGTGCAGTAACAGCGCATTAACCCGCGCGCCCGCGCACGCCCCGCGTTTACAGCCGCACCCTAATGAGCCATACGTCTGACGTGATGGATGAGCCCCCAAATCTGTTTGATTAGCGTTGCTTTAGCCGACACACTCATTTGAGCTGGCCTTATTAGGAGAAGTGTGCACTGGGGTCACGTTATCAAGTACCAACCTATTTTCATAAAAATTGTATTAACCTTACAACAAGGCTGCCTTTACGTGATTAATTACGGCAGAAAACGTCAAAACTGTTGATAACCTGCGAAAAAACTGTAACACGTTTAGTTGTAACCGTTTTCTTTTTGTCAAATTATTCTGCGTAACCTTGTTGCAGAATTCGTAACATTAGAACTTCAGCTATAGTTGTGGCATGCCTCTTTTTAGTTGGCTCTTCTTCTTCCTACTGACACATCTTCTTGGTGCTATGTTTAACTTTGTAAAGATACCAACTACTGCGAAAAAAAATCGAAGAACAACGGAAAGACCAAAACTGCGTAGCAATTTGTAATCGGGCAGGACAGGAATCCCGCTTACCTATCACTGCCGAGAGAAAATAATGAAACTGAGGTAGCAGAGCGTTTAAACCCTACGGCATTTCATACTAACTTTTAAGTCCTTATTTTTCGAAATGAATGTACCGATTTTAATGAAAGTTCAGGGGAAAGATATGGAGTGATTATTCACTTTCTATTATAGAAAACTTAAAATCTCTCTATCTCTCTCCCTCTAAACTCTTTTTAGAAAATGTTCTCTACTGACTATTTAGACGTGGATATCTATCGTATGCACACCAAATTTCATTAAAATTGGTTCATTCATTTTGAAAAATAAGGACATAAAAGTTTTTATGAAATGCAGTATCGTGTAAACGCTCGCTGAATCTCGTACGAGCGACTACGCGTTTTGCTGCAATAAGAGAATTACAATGTCGCTAGTCATATCCCAACTATTTTGAGGTCGGCTTCCAGTCTGATCGGATGCTGCTGACTTCAGCTGACCTCACCACCACAACCTAGCAACTGGGTCAACACACGATACCCCGTCACAAGACTCGTGTCAGAAATCTTTGCTTCTGACCATCCGTAACGACTGTCACAGATCTACAAATGACATCCGTGACCAACAGCTTAACGTGGTTTCCGAGGCATGGAGGAGTTTTGGCATGTTAAAATGGTTGCCAATCCACGGATTGACCTCGGCAACTGTTGCTTAACCATGGGAATTTCTTTTTATTTATTTCAATTCTCATTGTCAAAAAAAACATTTACCATTTTAATTTTATCGTTTCGAATAACCTATACCTACTATAATCTAAATTGTCTGCCCGTGCACGCCGTCTTACCTGCACACCGTAATGATGATCTCATATTTGTTTTTATTATAACTCGTTATTAGATCGCTGGTGTTTGAACAACACTCCTTACATAATTGGCTTTTTTACTGACAAATTCTACCGTAGCTTACTTGCTTGTTGTTTTTGCTTATTTTCTTTAGTTATTAGAAGGTCCCGATTAGTTTGCTTTGCGTCAGAAATGCTGTGAAGTCACCTCAGATATTTGCTTAAATAAAAATAGTCAAATCTTAAAATGCGTCATTAAAAGTTTGTGGTCAACCGCATTGTATTATCCTACAAGTACCTACAATATCGTTGTATTTCTTTTTGACCTTTTCCTTGTTTTTATTATAAGTACATAGACCTTTTTAAAAAGAACAGGACAAAAATAGAAAATATTGAGAATATATTTATAAATAAACACAAAAAATATAAGATCGTTCACTTCTAACGGAAACTAGCGACATCTGTTGTGGAATAGAAGATAAGATTCGATGTTTCAACTGTTTCCAAAAGCAAAACACGACAGACTCATTCAGCAAGAGTAATTATTTGTAGTCACGACATAAATAAAATTAAACGACCAAAACGTTTCGGTTAAATTAAATTCGATTCCATTTACAATGTTGTACAACAGCAAATCGCAATCAATTTGCCACGTAGCGTGTATTCACCCCTTTAGCATTGTGGCTTCCCCCGGCAGTCGACACAAGTGAGACAATATGGCAGCGCTGAGTCTGCGTCACGCCGGCTTCTCGCCTCCTCGCGACACTGTAATCGAGGGGGACGAACAACCTTTGTCATCCTACCCCGCAAAAACACCCGCAAACGACAAACAACTCTAACTTCAGCGGCTAAAGATAAAATTGTCCTGTCGAAAATTCTGCAAGCATCATAAATTTTATGGCATTTTAATACAGCCATAACAACATAACAATAATAGGGTAAATGTTTTGGTAAGCCATAAATAAATTGAATTACGTCCCGCTGAGAGACGACAAATTCGGCGACACACAGTTTAATGTCGTTAATAAAGTAAGTACCTACATTGTGTTTGTGAATTCTCCAGGAAGTGGACGATTAATGGATTATTGTGTCCAGGTGGTGTGAGCTCTGTAGCCGACCAGCGGACGATGGCCATTCTATGGATTATTTATTGACATTTCTGACTGAATATAGGTAAGCATAAAAAAGATAAGTATTTGCCAGAAATGGCCCTATTGATATTGCATGGGTTTGTGAGCGAAGAGTTTAGAACAAATGATCGTCTTTACAAATGATCACAAAGTGAGTAGGTAATAAAATTAAGAAAATAACGTACCTAAACAACGTTCCACCAACCACGTAGGTCGTGAGCGTACCGTTCATCCACAAAATTCACTGTTAATTGCTATTTATTAGGTTCTTTATTTCTTCAAGTGTTTATTGAGTTTGCGGGTACGCCATGGACGATTGATAATTTTACCAATTATGGTTTTCAGGGAAACTCACACCACTAGTTTCTGTCTCTTTGGTAAGAGGTCCTTCACTTGGAATATCTATCATACATATGTAACTTATGAGAGCATCATGACGTTGATGTCAATTTAACTAGTATCGAGAAGCGCTTTGACATGTGAGCTGACGTCTTAGTGCTGCCACCTAGTGCACGTCATTTCAGAAAACCGTCACTATTATATGATGGGGCTGGCAGTCTAACCGGATCGCAAGCCACTTAGAAACATGGACTGAAAGTCTATCGGATCTCCGCAATCCAGTAACTGGGAGTAGCAATTCTTCGGAAAGAAGGGTGGTCAGACTTTTGGGCTTCTCTCTTCTCTCTTCCCGTAACGACTACGAATGTGATCGTATGTATCGGTATGTAGGTATTAAATCACCCATCATACACGAAACAACCTCCGCATGTGTTGCTGAATCTCAAAGATTGACCGGCACGGCTGTTCTTATTTAGTCACGAGCTCTTAAAACACCTTCTTTGAAGGCGGTCTAAATAAGCAGAAAGTTAGTAACTTACGAGCATGTTAACTTTTAATGGCATTCAAGTGCAGCGTATACCCAGACCTGAACTTTAGCCTTCTACATAAACACTTGAAAAATTCTCGTGAAAATGTAAAATTCACCTGAAGAAGTACAGTACGGTGTGCCTGCGTCACGTCAGCCTGGCTGGCCGGCAAGGCACGACAGAAAACAATCGCAGTGTTTGCTCGCCTCGACTAATAGCCCATTACCGCTCGTACACGCGAGCCCAGCTTTGCTTTACTTGACACTTAACAATATAGAATTTAAAGCAATGATTGTTTGCACTTTTGCTATTGAGTGTATTATGTACCTACTAGCTATTATGTTGTTTTTTTTGCTTTTTAGACACTTTAGTGAGTAAGCACGTGACTTAAGTACTAACCATAGTCATCATGCCTTTGCCTACATAAAATTTCATTTTCTTTCTTAACAATTTTTTTGTGAGTTTCCGATATACTTAGGTACCCAAAATTGGCATGCTTATTATTAACGATTAATGTATTTTTTCCTACAACACGAACCTAGTCTTTCCCCAACTATGTAAGGGTCGGTCTCCAGTCTAACCGGATGCAGTTGAATACCAGTATTTTACATGGAGCAACTGCTTGTCTGACTTTCACAACACAATATCTCGACAGCCCTTGGCAAAACTGCTGTCAGAATTTTGACTTCTTACTACCCCTAACGACTGTCAAACATGTTAAAATGACCACCGCGACCAACGGCTTGGCCTGCTGTCCGAGGCACGGATGAAACTCGCTTCAACTAAAGTATGCCTACCCAGTTACTCATAACAAAACAAAAGCATATTTATTTTCACAAAGCAACCATAAAGGGAACTGTAAAAGTTTAAATATGTACTTGTAGGTGAAACAATAAATCGAGTGGATTTATGCGGGCGCAATAAATGTCTTCTCGAGTACAAGTAAAGTGTGAAGTGTTGTTAGCGGTTATATTGCACAAACGTGGGATATTTATTTAAGAGGCAGCGAAAGCCGAGCAAACTGAGCACTCCGGACGGAAATGGGCCAAGACTAATGTGGACGATGTGGAGTGTGGAGTCAGCCCCCGTCGCCGCCGCCCATAGGCCGCGGTGTGGGGGTCGAGGATTCGGTCGAGGATGAGAAACTATCAAGGCCTGCTTACTATTTTAAGGACTCGTTAAAAGTACTCTATAAATCTGGAAGTTACATTGATATCTTAAAGAGAAAGTGAGTAAAAATCGGTCACTTAACTCGAGAGGAACTTAAGACACCTTGAGCTTAAGAAGTTTTTATCAGTAAGTGCAGGATCCAGATCATCTATTGCTTGTATGCTCGACCATCTGTATACATCCTGTTCTGTGAGGCAAACAAAAAAAAACAAACCAGATTAATAAACAAATAAATAAAGAAGAACTTAACTATTCAAGCATAACGATTGCGAACGATTCTGCTATCAGCATCCTCTAGGTATAAAACATAAATAAATATAAAATGAAATAATTGAGCTCTATCAATACTGTAAAGGAAATCCGCTTACATATGGTCTGAGGAACGTTTGAACGAGGCTTTTACGAGCTTGAGCCCTTAGTGTGAATTTAGTGAACCAATATTGACTGGGTGCGGGAATGTTGGCACTTCTGGCGCAAACGTACCGGAACCCTCCGGATATAAAGCGTACGCCAATTTGCCCGATTACTTACTCTAGATGAAATATTTGCACGTTCGTAACACTTGGACTTGGTGCTTTACGCGAAATTGAAACGAATTGTTCTCGGGAAGTGTTTTGGTGAACTTTCTTGGGTATTTGAAAAGTAACTCCTACTATTGCGTGCGTTTCTTAAACTTCTTCATGTAGGTTTGCATAGAAAAAATGGTCATACCCACGTAGGTAGGTACTGATATTTTCAACACGTTCTAAGATTTCAAACCGATTCTAAATTCAAATGAGTGTTCAAGTTCAAATCCAGCCAGAACTATTTTTTTGCAACTGCAGGCAACATCTACAGCAGATACATTTCAAACTGTCGCAAAATCATAATTAAAATGGTTTGAACTTATATAGTTATTCAGATCGTGTTATGAAGCAAGTTCAACTGCGCATAGAATCAAAAATACTGTTACCTACTTTAGTAGATACACACTTTTACGGGAGTTGAGACCTTTTTTAAGGAAATTTCCTCCTCTTTTTAAGTCTTTTTTGTTGTGGAGGATTATAGAGATATTTCTTGTGTTTTCTAAGACCTTAAAAAATAAGGGATTTTTTCATACTAATGGCATATTGGGACACCATCGTTTCGTGGTCAGGCACGATTTCGCCATCCTTCTTTCAAAAATCTTAATAATTTTTTTGAGATAATTTTATAACTTTTGTAATTTTTTCCGAGCGGAATTTAATATTTTTCAAAAATCATCTACCTACATGTTGCTCTACTTTTGTATTTTTTTGTGCGTCATTTTTGTCTTTTTTATTATTTCTTTCTATTCCGAATCGAATGACACCTCATTGATATTTTTCCGAGACTGCTGAAAAAACCGCTTGTTGACTGTAATACTAATAAGCACAACATAAATATGAAGGGTTTGTAATACTTTCATCACGGTTTTTATTTAAACTTGTACTTTAATAAAGAAAAATGTAATAAAACAAGACATTTTATATTCTCACACATACTTAAGCTGCTATTGTGGTGTCAAGGAAAATTAATCATGTTCCATAAACATCGCTGTTTTTAGAAACTTAACCAATGCAACAAGAAATGTAATGTAAGTGGCTTAAAATGTGATATTATATAAACTGATACCTAGTGAGAAACCAGCATAACGCACACACGCACACGGCAATTTTAATTAAGCTTGTGTATATTATGTGTGTGTGGTGTGTTTATTCATTAACTTAATGAATGAGTTCTGCTAGCCGTAGGTACGGGAGCTCGCCTGTAATTATGTTGCATTAGCTAACATTATCGCTTACTGAGCGCTATCAATTTAATTCAATGCCGTTTGAGCAGTGTGCAGTGGGAGCTACCGCGGTATTTGCCGCATTATGTTTATGTGTACCGGATTAACATGTTATGACACTACGTAACACCATATTTTGTCAACAACTTTTGCAGTCTGTTATATCGTCATGATATGGCGACTGTTGCTTATTTCAATTCATTGGAAATTGGGTAGGTACCTACTTATTATAGCTACTTTATTAAAAGCTTAGTATGTGTTAAGGTCAATTACAAAATACCTACCTTTGTAGTGTGATTTTTACTCGTAGTAGGTACATATATAAATGTTGTACCTACCTATGGAAGTCCTTCATTCAATTCAAAGTTCTTTGAGTCAAATTCCAATATCTTTCAGGTTTGATCTTGACGATATTGTAGGAATTTATTGGTAATTAATTGAAATCCAGACTATGCCTATACCTATATATTATAGTAATTATTACGTAAATTAAAAATCAATCCATGAAGTGCTCCAGTAACGCTAATGGTTTTAAGTGAGTCTAATGGATTTCTAAATAAATAGACCTAAAGAATTAAGGCACCTGTCCCAAAGCCTTAGCCGCCGACGAGGAAGCGGCTAGCTATTTTCTGATTTCAGTCTCACTCAAGGAACGTAAGTAGATACTACGTATGTATAGATAAAAGAGATAAGAAGGCTTCAAAATAAACCCAAGGGAACTTTATTCCCGGGTTAAAAAACCTATACTTTAAAAAGGCTATGTTACTCCAGACTATAGTTAGGTCAGACTCTCTAGTCAAACAACCTATGTGCTACTCTTAGCACATAGGTTGTTTAAATCTGGAAAAAATCGTAACTTTTTTCCAGTTTTTATCAAGATCCGTTCAGCCGTTCCAGCGTGATTGAGTAACATCCATCCATCCATCATTTTTTTCGCATTTATTAAGTACCTACGAGTAGCAAGATTGACTGTTCACACTGCCGGTTGTCGAGGAAAAACTGTTCGATATTTGATGGCTTTACTTACTTTCTGCTTATCGTTACGTGATGCGATAGGAGTATAGGACAAGTGCCTTGACAGAATGAATCACTCGAAAATTAAATAGCTCTAGTTCGATAACTCAGCGATCATTTGGCAAGCTTACAACGACTTCTGACAAAGTAAGTAACAGTAACAATTCATCTCATTCAGCGTACCGTAACTGTAGCTGAATGCTACACGCTCATAATTTCCACCGCAGCCGATGAAACAAAGGAAGCTCGGTGTGGTTGCGCCGTCCGTCTGTCCGTGGTCATTAGCACTAATAACTCGCACTCCACGCGAGTAACAGCCTACAATAACGCAAAAGTGACGTCCTTGCGGTTTGAAGAGGAAACACCCTTTGAGCGTCCTAATAATTCTATCAATAGGCGCATCGCTGCGGTCGATGTGGTAATCGCTCGTCTAGAATATGTTTGGAATGCATTGCATTGCAAGCGTCGGTAACAATTGACACAGGAAGCTTCGGCCGACAGACTGCAATTTCAATGCGGTCGGACGGTTGCAGCATGTGTAATTTCCTTGTTGTTGTTTAGGTTCGAATTTTAATTGCATTTTTATACCTTAGGACTATTCTTATATTTTTTATACCTACAGCAATTTGGTGTAACTTGCTGCATTGTGTTTCGCCCTTTGGTGTTGCCGGCTTGTGCCACTGACTGTAAGTAACGATGATTGCTAGTGAAGTGTTAATTGAAGGCTCGTTGACAAGCGACAGCCACAATTTTCTTAGGTAGGTAGGTAGTTAAGCATTGTGAGTGCAACTCTGTAGCAAGTCGGTTTTATGAGAGATGGAATCCATATGTCTTTAAAAAACAAACCGTTGAGCTCCTTAAGGTTCAAAGATCGAGCTTCACGATAACTGGCAAATGCTTGCATTGTCTGGACAGGTCCACTCAAATCTGTGTGGCACTTTCCTCAGAAGGCCACCTCATACATTAACCTACCTACATGGTTTTCGTATGATTTGACCAGTACTACCTACAATTTGTATGGACTTCAAAAGAGACTGACCTCTGAGTTTGTTTCGGTGCTTCTTCTCAGGGTAGTCAGCTATGAAACACCGGCCTCATCTAGCTTAAAATGACCAAAAAACAATGAAGTGTAAAAGTGTTATGTTTAACCTACTTACAAAATAAATATCTATCATTTATCATTTACCTAGGTACCGACCAAGGTAGGTACCTATACTATCAGTAGCCTACGTACGGACATAAGCGTCCCCCAAGTGTCGCCACATCGAACGGTCCAGAGGATTCTCACGGCCTCCACCAGGTCACGAATCGCATGTACTTAGGTACCTACCTAATAATGTAAAACTGAAGATGCATCCTCAGTATAAAACCGTCTATGAAAATTGTGTCCGAAAAAGTTAGATGACGACCATCTAACTTTGTCGACTATTTCAGTTGCAACAAAAAAAACTGCCTACATTTTGATGCAAGTAGGCAAACTTGGTCGTTGCAGCCGAGGTGGAGTTATCTATATTTTTAAATAAGTACTTAATAGCCATTGACATTGACTAATCAAACGACGAGTGTCAAAACCTAAACCTAAACTTTGGTTAGGTAATTTTTCGAGTCACCTATTATAAAAGTTATTCCTTGAGTTATTTTTTTTATGTTAAAATATTTATAAAAACAGAATGTTTGAATTACTTAATTAGTTGATAGAAGTAATTTGATGAAGTTTATCACATGTTCGTCTAGGACAGTGATAGCCTTTGGCGATGGGCAAAGTACTGGCCAGCTCCGGCCCTCGAAAACATTTAATCCAGCCCGCCGATGGTCTTTCGACATGAATACCTAGTATATAAAAAATTCACACAGAATTTGAGACTAGGTTTCAAGATTTTAAGAACATTCAGTCATCGCTAGATGTTTTCTCGATGCCGTTTACCTAATGTAGATCCGGAAAATGTCACTGCAGAATTGCAGTTGGAAATTATTGAAATGTACCTAGTGCAGCACCCATTTAAAACAACTGTTCTTAAATTCGACAAAACTAGACTTTTATACAATACTGCCGAACAGACTTTTTCGACCATGAAATTGCGGAAAAACTCAATCAGAAACCGACTTACTGATGAACACCTTTTCGCGCTGCTGTAAGTTACCTACTTCGTCACAGCTCGAACCTGCATTCGAAAATATATGTAGGTAGGTAATGACAAATGAAAAGCAATTTCATATCTCACACGCCTACCATGGCAGGGCCATTGAACAAAGTTAAATTGTAATTTTTAACATTTGTGCAAGTTTGTAAGCTGTAATGTTTTTAACCGACTTCTAAAAAAGGAGGAGGTTCTCAATTCGGATGTTTGTATTTTTTTTTGTTTTTATGTTTGTTCGGGCATAACTTCGTCGCTTGCCAACCGATTTGAAAAATCTTTTTTTGTTGGAAAGGGTATACTTCTCAAATGGTCCCATTGAAATTTTATCAAAATCGGTTCAGTAGCACTTTTTAGTGGTACCACTAAAAAGTGGTCTAATTTCGGAAGTTGGTGTCAAATAACAAAGAAGCAACCAAAAACACCGACTTCCGAAATTAAAGTTATTTTGAACTTTGTAGTGTTTTTTGGAAGTCGATTCCTTTTTTTTATATGATAAGTTTTAACACAAAATGCATTTTTTCTATAATTCTGGCCCTCCTCTGAAATGTCTTAAACTTTCTTACAACTTACAAAACTATAGGTAGGTAGGTACATATCTAGGTCTCAAATGCGTTGCGACCCTTTGCTGAGATTAAATACCTACTTAAAAACGATCACCTATGATTCCTGAACTGAACCTACCACAATATTAAATGCACTTTTAGAGAAAATTATCAGATACGAGTATAAATTCATTTAGTTAGATTTTCTATTCTGAAATGAGTTGAAAAACGACATACCTACGTAGGTAGGTACTCTCGCTCACCTTGAGCTTGTGCAATAGTCTCAACTAGTCAACTGCGTGTAATAAAAACATTTTTCTCGCCATATATCAAAGTGCGAAATGACCAGGTTCGATTTCCAAAGAGTGCATGTTTTTTATTGTAGATTAAAATAACACCAAAATATAAATAGAAGCTGCATTCGAATAGTTTTTTTGTCTTCTCTGCTATTGAAGACAAATTAGTCAGTCCTACTACTGATCGCCTCATATTTTTTATTAGAACACAACAACATTTTTTATTTGGCCAACATCCTTCATACTTTCGACTGCTTATGCCATCTATTATTGTAGTGAAGAACTATAAGGTTAACATTTGTTATAATTCTACTCAACAATAGATGGCGTTTACTGTTTCACGATTTTTTTTTTAAATAAAAATGCAAGCGAATTCTCAAAAAGGAAACGATTGTTACTGTGTAAAAACATGGTAAAAACTAAGTAAAAATGTGTTATTTTTTACTACTTACTTATTTCTAAACGAAAGAAACGAGTGTCAAATCAAATGTGACAATCAAAACAGTCAGCTGTTAAATTACATATCCTTCAAATTGGTTCAAGTAAATAAATTTTCTGGAATAACGTAGTAGGATACCATTATATATTTTGCAAAAGCCAAAAATATACAGTTATAAAATCAGTGTTTCCAGCTGAGTGTGTAATCAAGCCATTAGGTACACTACAGAGAAACAATGTCACTTCTAAGGATTTTATGCTCCCGGCGGATATTCACAGCTGAGAAACTCAATTTGCTTTGTAGATGTAGCTCACAAAATGCTTTCAATTTATCCGATGCAGCCGTTCAAGCTTACCTTAAGAATATAATGTTTGAACATGAAAGTCTAATGTTAAAAATGAAAAGAACGTCTGAAGAATCAAGGCGCTTGTACGAAATAAAACCAATCGTGAGTGTGCTAGAGCAGCGGATCACCCTGTTCGACAACATTGAAATGCTTAAGGAACTCAACAAAAAGCATAGCAACGACAAAGAAGATGAAATGAAGGCAATGATTAAAGAAGAAGCAGAGATCTATTTGAAACGTATGACTGAAGTAGATAATGAGTTACAATCGATCCTCTTGGAGCCCCAACTGACAGAAGGTGGAGTGCTGGTGGAGGTGTCGGCTGGCGCGGGTGGCCAGGAAGCTATGCTGTTCGCCCGTGAACTATTTGAAATGTATGAATCATATGCCAAATACAAAGACTGGCAGGTTTGTATCGTCTCTTTCGAAAAGTCTGACATTGGAGGCATTAGGAAGGCTTCCATGTTTATTGATGGTGTAGGTGTACCTGAATTGATGAAAATTGAAGCTGGAGTGCACCGCGTACAAAGGATCCCAGCCACGGAAAAAGGTGGCCGCATTCATACAAGCACTGTATCTGTAGCTGTTCTTCCTAAGCCCACTGATATAGAAGCGAATATTCCTGATCGGGACCTTGTTGTTGAAACCAAGCGTGCAAGTGGAGCTGGTGGCCAGCATGTGAATACTACTGACAGTGCTGTCCGTATCACGCATACTCCAACGGGTATAGTGGTTGAGTGCCAAGAAGGTCGATCACAAATCAAGAATAAAGAGATTGCCATTCAAAAGCTGAGGACAATCCTGCTGGACAAGCAACAACAAGAACAAACATCCAAAATAAATAATGAAAGGAAGTCACAGGTTCGTATTTATTAAATTAATTTATATTTGTAGGTTCCTTATGATACACTTATCAGCATTTTTGAATGGCTTTGTATAATAATACTTAGTCCACATCATCTACCTAGCCTTTTCCCAACTTTATTGATAGGCTCCCAGTCAAACTAGATTCAGCTGAATACCATATTTTACGTGGAGCGGCAAGACTGGTGTCGAATTTTCAGGCTTGTGACCTTGTGATCCCTAACAACTGCCAATCATCTACAAATGATAGCCAGGACCAACGGCTTAACAAGCTTTCTGAGGCACGGAGGAGTCTCGGCATGTTAGGATGGTCACAATAACACTTACTTCAATAATATCATTAAAAAGAAAATTTCATTAAATGTCCTGAGAAACCTTCAAATGTATGGAAGAATGAGTGCGACATGTAATCTAGATAAAAGCGAAAGGACACT
The DNA here is from genome assembly GCA_947386135.1 of Melanchra persicariae. NCBI lineage: Eukaryota > Metazoa > Arthropoda > Insecta > Lepidoptera > Noctuidae > Melanchra > Melanchra persicariae. Next base: position 7,112,268 of record OX376644.1, on the reverse strand, counting down.
CATTCATTCACTCTTGAAATCTGCTAGAAGATGAAATTTGGCACGGAGGTACCTAGACTACGAGTAGGAGACATCAGTAAAGAAAGGACTTTTCGAAACTCCTGAAAAGGGATGAAATATGAAATAAGATTTACCATACAAGCTTCCACAGCTTGTAAAATCTTATTCCTTAAGCCAATTTACTTGAAACTATAAATACTGACCATAGTGGATTATAAAGTTTGTCGTCATTCTTATTCCTTGGCTTTATAAACTTTTGCTGTGTTAAAGTTCATAATATATGGAAAGTTGAAACAAAGCTTTAACAATCTTGTGAAAAATTAGAAATACGTGATTTTGCATTTTTCTAAAATCAACCACTGAAGGGGTGTTAATGGTACTGCTGGAACCCCGACCTCTGAGTTGCTTCCGGTGCCAGGTGGGCCACCATGTGGGAGCTCAATGCACCTCGGAGGTGGACCGCAGCGGTCTATGTTTCCGCTGCGGTCAGCCCGGTCACAGGGCCGGCTCCTGCGACGCCGCGCCGCACTGCGTAGTCTGTGCGGCAGCTGGCAAGCCGGCCGACCACTGGGCTGGGGGTAGGGCCTGTGCCCCACCCGCCAAAGCCGGAAACAGGATGAAGCCCTCCGCCACCGCCGTCTCTGCCGCGACCACCGCCACTGCCGCCGCTTCTTCTGCCGCCATTGCCGGTTCCACTGCGGCTGCTGCTACTGCAACAGCCGCAGTAGAGCCCCTACAAAGGGCTCCGGAAGGGGCTGAAATGGAGTGCCAGTAATGGCCCCATTTCACCCTGTTGAACGTCAGCCACTGCGCCGCCCAGGAACTGATGCTCCTGAGCATGGCGCAGTGACTGATGCCTGTGGACGGCGAGCAATGGGTAGCTCGCCGTCCGATCAGAACAGGCCCGGGTTGACGGCGCGCTGTGTTCTACGCGCGCCAAACCAGCAGTCGTCAGCATGGGTCGGGGCCCGTTAGGGCCAGAGCCTGCCAGGGTTGTGGAATATGTTCGAAAGAGTTACCGCGGCCCTGGAAGGAAAGGCGCTAGGAGGACAAAGGGTGGGTTTTAGTCAGTAAAAGTCTGACACTCCCTGCCGCTCCACCCAGAGCGGGAGGGGTCATTTGATGATTTCCCATCTTCAAAAAAAAAAAAAAAGGGGTGTTAATGGTTGAAACGGATCTAACGTTTTTTCATATTCAACCCTCAACGGGATGAAGGGCGCAACAGTTGCGCTGATCATGTGGCATCAGTAGCAAAAGAAACCTGGATAATTATTAAAACGTGATAAATTTTTCAAAACTACCCTTTAAAGTGAGCCAAGGGGGCATTAAAGTTCATGGAGTGAATTCTAAATCCACGCGGACGAAGTTGCGGGCGAAGTGCTAGTTTTTCTCATAATTTTGTATTAATAATTAATTACAGAGGATACATAATTTTTCATTATCAGGTTGGGTCCAGTAACAGAAATGAGAAGATTCGGACATACAATTACCCACAAGACCGAGTGACAGAGCACCGTGAGGGTGGCGGAACTGTCCACAATCTACAGGGTTTCATGGGAGGAGATGAGCAGTTGGAACAGATGCAACATAATCTGCTGAGGGCACAAAAGCACCAGGAGTTCTTGGAAGAGATCAGGCGCGTGGCTAAAAACATAAGTTTTAAGTCAGCTGATAATAACTAGCACGTAAGATGCATCATACATAATATAATTTTAGTATAGTCATATGTTTATTTGCTTAAAACGTAATAAGTTTTTGAATAAATTATACTTTTACCAATTAGTTGTAATATATATCATTTTATTTTATTTGAGAATTCAAATTTACTTACCAATGCTGTCACTAGGTAGTTACTGCTATGCATAATTTTTAATCAGCTGGACAAACACAAAATCGAAAATGGTCTCGACGTACCGTAAATATCTTAAAAATACCTATCCGATCCAACAACAATCCACATGATGACATAGACAAGAAAAAAACCTTGTACAGAAAAACGCAACCAGCTTCCAAATTAGGCGACACGGTTGGCGCAGTGGTTGAGCGATTGGCTGCTACGCTGCGTGTCGCAGGTTCGATTCCCGCACGGAAAAAATATATGTATGGCCTACAGATAGTTGTTCCGGGTCTGGCTGTTTGTGTATGTGAGTTTGTATGTTTGTAAACGCACCCACGATACAGGAGAAATTCCTAGTGTGGGGCAAAGTTTTTTAAAAACAAGAAACAATAAGAAATAAAGAAGAACAAAATAGTATTTCGGAAATCGGTGCTTTTTTTTGTAAAGTTTTGTCAGGATTGTCGTTTGGGCTTGACCCCGCTGAGAGTAGGTTTAACATTTTATTTTACTTAACGCATAACAAGCCTCCTTAGATTACTTTTCGTAAATTCCTCAACTTCTTTAGGTTGTAGAACTACCAAAGATATTTCGGTCTTTTGGGGATGGCTTGAGCCTCTTAGCCCCCCTGGATCCGCCAATGTATGCCTAGGTACCTAACCACCACCACTAACCATAATGAGCTCTCATAATTATGCGCCGTGTTTCATGTGCTTATTATGGCCATAATGGTCATAATGAGCACTGAGCACTTGACCATAATAAGTCAACCTGTAGGCGACATTAAAACCGCTACAAAAAATCTACGTAGCAGAATCAATAAATGAGCCTCGCAGCGCCATCTATCTCGACAGCTGCGAACTAACTGGACAAAATCCTACATCGCGATATCAGAGTTTACCGTGCGATTAGAACATATGCAAAAGCCCGAATATCAACTGTAGGGCAGTTGCCCAAAGACACCAACAACGTCTGGTCGGAGGATCCTCTCTTTTCAACGGTACCTCCGTGCGGGACTTTACTCTCTGTTCTGCTACCTCCAAACTGGTGACCCCGACATTGAACGTCAGCGCAGCCTTCGTGCAGCTACTCCATCATGACGTCATCATCATCACTTCTCATCGTGACCTCAAGCTTTCGAGCAGTGAGTCATACAGCCAGCCAGTACCCTCGGCTTCTACGGATATTTATTTATTTATTTAAACTCTATGTACAATAGTGGTACATGGGCGGACTTAATTCAACAAGGCATTCTGTATCAGTCAACCTTTGGGTCAAAACGACTACACTGTGGTAGGTGTACAAAAAATAAATAAGATATAAATAATATCCTGACCACCGGCATGCAGCGGACGCGCATGCCTGGTCAGCATCCTCAGCCTCTATCATCAACCTCATCAGCGACCTTGGCAAGCACACTGCACCTTCGGCCAGTCACATGAAGAGCCTTGAAGAACCTCTTCTGGTCGACCCCAGCAGTCAGGTCAACACGTCGCACAGCTCCGACCCACTGGAGCCAGCAGCACCACTCCGGCTCACTGGAGCCTGCAGCATCATCCCGACTCACTGGGGCACCGCAGACAGTTCCAATTCCAACTCACCGTGAACTCTGACTTCCGTCTCCGACTCACTGGAACCAACCTCTGGCCTGGCAAGCATCTCAAGATGTATGGACGACTCATCCACTATCAACCTCCGGTCTCCGATATCAGTATCGCAATTCAGGATTTTGTTGTATTAGTTCGCAGCTGTTGGGATAGATGGCGCTGCGAGTCTCATTGTTGCGATGTACATTCTGCTGCGTTGATTTTTGTGGCGGCATATGCCGCTATACTACCATTTCTGTACCTGCTTACTCTGCTTTTACGTGCTTTCTGTCTGAATATCTTATAGTAGATGCGCCTCCTTGCTGTCTTAACATGACGTTGCCGTGTTGGTATACATCACTCCCCTCCGGAGACCGGAGGGGAGGAAGCATGATGGAGTAGTTGAACGAAGTCTGCGCTGACGTTCAATGTCGAGGGTTACCAGTATGGAGGTAGCGGTACAGAGAGTAAAGTCCCGCATACCTCCGTTGAAAAGGGAGGATCCTCCGACTGGACGGTTGTTGTGGACGATAGTTGATATTCGGGCTGTTGAAGGTATCTGTTCAAATCGCACGGAAAACTCTGATATGGCGATTCAGGATTTTGTTGTGTTAGTTCGCGGCTGTTGGGATAGATGGCGCTGCGAGTCTCATTGTTGCGATGTACATTCTGCTGCGTTGATTTTTGTGGCGGCATATGCCGCTATACTACCATTTCTGTACCTGCCTACTCTGCTTTTACGTGCTTTCTGTCTGAATATCTTATAGTAGATGCGCCTCCTTGCTGTCTTAACATGACGTTGCCGTGTTGGTACCTACTGTTGGCAGGCTATTCCAAACTTATCTAAAGAACTTGATGTTAGAACACGACAATCTGAACACTAAAGCTCAGAGAACTCCCGAAGAATCTAAACGCTTATTTGAAATAAAACCAATCAAAAATGTGTTTGAGCAGCGAAAAAACTTGCACAACAACATTGAAGCGCTCAGTAAAAAGCAAAGTGATGATAAAGATGCGATGGAAAAGATTAAAAAAGAAGGTCTGTCGTACTTGCAACGGATGATGGATGTAGATCGTGATCTGCAGTCACTGCTATTGGAACCCAAACTGACGGAAGGCGGGGTGCTGCTTGAGGTGGCGGCCGGTGCCGGCCAGGAAGCCCTGCTATTCGCGAGTGAACTGTGTAAAATGTACGAATCTTATGCAAGTTACAAAGACTGGCAGGTTTGTATCGTCTCTTTCGAAAAGTCTGACATTGGCGGCATTAGGAAGGCTTCCATGTTTATTGATGGTGTAGGTGTGCCTGAACTCATGAAAATTGAAACTGGCGTGCATCGCGTACAAAGGATCCCAGCTACGGAGAAAGGTGGCCGCATCCACACGAGTACTGTATCTGTAGTTGTGCTTCCTAAGCCTGCTGATGTAGACGCAAATATCTCTGATCGAGATCGTGACATTGAAACCAAACAAGAGTGTGGAGCGGGTGGTCAGCACGTGAATACTACAGGTAGCGATGACTGTGTCCTGAACACCCTAACGGGTACAGAGATGGAGTGTCAAGAAGGTATATCTGAAGAAAATAACGAAGATATTGTTATTCAAAAGCTAAGGACAATCTCGCAGCCGAACGAAAACGAAGAACAAACATCGAAAAGTAAACTGGAACCAAAGGTTTGTTGGTTTTTAGCTAGTACCTATAGGTATATATAGGTAGGTAGGTATATATGTAGGTATCTGAGAAGATACCTATTGCTATCAACATCAATCAATCAACCTGCCTGGCATTTTCCTCACTATTTTGGGAACGGCATCCAGTGTAATCGGATGTAGCTGAACATCAGTTTACATGGAGCGACTGCTGACTGCTGACTGATCTAACCTGAACCTAATAACAAAGTTACATGATACTCCTTGACAAAACTTGTGTCAAATTTTCTGGTTTCTGACCTCCCGTAACGACAATTATTTGCAGATTGGTTTGAGTTGCATAAAGCATCTGGTTCGCACGTATGACCACTGTGAGGACATAGTGATGGAGCATCGCCAGGGCGGCGGGATTGCTCACAATCTGCTGGACTTCATGGAAGGGGACTATCTACTGGAACAGATGCAAAACAATCTGCTGAGGATAAACTGGCGCCAGGACTTCTTAGAGGAAATTAATCAGTTTGCTGCGAAAATTAATTCGAAAACCGCTGATACGAACTAAGACCTTCCGACCTCATAACTCATGTAAGTAAGTTGCATTAAGGCCTAGACTCCAAAGCGGACGCGGGATGCGGAGTGGAGACGAGTTCTAAACAACCAATAGAGTTTTGTTTTTGCACATATCGTCTCCGCACATTTTCGTGAATACGTCTAAGCGGAGAGGAGAGAATTAGACGAGTTGTACGCGGCGTGCGGTGACCTTGGCTTCCAGGTATTTTATATGAAAAGAATAAAAAAGCAAAAAAGAGATACGAGCTGGACAGATTGGAGGCTTGGCCAAATACCTAACTAATTTTATAAATGCGAAAGTGAGTTTGTTTTGTTTTTTTACGCTTAAATTCCCAAACCTATTCTGGTACAGAGATAGACGGGAACCCTGGGGACGGCTAAGGCTACTTAAACGCGAGCGTATTCGCCGGCAAAAGCTAGTAATTCGATAAATCCAAAATATTGATGTTTTCAGAAACTGATTGATATTATTCGTTGATTTGTTTAATATCGAAATAGTAATAAAATGTGCACAAAGTATGCGTGACCTCGGCCTTCATATAATTTTGGGCTTGCCGCACGCATCTCATTTTTGTAGATTCACTCGTTTGAAAAACATCTCTCGTCCCCGTTTTGCATATATCTCCGCGCATCGTACTCTTGTAGAATCTGGGCCTTATAGGCTAATTTTACTCGTAATTTTTAACATAGATGATAATGCAGTTCGATTTAAAATAAAAAACATTTTAAAATCATTCCAATAATTTATTTATTTGTACAAACAAACAATCACATTTCGGTAATTAAGTAAATAGTTCACGTCTAAGACAAATACGTAAATGCCAGAGATTCAAAATACTAAATTCTAATAATATTATTACAAGTACAACCACTCGGTGGTATTATACTACATCAATAAAATTTAAGAATAGATAACATTTTAAATTTTTCCAATGTTGAAAAAAGTTTTCATCCCTTTGAATAATTCACCAGAAGGACGGAACAAAGGAGCATTTAATAAATTACAACATAGAGAAAACTGATAAAGTTTTAAAATCATGCAAAAAGCCAATTCTTTACAAAAGCTATACCTTAAATAACTAAATTGTATCTATACCTCACGATTTTAACACCCCACATGGTGACATGAGGATATATTATATATTTTTTTTAGATATGATTTTTTTATTATTGCTTCCTATTGTGGCACAAAGGGAGCATATAACTATATCATTTAAAATTTGATATGTGGGAATGACATGTACTTTCTTTAATTACCTACCTATTCTAAAAGCAGAGATCAATAAAATTCATGATGTTAACAAAAATATAAACTATTTTAAAGTTATTTTACTTGATAATTCTTTACATTTGATATAAACAGAAAGAAATATTTCAATAAACTATGCCATATTTTACAAATAATAATTTCTATTGTATTTGAGAATTTGTAAACACAATGGTTTTCGTCGTCGGCATAGGAATAGAAATGTTATTCGCAAATGTCTAGGTATTTCAAATTGACCATTACCATTTTGAGTGATGTTTTTTTTAGTGCTTTAACCGCCCACGTAAACGTGTTCCGTACAAATTTACGCCAGATATCTAACTATTAAAAAGATGCTCAACGAAACCCATGTCTTGCTGTTGCCTGGTAAACTGCCACGTCCACACATATCTATGTTGCTTTCCTGAAAAATAATTATAATATTAATTTTGTTTATATCACTTTTATAACACAGTTCGTGTACTTGCTTTTGGCGATAGGAAGCATAGGGATAATTCAAATGAACACACTTCCCGTTAGTATCAGTTACAAGTGATATGAATGGGCTAGATAGCTGTGAAAGATTTACTTCTTTTGCTTTCTTTTACATTAAAAGATGTCTCCTACATTTTCTTCATTTCTGCCAATGACTTTATCATCTATCACAGTGACAAGATTCTGAGTGACTTACTTCAGTATGATTCCTAATGCACGAAGTTGGTTGCTTCCTATATAGGGGATGCATGTGCTTCAAGCAGGGCAGGGACTCATTGTAGTTGACCTCCGTCGCGTCGACGGACATGGCGACCACTTCGTCTTTGGGACAGTTGGCGTCTACCACGATCATCAGCATGTTTGTGTAGTTGACATGCTGCGCGTAGAACGGACGGCCGCATTCCGTCACCGGCTTGTTGAGCTTCTCGTCCAGGTTGTTGTAGTCTAGCTGGTACAGATACATCTCTCTGTCGCAAGGAGTCGGTCGAGTTCGGTTGATGAGCACCAGCTTCTCATAGTCCCGCTCCAACACTCGCATGTTTGGAGGCTTCGACATGTACGGGTCGTCGGTTTCTTCGTCGTTTTCGTAGCTCTGGTACGCAACTGTGCCAGAGAATTTATTGTTAGTGCTCGGTATAAGATGTTTCAGTCCTCATGCACGAGCAAATATTCAGTGAGATTTTAATGATAAATAAAAGGAAGTTGAAAATGTAAGACATGCAGAAGAGTAAAAATATATTAAATATAAGAATGTATTGTATATTAGAGGTGAAGTAAAATAAATAAAGTTATTTATAGCAGATACATTTAAGATAGAAGTAGAAACGAAATAAGTTGTGCCCCCAGCTCAATTAAAAAGGAAATAGATAGATAAAAAGATAATCTCAAAAATAAATATGTACATGACATAAGGACAAGTGTTGATGATTATTGAGTTATTGTATTCATCTAATAATAAAATGATTATTAATAGATGAATACAATAAATAATTTTTTAACATTTTGCCGTTAATATAATACTATCAGAATTGCCTGAAAACAAAAAACATGCAAATATTTAAAATCCTACATTTCAATAATCTTTGGATCAGTCGATCATGAAGCTCGTTCTTCGGCTAGGGTAAACATATGTTATAGGCACCGATAGAAGTTTATTTGTAAGTATAATCGTCTATAAATCTACAAACATGCACATTCCTACTGTTTAGTAAACTCACTCTCGTTCCAAACACACGGCATATTTTCTGGACCCAAAAAATGTCCAAATGCGTGGAAGACAACCCTGACAAAGAACTGTCAAAACACTAAACGTATTATAGTTATGAAAGTATCAGCGCCTTTTGTTTTAAAATGTTCGACCTTGAACAAAAGCTAGAACGAGAATAAGCTTGAGTTTTATGAAAATATACAACTAGAATAACTATGAATACAAATAAATAAAACTATAAGAGTTGTCTATCTGTCGACACGTGCGTGTGCGCGCTCTACATGTAACTCACCAGTGGGTGTAACATTCTCTGAAAAAAGATGGAGTCATTACTACTTTATTAGAAATATCTAAGTCCAATTGTTGACTCCATGAATGAATTTTGCTTTCGCTACAGATATTGTGAGAACCAGCTATGAAGTAATGTTGGGTGCAGTTGAACCGCGGTGCACTCACATGCACCCAAAATAACTTTCGTGTATACAAATTCAGTGATCAAGTGTTCCAAGTTTTTGTATCACACTTGACTAGTATTACGTGTTAGTATCTAAGTTTGACTAGAGGCAAATACCAATAAGTTAACATCGATAAATTTCCGTATTATATAGTCAAGATATTCCATGCACAGACACATTGAAAAGCACAACTTTGTATCTCGCACAGGGTAATGTTAATTTCGAGTTAAATACTGTATCCCTTCTACTTAGTTTACTTCGTCTATGGTGCTCGTTGTCATGCAGATTGACAGAACATGCCGCCAACGCGCAAGAGCAACATCGAATGCGTAATATAGATCCACAACACTTAGGCTATTGGCCCGGATTTTTATGTTTACTGTGGAATTATCTTGAACTATCCACACATGACACACGTTATGGCTATAAAACATTGACCTTAAACTTTAAAAAAAGGGTAACGTACCGTCGTCCACGGAGTAACTGGACGCTTGTGCCAAACCTGTGGTTATGGAGTTGTAGAACCAGACCGTGGTGGCTAGGAACCACGCCATCACTAGGCGCAAGTTTTCTAGCGGCTGAAAATCGGAATAATGGAGACAGTACTTAATAACATACTCGTAGATGTTATAGGGCTCTTACATGGACTGGAAGTCGACGAAAAAGAATCATCACAATAAGACTACTGTAATATTTTGGTGTGCTTTGATGTTGGCCCCATTAAAATATATTTGGCACCAATCGATAAAACTGTAAATTAAATATCATCATCATATCTGCCGAAAAACGTCCACTGCTGGACAAAAGACTACCCCAAGTGCCGCCTTAACAACAAATAAAATATAAGTTACCGTAAAGAGCATTGTGGCTGGGTTCGTAGTTTTCTTCTCTCTGAAGCAGACCGCCTGATAGTCCACAATGTGCACCGTCTTGTACACGTCGTCGTCTACTAATCTCGACATAATGTCCGGTCGAATCTGCGAATAATGTGTAGTTTCTTCTTTAAAAATAAAAATATTATACAGAAACCTTTTTTTTTGAAGATGGGAAATCATCAAATGACTCCTTCCGCTCTCTGAAGGGACCGAAGAGAGTGTCAGACTCTTACTGACTAAAACCCATCCGTTTTCTTCTATTGCCCTTTGCGTTCCAGGGCCGCGGTGAATCTTTCAAACAATTTCCGTAGCCAGGGGAGGCTCTGGCCCTAGCGGGCTCCGTCAATTATGCAGAAACCTAATATACGGTTCTACTAGGACCGTCAACTCCGTCTCAGTATCCATCTGACCGTTTCCAATTTATTTGGGGTTGGTATTGTTTCTTTTTCCAAATCGATTATTCCCTATTTTTATTTGCCGTGATCTCAATACTTACCTCTTTTCTTGCCAAATCATTATCTTTGACAAGTCACAACAATCCATCCATATCGTACCCCTATAATCCGTCAAAGTTCTTTAACAATCATGCTTACCCTGCCAAAGAACTGTCCAGTCTGAGTCGCATCTTCGCTGACTACTATCCAGCCATTGTTGTCCACCAAGTAACAATCCCAGTTATCAGATTGACAAGTCGTACACTCCTTGTTGTGTTCACACTGAAAAAACATAAGTTTTTTTTTAAGTTCTCTTAGTTGTCTTTGTCTAGTTAATTGCAGTGTTCATACAAAATTATATTACTTAGGTTAATTGTTTAACTAGCTTTTCCTCGCGGAAGTAAAATAACGAAAGTAGTATAACCGTCTCCAGGATCGACCACCGTTTTTGAAGAGGTATATCGTTATTAGTTAGGATTAAGATTAAGTTTACCACTCACCGATGACGTAATATTATCAAACCACTCGCTGAGTCGTTCATGTTTGAACTGGAAGCCGACCACAGCGGCGGGGGCCTTTCTATGTCCGTCTCCGTGGAAGACCGCGTGCGAGGCGGTAACCACGGCCAGGCTGACGTTGAGCGGGAACTTGATGGTACTGAGATCCACGCTGTACACGTAGCTCAGGGGATCCACGTAGTGTTGCTCCACGGCCCGACGGTACCACACCTCTTCGATCGCTCGTGGCCATTGCTTGCCGAAATCTGGTCTGGAAAGAGATGTTTATTCTTGTTAACGTTTGATCGTTCTGTAATCGTGATTTGGGAAAGAGACAGTTTTTTGTACCATCTAAAAGTGCAGGATGTTATACAACAAGTGCATGGTGTAGTATCTTACTTGTCATTATCATGTTCTTTGGGTGGGTGTGTCTGCCATCGAGTTAGTCCGCTGTGCGTTGACAGGAAAGCCACGATGTATCCAAAGCGTTGGATGAACTCCACCCTGTTACAAATATCTTAAATGTATGCAGATGTTACAACACAGTAGTAGTAGTAGTACGTACGTACGTACGTAGTAGTACAGTTGGATTGCACTTCGATCAAATAGATCAAAGTGCAATCCAACTGTGATGAGTCTTGGAATTTTTATTTTTTACATAAATAGAATATTGAGTTTCTAATGCTATCTATCTATCTACTAAAGCTTGGCACTTGGCTTTCCTATTAAATTCGTTAATTTGTCTCAATCATAACCGATGAAATTATTGATGAAAATTTTCACTCTTAACTCGTTATTATTGTTGTTACATGATAAAGAATAATATACAAACTCTTCCATAGCTGCATTTTCACGTAAAAAAATAATGTAGGCAATATACACTAAAATAAGTAAGCTGCAAATGACGTTTGATATACTGGACCCAGTATGGTGCCTTGAAGCATGTTTTGTTCCTTTGTCTTTATTTTAAAGCTTTTTATTACTCTGGCGAAGTCGCTTAATAATCTAATCGCCTGCTAAGTTTTGGTTACCTTCCTAACGAAACCTTAATTTTAATAATATAATGCAAAACACAGCTCCACCTCGAAAGTTTACATTACCTCGGCAGTAATCCGATCACTTTTGTCAATGGGCTATCCGGATGAAAGTAGTAAAAATGCGTTCCAAATAAATTAAATTGTTTTTAGAAAAAAACATATCAATTTGAATAAATCCAATATAAATACTCCCTGCAAGGCGGCACAATTTTCCATACATCGTTATAATGTTTAAGAATTAAAAAAAAAGCTTAATTAGATCTGTAATTAAAGTATCAAAATAAAAGTACTTACGCTTTCTCATCGGATGCAGAATCAGAAATGCTCTTATTGAACCAGGCAGTGTTCCTAGCGTCATACACCAAGGCTTGCATCAAGCCATGATCGCCTGGTAAAAATAGAGTTATTTTTATTAAATGTGAGTATCATTATTTCAAAATGAATCAGTACTGAGAAGATGGCAAGAAAGGAGTGACTATTGTGATGATGCGAACAGAGATGTATGGTAGAAGAGGAGGAGGATGACGACTGAGAAGAAGACTAGAAATTTCCCGTTTCTCCGCTCCTGTGACTTATGCTATAGGAACCGTGAATTTTTCAGGGATAATAAGTGGCCTATGGCTGCCTGCGATCTTCGTAACCCGATCACTTTTTCCTTAAATTTCTCTTCATTGTGTTCTTTTAAAATTATTTTAGTTGCTCAAAATAGTTTAGGTTTAAATTAAAATGTAATACATACAATAATATTCATTCTTCGGTGTACTGTTTGATACTTTGGTTCTGTCTCTCGCTTCTGGTGTTCCTGGTAAATTAAACATCTGTTCCATTACAAGAAGAAAGTGGCCACGTCAATCAAAATTCCGACAGAAACAAAACATGGTAATTATTTGGGCTATGAAAAATTGTTACCGTTGTTGTGTTTCTCATGCCCAGGCTTATTTTTGTGGTGTTCTGGAGGACGAGGCTTTGCTGGCCAGCGCCAGCCAGGCTTGGCCACTCGCTCCAAGAAATATAGCAGCTCTTCCTCAGCAGTCGCAAACGTGCGTTCATAATGCCGACAGTACATCCTGAACAGAATAGAACACTATGAATATCGAAGCCTTCTTACAGAGTAGGGTTCTGGTTAGCCCAAACAAATAAAGATTCAACTAACCAGTCAGGATGAACGCTCCACCTATCCGACAGATACTGCCTCGCAGAAATGTTCTTGGAGGTGAGCGAGAGTCTATGTATGTCGTCAGTCGGTGGAGGGGTGATGCGGTGGCGGCCATAGTTCTCTGGTATCGCCACTACTAATGTGAACGGAGAGTCGCTGATGCCTGTCCAGAAGTAATGTCTCTTTGCTCGGGATACTCTTTTCTGTGGAAACATTTTATTTGGTTTGGATTGAATGTATGTCCTGTCATAGCACGAATTACTGCACGTGTCTTGATGATCTTATGAATCTTGTTGAATTCTTATGAATCTTGTTGAATTCTTATGAATCTTAACAAAATGTCTTTCTTGCACTATTCCGGAGTATTCATATCATATTTTGTCTATTTTATTATTTGTGTGTTCGTAAACACAACTTACCATATCATCCAGATGGTATTTGACACTCATCATCTTGTTGCCCGTCTTCTGATCAATTATTTCTTGTCGCAACTGTAACATTTGTTAAAACTTTAGCACCTTCGTGCATATAATTATAGATTACAGATTCCAATACCACACACTTACTGCAGTTAGCTCTTTGCTAAAGTTCCTGGGGCCTCTGTCGTCATCGAAGAGTTCAACTTCTATCATATCGACACTATTGTAACTTGGTTTCAAGATTTGTTGAAACTGAAAATAAAAAAAAAAACAAGAATTAAATTCCTCTCAAAACGAACTTATTCTTTATGGGCCAGCATAAAACTTAGAATGGCTACTGTCCATGTCATGTCTTTAGATTTCTGACTGTTCTTTAAGTGCTATGTAAATGACCCTAGTGGATATTAGAGAATCAAATGTTTCGATACAACATAACATAGGTACTAAATCAAAACGTACCACGGGCCTTAGGTCAGGGTGTATTAGGATATATCCGTTGTTTGTGACAATAAAGGCGTAACCATTCACACCAATCTGCAATATATAGAAAATCATAGGTTAAATACTCGTTTACTTCAAATTGTTTCAAGATCCAACTTGATGTACGTAACGTACCTTATACGGTGACATTACTGCCTGTATCTCAGAGAGAGGCACGTCAGTGCCTGCGACTCCCAATAGCCTAGCTATACGCATCTGAAAATATTTAGAAGGCACTATATAACACTGGCACAAAGATACATTACAATTCACAACACACTTCACAGTAATTAGATCTATTGATTCATCTTTTAGTCTCAGGCTTTTCTGCAATCAATATCGCTAATGTCTACGTTACCATTTTATAAATCTACGTTCGAAATAGAAAAAATATTATAAAAATATGCTGTATGTTATTTTTGTAAGTAAACAGTCAAAAATTATTCTAACTACAAGGTAGTTCGCATTTGGCGATGTATTGGCCATCAGTCTACTGATATTATACAACATTATGACAATCTCGTAAAACTAGCAATAAATTACTGATTCTTTAGCATCTAAGCCCCGTTAGGCGAAGTTCTATATGTTTATTTATATAGAACTATGTTAAGGGATTCTAATTTTATATCCACGGTTACAGGTTCTAGCAATACTACTCAAATATTAAATAATTTTATGTTATAAAATTAAAATACTACTCTTTAGATTCTAAAAAACCCACTACCATTATTTTGATCGTAAATATACAAATACCCTTTGGAATGTATCCTTGTAAATATCTGTCGGAATTTTTAAATTAATCATAAAGACAAAGATATTGCCAGTTATATTTAGTAACTTTATGTTGCACTTCAGACTGTATGATCCCTTAGTTATATGTAATATGTGCACAAACATTGAAAGCAGCATCATCTCACACACAGACGTGTAGTGCGCACTCGCGTCCCGTGTGGCACGCGTGTGGCTCGCGTCTGGCACGCACTGCGCGCAGTACGCCGCACAAGCCACACGGCACGCACTCCGCTCGTCCGTCGCCTCTCATGCATCGTCTGTCATGTCTCACGGAGGCAGTAGGTCTATGAGCGTTGGCCTACCTCTTTCTGGCCGTTCTCCTCTACGGACTGCGATTGGTTGTGGACGTACGAATGCAATAAAATATAATAACATATAGATAAATGCGTTGTAATAACTTCCGCTAGAAATTAAAATGGCTCTTCTCGTGGAGAGACTAAATATTGCTAAAATTGTTAATATCAAAAATTGTCATTCTTAAGAAGAGAATAGTTTAAACTCAATAGATACTCAAGTAACAAAGGCCCCATACTCGTCTTGTGTATGTCGGGCTGCACGATACTGTTATTCAAAAATATTTACATTTACTTGTTGTCATACAAGTCAATCTTTAAAAATTGTCTCTACGAAGACATCACTATATTCAGGCAAAATACTTGATTTCATTAGATAGTGTGTGTAGTGTATATATATCATAACTCTTGCATAGAAAATTAACTTGATGATTGATAGAAAAGTCGTTCATAACACCCTAGTGGTCTACGCCTACGATCTAGTAGAAACTACATCACTACAGTAAGCCAAAGGGTCGGACAACACATTGGTCTGCGGTGCGGCGGCCGAGCGCGCGCCGCCTCCGCGCACACATCTATCGAGGACAGATGCATCGCTAACGGGGCCAAATAACACTGTACCGTTACTGAAATCCAAAAAACTAAATCATAAAAACTCTTTTGTATCTTGCAAAAACTTTACAATTAAATCATCAAAACTTTCTAAGTGTAGTACCTCTTTCGTAACCGAAACCCAGTAAGCTTCATTTATCAGTACATTCTCTGTGATGTTCTGAGGGGAAACCATCAAACAAAACGGAGTTATTAACAGACATTGACATGTAAAAGAAGAAGACAATAGAGTAAAGAGTAAAGTAATTAGAAGAGATAGAGCTTACGTCCAATTAGTAGGAAATATAAAACCAATCTGTAAACATAATCTTTTGAAACAGATGACAGGTTTATTTGGTTCATGCTACATGGAAAATTTAGAATTTGGAAAAGACGTAATGTACAGCTAAATAATAGAGATAAGAGAATAATTTGGCTAGAAGAGAGAAGAACGCTGACACTGAGAAAATACAGTTTAATTAATAATAACGCAAATTAATAAAGATACGCAAATCATTCTCTTTCCCGAATATTTTGGTAATATTTTCAGACATATTTGGGGATTTTCAAGTTCAGGGCTTAATAAGAGAGCACGCGGGACAGCTCACCTCGTTGTGTCGCAGGTCGTACACAGGCATGGACACGGATGTCATTAACTGATACTGGGAGTTGCCAAGCTCACTGTACTGGCCCTGTTTCATCTGCAACGAACGTACGTCAACCTTCCATTAACGTTGAGCAGTAATGAGGTGTACTTAAGGCTAACATCAAAGCTCGGAACACATTCAGTGATGACGTATTTTAATACCTGTGTGATTCTCCATCGCCTGTCTTGTTCCTTGTCCGAGTTGAAGAGGTTCTTGTCGCGTCGTTGGCTCATGAAACGTTCTTTCTGCTCGGCTCTTTCTCGTTGCTCCCAAAGATAATCTGCTACTTTCGGATCCTAGGCGTTACATGTACATTTATTTAGGTCTGTTATACAAAAGCAGCTGATTGATTTTTGCTAATCTAATAAAAAGACTTGAAAAGGACCGGAGTACTTACAGTAACGTTGAAAAGGACCGGAGTACTTACAGTAACGTTAGCATAGACGGGGGTCCAGACGACGGGATGCTTCTCTCTCTGCAGCACGAGCGGGCGCGCGAGCACGTTGACGTGTTCGAGCACGCGCTCGCGCACCTCCGCTAAAGTACTCAGGTGCACGTAGAACCCTCGATTGGCGCAGGCCATCCACTTCACCTCCCTTACGTCGGCAACCTATACAACTCTTTACTTGTTAGCACACGACATCCTTTACATCTTGGGTCTCTCTAGTCAGCCTTGTGTGAGTGCTGCAATCATTGTCACCTAGCTAAGTGTCCTCTGCAGGATGGTGGTAAGGCTTCACAACATCAATATTGGAACTATCTAGGTACAATCAAAATTCTGTTGTAATCTAATTTATATTGGATACTACTGAGTAAAAATGCAAAAAAAAGATTTGGTTAAGACTCTAAAGTAACTAAGAAGAATAATTAAAATAACCCAAGGACCACTACGTAACAACCAGATCATCATGCATCACTAATGAATGACACCGCACTGCATACTAAGCTTGTAAAAGCCTCAAGCCGGAAACTCATTTGGGGAAAAAGCGACCGAAATCATGTGATAATTTGTGTTCGCATTCCCCACAAAATCCGTGTTATTTTTAAACCGACTTCAAAAAAGGAGGAGGTTCTCAATTCGATTGAATTTTTATGTATATTAGGTACCTACTCCGTAATTTATGAACCGATTTGAAACAATATTTTTATGTGAAACTAGAGGATATACTTTCCGATTGGTCCCATAGAAATTTCATCAAAATTGGTTCATTAGTTTAATTTTTAAATAAAAATCGCTGAAATAAATGAATAAATTTCGAAATTAAAGTTATTTCATACTTTGTAGTGTTGTTTTAATTTCGAAGTCGGTTGTATTTTTAGTAAAAAAAATTAAGACGCATTTTAAAGAGTTCAATTAAATCAATTGAGGAAACTCACATTCTCGTCATAAGATGTTGCTGCATGTATGTTAATGGAATGGACGACAACTGAATGCATTAACTTTCTGGCATCAAAGCTATCAATTTTCTCATAATCGGTCGACAATCATACGATTAATAAAGTAGGAATGAATACAATCATCCAGGACCGGACGCATCGACCATCGGTTTTCATCTTATCGTCCAAAATACTATGGGTTTTTGACAATTATCAAAAATCGAGATGAATGAGTACTTATCCAAAAGCTATCACTAAAATGGTACGATTTGTGAAAAAAAAAATAAAATTGATGGCAAAATAGAAGATTTTGAAGTTACTCTTCTATCCTTGTCATGCTGAATGGCGGAAATTCACAATGGCGATTGTGAATTTGCGAATGAGTGACGTCACACGAAATTAATACTGTCTCTGTTTCTCACAGATTATATACCACTCACAACTCTATAATTTTTTTTTTTTCTGCGCATAATCTATAAGGTTATAATTACGGTAATATCTAAAAATTACTAATATCCAGTCAATTACCCTATTTACACATGACACAGAGTTTCAAAATGCTTCAGAGTGCCTCGAGGCAGCTGATGGAAGCACGTACTTACTAATTTGTTCAAGCGCATTAGTGTATTCTCTCAAACGGCATCATAGCGCATCTGTCAGGGGTGAATCGTACTAAGGTGAGTCCAAACTTGTGTCCTGGTATTGACACCAACGTAAAAGTGCTATTAAATAAATAGTACATTCGATGGCTTTAGATCATGAATAAAATTGTTAACCACATTATTCGTTACCTACAAACTGCACATGTTTGAACCCACGAGTAAATAAAAGAGATACTACAAACAAAACCACTACAAGCATAAGCACATTGAGATCGGAAAACTTCACAGATTACGGTAACACCACCATGCGATGTACAGGTTTAATGTACAGTATGTATAGACAGACAACAGGTACCACATTCTAGGCGTACTGGCAGATTGGTACGAAGGAAGGCATTATGCAGGTCGCACAATGACTACGACACACAGTAAGACCTTGAAGTGGTACTACCTTTACCTCGCGACCTATCAGGTACGTAAACACTCTCACTGGGGTCTCATATTTCCAGTTGAATCTCTCGAATATTTCTTTATAGTTGTAGGGTACACCGTCGGTAACCAGCATTATTGCCTGGAAGAAGATATTGTGTCAGCTGGTCCTGTTTTTTTTGCCAGTAACAAAGGCGTGCTAGGATCAAAAACTGTTGGGACATTTATAGCATTAATGTCACTGGTCCATTGAGGTTCTTGTCCAAAAATAACATAAATTGTATGTTCTTCAAATCTATTGGCATGACCTTGAAATGATTTTTATTATATTGCTGATTCAGTTACCTGATTACAATTTGCTCCTCCGCTACTATTCCTATACATTTCCAGTAGCTCGAAGGCCCTCGTTAAAGCCGCTGAAAAGTTTGCTATTTCCTGTGTTTCGAAACTGTCCATTGCCAATTTCAGCTCTCGAAGATTTCCCAATGTGGCCTAATAACGATAAAAATGATATTGATGGTACATGGCGGTAACTCTGCTTTTTCCCTACCTAGTTAGTAGAATAGATAATAAAGTCATTATCGTCTTTATCTTGATATATTGTTTATGTACCTACTACATGCATGTTCAAACAACTTTGGCTGCATACATTAATTATATTTTGTTGTCTTAATAAAGCCGACAACGATTTGAAATACCTAACTAAAAAAATACTCGCCTGCACAAGAGAATCCTCAAAACAAGGCACGATTTCCTCAACAGTGTCTGCGAAAGTTAATACGTTGACAAAGTCGTTGTTACCGAGAGTGTCAAGTATATTGGTGACGACGTGTTTGGCGATGTCCCGCCTCTGCCCGGTCATCGACCCGCTGCGATCTACTAAAATGATCACATCCTTTGGACTCGCAGCCGCTTCCATGTACCACGCCCGAGTCCGACAATCATAAATATCTACAGGGTCAGCCCTCCACTTCAATGCTGAAATATTATTTCGATTAGAATGTCAACTAAAATTAGCACATTAACGTAAATCAATAGTCATTATTACAACATCAAATATATATATTTTGATTACCAGGGTAATGTCTCATGAATCCAGTCGAGCTGCCGAAGTATTGCCACGAGAGGGTCGGGTCGCTCTGATAGTTATTTATGAAGTGGGTGTCCAGTCCTTCCGACCAATGGATTCCTTTGATAACTTCGGGTGCTGCAATACATTAACCATTCTTAATACGTTCAAAACATTTACCTTCGATAACGCGTCTATGGTTTACTCACCCCAGGCATACACATTTGTCGGAACGTGCACACTGCTAAAATTAGTATTTACTGGAATGTTTGAAAAGTGTGGGTTTTGCTGCGTGTGCGCGTTCTTTGTCGGAGGTCGAACTATCCAACTCTCCTGACCAAAGTCGGTCTCTGGTGTCGTGGTGATGGACACCTCGTCCCAAGGCTCCTCCATTTCTTTGCTGTTATAGTACTGAAAGTCATCAGGAACAGGTTCGTTTTGTTTGTCAAACGCCATGTTCTCTGCGGCCTCAACTATCCGTTTGACTGCGCTAATCTTTAGTTCCATCATGGCGCGAATATCGTCTGACATACTCTGGACTAGTTTTTCACCATCTCTCGATTCCACTTGAGCAGATTTAAAACTCTGGATTGAATAAATAACAATTTTATTGTTACCATTTGCCGAGACAATCCAAATAGTTAGCCAAAAACAAATACCTATAGGTACCTATACTTACGTCCTGAACCTCTTTCTTCCTGGTGATAAACTCTCCAAAATGATACAACTCCGTACCAAGTTTAACCGCCCATGCTTGGACCCTAAAATGGTAATTTATTGATGTTACAATAAAACAAATCTATAAATCATACTCTGTCAGAGAACATTTGTTCAGCATTTCCGAGTTACTCGTTTTTTATGGATTTTTTACGATGTTAGCATTTCGATATAAATAGATTCTTTCTAGTCCAAAATCAGTTTAAATATATTTTTATTTATTGATGCGACCTAATAAGAAAGGTATGTACATGTACAATTTTATTATGACGTGTCTCTGTTTTTAATAAACAATAAGGTGTATATGGATCACTAATTGGAAACAATTAGTGCCAGGCGGTAGTAGAAAAAAAATGAATTATTAAACAGTATTGAACATAAGTATCTTACGAGTTAAGCGATATTTTGCCAGCGGGATCATATTGTGCACTAGCCGAGCAGTCCCTGGAATCCAGGAACAGAACCAGCAGAAGTAGTACGAAGACACCGACACACTTGCACATCAGAACCACTGCGATAATAGTTCACTGGCTAGAATTGCAGGAGTACATTACGCACTTAATCGAATTATGACATTGATGGTGTTGAGGGAATCCGATGTGTTGGATGTGTCGGGAGGTACTGGGCTACGAACATTGATAAGGTTGATAGGTGTGCGGCGCAGTGCGCAGGCGCGAGTGAGCGCGGGCCGGTCATGCGCGCTACTTCCCCTGCGCGGCTCGACCGGCGACCTCCGCGCTTCGTTGTTTGTGTATCGTACATTCGTACATCGCGTTAACGTAACTTGTGGATTCGCTCGCCACCTGACGCATCGATCGGCATCGCCCTCAGCACTAGGTCACCGTGTCTATCGGACGCGCCGTACCTACATGTTTTGAACTTCCGTATGTTGCTGAAACACGTCCTAATTTTACTCGACTACGGCGAAGCAAAAAGGAGGGTTATGAATTTGGCCGGTATGTATGTATGTTTATGTATGTATGTATGTATGTTCATCTGTTCCCTCATAACTTCTAAACCATTTATCATAATTTGACAAATGAGGTGTCATTGGAGGTGTCTAAGTTGTCCACTGGTTATAGGCTAGGTTATGTTGCAATAAATTGTAGATATGTGGCGCCCTCTAGGGCGCATTAATATATTTTTATTAATATGGTTGTGTTGGGTATCAAACTAAAGGGCTTAATAAGCACACTTCAAATTAATGTATAGGTATATACAACAAGAAAAAATAGCCGTGGTCGTATTATATACTTATTCTGGTAAAACAGTATGTTAATAGTAATGAAACATCAAACTCTAGAACTAAAGTTTTGGGCAAAGTGGCATACGATCACGGCTATGTTTTTTTGCTTCATACTTTACTTTTAGAACGTGAATTTTCTGTAGTCGTGTTTTAGTATTTGAACTCCTTTTTTGTACCATTTGTTTGTTTTAGCTCAATAATAGATAGGTAATAGTTATTTATGATATTAGTGCGGTAAGTTGGTTTTTACAAACGAGTAGACGAATGTAAGCACGAGACGAAGTCGAGGGCTTACCATAGTCACGAGTTTGTAAAAACCAAATCCGCACGTGTGTCATACAACGTTTTTCGACACATTTGCGAGAAACATTACAATAAGTAATGAAACAAACTTTTTGTCTCTAGAAATCAATCGGAAAGTCGCAACAATCTTTGACGTTTCTAATATGAAAATGGCGCGAATTTGCAAAGGGCGCCACATGCGCGTGGTGAAAATTAGAACCACATACTTTATTTTTTTTATTTATCTTCTCTCATTTTCTCTATAATATTAAAATGAGACAAACGTATACAGCAAAAGCGCTTCCAAGGAGGTTCGATCATTCAGCTTATTATTCTCGTGATGTGAAACTCCTTGGTGGAATTCTTATTCATTTTTATGGAAATTAAAAAAAAACCGTAAAGAATACGCACGGCGCTATACAACGGAGTTTGCGGTAAAATATGTACTTAGGTGAGAGTACCTACTTTGCCGCACGCTCCATTGTGTGGTGCATAATTTTTAACTTTCGAACAATGCATACAGGCTTCGTAAATGCATTTTTTGAGCAAATGTGTTGAAAATATATTAACCTATAAGCAATTAAAATATCAATGGTCAATCCAATTTTAGTAACACAAGTATAGTGTTTTGTTAATTTGATACATAGGCAAAAAAGTTTTGACAACTCCCACTTTCAATAGATTATGTCCATGAACCGTCCACATTATTATGTCACATAGTTGGAATTAGTCTAGGCTATCTCTGTTTACCTTACAGGCATTAATAAGAAGCTGCGGACAAGAAATGAAAAACCGTTCACAGGAGCAACAAGTTTTATTGCCAAAGTAACAAAGGTATAAATATATCGGATGTGCGTCACGTGGAGAGCTTGGCTACCAGAGCCGCGAGCACGGCCAGCAGCAGGACAGCCACGTCCACGCGGGCGATGCTGCCGATACCACACGCTGTTATGTTCCGCTCCTGATCAACAAATATCACAGGTTAAACACTGAAAAACCGGCCACGCTCAAGTGCTTATCTCAGTGGATCAATCTTAATTTACCGCCTACTATTGTAGTCTTTGTTACCGCCCTTACAGGTTAGGTACATCTGAATGTTGAATGTGAATGAATGATGAATGTGACGTGAGATTCAGATTCGCGCGCAAAGATTTCTGAACGAATAATATTGTTTTAAAGTAAACCTAACCATGGCTGATATAAGTAGTTTTTTTTTCAGTACCTATTTTAAGCTCAAATTTGGTTTCGGAGATAAGGAGGTCTGGATTACCTAATTAAAAATATAATTCCTATATATTTTAAATTATGAAAAATAACCCCCACAATAAGCCCTTTCATTTGATAGGTACATCACAAGGTACAGTTCGAAACTTTTTCTTTTCTTTTTTTAAAGTTACCCCATATTGAAATGAATTTGAAAAAAGTTCAAAATATGTAAACCAAGTTTCGGTCTATTAGTTTCGTAGCATATTGGCTTGGCAAACGAACAGACAGACACACGAGTGATCCTATGAGGGTTCCGTTTTTTCATACCTATGGACGTTTGGAAACCTAAAAACCATACATGAGGCAGTTCCAGTTTCTAAGGTGGTTTTTGGTACAACCAGAGGCCCTAGACAATGTGCCATTCAATTAGCGAATGCGACTGTCGAAATGCAAAGATGTAGGAATCTGATCACGTGACATTTCGATAGCAACTGTCAATCCCTTACATTTTTGACGTATTGACAATCGCCTTCGCCACGCTACCGCTGACAGAATGTCACTTGTCTAGAGCCCCAGGACATTCTGCTGTACGCAAACTCAAATGACGCCTAGGGTTATGGGAATAAAGCAGTTGGTCGATCATCAGAAGATTGCGATTATAAGTAGTTATACGCAGGAATACACATAGTATCATGATAGCATACCCCATCGTGGTAAGTGTAGCAGCCCTCAAGACGTCGTCTATGCAGAGCACCCAACTCAAGCTTATGGCAGGGCTCCCGGCTGGAGCGCGACATGGTTGTGGGCTGCGGCTTGGTGTCGGTAGGCAGTATGCAGTCCGCCGCAAAATCGTCCTGACTTTCCACCACCACCAGCAGCAAGTTTGTCTTAGGGATGTAGGACGCCCAGTACGCGGGCCAACAAGGCCCCGCTTTATCTCTCTGAACAGTAGGCGAAGCCCCAGACGCCTCCGAAAAATATTTCTGGTTCAGTATATAAAGCGTGATACTATGGTCGCAGGAGAACGGGGCCTCCTCCTCCTCCATTTTTTTATCTTTCCCGGACTCTGTACTGTTGTCCGGCAAGGGCGATGCAGTCGTCGGGGGCGCCACTGTGTACCCTTTGTTGATTAGTTCATCGTTATAGTCTGCGAGCGAGACGATCATGCGGTTACGTTAAGCAGAAGAATTAGACGTGCTTATACAATAGTAGCGGCTGCCAGTTACCATGCAGCTAGAGTGTACTACATATATATATAGATAGTTATGCATTTAACTTTAGATTCGCTTGCTAAAAACTCGGATCAGTCATGTTGAATATACTATCGCTATTTGTCTAATAGGTTCATTTAGTAAAAGCCGCTATTAGTTAATCGTCGCTTGTTTTCGTTATTTATTGTTCTTACTACAGAAGTTGTGTGAGCTGCTACATACGTAAGCAATTAGTTTGTGGTGCCGTCCATACTTCAAGACGATATTTGAGCTCATTCTTCTGATCAACAAAAGCAAGAGGTTACTGCCATTTTTTTAAATTTCCTACTAAATTGTTAATATTATAGTTTAGCATTTAGCAGATTTTGCAAATGCTCGACAATGCTACGCAGTAATAAATTGTATTTATCAGCCAGTTCCAATCCACTGCAGGACAAGACCTTATCAATTATACAAAGAAGGAAGATATTGTTTCGCAAAATACATCAATAGCGGCTGGTGTGTCCTTAATTAATGCACATTTTTTAAACACGTAATTTTAATGCCAAACACGGCTTTCAATTTCACAAACATCAGAAGAAGTCCTACCTAAACTTGTCCATAATTCTCTTCAATCAAGATATTACTGCTCAAACCCACCACAGAATACGGAGATTCATTAGATGACTCTAGAATCTATATCTCACCAGAATCGTCGTAGATGCTACCAGCATACGCGTAATCGCTTGGGTTGTACATGTTCATGATGAGCAGCAGGACTTCAGTTACCAGCCAGTTGAAGAAGTTCAGCGCTAAACTAAAAGGCTACAAAACATTCTCGTTATTAACCATAGGTACGGTCTATCCACACAGTTCCGGGTCAGTGCCTTAAGGGGCCTGAACCATATATGTGTCGAAAGACCCGCAAATACATCATGTAAAGGGTAATTCTCTGATTTTGCATCAAGTAATTCTATTTTTTTGAGACCTGTCCAATCCCAGATTCTTTTTAGTTCGGATGTTCGCAGATTCTGCTTACGCAATGCTGTATCAAAACCACGAAATAATAATTCGCAGCAGGTCCATAAGAACTAACCGTGCGCAAAGTCCAGGCACTACTTTTCTTCATTAACACCGAAAGCGGACACAGCGCCTGGTAATTGAACACCTCGACGTGGTCGTAAATGCCCATTTTTATGAAAGTCTGCATCACATGCTTCTGGACGGTACCGAAGAACTGGCCCACCAGCTTCTTATTCTTGGCTAGCACGATGTACCCAGAACTGTCGATGATGTAACAGTCGTATTTGTCGGAACTTGGGTCGCAGGTCGGGTCCTGAAAAATTTACATGGATTTTCTTGGATTATGAGTACTACTATGCATAACGATTAATTTAAATTTTAAAAAGACAGTTTGATGACAAGGATGAAACAACTGTAAGATTATGGAAAAAACTCTAAATAGGTAATAAACAATTTATGCAATTCGGAACTCGAACTTCGATAGTGAAACAAACAGAGACCTCCCTAATAGTAAACGACGAATGACAACCAGACTTACCTACCTTATTATTTATTGAGGTCTAAATTCTTCATAACTTTACTACGCGTTTATTATCAAGAGGCTCGTGAACGTTGTAGGTACCTAATAGTACATTATTTTATGCCAGAAAACATACCTTAGAACCGTCCAAAGTTATATTCGTAATTTCTAAAAATCTTTCGTAGAAATTCAGATACGAATATTGGAAGCCAACAACGGACGCCGGTGTCTCTGAATTGCCGTCTTTATAAAATATGGCGTAGCTGGCAGTCAGAGTAATATCTCCATCTGGATTGATGACTTTTGGCGCATTCTTGATGATATCATCCAGGATAGGAAGCGGTGTGGCTACCACAAGAGACTCTTTGTTTATCATGTGTTGGAGAACTGCTGCTTTGTACCAAGTTTCTTCAATCGTGTTGTGGTAGACGTCTCCGAAAACACTGCAATCAACAGTCATACAAAGATCAGCACCCTAATTACGTGTCGTACTTTCTATAAAAAGTACCTTGCAGTTGTAAAGCAATCCCAACCCAACTCAGTACCCAACTTGCATAGCTTTTATTATTTTTGGTATGCGTCATGCTTGGCGCAAGCAAACTCTTTCTTTCAATCTAACATTCCACAAAGTAAGTAAGTATAATAAGTATAATTTTCACATGAAACGTAAAACCAAAACCGACACTGATTATATTTTCTGAGACATTTTTTATAACATTGAAAATAATATAGGTATTATGTAATATACTGGGTATTTTTTTCCAGTGCGCAAACTTTGAGAACCCATGTAAATGAAAAACTTTCCCAAAGAAAACCATTTAAAACAATTCCTAAAAAAAGATTGAGTCTCGCATACAAATTAAGAACAGTAACAATTTTGTGTGGGAAGTTCAATTTTTTTTTAAAGAATTCTCTATGTCTTTCTTGGGGAAAGTTGTTACTTTACATGGGCAGAAGTGGTTCTCAAAGTTTGCGCGCTGGAAAAAATATTACCCAGAATATGTATATCAATATAGCAAAATAATCTTACTCTCCACCATATTCCTTCCGTCTGTTCCCATGATCATCAACTTCTTCGTTCTTGTCAGTATCGAACACATAGTGCCATCTCGTCAGCCCGCTAGACGTTGCTATGAACCGGACGCTCACATTATACTTTTTAGCTAAATCTTGCTCTTCTTTAGTAGCGATCCAGTTCTCGAAGTATGGCGTCGATAGCTTAGCATCGAACACTAACTGCTTTACTAGGTCTTCATTGCAATAGTAATCGTCTTTGCCAAGTGGTGTCATGCCGCAGTGTGCTGGTGGAAACAAATTAGTTAGGATCTCAGGTTTATATAAAATACCTGACAGAAAAACTACTTAAAAAGTTTTCTACTTACTTTTCAGATTGAACTCTTTGGTTTCATTATCTTTTGTATATTGCTGTTTCGTTATATCAATTTGATTTTTGGATAAACCAACCAAAAACTTCCAAGCTTCCACTTCAGCATTAGGGGATTCGTGGCCTTCCAAATAATGGTATTTGCAATATACCCTGTAAACAGTCAGAGTATTTCAATTACATAAAACATCTAATGATAGATATAGTTGGACATTTGTGATTTGTTTCTCAAACTTACCAGTCTGGGTGAACCCTGAAGCTATACCTAAAGTAATCCGTTACGTTGATACCTGTAAGTTCTTTTCCCTGCTTTGCTTCTAAAGGATTATCTTTGAGCATGAGTTCAGTATCTCCGTAACCTTTTGGCAGTGAAATTCCCATAGAAAATGGAGTTCCTTCAAGTTTATTGAAGAAGTAGTCATGACTTACTCGAGCTATCCTCCTGGAAACATCAAATGAATTACTAACTACTATTATTATGCTGTACCAGTGGGTTCGTCAAAGGGCGGAGGGCGGCAACATAAAAAAAAATACAAACATCCGAATTGAGAACCTCCTCCTTTTTTAGAAGTCGGTTAAAAATCCAAAAATGTACTAGGTATATTTGGAATATGGCATGGAGCAACAACCTTATTACTGGCCTTATTAACCTTATTTATAGTTATTTATACTGTGCCAATACCAAAGGGGAATGAGAATTCCCCTTTGGTATTGGTACAGTATAAATAACTATTAATAATACCATGGTGATGTCACAACCGGCGGTGGGTAGTACTCACAACCGGCGGTGCATATTTGACCGGAGGGACAATCCTACAATGTTGCTTAAGTACTTGATTACAAAGCATTCGGGCTCGCGGCGGGCGTGCGGCCAGGGTGCTGTGACGAAAATGTATGGCGTCTGACAGCGCGCCCGCGACGCAATGTATATTTCGCAGTTGACGCCATACATTGTATCTTGCCAGCGCCCTGTCTGATTTGTATATCAAGTCTCTTGAAATTAATAGAATTGGCCGGAACCTACGAATAATGGTAACTGGTCGCGCGCCTGCTGCAGTGACAGATTATGTGTGAGACGATAAGTCATAACAAAAACCGGCTAAATGCGAGTCGGACTCGCGCACGAAGTGTTCCGTACCTAATCCATAAAAAACGGTAAAAAAAACACGTTTGTTGCATAGGACCCCACTTATATATTTATCTTATTCTGTTTTTAGTATTTGTTGTTACAACGGCAACAGAAATACATCATCTGTGAAAGTTTCAACTGTCTAGCTATCACGGTTCATGAGATACAGCCTGGTGACAAATAGACGTCGACGACGACAGACAGCGGAGTCTTAGTAATAAAGTCCTGTTTTTACCCTTTAGGTAGGTACCCTAAAAATGATTGTATTTTTGCAGCGTATAGTTGGATTAGTTATAAGTTATATCATTCTTGAATATGCCTATTAAAAAGTTTGAGATTCGAGTGTTTTTGAATTAAAATCTTTCTTTATGTGTTGTAGTAATTAATGTAGGTATAATAAGGATCTAAAATTAAGAAATGTTTTTACTCAGTTTAATGACCCACACATTTACAGTCCGCCGGCGAGTATTGATGGACGAACGTGTAAATTTGGGCCGAGGCGAAACCGAGGCACACATACGTATGGCCTAGTTGTGGTCAAGTCTTGTGTAATACTTTTCTCAAATAATGCGCAATAATTAAAACTAAGTAGTACCTAAGCAGAACTTTTTATTTAAATATACAGTTGTTGTTGAATGTACAATTCCCGTTTTGAACTGGCTTACAAATATGAAGCTGTTTACTGAAAAAAAACTAAATGAACACCATTTGGTTTTTTTTCAATAAACAGCTTTCTATTTGTAAGCCAGTTCAAAATGGGATTTTTGCATTTCGACAATCGCCATCGCTAAAGGAATGATAATTTGTCTAGAGCCTCTCTGGTAAGCTAGGTATCATAATACCTGCCAGGGTTACGTAATTTGTTCGAAAGAGTCAAGTCAGTATGAGTCTCATACACTCTTCCGCTCCT
Organism: Melanchra persicariae; assembly: GCA_947386135.1. Classification (NCBI taxonomy): domain Eukaryota; kingdom Metazoa; phylum Arthropoda; class Insecta; order Lepidoptera; family Noctuidae; genus Melanchra; species Melanchra persicariae. The sequence goes on along the minus strand of OX376644.1, from coordinate 7,082,923 downwards.
CCCATTCTTAACTAAAAGTTTCATAATAGGTTGTGCTCTGTAGTTTTCTCCTATCGTGATGGGGAAAAGGCGTGAGTTTGTTCAAGGTGTTACATATTATACGCAAAACCTAAAAAGGGGGCATTGTACTCATTATTATACACAACACTAGGTAACATAGGAACCAAATTGAATACGTAAATTTAAAAAAATCCCCAATAAAAAAGCTCTGAAAAGTCAAAAATAAAATGTATTCCATATAGGGACGAATATTTTGGCATTTAATTTTCACTTCATGCTTTTTATAATATAGGTAAGTAGTTTATTTACCTATTTTTGAACGAGGACAGTAGCCTAGCATGTTTCACCAATGTATTCACTGAACTCTCTTTTCTGCTTCATCATCAGACCCTGATCACAACCTATTTATAACGTATTCATTAAGACCATTTAAAATGAACTCAAACACAAAACGTCTGCTGTCAATAAATGAGGAGTGGGGTATCCGGCAGATTCATTCCGGTCATGCTGCAGCATCAAGTCAAGGTTTCCCTATAATCTGTTCATTGAACCATTCGATTCCAGTAAGCCCAAACACGATACCTCTGTTGTAACTAAGTGAGGAGTTTTCTGCGGACTTCAAGTCATGCTGCAGCATCAAGTCAATAATACTATGTTCTTGCAATATCATTGAAGTAACAAAATCTCAAATCTCAAATCGATAAAACCCATAGGAGTTGCTCACATCCCTTCATCAATTAGAAAAGAGCTGATGATCTTCAAATGGCTAAACCGATTTTATTGAATCATAGCTAAGAACACTCTTGATTAAATTACCTTTTAACAAAAAAAAGCTAAATCAAAATCGGTTCATCCGTTTAGGAGCTACGATGTCACAGACAGACACACAGATACACACGTGACACGTGAAACTTATAGCACCCCTCTTTTTTGGTTGGGCTTTAAAAAACAGCTATTTAGTACATTATCGAGTTATGAAAACATAAATGTATGAGGGCGGTTGATTTATTTTCCGCAATTTTTCATCTCTCATCAAGTTGTTCATAATAATGAGGACAATTACCCCTTTTCTGGTTTTGCGTTTAATTAGTTCACCCTGCATATGAACGTGTGATATTACCTCATGTTGTCGTAGTGGTAGAGCACGGGCACCTGCGTCATGCTGCCGTCATCGCCATCCACCAGCGAGTGACGCAGCTGCTTGATCTGGTCTCCCAGCTCGCGCGTGCCCTTGCCGTCGTCCACCTGTTCCACCTCCACGAAGTCTACGCTGTTGTAGTTCTTCTGCAGGTCGCCGTTTATCTATAATGTACAACATACAAGCTCATTTTCTATATCTTCTGAACTTCTTGCTCGACTGCACCATTTTTAAGTTCACAATGCAATGCAGTATTTTCAAGTTTGAAAAGGTTTATATTTATTCAAACAGATTCGTTTGCTCGGATGCGAGATTTTTGTTTTAGATTTGAGATACCTCGAATATAAATAACCAGATTGCATGAGCCTAGTTCTTGAAGCTAGGATAGCAAATAAGTTAGGTAGTATACCCTGGCTTGACACATACACAAATTTTAAATAATTTTCTATAATAACACTGGGTCAATCCACACACAAACAAGATTGAATGGCAGTTGACTTCATGTTCACTCCACCTAACTTCACACGGTGACGGTGGGATGTTGTCAGAATAGACCGGCAGGTGTCGATGGTCTCTAAACATGGACAATTCTCGTAATCGAATGTATAGGTACTATCTATACTATAATCTATACTAATATTATAAAGCGGAAGAGTTTGTTTGTTTCAACATTCATCTCTGGAACTACGATCGGATTTGGATTTTTTTTTTGTATATGATAGTCAATTTCATGAGGAAGGCTATATGCTATACGGGAACAGGAAAAAACGGGATATTATGCGCGTACGAAGTCGCGGGCAAAAGTTACTACATTTATATACATAGACTAGCACTTCGCCCGCGACTTCGTCCGCGTGGATTTAGTAGGTACCTACTCCACAAACTTCAACGCCCTCTATACCCCCTTATAAAGGTTAGCTTTGGAAAAGTAACATTTCGATAGCATGTGTCAATCCTATACATTTTTGACGTATTGACAATCGCGTACGCCACGCCACCGTTGACAGAATCTCACTTGTCTCGAGCCCAGGTTCAGCGCAACTGTTCACCCCGTTCAACTCGTCAGGGTTTGATTATGCAAAAATTGTTAGGTACATCTGTTTCAATTATCCCGCTTTTAGTTTGTTCATAGCATTCCGACGTAAATTGAAGCAAGCAATTATGTCCTCCCCTAAAATCTTAATCACCCCTGCTTCACTCCTTATTAAGTGTCTAGTTTATTTTCGAAACATCCAAACATTTGTTATTCTTATTGTTTCATCGAAAATATTTAAATGCCGTGGTGTTTCAACTTCATAGGACCAAGCATTGATACGATTCTCCCCTGTTCGCTCAAGCCGCGACATTTTTCTTACTCCGAGCATGTTTATTACCGTCGTAACTTTTGAACGAAAGGTCCGATTTGAATAATTTAAAGTTTAATTTACACGGACATAATCAACCTTAATTATCAAACCATTTAAATGGATAAGGATTAATATCATGATACTAAAATCACTATTTTTTATTTCACCATGGGATTTGCTTGAATAATTTGAACAAAAAGCGGTCATGGTGACTTATCCATAAGAGTTAGACATATGGCATCGCGGACTTTTTTGTAGATATTGATGACCTCTATAAAACTGTAGTACATCACTTTGCTCTATTGTCAATAGATTCCGCAGCGTACGCGATATAAGGATTTCTACTCACTCCTGGGGTTACATTATCGAAGTTTTCATACGGATCCCTAACTTTTTTGAAAATATTCTATAGCCTATGTCCATCGCCGATAATGTAGGATTCTAATGGTGAAAGAATTTTTCAAATCGGTCCAGTAGTTTCGGAGCCTATTCATTACAAACAAACAAACAAACAAACAAACAAATCTTTCCTCTTTATAATATTATATATTATATTAGTGTAGATAAATACTCACAGTGGTTGTCAGAAGAGGATGCAGCAACAAATAGCCATTGTTACTAACGATGAACGAGTAGCCGTTGACGCCAAGCTGAAAATATATATAATTTGTGACTTATCATTCATTCATCATTAAAATATATCATTCATATGCAATTCAATATTACTACACCAATATTAATGCAGCATGCACTTGACGATCGAATTCAAATGCAAAAAATAGGCCATATAATTACGAGTATACTCATTTTTGTTATCCAGACACACCTACTGCCAAACGGTGTAGTCATATCATTGTTTTCACTATTGCATACTACTGGCCAACGTATGGTGGGGAAGCTTATGTTGGCAAAGCAATGACTAGTAAAAAATCGTATAAGATACGATTTCAGACAGTTTTTTTTATTTTTTATTATTGTTAGGCACGCGCTTGACCACTATCTCACCTGATGGTAAGCGATGATGTGGTCGAAGATGGAGCACGCTTGCCTAGAAGTAACCTATTCACTCTTGACTTAAGAGCGTGTACACCGTAATGTATGTCATTTCATACAAATTTTCAAGTCCTTATTCTTCAAAATGAATGTACCGATTTTAACGAAACTTGGTGTGCATACGCTAGATATCCAGGTCTAAATAGTTATCAGAAAACATTTTTGAAAAAGAGTTCAGGGGGAAGTATATAGTGATTTTTTACTTTCTATACAAAATTTAAAATCACTATATCCTTCCCCCTGAACTCTTTTTCGGTAAATCGGTTCATTCATTTTGAAGAATAAGGTTTTTTAAGTTTGTATGAAAAGCCGTACCGCGTAAACGCTCTTAAAGACTCCCAGGTTGTAGCTATCAGGAAACAATTTCTATTTGTTCCCCATAAACAAGTAGAAATTGCATTTAGCAATACCCTCACTAAATTAACCAATCAGTAGAAAGGGACGGGGAAAACTCTTTCGCATCTGCAAGCCTGTGACGTGGACTAATCAGGATTCTATAAAAAAAAACTACTATATGTCACTCAATCGCTCTGAGCCACTCACACTTATTTGAACATATATTCACGTCACAACCAGGTAGTTCTCTAACTAGTTGTGAGGTGAAAACGTTATTATACATATGTGAATACGTTTATACGCTCAGTCCATTCCTCCATGTCTATATATTATATGATAGTGATCGAGACCAAGAGCAAGCCCAAACTCAATTTTTTTTTTAAATTTGGTTGAGAGAATGCGCATCGATGGATGGGCAAACATTTTCCGTATTTCTTCTTTCGAATAAATATTTTCTATTATATTTCAGAGAACATTAGATACCTGATGCGGCTGTGCAAGCTTAGCAATGCTGTCGATGGGCACGTCTGTACCGGCCACTCCCAGCAGCAGTGCGTCCTTGTGCTCGTCATTGTACTTGTAGTCGAACGCCGGGATCGCCACTGACGTCACCAGCTTGTCTTCGTCGGGCTGGAACACAGAACATGTTAGGTTGAAATAGGATACGAAAATCAAGAAATAACGGTAAAAATAACTTAACTATTGCCAATTTTTGTGAACTTCGTATGCCACCTGAGGGTTTCTTATTGTATAATTATATTATTCAGTAACCCGAATTGGGTAAAATCATTGTAGTCAGCTGTAATATAGTTTATACAGCTGTAATATAATCCGCGCTGACAATTTGGCATAAGGCACGCGCGGACGAAATAGCAGCCTCTCTATCCTATCAACATGTCACCGTGTAAACTTGAGGTGAGGTGGAGTGAGCGTGAAGTGAAATGTCGTTCCATCTTGTTTGTATCGATTGACAGCTCACTTCGTGTTCACTTCACCTAAGTTTACACGGTGAGATGTTGTATTGCAGTGCGATGCTGTTACATCTCACCGTGTAAACTTATGTTAATATAATACATTGTGTGGGTAAAATTTAAAAACAAAAAAAAAAATCTTTTTTCTCCACTTATATAATTTATTGTTTTAACAATAAAAAGTTCTTGTTTTCCAACTTTTCTTCCCCACTGCGGTTAAAAATCAACGTGCCTTTTAGGACTAGTGCTTGATCTCGGGACTGGTCGCACCACGCCAGTACTGGGACGTTTCGGTAAGCGCCATTTAGGATATTATCAGTATGATACGCAAGTACTGGTCTCGTAATTTTAAGACCTGAATATTAACTTTGGTATTGGTATTTATATTGCACTACCGTTTGCCCGCGACTTCTTACGCGTATATCCCGTTTTTTTCCGTCCCGGTATAGCATATAGCCTTCCTCATGAATGTGAATATCATATAGGTACTTTCCAAATCTGAATGGTAGTTCCAGAGATTAGCGCGTTCAAACAAACAAACGAACGAAACTCTTCAGATTTAATTATGAATTACTCGAATGTCCTGTCTGGTTGCGAAATTTGTTCAAACAGTCACCGCGGCCCTGGAACGCAAAGGGCATAAAGAGATGGGTTTTAGTCAGTAAGAGTCTGCGACTCAGTTTCGCTCTGCCCAGAGCGGAAGAAATCATTTGATGATTTCCCATCATTAAAGAAAAAAAAAGTCCTGTTTCTTGTACGTCTACTTCAATTTATTGGTATTAGATCTTTGTATTTTTTTCGAAGTTGGTATCTTAGGGTAGAAGTCAATCGGCCTAACCATTTTCCTAAGTATTTCCTGGTCAGCTTCCAGTCCAAACGGTGTACCATAACCCAGTAACTGGATCATTATGACTGTCAAAGACCTACAATGGAACAGCGCTGCTGTAACTATTTACTAGCCACGAGCCCTTCTATGATAGGGTAGTAGTATTATTAACATCTAAAATTTTAAAATGAGTAAAACTCTTATACAAAATAATGCATACCTTTGAATTGTCTCCACTCACGTTCCATTTTCTGGTTCGCTGTAAAAATTAAAACAGAATGTTATTATCTCAGAACCTGAAACGTTTCATGAAGAAGCATTAACAACGATACAAGCTTCTGGAACAATTCCTGCTTGAATAAAGCTTCAATACTCGGAAGGTCCTGTATCCTTTTCCAGTGAAAAACACACGCTGGCTGTAAAAGTACGTATTCGCACAAACTGATTTTCCACTAAAGTTTATAACATGATGTACTTAAGTACATTCAGTTGTAAGGATAGTTTTGAGTATGAGTGCTAAAAGAGTAGGGGTAGACCAAATAAATGTATGGACAGTTTGATATTTGATCAGGCTTATTCATAAACAAAAATAACCAAATGCTTAGTTTAAATACTCAGATTATATGATTATGTATTTCTCTAAAGAACTTGAATGTAGAATCCTGTATCAGTATTTAAATAAATCATGCGTAGATTTTAATTTTGGTATGAAAAACTCAAATATGTAAAAAATAGGGGATGACTATCGAGATAACTACTAATAAAGAAAGTCCACGAATGCCGTCGACCCCAAATAAATCGTAACAAGGGCAAGACAATAATTATGATAATAAATGTGGACATGTGTGTACAATGATAGTCTGTACCTCTAAAGTGTAAATTATGTCACCGGATGGTTACAAACACCGTAAGATTGTTATAATTATATCTTGACTATATAATAACACTAAACAACCTGTGACAGAATAAACGCAATAGGAACAATTTTCACTATGGGCCTTACGCTTACGCGATTTATTATAAACTCTGTGTTTGCAATCATCCGGTGACTATAATGTGTACTGACCGTGTTGTCAATGTTGGCGTGTGTCCAGGTGGGCGGCGGGTTCTCATTCTCCAGGATCATGGGCCGCGCAATCACGTTGATGTACTTTAGCACCTGCTGCTGCACCTCCTCCACTGAATGAATGTGCACGAAGAAACCTGACACAATCGAGTTACGTGGATAAAGATGCTCCAAAACTATTTAGGTATGTTTCGGTTTATTTAACTTTTAGCTTTTGAGAATGACAGAAATTTTCTTTAAGGCAAATATGGGAGTATTTGCCTTAAGGAAAATTGTAGACTAAATGTATTCGATCTCCTTCTCCAAAGTACGTCTATCTATAGACCAACATTCATCTAAATTGGTTCAGCGGCATTGATAATAATCTATACTGGGTAGTCACCTCTGTTCAAGCACGCCATCCACTGTATCTCGCGCACGTTGGTGACCTCCTTGCCAATGAGGTAGGTGAACACTCTGACGGGAATGTACGTCTTGCCGCCCACCACCTCGCGGTTGTACTCCTCAAAGACCTCGGTCAGGTTGCCGGGCACGTAGTCCGTAATCACCATCACCAGCTGGTTGCAGCCTTGGGTGCTGCTCACGTTGCATAGTGCTCTCCGCTGAATACAGAAGTAACATTCAGTCATATCTTCTAGGGGACTTTTATCTTTCAAAAAACTCTTATGATTTCAATTATAGAAGCATTTGGAACGAATAATAATTCTTATCAAGTGCGAGTCGGACTCGCACACCGAGGGTTCCGTACCATCATGATGATTTCTGCAAAAGCAAAAGCGTGCTATTTAGAGACATCGTTTTATTTTTCCTTTGATTTTCACACAAACTTCTATTTAGAAAGATAAGGGGGGGACGGTATTTTTTAAATTTTTTCACAAAAATCTTTTCTTTTAATTAAAAAAAAAAGTTTGAGAATGTGCAAATAGCGCTCTGTCCCTGTTGCAAAAAATATTCATACTTATTTTTATTTCTTTCTTATTTGCAAAATAGTTGGGCAAACGTCATCTAAAACTATTCCTTCAAGTTGATAGCATTAGTAGTCCTTAGATATCCAGCTGTGACAGACGGACAGGCAGACTGACTGAGTCGCACCATAAGGGCTCCTCTGAGTCGCACCATAAGGGCTCCTTTTTACCATTTTGGTATGGAACCCTAAAAAGGGAAGTACAACAAACATCACTTTGTGCCTAAACCAGCTTTAAATTTCAAGGTAAAACTGCGCGGACAGAAGTCTACCCAAATATACATTTCATGAACAACTAACTCACCTGCTTCAATGCAGTAAAAGCTTTGATGTACGCCATCGTCAGGTTGGCGTAACCCTCTAGAGGCACTTTATGGGTCTTTCCCTGATCTTTCGGCTCCAGGGTATCAGTAAGAGTTTGCAGATTCTCGGGAGTCGCTTGAACTAGGTCCACAAAACATTCCACAACGAAGTCAGTCTTATTTTTGAAAGTATATACGTTGACGTAATCGTTGTTCGATAGTGTGTCCAGCAGTGAGCGCAACGTTCTTCTTGCTACGTAGTTTTTGAATCCAGTCATTGAGCCCGAGACATCGAATAGGATAATCATGTCTTTGGAGCAGGTAGCAGCTTCGATATACCAGGACTTGACGCGACAGTCGTAGGTGTCGACCTCTCGGGTGTTCCAGCGCATGCCGGGGTAGAAGCGCAAGATGCCGTGCGCGCTGCCGAAGTACTGCCACGATAGTGACGGATCCGAGTTGTAGTTTTGTTCAAAGATTTCGTTCAAATCTTTTGACCATAATATGGCATTTAGGGCCGTCTCCTCTGTAAAAGTAACTATGTTATACCAAAATATCTAATAACCTTATCTTCCCTGTCTCCAAGGTGATTAAACTTTCGTTATCCAATTTATTATTGGAATTACTTTTGGAAACTTCAAGATCCAATCTAACATACACTACCATACCATTGCTGGCTTTCTTATGAAATATTATATTATTGTGAAATGATTCACGATTCACGATACTTTTGTGCTCTTTACATAATTATTATCTGTTGAATTTCTTGTTTGAATTTCTATATGATTGCATTATGCTCCTTAAGTTTTCTTTTGTTGGTTACAGCAATAATGAGGATTTTTAAGGATTATTAAATAGTGAACGTGGCATCAATCGAAAGGGTCAACCCTTTCAATTGATGCCACGTTCACTATTTAAGGTTTTTCTCCGCTGAGCCCTCTTCAATGTTCTATTCTGTACACCTAACTACCTTATTTCTTTTCTAAATGTAATTTATCCTTAAAGAGATTTGCCGATGTCTACGTAGTGCCCAAGTGCCCACCCACTGGTTACAGCTGGTTAAGTAATCGGGGCGAGATGGGCATTTCGGTATTGGGTTTTACAATTGGGATTCTAGCTACGTATTTCCCCGATAATTGACCCATTCCAGAGGGCCTTTTTTATGGATGGGAAATCGTCAAATTACTCCTTCCGCTCTGGGTGGAGCGGGAGGGAGTGTCAAACTCTTACTGACTAAAAATCATCCGTGCTCCTCGCAAAGGGCACCACCTTTGCGTTCCAGGGCCGCGGTGACTCTTTCGAACAAAATCCGTAACCATAAGGACCTTTTATGCGTAACTCTTGAGTAATTGTTAAATATCTTAATATGAGTAATTGTGTCAATTATTATTTCGTTACTCTGATAATACCTAAGCTGCCGTTAAGTAGGTATAAATATGTTATACCTTATAGCAATTACAATTTATTTATCGACCTCGGTGGTGAATGCGTCAGTATTGTTGCAACGCGCTGTTATCAGTTTCTCACAAAAAAAGTGTTTGAATCGAGTTTGTGCAATGGAGTCCTGAAAGCTGGGTAAGAATATTTTTGTAATTCGTTAAGAGGTACGGTCGAGTGTTTTGACCTTCGTCAGTTCTCAAATTATATTCTATATCAAGGTAGATTACAATATGACTTTAGGAGCTACGTTCTAGTATCTCATAGATATTTGCATATAAGAGTTCAGGCTACTGTTCTACATATATGTTAGGTACAGTTTGCAAAAAGCGTGATAAAACTGCCTCTAAAACTTTGACCATCCTACCAAAGTGGTTTTCAAACGATCCAAATAAACCGATTCCCGGATTACGCAGTGCTTGGATGAGAGCGGCTTATGTATGATAAAAAAAATACTGAAGCTTTTTCAATAGGTACATACCTAAATCAAATATATTGGTTGGGACGTGAACACAACTGGTGTTTGTGTTCACATTGATGTTGTAGAAGTGAGAGTCTCTCTCCAGAGACACGTTCACGAAACGAGTAGTATTTGAAACATATTTGGGCGGATCCTCTGCATCCTCGTTGTCAGGGTTATCGGCTTTGTCTTCGTAGAAAAACTTGGAATACTTTGCCGAACAGTACTCGAATGAATCGGATTTATTGTATGTGTAGTTGAAACTCTTCGCCAGACCTTCTGCCGTCGCGTGAATACACTACAAATATAAATTAAATTTTAACAAAAATACTTAAAATTATTAAACTGTAGTAGCTGATGGCTAAATAACACTAGCCACAAGGCTCGATCTTCAAGGTGAAGCAACGCTTGCCGCCGGCTGTCCTTAGATGGGTGACCATCTTGACATACCGAAATTCCTCCATGCCTCGGAAAGCACGTTAAGCTGTTGCTCCCGGCTATCATTTTTACATCATTAAAAGTCGTTCCAGGTAGTCAGAAGCCAGATATCAGTCTTGCCACAGAGTTAGTGTTACCCCGTTGCTGGGTTTTAGAAGCCAGAAGCAGTCGCTTCATAAAACATATTAGAACTCAGCTGCATCTGGTGAGACTGGAAGCCGCCCCTACATGGTTAGGACAGGGCTACGCATATACAGTTCAACACATGTCGGCTGACACGAGTTAAGCTTGTGTAACAATTCATGATCGTACTCACATCTGAATGCTCAGGTACATTGCCAAAATTGCCCAGACGAGAAATATACCTTAATGGAAACCCTGCTCAGTCAGCCTCGCTATTAACCTTGCTGACCGCTCAATGTTTTCAGTACAGTATGACGTCACCACCGTAATTCTTGTGTTACATACACGCTACGACTTATGAAGCAGAAGACAGAAGCCAACTAACTTGTCAATCAGACTGCTGGATGTCATTCTTGTGTCTATCTTTGCAGCATATTAAAATTAATGATTATAGAATTAATTGTGTTGACCTATATTTGAATTAAAACAGTCTATGGGTCTTTACCTATAAAGTTGCCTTTTTTTGTTGGACCATTTTGAACTATTATAAATCTATACTTTCGGTTGGCCTAGGAATTTTAAATTCATGTAAACTTTTTCAGAATCAGTTATTAATCCGTCTCTTTGAATTATGTTTTTCTTAGTTATTTATTTGGTATCTTTAATATGAGTTCCAACGTGGAAACTGCTTTTCAAATGGCAAACAATATCAATAGCGCAGTCTATACGTACCGCTAACGGATGCTCAGTACGTTATTGATTGAGTCTCTTTCCTTTGAGAAATTTTACCTCACAAATCAATCTACTTCTTCGGATGCTCACGGAGTAAATTATCCAAACGCGATAGCGATTGAACCGACAACGCACAATTCGTGCGATAGCAGTTCTAAGTCAGTATACCTACATCAATGCTATTTTGTATTGTTGAAGAAGCAAGGAACTTTGGAACTCATATTAAAAAATAAAAGTCAAAGTTAAAAATCTGTTTGTGAGACAGCGGTAACAGAGTTGTTATTCAGATTATTTTTGTGTGCTTAATGTGTGTGTAATGCAAAAAAACAAAACAAATGCAAAAGCAAATTGTGTTATTAATTGTGCTATTGTATGCCTAACATGGTGATGTTAGGCATACAATAGCACAATTAATAACACAATTTATCTATCAGAATCACAGAAATTCCATGTCCATGCCATGTAAAAAAGTTTACCTATTTTAATTTACAATTCCAAGTCAAACTTGCCCGTTTTACAAAACGACCATTTTATAGGTAAAGGCTTAGTCATAAATACTTTTTTTAACCATGACTTAGTTAAAATACTGTTGAGATTCTAAATTCAAATTCTCCATGGATTTTTTTTAATAAAGAATCTGCTCATCAGTATCTTAGTTAATGGTTATAAAGTTTTTATTTTATGAATACAGCTGCTAATATATCATGGATAATGTACGACCACAAAGTACTACATTTCACAACAAATGTATTCACTAACCTTTAAAATTTAATTAACTGAAAGCTTTTATCCATTGCTGATCAGCAATAAAACAGAATGGTTTATCCGCTGAAAAGCTTTTCAGTCGATAATGCTTGGCCATTCATTAATTTTATGGAGTAATCAATACTTGGATGTTTCTGCCGTTGAAGTGTGATGGATGCGGGTCACTGTGTAACAGCACAATAAGAAGGCACGGCTATGGCTTACCTTGACGGCATTGATTTTGCGAGTGAGCATAGTGCTCACGGAGCGTAGTGAGGACTCCAATATTTGCTTTCCATCTTTTCTCTTCACGCTAGCGTTCATTTGTTTGTATTTCTGCAAAATTGGGAATGTGCAAATAAATCTGACGCAATACTTACACAGACTCACTGAATAGTGATCCGAAACTTTGAGAACTATTGGTTTCAATTTCAATATTACTTCATACCATACGGTGAAAACTTAGTTTACGAAAAATTGCGTTTTTTTTAATTTTCATTTCAGAATGAAAAATAGGAAATCGTTTCAATATATTCAGTGACAGAATAACATTTCTTGTTATAATGGTTTTACTCACAATTCTGATTTGATCTGATTTTGTCAGAGCTTCACTTAACTTCCATAATTCGTCCCCAAGCGCTCTCGCCCATACTTTTACTCTACAAAATAAGAAAACTTTGTTATTAAATTTCACAAAATTATTAAATAACAAAATAATAAACATTATTCCTAAAACAAATTAAATAAAAGCTATCACAAATAAGTCAAATTCATCACAAAATAAGCCACATTAAATATTCCTTTCACCAAAATAATGAGCGCTCATGAAACAAATTTCAGAGCCCCATTATATTTGCGAGCGACCGACGACGGTTGGTAATCCGCAGACCCATGACTCGTACATAAGGGTCTGTTTACGATAGTCCCCAAAATTAATTGAGGTTCTGTGGGTCATAACTTCAATGCCAATACTTTCAGGTGCTCAACGTGTGGGATGTAGGTAATGTTATTGTACGTGCGTCATATTTTTACCCGTCCGGCGTCCGGCCTCGTGTCCGGTGTTGTATCGTAAGGCTCTTCAAAGTTACTTTGTAACACGTACTTCACGCGTACATGAAAACTTCTGTTGTTTGCGTGTTGTCTCTTTCATTAAGCTTTGGGATTGTGAGTTTGTGAGGTTGTATTTACAATTTTGTTCAACTAGTGAAAATGAGTAACATAAAACGTTTTGTTCGGAAAATGATAAACAAAAAACACATTTCAGAAAACTTTCACTGCTTTGCCTCTGAACTACAGTTCAGTTTCAAACTAAATAAAATATTCAGAATATTTCAGCCAGCTGAGTGCTCTGTGAGTATGAAAGTAAAAGTTGTCATAAATAATAAATTCTTACGTGTCAGCCTTCCAGGCGGGGACAGGTTCCGGCACGAACAGCACTGCACAAACTAACACCAACTTGAAAGTTTGCATGTCTGCGACTGTGACTCACGCGCTAACAACAAATATTTATTGCGTTCCACAAGAAATTGTCGACAACTACGCGAATATTACAGGATAAAGGCACATCGTTACAGCGTATTCTGTTACTTAAATAAACTTTACACAATATATAACAAAAATATATCAGTCTAATCTGCTAACGCGTATCTGTGACAGGTAAAGAATAACCAAACTCTAAGGTAATAGAGAGCTTTCCCGCTGAAAGATAACGAGCAAGGCCACTACGATTTCGAAGCACAGTAAACATTCCGTCACTAAATACTTTCACGTTAAAGAGGTTATTTATAGTTTACGCAGTGTTTCCACTAGAGTTTTGACGTCCATTTACGCGGGGGATCACAACACGAGTTACATGGTAGTTTTATAAGAGCGCGGGTTCGTGATAGTTTGTGTGCGGGCGACGCTGCCGGTACCCGAGCGGGCCGGAACGAGCGCGGGCTGGACGATCGCGGGCCGGAGAGAGCGGGCCGGAGTGGGCCGCAGCGAGCGAGCGTGTGTCTCGGCCGACGCACGTGCTGCGTCTATTCTGGGCGGGCGCCGGCGAGCGCTTCGGGCGGCATCGAGCGGACCCGATCTAGGTCGGCCCGTGTCTGTCCACACACTGCTACCGGCGCGCATCGCACCCGGTCGCCCGCTACTTCTTATAATTATAGACATTACAACTTTTTTGTCTGCGAGCTTACGGCGCTTCAGTTAAGACGTGATTTACATTCTTATTGCTTCTTAGCTAATGAGAGTTTGGAGTTTGCGTCAAGGTCAGATTATGTGGGCGTGATTTCTGAATAAGAACTTCGGAAATTGCTTGTAGGGTCATTAGAAGTTTAAAACTGCTTGGTAAACCTTAAGTCCCTCAGTCTAGTACTCTAGTGTTTTATTTCTCAATATTGCGTCAGCAAACATTTAATTAAAGACCTTGACCGATATGGCAAATGGAGCGAACCAAATTCCGAAACAGTGATATGCAATCTGGAAATCAATAGCGATATCTATTTTCGTAACATTTGTATGCAGCAAGCTCATGCGCCCGTCGTGTTTCTGTGAAGCCAGCTGAGTTTTTACGAGCTGAGTCATAAAGCAATATTTATTGCAGTGCCCTCAGTCAACAGCTGAAAGTGAAACGTATGCTTGGAAACATTTTGTTTGTCGAACAAGCGATGTCTACGCCTCGCGTAGCAATCTCGTAGCAAACGTCTGAAAGCGACCCTAAATTAAATGTTGACTGAGTCTATCTGTTCAAGACTTTATTGTAGCTAGTATTGAGGACTGAATAAATCGATGGCTACGGTAAAGTTTAAATAGTATTTACTATGATTTCCACTGGGTCTACGCCGTGCGTAGCAGTGGTAGTACTTGTACAAATGAGACCCTTCAAAATGGTTGAATGTTTCAGGTGTGAGTACCTACAATTTCCAGCTTCGGACTAGTTTCGAGACTAACTAGCTAATCACGACTGACTTTTTAGTTGCAATTCATATTTTTTAACTTAAATAGACTTAAAAGTGCCACTACAGTGCTACGAACTCTCATAATATTTCAAATCACAAGTAAACCACTTAAGAAATTTATGTCTAGTCCATATTATGAAGAACACAAGTTTTTGAATCGCTATACTCAGTTATTGTGATTTATAGGAAAAAAGTGTGGTTAATTTTTTTTACATAATTGCATGAGCTGATGATGATGAAACTTACCGTTTGGCAAAAAAATGCTAATAACCCATTTTTGCGAACGATGATTTTTGTTTATAACCGACTTCTAAAAAAGGAGGTTCTCAATTCGGATGTTTGAATTTTTTTTTTATTTTTTTATGTTTGTTCACGCATACTCCGTCGCTTGCCAATAAATAATACCGATTTAAAAAAATCTTTTTATGTTGGAAAGGGTTCAGGGTTCCCCAATGGTCCCATTGAAATTTTATGAAAATCGGTTTAGTACTTTGGTTTTTAAATCCAAATAGCTGGAAAAATTTTGTGGAAAAATCATCTATGTATACGAAATTGCGTATTTTTGCTTTCCTGTGACTTTCCAGTGGTGTTGTTAGGTGTGGGGTAACACTCAAAAGTGAAAAATAAAAATCTTTTTCACAAAAAAAACCGACTTCCAAAAACACTACAAAGTTCAAAATAACTTTAATTTCGGAAGTCGGTGTCAAATAACGAAGAAGCAACCAAAAATACCGACTACCGAAATTAAAGTTATTTTAAACTTTTAGTGTTTTTGGAAGTCGGTTTTTTTTTTTGTGAAAAAGATTTTTATTTTGTCTATTTTTTTTTTGTGAAAAAGTTTTTTGATTTGCAGATGGGGCGATCGATGTCACATATATTATGAATTATTACACACGATAAATCTATTAATTGATGGATATGGAAATTAGCATTAGTTTTTATTCGGAAATGCGATGATTGCCGAGGGAGATTAAAAAAATAGATGTACTGTACATATTTTGATTTCAATCAATAAAATCTACAGACGACAACAATCATAAATGAAAGGTAAGTTTTTGGTCCGCCGAGCTATTTCTCGAATATTTTGTAAATGTTCCAGTCTAAACGGACCTAGATACCTAGTACCTACAAACAGGGTCAATAGGAATGCAAGGGTGAATCGTCACAAAACTTTGAAGGGGATTTTTACGTTATTTAAATCTTGTTTGCAGTATCTGCGGTCTTAAATTTTATTGAAATTGAATAAATAAAATAAAGGTGTTTTTTTGGACGACCAGTATTATGATATTAAAGTGAAAAACCTTATCAAAATTTTGTTTCTATTCACCCCTCTGTACCTATTCACGCCGTTTGACGGTACCAGTATATTTGGACAAAGGCTTTTGACTGGGTAGTCAGAAGCACGAAATTCTAACGACTGGCAAAGATCTACGGATGCCGTCGCCCGCGTCTAAATGTGCTTTCCGAGGCGATTTAATGATAAGTTAAAATGAAAACAAAAGCTCTTTTGATTACTATTCACGTGTTTCAAAAGGTGACTCCCCGGGGGGCTGGTGTCAGGTTGATAAGCAGATTAAACCTTTGTGAATAAACGTCCAAATAATATTCTTGCCGAAATGAGCAGTGACGTCACGTTAGAGCTTCATTACACCTCGTGAAATAAACCGATTTAATATGCAAAGGGCGGCGAGCGAGGCGTGTAAACATTACTTATAAACATTGGAGTGAGGTGAGTACACAAGCCCGCGCGTGCCATAACAACCTGCCTTCATTATTTACACTCGAAAGTTCCTCTTTTAAGTGGATCGTTATCTTGACGGCCTTTTAGGGGCTCGTGGGTGAAACACGCGGTTTTATTGATCTGCGACGTTTAATGCGGTTAGAATATGGATGGGTGAACTTCTGGAAACATAGTCATAATCAAAGAGATGCCAGTGTGCAGTATTTTGTAAAATCGGGATGTGGATGACGTTGAGCCGCTTTTTATTCTAGAGTGTACGAAAGCTCTATGGCTCCCAATATTATCGAAACGGCTTTCTTCTTCGTTGATCAAGTAACCAATGAGCAGAGATCCTGGGTTATTTTCTCGGGTTGGGTAAAGTGTTATCTGAGATGTCTCGTCAATTCTGTCAGTGACAATAAATACTTATCTTTTTACCCTTTGGAAAATTCGGTGGTTTTGTCGTATTTTTAAAAAGCTTAATATTGATTGGACGAATAATTTTCCATCCTGGGGGTCCCCCAAGGGGTCCATCAATGGGGGTCCCCCAAGGCTCAATTTTAGGTCCTTTTTTATTTCTAATTTATATTAATGACTTGCCGTGCCTCATAAAGGATAAGCACGATATAGTGTTGTTTGCAGACGACACTTCACTTTTATTTAAACTCAAGCGTCAGCAGCTGGTTACTGACGATGTTAATAGTGCCATCGCAACTGTAGTTAACTGGTTTAATATTAATAATCTTCTGCTTAATGAAAAAAAAACCAAATGCATAAAGTTCACGTTACCACATGTTCGACAAGTGAACACTAGTGTGTCAATAAAGGGGGAAGAGTTGAAACCCGAAGATACCACTGTGTTCTTAGGCATAACTTTGGATGCGAAGCTACAGTGGGGCCCCCATATAGATAAACTGTCAAAAAAACTTAGCTCTGCAGCATACGCCGTTAGAAAAATTCGTGGTTTAACTGATTTAGAGACAGACCGTTTAGTATACTTTAGTTACTTTCATAGTGTGATGTCATACGGCATTCTGTTGTGGGGAAATGCCGCCGATATTCAGACAGTATTTGTATTACAAAAAAGGGCTGTTCGTGCAATTTATAAATTAAGTCCTAAACACTCCCTCAGAGACAAATTTAAAGAGATTAATATAATGACTGTGCCCTCTCAGTATATTTATGAGAATCTTTTGTATGCACATAAAAATATTAATCTATTTAAAAGATACAGTGATATCCATAATGTAAATACTAGGAACAAACACAATTTTGTCATTCCTAAAACCAGGCTCAAAAAAATGGGTGGTTCATTTAGATGCCAATGTATACGTTTTTATAATAAACTCCCTAGCCATATTCAAGACCTTAGTATGAATAAGTTCAAATTATTTATAAAACGTAAGCTATGCCAGAAAACTTTTTACACAATTAAAGACTATCTTGAAGACAAAAAGGCTTGGGATTGAGCTGCTTCAATGATGTATATGGCCTAATGTTACATACCTTTTTAAGTTTTGGAAATTGTGTTTTTCTTTTTTTTTAAGCTCTGTTGTATACTTTTCTTTCATCTCGTTGGTAAATTTTGACATGAATGTTTACTTTGTTAAGTATTCTATTAATATTATTTTTGACATGGAATATTTACTTTGTAAAGTAATATAATTTATTTTTATTTTTTTCAATTTATTATGTTTGACATGAATACTTACTTTGTAAAGTATTATAATTTTTTTTTATTATTATTATTTAACTCATTTTGTGAATATGTGGACCATGTGGGTTATTTTCTTCTTATTTTTCTCTTCTTTGAAATACTTCTTCTTCTTTGAAGTATTTTTAACGAGGTCTGGCAGTTTGAGTACTTAAATGCGGCCTACACAAATGTCCTTTCTTTGGCATGTTCGTCGGTTCGTTGAGCTCCTTTATGGTTCTAAGTTGAGCTACTCGACTACTGACCAAAGCTTGCACTGACTGGACGGGTCCACTCAAATCTGTGTGGTTCTTTCCTCAAAAGACCATTTCAGACACTGATCTGCATGATCCTCATATCGTATTGTGAATGTGGGGACCATGCAGATCGCTATGATAGGGGTTCATTTCATGTTAGTCAACAGTGTCTCTCTCAGTTTGAGATTTTTTTTATGCGGCCTACCCAAATGTCCTTACTTTGGTATTGTTCGTCAAATCGTTGAGCTCCTTAAAGTTCTAAGTTTGAGCTCCATAATAACTGACAAATGCTTGCACTGTCTGGACAGGTCCACTCAAATCTGTGTGGCACTTTCCTCAGAAGGCCACCTCAGACATTAACCTACATGGTTCTCGTATGATTTGACCAGTACAATTTGTATGGACTTCAAAAGAGACTGTGACCTCTGAGTTTGTTTCGGTGTTTCTTCTCAGGGTAGTCAGCTAGGAAACACCGGCCTCATCTAGCTTAAAATGACCAAAAAATATTGACGTGTAAAAGTGTTATGTTTAACCTACTTACAAAATAAATATCATTTATCATTTATCATTTATCATCCCGCAAAGTATCATAAAATCATTTACAAAGATATGTCGCTTAGTTAAACAAAAGGAACAATAGAAAAGAGAAATCTCTCGGAAAATTGAAGACATAATGATCATGGATTTTCCAAGAATTCATTACGCTCGCTGTTCGTCAAGAGGAATGTCTTTCTTTCTATGTGTGGAGCAATAAGACGCGCGATTTGTCTGCTGGGTATACGCTGCCTTTAATATTCGGTTCTTTTTCCTAATTGTAACTCGTAAAACACGCTAACAACATAAAGGAACTCGTTTTAAAGATTTTTTCTTGGAATAATTGTCTTTTTGAGAAAATAATTGGAGAGGTTCTATGAGAATGGATAAAATCCATACTAACATTATAAATGCGAAAGTGACTCTGTCTGTGTGGTTTTTTTTTACCTTTTCACGTTTAACGGCCGAACGGAAGTGGACAACACTTGGCAACACGAGAAGACCATGTCCTGGACCTAAGTCGAAATTTGTCTCAGGAGAACTAATTCCTTAAGAAGGATATAGAATAGCTACCCCGGGAATACGTAGTAGTGTCACGCTGTCTCCCGACCCGTGGTACAACTGCGATGTGTCCAACTGGTTGTACTACGGAGAAGTAAAGGGATTTGGGGCACCCCGACTCGGACAGGTTAGGTTAGAAGGGGATGGCGGGGTCAAGTGAGCGAGCGAAGCGAGCGAACAGACCCCGCCATCCCCTTCGTGGTTATTTTTTTTTTATTTACTTCTCCGTAGTACAACCAGTTGGACATCGCAGTTGTACCACGGGTCGGGAGTGGTCACACTAACTGCATGAGCTAGTAAGAAATAAGTAAATACATAAAAGGAAGTCTGCAAGTGGCACCGGTGACTGTCAATCGATGTGGAAATAGGTTGTCATGGTATGCGGAGAAATAAGTACGAAATAAGTTTTGAATATGAATTTGGATGACTAGAAATCATTGAGATAGTATATGTTTATGCTAGATATAGCTAGATGATATGTCTAGAAAGGGACTGACTGAGATGGCGACTAAAGAAAAACTTGTAAAAAGAAGACATTTCGCACCGACTACAAAATAAATTGAGATAAGAGTAGAGAGAGAAAATGACGAGATTGATAGCTAGATGGAGTACCGTGTTACCCAGTTTTAATGGGTTGTGGAAGTCTGGTAGGCCGGGTAGGCAGCCGCCCCACGTAAAATACTGGTATTCAGCTGAATCTGGTTAGACTGGAAGCCGACCCCAATGTAGTTGGGAAAAGGCTGATGATGATAGCTAGATGGAATGTACTTTATTGTACACCAAAAATAGTTATACTACTCTTTTGAATAAACTGACAAACTGTCTTTTTCAAAGTTTTAGAACTGAGAATACCATATTTTCGTTTTCCATATTCTGTGCGGAATACAAAAATATACGAAGCGCTTTATAGTCTTTTTACGAAGCAATCAGCAAACAGCTGATCGACGTGATTTGCATAGAGATGGAAAATTGCAAGGATCCTGAAGGAAATATACAACTGGAGCGAAACCGCGGCTTAAAGCTAGTGGCTCTAACAAATATTTTAAAAAGGTAAAATTGTTGGTTTGAAATCTATGGACGTAATGATCCAATTACGAAAATATACTGAAAAAAGCTACACAATCATTAAGTGAGATAGCATGCCAAGGTAGCAAAGTCGTGAGAGTCGAGAAAAGTTAGTAATGTATCAAAATAAACGCACTGGTTCCTTGAATAAGACGGGGTATTTATATTTCCGTTATAATCGCGGGTTTTATTTACAAGTTGGATATTCCTTGCTGTTTAATTATAGATCACCCTTTCTCAAAATACTAGGGTTTTCCAAGTACATGCAACATTTGAATGCGGCGCGGTGACTCAGCGTGGGATGGCCACGGCCATGCGCGCGGACTACATTAATTTAATAGCTGCCCCAGCACCTCGCTCATTTCTTGATGACGACATAAATACTAACAAGGACCTTACTGTCACGACACTGACAGCAGAATAATTTATCTATAGCTATGCACAAGTAGTATGAGTAGGGGAGGCTTGGTCGGATTTGTGAGATCGATATGTGAGATTAGTAAATCGTTGATTGTTGTGATTCGGTGGATATGTACCGCCTACTAATTTGAACGCGGTAAGCTTATGATAAAATACATCGTGAGATTGTATACTGCTACTATCAGTCTTTTTAGAGCGTTTGAAAATCGAAATAATCTCATCACTTTGATGGTAACCTACGCACAAAGTACCTCAGTGCCTGCTTATGCTCATCATATGCAATGACCCGCTTTTGAACGTCTGCGGTACGCCCTACCTCCCTGTATTCGTCTACAAGAGGTCAACCTTAACAGGCCCCATTGTGTGAGCACCACGGAGCCGTAAAACCACAGAGTTAACATGCATGTCAATATTAAAGAGCTATCTGCTTTAACGCTATTTTGTGCTACTAATTTTTCGTCAGGCGTTAAACGAAAAGTAATCTGAAAAATATTTCATTAGTGAGTGGATGCTCAACGCCATAAATTTTTGATAGCTACTAAACTTGATTGCAGTGGCAAGTTCCTCTCATAAATAAATGAGATTATGCCCAAGAGAGGTAATCTCCTATTATTTATTACTTAATGAAGGTCTGTGCTATCAAGTTAATTAAGAGTTTATAACGACCGTGTTAGAGCTCAGCCAAAACTTAAATAAATAGTTCCTTTTCATGTTTTCATCTTCGTAAGCTGTTGTTGAGTAAATCCTCGCCTGCAAACTACCACCTTCAGCCAAATAACCCACACACTTTTCTAAATTAAAATCAATGTTGCTATAATTTTTGCGCCATACGAAAATATACATACTGTCTTAGAGAACACAGTGGAAAAACATAAGACCTTTGAAATAACAGTTACACAATAATTATGTATTTATTCTTTATATATTTATACCTTAGCGCCTACATATATATTAGAAAGTGCGTTTCCATAAATAATGAAAATATGAGCAAGAGTCATCAAGGCGCTCGGCAATTCGGCAAAAAAAGGAAACTTCTAAACAGTTGAATATTATACTATAGCTTTAGATTATTATTATTCAAATGTATTAATTTGCGTAGGTCCTAGATTTGATTCCCGGGTCGCGCATAGTCGTAATGGTTTTCCCATAATGAACTTCTCAGTAGCAATCAGAGTTTGGATTTGTTAAAAATGCATTTAATCATTTTCCAATAAAAAGCAATTACCCTGATAGCAATCATCAAATATTCTCGGAATAAGCTCCACACAAAGCTTCAGTTTCTTACAAAGAGAAACAAACGAACTCGAAAAATAAATCATACTGAGCGCTCCCGTATAAAACAAACACACATATTCAATCCTTTGAGAGTACAATACAAACAATACTTTCAGTTTCCGAAGCTTTCTCGACGATAAAAATGTTGTGTATTAGATTCTGTTCCATTACCCTTAAACTACGAGTGTACACGATGACAGCCTCCTTCAGGGACGGAGAAGGGAACAAACGTGCGCTATATATCTATAAAATGTTGGTGTTCGGTGCCAACACGTGCATTTCTTTTCCTTTGAGACACGAAAAGGTTGACCTCCCATGATATTTGTGGCAAAAGAGTCAACTAGGTTCACGGTTTTGCTGGCAAATATGTAAGGTACCTAACTATTATTGTAAAATAACTTACCTACGAATTTCGTATCCGGTTTCTGTGTTCGTATGTGCGATTGATGTTTTAGCTTACCTTATAATATATTTGTCACAAATTATTAGAATTTTATAAAAAAAAACATAAAATAGATACAGATGTAGACACTATTTAAATACATGGACCTAGATGAAGCTGAAAACAAACAACATGAAACTATGACATCTTTTTTTTATTTGACAAAAGATGTTGGGATAAACAATTTCTTTTCCCGTCTTCATAAAAACAAATGAGAAAAGTGAATCCTAACAAAAGTACAAGCTCAGAGACTAGAATAATATTGGCAACGGTTGGAACAGAAAGTCCTGACTAATTAATTAGCATTCAAAAGAGGCCGTACTAAAGCCACAAACCTGGCCAATTATGTTGAAAAAATATTTTGAGAAGCCATTGGCCTTGAAAAGAAAAATAATTAAAACATTTTCTTTTATGGCATCCTGATTATTTTTTAAGAGTAATGGCCAAACAACTGTTACAACTAAAAAGTTTGCCTAAGTTTGCATTGGATTGATTCTCTTTTAATTTCTAGAACGAGGCTTTATCGTTTATTGCAACTATAACTATATATAGTGCGTTTCAACAAATAGTACCTATGGCGTTATGATGGCACACCCTGTCTGTCAAAGTCATTGGCACGAGAAGACGCTCCCGCAGATTTTGTTTACTTTCATTTGATTTCCGACTGAAATCATGCCCAAAACTTTGGAAAGTGGTGAAAGAATGATGGTGTTAAAGGTGAAGAACTTTTGTGAACGTGAAAAACGTAATGATGCCTCATTAATTCCTTTAAGATGTGTTCAGGCTCGTGTTGCCGCTCTTACAGGTAAGTGAAAATAGGGTTACCAGTAGCAGATAATAAAATTTACAACTTAAAATGCTATTTTCTATTGAATTTATTGGTTTATGTATGATTGTGACAATAAACCGAAATATATGTTTTAGGTGTATCCGAAAAAACCGTGTTTAAAATCACCAAAGAAGGTGAAGTCGCAGCCAGCACGTCGACTAAGGTTTCAACACCTCGCAAAAGCGGTCCCCGGCCTAAAAGAATCGAACTAGATGAAGAATGAACTGCAGAATGTGAGCACGTGAAAAAAGTGGAAGAAAAATATTACGCAGATGGTCCAGTTATTGATAGCGAGATGGACAGGTTTATCATTGAAGTGAGAGACGATAGTGACACTTTGATGACGAGGATGATATGGAAGATGAAGATGACGACGACCGCTCGGGTATAAGTCCGTTGGATGAGCATAACTACTCCAAACACAATTTTTTTTTTTTTGAGCATTATTATAATAAAAATAATTAAATTATCATTTTATAACTGTGCTGATTTTTAATATGATAAGAATAAAAAAAATTGTAAATATGTAAGAATCTAACTAAAAAACATACAAATCGCCCTTACTTTGAGGTAGGTTATTATAGGTAATGTGGAAACACTGTAAAACATTGCTGCCAACATAACGCCATAGGTAATATACGGTGAAACGCACTATACACACACTTAAATAAAAGACTCAACTAAAACTAAAAGTAACCTAAAACATATTATGGCGTCGAAAAATTCCTCCGCATCGCAGGCCACTGGTAATGTACCCAAAAAGCTGGCAGCATTTCTAGAATTGAATTAATTACCGAGTTATGATTTAATTTATTATTGTACAATAATATTTCTAGATATCTAAAAATAAGACTTCTGTAGAAGAAAATTATTATTACCTTCCTGCATTTTCCATTAAGAAGAAGAAGAAAAACATTTGATCTTGGGTCATTTTCGGCGCCAAAAACAGTCAAATGTTTCAAGATAAATTGAAATGATCAGAAAAAACTAAACCATAAAAAAATGAGTCGGTTTCAGCAATATAATACCTACTAGTTCCATTTCATTTGAAGTAGGTATACTAGCAAAACCGGGCGAGTCTGCAAGGGCAAGACTCCGTCGAGTGGGCGCCGCCGCCCGCCGCCGCGGCGCCTGTGCGTCGAGACGCCCCGCCGAGCCTACAACTATGTATTAAGGGATGACTAAATTGATTAAGGCTGTGTTCACACCAATCGTACATCACCCGGAGAGTACAAGAGCCGGCTTTTCACCGGTTCAGTAGCGTATTTGGATGTAACGGAGGCCATCTTAGTGGAGGCTGGCATAGAGGAAAAGCTAATCATTCAATAGGTAGTAAACAAAAAAAAATCTCAGCAATTTCCGCTGGCTCATTGCTAAGTAACATCCGCACGTTAAGATACGCCGCCGAGATACGGTGTCGGTCAAAGGTTATGATAAGCTTTTAGAGGTCGACCTATGGATGGCCACCGTCCACATTTGACATTAAATAACAAGAGCCTACCATGCCTCTGAAAGCTCGCTGGTCCCGGTTGATCTGTGTTATTCGTAGATCTATGAAATTTGACAACCAGTTTTAATCAAGAAAAGGTATCGAATAAAATTATCAAGTAACTGGGTTCTAGTGAATTTAAGATATAGGGGGTCGCTCCACGTAAAATATCAGTATTCAGCTGCATCAGGTTTTGTTTTTTTTTTTTTATTGACCACTATCTAACCTGATGGTAAGCGATGATTTGGTCGAAGAAGAAGTACGCTTGCCTAGAAGTAACCTATTCACTCTTGACTTAAAGACCGTGAGACGTGATGCAGAATCACGTTCTTGCAGGACTTGGCAGCCCTGTTAAAGACCTTCTTTTTCTGACTCACGTCATTTGGTTTAGGCGTACGAGCGTCGACCCATGCTATACGCCGCATGTTAAAGCGCATCAGCCCAATTGCACTCAGCACCAAACCATGGACGAGCCACACCAGACATTGTTGCGTTGTTGTTGTTGTTGTTGTTGTTGTTGTTGTTGTTGTTGTTGTTGTTGTTGTTGTTGTCGTTGTTGTTGTCGTCTGCGCACGATACCAATGCACAGACGGGAGCGTCTGTGCACTGGTATCGGAAGAGTCACTCTTGATGGTGGGCATTGAAGTCCCCCAAGTAATACCAATTGGGCAGAAGGGTACCGCTGTGCGACCGGTTGACACAGCCAAAACGTTGAGAACCTGGAGTCCTCAAGGTTTCGGAGACGCCGATGGCAGATGTCGTCCCGGGCGTACATACATACACCCGACTGTGGTTTAAAATTGTACTCTAGGATAAACCCAGGGTAAGTCAAGTACGACACGTCTGACGGACATCCGATCTGCGTCTCGGAAAGGAACAAAAGTGCTGGTTTCTCAGTCTCCAGGTGATGATGGACAGCGGCGAGATTTGAGTTTTTTTTTTTTTTTTTCGTTATGACCACTAGCAAGTTAACACGCAAGGCCCCCAGCCAAGGCAACAAAGCTAGCTACAAGCTAAAACTACTGACCGCTCGCTAAGGGCATTCCCTGTGGAATACGACCTCGGCTTAACGGCGTCAGTTAGGGACAGCAAGGGACAACAGGCTAGGTCGTTTCATTAATTAGGGGTTATTTTATTTTATTTTATTTTATTTATTAGGTCTACCAACAATTGTCTACACTAATTTACAAACAGAAATAAAACATGCGTTAAAACTCTACACAGTGCAACAATTACTTAAAGGTAAACACCACATGAACAAAAAAAAACAGTAATAAGTAATTATGTTAGTTGCAAGCTACATATTTAGCAAGTAAACTTAGTAAAATATATAACTCAGTAACATATGCTATATAGTGAAAGTATAATTTCCCCAGAAAGTTACACACAAACAGTCCAAAAACATTTATAACAAATCTGGTAAACAGTTCTGAAATTTAAATTTTTGCTTGTTGAGAGAATCAAAGTGCACATCAACCATATCACTACAATTATTCAAAACCCTACAAAACCTAGCAATTGGAGAGTTAGATCCCAACACCGTTCTTCTCATTGGAGGACAAAGTGGAGTAATAGGTTTGCGCGGAATCCTCGACGGAGCACGAAAGTTAATGAGCGCAAGCAGCGGCGGTGAGTCGATATTTCCCTTTAAGATTTTGCTAGCAAACATTGCGTCGTTCAAACATCTTCGTTCTTCCAAGGTGTGCATGTTGAAGAATTCCAATCTCTTTTTGTAAGACCGCACTTTTTTAGTTATTCCTACTGAAAAAGCCAGATGCCAAACGAAACGTTTTTGGACACGTTCTAGACGCAGACTATTTGTAGCGTAGTGTGGTCGCCACACCACACTGCAATACTCTAATATGCTACGTACTAAACTCTGATACAGTTATTAAAGCTAAAGGCTCAGCGGCGCGGTCTGGCTCGTTAGGCAAAAGTCGGGGAGGGTTTTGAATGGGTCGTCGCGACGGACCTCGGCGGCGAGGTCGGTATACGGAACGCGGTCTGTATTTGTTTTTTCTAAGGGTGCTGGTTTCCCTACAGCTTTCCTGAATCTTTGTGATCTTGTCATCGGACTCGACGAGTGTATGCCGAGGACGGCGAATCTTACTAATACGAGAGGGAGTGTATTGTGAGGCCTTTGAAATCAAAGGATTGCTGTGTTTCTCAGCTGATTCAATAAAACGCTTTGTAAGGCGTTTCATGAATTGTTTTACTGTCGGGATTTTGAGGTCGACATGAAGTCGTTCGTTCCTAATAAACCACGGGGCGCCCATGGCTTTTCGGAGAAACCGGTTTTGGACTACTTGCATCCTGTGGATTTGTTTTGACTTTATGTGTGCGAATATGGCACACGCATAAGTCATTATCGGGCGAAGCGAGATTTGAGTGCAGACCTCGTATATTATACAGGTGCACTTTGTGAGAGAGGAAGTTCTGCCGCTTTTCTCAATTTGTTCCTTTTGCTTGCTTGGAGGTTCATATCTCTCCTGACTTAACAGTAATCGCGATTTATCGGTCCCCATCAACCACAAACGCTGACGACTTTATCCAATCCTTAAATAATCACCTTACTACTATTGCGTCAACTAAAAATATAATTGTCACTGGTGACATTAATATTAATCTGATATTAAGTCAAGGCGAGCAATCACATGAACGCACGAATAGACTTAACTATCTTAACATGCTGGCAATGCATGGGCTTCTTCCCGGTCACTCGCTACCCACGAGAGGCAAAAATTGTCTAGACCATATCATTATAAAGCTCAAACCTGCCAGTAAAACTGCGGCCATTGCAATTATTCATACAACTATCACAGATCACTTCATGACATTCCTAAAAATTACAAACCACACTAACGTAATAAAACCTACAAAAATAAAAACAGTTTTTAACTTTGAGAAGGGGCTCGGTCTCTTAAAAGATAGTAACCTGGCCGACTTGCTAAATCTAGATAATCCTAACATACTTACAAATAATTTAATCAAAATTCTTCAGAACTGCATAACGCTTAGTACTATCTCTAAGGTGATCCCTTTAAAAAATAGAACTCTGAAGCCGTGGATGACTGTTGGATTATTGCGATGTATACACAACCGAAATAACATGCAACGGAAACTGAGACTTGACCCGTTCAATGAGGTACTAAAAATTACCTACAAAAGGTACCGAAACTACTGTAACTGCATCATCAAAAAACAAAAAAGAAAACATGACAGAGACCAACTTGCTAAAGCACACAAAAATCCTAAAAAAACTTGGGAACTCATTAACAACATTACACAGCGAAAACCTAAGAAAACAAATAACTTGGATCTCTTGGAACTATCCAATACCCCGCAGAACTCTATTAACAAGGTGAATAGTTTCTTCTCTAACATAGGAAAGCTTCTTGCGGATAATATCACTCCGCCTCTGTCTTCTACTGTAAATAATAACGATCTTAGCTCATCCTATACAACGAACTCATCTTTTGCTCTACTCGACACAGACCCTCGCGAAGTTCATGCTACACTAATGGGCTTAAAACTAGACAGTGCCCCTGGTTGGGACAACATTCCAGTTAAATTTCTTAAGGCTGCACACGATCAAATTGTCCCCATCTTAAGTTATTTGACTAACCTATGCTTTGAGCAGGGACTTTTCCCGGATGCCTTGAAAGTAGCCCTAATAACGCCTGTGTACAAGTGTGGAGATAGCTCAGACCCGTCAAACTATAGGCCGATTTCAGTTCTGCCTTCAATCTCGAAAATCTTGGAAAGACTCATAAACTCACGGTTAATGAAATATCTATCTAAATACAACATTCTGTCCCCTTCTCAGTTTGGGTTCAGGCAGGGAAGATCTACTGAGGATGCGGTCTTGTCACTAACATCTACTGTGGTAGACAAAGTGGATAAGGGTAGCAAATGCCTGGCAGTTTTCCTTGACCTGAAAAAGGCCTTTGACACTGTGTCAGTCCCCATACTTCTGCACAGGCTCGAAAGCATCGGCGTAAGGGGGCCCCCTCTCGAGCTATTCAAATCATATCTGAATAAACGCAAGCAAACAGTAAAAATAGGGAAGTTCACTAGTTCAGAAGAAACAATTTCGTACGGCGTCGGGCAGGGGAGTGTCCTTGCTCCGACATTGTTCCTTATATATATTAATAACCTATGCAATATGAGTATAGAAGGGGGTCGCATCTTCTCTTACGCGGATGATACCGCCATAGTATTTGCTGATAAGACTTGGGAAAAAGTTAGAAGGTTAGCTGAAACTGGCCTGACAAAGATTGCAGATTGGCTCAATCGTAACCTCCTCACACTAAACGCCTCCAAGTCCAACTACATATGCTTCACCAAGTATACACACACTCAACCACCACTCGATTTCCAAATAAAGATCCACTGCTGTGCTAGCCCCCCTATTCATGACTGCTCGTGTACAAAAATTGACCGGTTACAGTATACTAAATACCTGGGTATTATGATTGACCAGCGCCTGTCCTGGCACATGCATACGGAACTGATCATGAAAAGGGTTAGGAAATTAATATGGACTTTTAAAATATTGCGACACATTGCTTCAAAGAATCTTCTGCAAAAAGTCTACGTCTCATTGGCCCAATCGATTCTTACGTACTGTTTACCATGCTGGGGTGGGACAACAAAAATTAAATTTTTGGAACTTGAGAGGGCACAGCGATCCCTGCTTAAGGTTATGTTTTTCAAACCCTATAGGTTCCCAACCCATAGCCTTTACCTAAACTCTGACCTTCTGTCTGTTAGAAAACTATACATACTCCATCTTATCCTGAGAAAACACAAATCCCTCCCGTACGATCCCATCAAACTGAGTATGAGTAGCAGAAGACGCTACTTAGTCGCTCCAACTGTCCCAGTTAGATCTGTTTTTGCTAAGAGGCAGTATGCAAGGCAATCTTCCCACTTGTACAACCAATTGAACAAAGAACTGCATATCTACCCTCTGAGGCTCCGTGACTGTAAAGCAGTTGTGACTGATTGGCTTAAGACTAAAACTTACGATGACATAGAGGCTATGGTAACATCGCTTCCATAATATGGCGAGCAATTAACAGCATTGCAGTTACGAAATCGTTAGTGAAGGAAGCTGTTCCTGGCTTCCTCCGATCCCAAGACATTGTCGTAGGGCTAACCTAAACCTAACTGAAACATAAACTTTATCTATATGTACATTCACGCACACACCATAATACACCATTACACACACACACACGCACTCAAAACTCACTCGCTTAAATATCACACAAGTGCGCCCCCCTTTTTGTTTTCCGTATTTTCTTTTTTTATTTTACTAAACCTATTGTTTTCAATTGCATACACTGTATATAATGTTAAGAGGAAGAGCGGAGTCACCTAACACAAGCATCTCTTTGCTTAAAAGGTGATCTCCAAATCACGTATGTTAATGCTTTATGTAATTGAAATAAACATTTTTATTTAATTTTTTTATTATAATTCATGAATTGTGAGTGAAGGAGGGAGCGGAGAAGGAAGTGAAATGAGGTTCCAAGCTAACTTTCAGGCACGCTCTGACAAGACGGCATCATTGGAGGACTAGTCTGGAGACTGCGGGGACACCAGAGCCCCCCCCCCCCCCCCCCCGGTTTAACTGAAAGCCGGCCCCAACATAGTTGTGAGAGAAAACACTAGGCAGATGAGTCATCTAGCGTCACAGTCAAAGACAAGAGGGTCAATTCTACAAGTTTTATAGTAACGTTCGCATTCACATGACAGTCGCAATCTGTTAGGTAAGATGTAGGGAAAATAGAGGTTGTTGGACCTAAGACGAATAAACCTCCAATAAAACTTCGCAAATACTTGCTGAGTTGGACGCACGATTTTTAAAAAATAATTTGTTCACCATCTCGTGTCACGGTGTTTGTGGTCGCACTCCTCCGAAACGGCTCGATCGATTTTTGTGATTTTTTTAATGTATTTTTGGTAGGTATGAGAATAGGTCGTAAAGTAAGTACATATGTTTCCTACTTGATATGCGCGTACGAAGTCGCAGGGAAAAGCTAGTAATAATATTATACAGGTACGTTTGGTGTACGCGGCCTTAGCTATTTCATAAGCTTGTAATCAGTCTTGAACTCTTGAAGATAATTGATAGATGTGTATCACGGGTTCGATTTTTCACGTTTAGCCAGATTAATTTTAACGAGCAAGTGTTCATTTTAGGTTGTCGGTGAAAAGGTAATTAATGTTATGCTCTCTTAATGATTTGTTTTATTTTGAATAAAACCTTTTCTGTACACATAAAAAAGGCATGGGCCATATTATGAAAACACAGAAATACAATGTATCGAATATGACCAATATGGTCATGGTTTACAAAAGCAAAATGTTTTAACTATATTTTTCAACGAAAAAGGTTGTTGCAAAAAAAGCGCCAACAAGCCTGGCCATTTTTCGTGGAAAAATATTTTTGAAAGCCGTTTGCCTCGACAAAGAAAAATAAATAAAATAAAACTAAATGGCATCTTGATTATTTTCAACCGAAATGGTCAATATATTATTACACTAGCACTTCGCCCGCGACTTCGTCCGCGTGGGGATAGTAGGTACTCCACAAACTGCAACGCCCCTATACATATCCCCTTATAAAGGTTAGTTTTGGAAAATTAAGCACAACGATTCTCATTATTGGTTCAGCGCAACTGTTCACCCCGTTCAGCCCGTCAGAGGTGGATTATGCAAAAATTGTGAGGTACATGATCTGTTGCAATTATCCCACTTTTAGTTTGTTCATAGAATTCTGACGTGAATTGAAGCAAGCTATAATTTCCTCCCCTAAAAACTTATTCACCCCCGCTTCACCCCTTATTATTTATGTACCTAGTTGATTTTCGAAAAATCCAAAAATTTGATATTCTTATTGTTTTATCGAAAACATTTAAATGCCGTGGTGTTTCAACGTCATCGGACATCGATACGATTCTCCCCAGTTCGCTCAAGCCGCGACATTTTTCTTACTCCGAGCATGTTTATTACCGTCGTAACTTTTGAACGAAAGGTCCGATTTGAATGATTTAAAGTGTAATTTACACGGACATTATCAACCTTAATTATGAAACCATTTAAATGGATAAGGATTAATATCATGGTACTATAATCACCATTTTTTATTTCACCATGGAATTTGCTTGACTAATATTAACAAAAAGCGGTCATGGTGACTTATCCATAATAGTTAGACATATGGTACCGCGGACTTTTTTGTAGATATTGATGACCTCTATAAAACTGTAGTACATCACTTTGCTCTATTGTCAATAGATTCTACAGCGTACGCGATATAAGGATTTTTTCTCACACCTTGGGTCACATTATCGAAGTTTTCATACGGATCCCTAACTTTTTTGAAAATATTCTATAGCCTATGTCCATCTCTGATAATGTAGGATTCTATTGGTGAAAGAATTTTTCAAATCGGTCCAGTAGTTTCGGAGCCTATTCATTTCAAACAAACAAACAAACAAATCTTTCCTCTTTATAATATTAGTGTAGATAACTGAAGAGTTTGCATGCGTAATGAATACTTATAATATAAAAATCTTATTCATATTTTGTGATAAAGTTTAACAATTTTTCCGTTCCTTGCTCATCTGTTCTCATCTACCTTATAAATATTGAAATCTATGCGAGCTTTGGAGTCTCATAGTGCTGTATTTTATGACGCTCTTTTCAATTGGTAATATATTCTTTGCAGTTGGTAATATATTCTGGGTATTACTGCTCTTCGCATTTCCAGTGTCATAAAAAAAATACATACTTCTACGAACGAATTCATCTACATAGTATGCTCATTGTTTGAAATTCAAAGAAAGACTCAGGGACGGGAACATTTCTTTTTTCAAGATATTATCATCAACTACAATCTCTCTTATCAATTTCAAATCTCAAATATCCATAGAACTGTCTGAGTAGGTCCTACCCATAGTTCTCACAAACGAGCAATGTGCTCTTATAATAGAACAAGTAGCATTACTACAAACGCTAAGATAAGGTGTGGTGATTACTTTCACAACTTACATTACTTTTTTTCCCAATTGAATCTTACTTTTGGAAAATATAACGAGAAAAAAATAAAGTAGAAAGTGTTTTCTCTACGGTTGGCGAAATTATATCTACACAGTCGGACATTAAAAGAGGTAGGTATTATGAAAATTTTGTAACCCGGAAAAACGGTTTGGAAGTTATGAGAAATCCGGTGTTTTGAGAGCCTTACTTGGGGCAAGATCTTCCACACAAAAGGCCTTTGATTGTAATCTAAAATAGAACGACATACCAAACGGAGATCGTATATGGCGGCCCTTCAGGGATACAATGCGGATCAGTCTCTAAGCTGGACAATTGTTAGGCTTGGAAATCGTCTGGCCGGGGTAGCGTAATGAAATACACAAGTACTCCAAGATCCACCAGAAAACACCGTAAGTTTTAGTCAGCAAGAGTCTGACAGATACTGCACACCAGGTTGGAGGACATCCATGAGGATTTCCACACGTTAAAAAAAGTCTCGTTAATTGTGTTGAATCATAGGGAAAATCAAACTTACTTATATAAAAAATAGAACAAATTCCCACCTGTTAGTTTTTTTCCAGTTATTAAAATTAGTTTAACACAAAAGGTAAAACTAATTAGGAATTGCCGGTCAGCAACTCGATCATATTTAGAAGGATAATTCTTCGGCTGTTCTGAACAAAAACCCAACGATAGATACTTACATATATGTATGTAGTATATATTTAAAAGTACACGAAATGATTGCTGTAGGTATAAAAAGTTATATCAACTGGCATTATTAAATAAATAACATCTTAATCATGAGTTCCCTCAATGGTACAGAACCCTTTTTATGCGAGTCTGACTTTAAGTTACAAAAAATAGTCAGTGCACATTTGTACGGTCCCATAAATCCTCTATAAATCCTCAATAATCGGTTTCTGAAACAGTTAGCTTATTGTCAACAATAAAACAACCAGTGTCATAGTAATAGTGGTTTGAAAATTATTTATTTATTAAATAAAATTATATTTATAAATAATTTTCCCTAAAATTAGGTTTGAAGTTGTCATTCCGTGATAAGACCATCCGTGGATTGATTAATAACAACCTTCAAACGAAGGCTGAAATAATATTTGTCCATGAAGATGGCCTGAGCATTAGCGCCTATCGAGATACCTACATAATTCTCGATTCACCGTCAGATTTTGGATTCGGCGTCATGGCGAAGAAGGGCAAATACTGATAAGTTTCGACAGTACAGAGAGCACGGCATCGTAAAAAGCAGCAAAATGACTAGTTGGTGTGAAGACAACTAGTCATTTTGCTGCTTTTTACGATGTGGGTCCTCGGGCGAGTCGTTGAGCTTTGCATCCTGCTGGTCTACACTACAGACACCATGCTATTAATATGGAACTTAAGGCTACTCTCTCGAAAAAAGCTTAAAAACAGCGTGCAGATGAAGCAGCTTTTCGTCGACATTAATAGAGAAATTACAACTGAAAAAAAAATATAGTAATCTACATGATATAATACGTAATTTGGTTTAGCCATAATTTTTCTATCGGTATCCGATAATAAGAAAAAAAATCACCAAATCACCTCCAAATCGTTGAGATAAAACCATTTTACTCCTTCATTTTTTTATCAAAAGAATAAAAAAAAATATCTGCTGCTTTGCAATACCAACGAAAATAATTTGGTTTTGTTACTTTTTAAAAACATGTATTATTTTTACTATAATAAATTAAAAATGCGACCGATTAAAGTCCGTGTCTATATCTCCCCCGCACTCGTCCACAAATTCAGTGCGGGGCGCGTCGTGTTGCTAGGTGGACGTGCGTCGCGTTGCGAGAGCTCAGCACTATAAAAATATCGTAAAATATAACTGCAAAAATTTAATTTTCTTAATAGTGGAGTAGGTTTTTTCTGATTCCTGTATAAGTAGTGTTTTATAGTTATTTTAATTGTACAGTTTTATTAGTGTTTAAGTTTAGTTTGTAAAACATGGGATATAAGCAGAAACGAATGAAGAGAGGTTTAAAAAAATATTACAAACAAAAGGGTATAACATTTATCAAGGTATGTTTTATCTACATTTTCATTATAGCTTTACTTACCTTTCATAAAAGTAGATAGATACTGTTTATAAAATACCTATATTCAAACAAAGTTGTAAGTATAATGCTTCTGTGTCATAGAGTAGTGAATGATCACAGAAGGACCATGTCCTTTGACTTTTAGTCAATATTACTTGTAATTTTCCTTTTCGGTACCTCAGTAAAGTATATTTTTACCCGACCGCGCCAGAAGGAGGGTTATGTTTTTCGAGTGTATGTATGTATGTGTGTATATTTCTTTGGTACGCTTTGTAACCTAAACGCTTTGATGGATTTTATCTTGAGAGATGTCATTAGATTCGTCTTGATAGTGAGAGTTTTTTTTTTTTGTGTTTTATTAGTAAGAACAAAATTCTTAATAATTAATTACGATCTAGCCTAAAAGACTAATAAGCAATTTAACTCTAACTTAATATGTTACGTGATAGATTATTTTAAAACTAAGAATAGTGTCCATTTGCACTTTTACACAAGTCCGTAGCACTTTCTTAGAGTCTGATAAATTTATAAAAACACTAAGTTCATGTGTTATATGTATAGCACACCATTGTTACTATTATTAATTCACTTTTTACACTACACTAATTCAAAAGGTTTAGTTCTTTTACTACTAAGTCTGTGTTGTCTCGAAGCTGAATTGCCTCAACATTCACGTGTCGATGAAGTCGGTGTTCGTGGGCTTCAGCAAATTTTTGAATAATGTTGGTGACGAATTCTATTTTAAGATCACGGTGAAGGTCGTCATTTCTTATGTACCAGGGTGCATTGACAGCATCCCTGAGTACTTTATTTTGGAATTGTTGGATTATTTTGATGTTGCTTTGTTTAGTACAGCCCCAAAGTTGGATACCATACGTCCAAATTGGCATGAGAATATGCTTGTATAAGGTAATTTTATTATGTATTGATAGACAGGATTTCCTTCCGAGTAACCAATACATACTTTTATATCGTATTTCGAGTTCCTGCCTTTTCTTTTTGACATGAGCTTTCCAACGCAACTTGGCGTCGAGAGTTATGCCTAGGTATTTGGCTGTATTAGCATAAGGCACTTGCATGCCATTTATGTAGATTGGGTGATAGTCCAAATGTTTGTTTGTGAAGTCAATGTGAATTGATTTTGACTCATTCAGTTTGATCTTCCATTTTTGTGTCCAGTCATAAACTTTGTTCACAGCTAGTTGAACTTTTTCTACTGCTTCTCTGTGGCTTGATCCAGTGGCCATTATAGCAGTATCATCGGCAAAGGTCGCAATGGTGTTGTTTTCCAGTTCTGGGATGTCACATGTGTACAACAAGTAGAGAGAGTGACACTGAGTATATAAAAATTAAAATGGCTTAGTTTTGGCGCCATATTATGTCTTCTTGTTTTCCTCAAAACGTATCGAGTGGGGTATCAAGATAAAGGGCACGAGGAGACGATTTCAAAAATGTATCTCACTAAAATGAAAGAAATAAGAAAACACCTTAGACAAAGTCAATTGTTTTTAATATTATGATTAATTTATTTTGATTATTTTACAGAGTTTATGCAGTGAATGGCTGGAATTGAGAAGGAAACTGTTAACAGCCTCTAACTTTGGCCGCATTATAAAGAGGCGTTCAAATATCAGTTGCAGTAACGTAGTAAAAGATTTACCACATCTGTATACAGGGTGTCCCAAAACTCAACGTCAAGCCGAAACGGGGTGACAGGATTGATCATAACCATCACGAGAAAAATCTGAAAAAAAATCTATCCCATGCAGTTTGAAAATTATGGGCATTTTAAGAAAAACCTAGAAATTTGATCAAACTGTACCATTTTTCGGTTATTGTGGTTATTATTTTTTATTTTTGTTCATTTGAACTTTAGAAACGTAATCCTAAATAACATTTCTAGAATCCCAATAAAAAATAATGACACAATTGCCTTAAGTTCCCGAGAATTGAGACTATTTGTTAAACTACGAAT
Source organism: Melanchra persicariae (assembly GCA_947386135.1). Lineage (NCBI taxonomy): Eukaryota > Metazoa > Arthropoda > Insecta > Lepidoptera > Noctuidae > Melanchra > Melanchra persicariae. The sequence continues at coordinate 7,045,649 of OX376644.1, read as the reverse complement.
TTAAAATTTTCAAGATTCGTCGACTTTGACAGGCCCTCCTATAAAAAAAATGTACTAGAGTGCCTTGGCAAGTAGCATTAAAAGTTGGCGCATTTAATCAGAATTCTAAAATGGTACAATACTTGTTAGTTCCATACAATAGAAAAGAGTAAAAAAATTAAAACCTCAAGTAACCCGATTTTTGCTATCAGATTTTACTCAGTTAAAATGTTTTTAATTCGCACAAGCTCTAGGTAGGTTCTTAATTTTAAGGCAAAATGATGAGAGAGATGGATAATGGGTATGTTTGCCATGAGTGAGCGAGACAGATAGTGACGCCACGCATTGAGACGGAGATGCGTCGTTTAAACGAGTGCGAATGAAACAGATAGATGCTATGGCATCTATCTGTTTCATTCGCACTAGTTTCAGCCAAGCAAATGGCTACGCTACCAGTCCGACACCAACCAGTTAGTACGTTTCGCTCATTCGTCTACTGCGCACGTTCGTATTCGCTTGTGTTGATTTAGTACTGACAACTTACTGATAAAAAGGATGCCAACACAAAAGTCCAGAGAGAAGCCAAAGTTGCCGGTATGTTATCAACAAGTCCAATTCACAAAGATTCAAGTCCAAAAAGAGAAGCCAAAGTTGTCAGTACTAAATCAACACAAGCGAATACGAACGTGCGCAGTAGACGAATGAGCGAAACGTACTAACTGGTTGGTGTCGGACTGGTAGCGTAGCCATTTGCTTGGCTGAAACTAGTGCGAATGAAACAGATAGATGCCATAGCATCTATCTGTTTCATTCGCACTCGTTTAAACGACGCATCTCCGTCTCAATGCGTGGCGTCACTATCTGTCTCGCTCACTCATGGCAAACATACCCATTATCCATCTCTCTCATCATTTTGCCTTAAAATTAAGAACCTACCTAGAGCTTGTGCGAATTAAAAACATTTTAACTGAGTAAAATCTGATAGCAAAAATCGGGTTACTTGAGGTTTTAATTTTTTTACTCTTTTCTATTGTATGGAACTAACAAGTATTGTACCATTTTAGAATTCTGATTAAATGCGCCAACTTTTAATGCTACTTGCCAAGGCACTCTAGTACATTTTTTTTATAGGAGGGCCTGTCAAAGTCGACGAATCTTGAAAATTTTAAATTCGTAGTTTAACAAATAGTCTCAATTCTCGGGAACTTAAGGCAATTGTGTCATTATTTTTTATTGGGATTCTAGAAATGTTATTTAGGATTACGTTTCTAAAGTTCAAATGAACAAAAATAAAAAATAATAACCACAATAACCGAAAAATGGTACAGTTTGATCAAATTTCTAGGTTTTTCTTAAAATGCCCATAATTTTCAAACTGCATGGGATAGATTTTTTTTCAGATTTTTCTCGTGATGGTTATGATCAATCCTGTCACCCCGTTTCGGCTTGACGTTGAGTTTTGGGACACCCTGTATATAAAAATGAATCCCTGTTTTCCTTGGTCACGGCATCACGCAAGAACGGCTGAACCGATTTGGCTGAAAATAGGTGGGGAGGTAGCTTAGGACCAGGAGACGGACATGGGACACTTTTTTATTTTTGTAGATTAGGTGTAGGGTAGGTGTAGGGTAGGTGTAGGGTAGGTGTAGGGTAGGTGTAGGGTAGGTGTAGGGTAGGTGTAGGGTAGGTGTAGGGTAGGTGTAGGGTAGGTGTAGGGTAGGTGTAGGGTAGGTGTAGGGTAGGTGTAGGGTAGGTGTAGGGTAGGTGTAGGGTAGGTGTAGGGTAGGTGTACCTACCCTACCTAGAAACCTTCCTCTGACTTTAACAAACATTTTGATAAAAATATTAGCCGAAATTGGTCCAGCCGTCCTCGAGTCGTGCGCTTAGCAACAGATTTAACCATTAATTTTTATTTATTTATGTATTAATTTTGTTCACAAGTTGTCTTCCTCGATCGTGTTTCAAGCCAGGCTGATTTGTAGTAAAGGTATAGTTTCTACCCGCGGCCTCGAAGCATTCGACAAATTTATTCGTAACTGTTGCCCGAAAAGTACATCCATATCAATAGATAGTAAATAAAAACAAAAATTGACTACTTAATATGCGGAACACATAAAAAATAAATTTAACTTCCACGATGATTTGACCTTCTGTGATTTCAATACTCTGTGACGGGACTAGGCGACGACGACGCGCTGTGGCGGAGCGGGCCGCACGCGGCTCATCGTTCTGTTGCATGCGGGTAGCGGAGTGGGAGTTAGCTCCGCCCAAATACGCAAGGTCATTGGCATGAATACAAGCCTTAATCCTCACCACAAATCAGTTAGGCTTAATTTTGTGCGACAATATCTCGATTTCGATTGGTCGAATATTAAGTATATTTACTGATGAAAAAACTTTTAAATCGAGTCAAATCGGAAGATTAACTTTATGGCGTTATAATAATTGGCGTTAAAAAAATTGGACGCATAGCTGTCAACATACGGGGTTGGATGAGCCACGACGACGTCGGAGAACTGTAATCGTTAGAAATTAGGGCTACTGCGAATAATTATGTGTCGCTTATGGAAAAGATGATGCTGCTTACTGTGCGCGTTGTGTATCGTAAAATTGTATTTCGTTTCCTGTTTGACTTGTAAAATAAATGATGACTTAATAACGATTATAGAAGCAGGGAAACCGTGTCTGGCAAAATGCATAGGTAGGTACCTACATATGAAATAATATGCACAGCTATTGTTGATTTCCTTTGGCTTATGTTATGTTATTTATATATTATTTCGTAACATAGTAGGTAATTCAAGTAATGTTCTCTGTGGGATAACCCAACGTATCAATATACGTACGACGGATATTTGCCCTATGGGGCAAAATAACTTCATAATATGTACTCGTATATTGACATCTGCAACACTGGAATGCACCGGAGGCCGGCTCATTTTAAAATGCAGTCCTTGAAAACCACACCACAGTAACCTCGTCTTTGTTTACCTCCATTTATTATAATTTTTAAGCAAACTAGAAATATAATGAGTTTATTGTGTGGGATATTGAATTAATATTCATAATTTTACAATAAATAACAGGTAGGTCTTTACTTCTCAGATACGTATAAAACATATTTAATATACCTATGTACTTTAGTAACGGACATTAATATCGTTACAGACGTTGTTCTTATCAGTAAAAGCAATTTCTTCCAATTTAATATGATGTTCGAATAACTACAGAAAATCAATCAGAAAAAGTTACGAGTAACATTACTAGATGTACGAGTATATGGCTACTATGGGTATGTTTATAAAGTCGGCTTTTTACTGTGTCTGATAAGCACAATTTGAGTCACAGTACTCAAGTCGGGGACTTAAGTAAGATCCCAGAAACAGATAGGCTCGCCTTAATAGGTGCGCTTATCGCATGACGTTTTTGAAGCCTTCGGTGAAGAAAATGGTGCGACCATAATTCGCCGAAAGGCTTGTGGCTAAACGACGTATGTGCCTATACAATTTCCGACTGGGGGAAGTACTGCTAAAATGACATAAGTACTGATTGTTAGAGGCTCATTTTATTGAAAGAAAGAAATAAAGAAAAGACTTTATTTGCGCCAAGCATTATGCATATCAAAAATAAACGAAATTACAACAGTTATGCAAGTTGAGAAGATATGCGTCGCATTCGCGCTATTGAGTATTATTTAGGTAAAGAAATGTAAAAGCTGTTAGATATTATGGTTATATAACAAAATAGCATAGTTGTAGCGCCCCCTCCAAGTCTAGCTATAACATAGTTTTCAAATGAACACTGTTATCTTAACGTATTCTTTTTATACCACAGAAAAAACACATCATGAAGTAATCCTGAAAAAGCCCCTATTTAAGTCAATTTTTGACTTTTCTTGTCAACTGAAAGCTTCACGACTCCTCACCTTGAATGTCCCGGGGTGACATAACCTTCACCTTATCTGACCCAATTCGAGTAAATTGGTTTTCACGAGATGGGATTATTTTACAAGCACTGCTATTTCGCAACATATTTTCCAATTATTATGTAGATATCGGAAAATTATTCAATCTTCAGCTTTCCATATACAATTCCCAATACATATTGAATCTGTATCACTTGACATTTACAATGTTAGCTACTAATATAAGTAGTAACCCGAGTACGTAAACAAACGTCATGTAATAAAATTGAATGGGTGTCGTCACACGGACCGACGCGACGCATACAAGAATGCACTAATTATACAAATATTGTAATGCGTCTCATATCTGTGGCCTATGGCTATTAATAGATATTAACTGTATCTGCGACATCGTGACGTTAGTGGATTATCAACACAAATCTTAGAAACGTAGTTGTTTTCCGGCTTGCCCGGAACAAATATACCTACAAATATTTACTTAGTCAGGGGACGGCGAGGGCTCCGCAAATGGGCAAGAATTAGCCACCCCTTAGCAACTGGGAGCTTGACTCTGTGGCTAGGTCTGTCCAAGATGTGATCAATCAACACAAAACAGGTAACAGGAAAAAAAGCAATAGATCTAACTTTTCTATCAAAGATCGAAGTAATGAAGCATGGGATTTTCTAAAGGGGCTTGTCACGGTTGATCTCAATCACTAAGTACAGCGGGCAAAGTTTACTATTTTTTAAGCAACGTTTGCATTCACATGTCAATCGCAATCTGTCAAAAATGTATGGAAATTGACGCTTTTTTGACAGATTGCAATGTTACTTAAAAATTAGTAGAACTGGCACTCAGACTATTAGCAACTTCAGTTAGCGCATTTTAAGGTAGCAAACAGGTAAAGATTTGGTAGCTGTTGTTATCCATTTAAAATTGCGAACCCAATAAATAACATAATTATGCAATAATATCTAGTTAGTTGCTACTAACTAGTTCGGTTTAAAGACATTTATTTCTCAAACAACAAATAATTACAGTTCACTTATAGAGAAACTTAACAAATTAACAACAGGTTGTAGGTAGTTTACATTCCGACGCTCAAGCCATCCAAGAACTGCAGTGCGACTCCGTAAACATGTCGAAGTGAACACCCGGGCGCACGACGGGTGAGTTATCAATCCATACAAATAAGATAGAATGACAGCTCACCAGGAACAGCAGCTAGTTACAACTTATTAATCAAACAGCTGACGTTTTTACGTACATTTTTTTTAATTATGAAGAGATTGACAACATAGCACGCCTACCTTTTATTTTTTTAAAATAAGTGATTCCCATCTTTTATCTCAACAGCATCCTTTAACTGGAGAGCACTCCGGGAGGCGAAAAGCGTCTGTAATTTAATTCAGCCGACACTTAAGAGGGCAAAACTCTCATCCCGGAGGGCCGCATTTTTAAGATTTCCTAGCAACAGAGGTTAATTCACTAACCTTTACCTTTAAAATTATACAATAATTGAGGAAAACAGGGAAGGAATTTCATCTACATCCTTTTTGCGCCCACTACACTTACATTCTGACTGATCATCAGTCATACCCAAGATTTTACAGAGAGTACACGTGTTCCCTCAACATCATATGGATAGATATTTATAAAAGAAAAGTCTGTATTGGAATTTTAGTTGCGATGACGACCAAAACACGTGTAAAAAGAAAGCGTTGGGTGAACACGGGATTTATAACCTTAATGGCATAAATCTCTTTTAATATTACTTTAATAAATACAAACTTTATTTTATAATTCTAAATTAACTACGTAGAAAATCTAGAAAATGTCAAACGGCGCAAATACAACAACCTTATTGGGAATTATGTATTTGAGCTGTTTGGGGTTGAAACACTAGGGCCATGGGGTCCGTGTGCTCATCGAGTTTTTCATGAAATCAGCAAGCAGTTAGTCGACTCTTCACATGACCAGAGGGCTGGCCTTTTCTTTGGCCAACGAATCAGCATTGCCATTCAACGTGGCAATGCGGCCAGTGTTCTGGGCACTTTTCCCGTTGACAGCGATGTGGACGAATTTTTCGATGCCCTTTGAGTTCTTCCCCTCCCCTTTTTACTCCGCTTTTATATTTTCTACTAGTTTGTTTTCAGTATCTATAAGTTTTATGTATTTACTACGTAATAACATAATATTTTATTTTTCATAATATTTTTTTTTGTTACATTTTGTTTAGGTTCTAAGTGGAATTAAACTACGGTTTCTGTCTGAAAATAATGTTTATTATAGGTGCATATTAGGCTCTTAGAAACAACTTTTTTGTGCTTTCTTCTTCGCTGTGTTTGGATTAACCTCTATACGAGTATTTTAAGGTAATTGTCGATAAAAAGCAGAGAGCTCCCATATAATCTAATTGTCTGTTCTGATACTTAATTAGCAGAAACACCTCTTGTTTCTCTCTCTCTTCCTTTTGTCTTTTCAAAGCTCTCATGGATCGTTTTGAGTAACTAATTGACCAGAAAAGTATTCCATCTGGAATCTTTTTTACTTTTATTGTGAACTAACTTTTACCCGTGACTTGGTTCACGTATATCTCGTTGTTTCCCGTTTCCTTTGGAATTTCCCGTTCCCGTATAACCTTCCTCATGAATGTGGCTATCATATAAAAAAAAAAAATTTTCAAAATCAGTTCAGTAGATCCAGAGATTACCCCCTACAACCTCACAAACTCACAAACTTTACCTCTTTATAATATTAGTATAGATAAACATTATAAAGAGTAGGTATTCTACCTATCTAATCTCTAATACAAATGCAGATAGTGCAGTAGGTATCCGTTAGCAATAGTATGCTAACTACTTCACTCGGCTACGGCCGGGCTACGCCGTAGCAAGTACTCTTCTCAGAAGGCTGCTTGAACAAAAGAGATTTGAGTTCAATTCTCTAAGGGCGAGTTTTTTCATCCGTCGTTAACTTAACAAATGGTTAAAACTGTGATAAAATGGTCGTTAAACTGCATTTTCTGATCGATTGTTAGTTCATAAAAAGTTTTCACTATTATATAATATTGTTCGAACGCACATATTATCGAAATTTAGGTGTCCATAATTTTTAACTATTGGTTAACTACGGATCAAAAAAATCGCCTTCAGAGTCTAAGCCACAACGATAACAGACTGTTGTGGTCTATTCGTGGGATGGATTCATTACTTAAAATTATTAGATATACCCAGGTTGCTGCCGTGGTTTTAACCTTCGCGCAAGTTCAACAAATATGATGAAGCAATAAAAGTTATCGCGATCAAATGAATGGTATCGTAGCGCATAAAATATGAATAAACAAGCATTGATTTTATATATTACAAGATAGGTGTACTCTTCTAATATATGAAATCAATGCTTGTTTGTTCAGTACAAGTAGCCTAAGTAAATTAATATCCAGTGTCAGGTTTACGAGTAGCATAAAATTGAGTAATAAAAAATAATTGTTTATTCGCTTGAGAAATTTATTTGTGTGTTTCCTGCGGTGTTGTCGCGTATTTCTTAATATTATTCACATTACACATTAATAAGCCTTAGACCGTACTTGATCCGTATAGGTACATAGGTATAGGTAATTGCTACAGCAACACTGCGATCGCTAACCCGCCTGCCAAGCGTGTCGATTTGGCAAATCCCCCCCCCCCACCTGTGGGAGGCCCATGTCCAGCAGTGGACGTCTTTCGGCTAAGATGATGACGAAGCCTTAGACCCAGTGATTAAGGTTGTGTGTTGTCTGTCAGTTATATATAACAAATCATGACAGGTACCTGGACTAACTCTTAGAGCCATTGCATTAAACTTTGATACATAATTTTACCTACCAATCAATAACTGAAAGGACCGTGATTACAATATCGAAATTCAAAACCATGTCAAACTATCTCCACATCCATACTGAGATATGTATGTTTACATACAATTGATACAGGAATGCAGACTTGGTTTGCGTTCGATCACATCGAGACAACTCCGATTACAACAAAAAGCAACAATACTCCTATGAAAAGTGGATCACATTTGTAAAAGCAAAGGTTTAGTATTATTTCCATCCAAAAAAGTTAGGGTGATTGGTAATAAAATTGTATGTTCCTTCAAATGGGATTTTTTTCGAATAATCGAAAATTTTTACTTTTTTGGAAGTTCTACCTTACAACCAAAAAATTGCTAATTGTGAGAAATCTCTTAAACTCCGGACCTGATAAAAAACTTAGGTAACTAAGCAACTAAGTAAAATCTTTTAAACTATCTTTCATACGAGTCCATTATAAACAAGTGTTTGATTACTCGAAAACAACCCAAGTTGACATCCTAGTTACCGGAGTAAAAATCTTTGATATTAGCTCTAGAACATTCCATTTGAAGGATCGCACTCAATTCAAATCAGTCTCCCTGCCTGTATACATTATAATATCGTATTTTCTCCGTCGTAAAACATCAACTTTTAAACCAATACCGCTAAGAAAATCCTGCTCTCGTTTTCACACACACTGATTTACGTTAGGACGAACTTTGTTTCAGTTACCTAAAGGGCAATAAATTAGTCCTAAGTATTTACTTTCTGTTAAAAGAACTTACAAAAAACACAATTAAAAATGCATGACCGAAATATTTTCAATGCGAAACTGAGATTTTTAGGGTTCCGTAGCAAAAGGATAAAAACGGGACCCTATTACTAAGACTCCGCTGTCCGTCTGTCTGTCTCTCCGCTGGCTGTCTGTCACCAGGCTGATCTCATAAACCGTGATAGCTAGGTAGTTGTTCACAGATGATGTATTTCTGTTGCCGCTATAACAACAAATACTAAAAACAGAATAATATAAATATTTAAGTAGGGCTCCCATACAACAAACGTGTTTTTTTCCGTTTTTATAGATCCGACTCGCACTTGGCCGGTATTTTTTTTAATTAAATGTGCGTTTATTAATTTCACGTTAATAAAAAACAATGCACCAAATTAATTACTAATTAGAAGGCCGAATGGTTCAGTATTCTGAATAGAAATAAGTTATCAATAAAAGTTTAAAATAAAATAAGTACCTACATAGTTTTCCAATCACTATTCACTTAGGTTATTGTTATTTAACCTCGGGTTAGCAACTAACTTGGAGTTAAAAGATAACTCTGGTTTGAGCAAGCGGGCAAATTTTTTAAGATTTTTTTATAACTATGAGGCGGTTACTGTTTCAGTAAGCACTCATAAACATGTTAAGATTTACACAGTGCTACTATGTGCTACTGCCAGATTACAAACCTAGTCATAAACCGAAGGTTCTAAGATAACGTTCGGCTGAGAAATTGAATCAACGTCAGCAGTCACTAGGCAGATGCTCGTCATCGTACGATTTGTAACGGTCGGTCGGCTAATTCATAAAACGAATACTGTGGCGGAGGGTCTCCGGCCAGGTAGGCGCACGTGCACGCCCCGGTGAGTTCTCACACAAAATATGCAGTTATGCACATCTTGTTTGATGTGGAGGCTACAAAAAGTTTGCTCAGATTCTTGAAAGAACTTAGTATATTATTTTATGAGGTAAAATCGAAATGATTAACTTTAGATTAGGTCTTGCTAATGTGGTAGCGAATTTGACGTTAAGAAAATATTTGCGTAAATATTTATTAGAACGTGTTTATGTTTGGTTGCCGCTATTTACTTGAGAGCGGCCGGGTCGGCACCCGGCCGGCTGCGGGCCGGGTCGGCGCGCGCCGGCGACAGCGCATGCGCTCTGGCCGCGCGGTCGCCGGCCGCCACATGCACGCTGCAGTCGCGGCCACGCGCGCCGCACACCACACGCCCCCATGCATAATAAAACACACTAAAATAAACAAAACATTCATCTAATAAAACTTCGACACCCAACCAAAACTTTTAAACAAATATCATTGACTATTTTAAAAATTAATTTACTAAAGTGCATAATAACATTAGCTGTAAAAATGTGCAAAAATGTTGCCATGGTGCCCATGAAGAAGACCGTGGACTCAGGTGAGTTTGATAAGAGTTTTCACTTGGGTTTTCATATAGCTATCGCTTGCTATAATGTGTTAATTAAGTCTAAGAGATTAAAGTTTTATCCTTTTTTTAAATTAGGAGTTTAACCATTTTATGTTTTAGTTAATAGTATTACCCAGTAAATATCGTGTGTGGTAGTTTCGTTTTTTTGTAAAGTTTAGTGGCATTTAGTTATTTTCGGTATTTTCTTCCATTATTTTCGTATTGTTGTTTAATTGTAAGTAATTTAGCTTTATACTCTCTGAAAATGTCGATAATCAGGACAATATTAAGATTCAGTGTAACAGTTTTAATGCGCGTTCACATTTTACTTCAGCTAACATGTAAGTGATCTTTAATTTCATTTATTATTTTTAGTTGTGCTAAATAACGACTGTGTCCTTCGAGATAACGATAAATTTAAAATTTCATCATTATAGGTCAACGGATAGTTTCGCCGGCCGGCCAATTGTCTTAAATTAGGAAGCCATTTGTTCGTATTAAGTGTCATGTGCGACTATTAATCGTCACGTCGATAGTTGAGAGGCGCTGGCATTGATCCGCCGTGATTGTCGATGGAGAAGAGCGGCGCGGAACAAGCACTTATCGGTCGAATTGATTCCAATGGAGATCGTGTGAGGACGGTGTTATTGGCAACATCTAGCGCTGGGTAGGCCGGGCTCGCGGCGAGCCCGCAGTGCTCGCCCGCCAGCCCGTACATGCGCACACCGCACATGTCGATGCACTGCTTCCTTTTAAAAACATCGCGATATACGAATCGTATACACTCTCCATCGTTCAAATAACATCGTAATGCGAACTTCTTGTAAACGTCTTTAATAGTGTGGTACCTATTTTGATACACCGACGTCGCGTCGTTGTAACTCGTTTACTGAGACGTGAGTCCTGAACATTTGCGGAAAGATGAAGTTGCCGAAATTGGATCTATGTAAGTCTGAATTACGATTACGACTTTTATTACCTACCTATTTTATATTTGTGTACTCTATGTCAATATATTTTATGATTCATACACGTGTAATGTAATTGCACTTTTACGCACTATTCAAATGGACAAGAATAATAAAACATTTCATGAACATACATAAGTGTCTACCGTCATGTCACTAGTACTTGTACATGATTAGTTTTTTATTTCCTATGGCTGTTTTATGGCTAAGTATCCTTTCATTTCCTGTAAGCGTTAGGAAAAAGTGAAACGGTTATATAACAAGCATTGTTATCGTTTTGTCGTAAACCGCAACATTCTGGTTAAAACGTTCTGATAATGTTCACAACAGGTGATGCAAGGTTAACTGTGCCGACAGTAACGTCCATGTCTAAAGTCTTGGCGACATAAGGACAATGCTCTGCCACAAGACACTGCCTCTCAGAGGTTCTTTATTGGACGTCGTTAGTACTTACCCAAGACGTTTCATAGAATTGAATCTTCCTACAAAAATTATCTCAATAAAAAAACCCACAGCAATGAAGGAAATAGAAAAAATACAGGTCATTCCATCATCAGCGGCTTATATTCCTATCTCATTGCCTCTGCGCATAGCAGTGCGATTCTGTAAACAAGTCGAAGTGAAGGCTTGGGTGAAGTGATCAAGAAGTGAGCTGTCAATCCATGTGATCAAAATTGAATGACAGCTTACCTCGTGATCACTTCACCTGTCAAGTCTTCACTTCGACATGTTTACAGCCGGTCTACTGTCGACATCTCACCGTGTACACTTATGTGGAGTGAACGACAAGTGAGCTGTCATTCCATCTTGTTTGTACGGTTTGACAACTCACTTGTCGTTTATTTCGCTTAAGTTTACACTTCGAAATGTTTACAAAATGGAACTGCAATGGAACAAAATGGATCATTGTTAACGTTAAAAACGATAACTAAAAGTCTCGAACCAATTCTTCTTCATTTGAAATTAGCAGAGAACTAGTTTAATCTTTATGGACTCCGACTTCTTGACAATTCAAAAGTACTTGAAATTGGTTAATTTGAAATAACTGCTTTGAGTTTGCGCGTTTGTAAGGGTACCATTCTGCTGTCCATCTTATGTGGACACGTGACAACTGACAGTCAACCAAAATAATAATCTTTTGTGAAAATTAACCAAGAATAGATTAAGTTATTTAACGTGCGCACTGATCTTCAATCAAACTCCAAAATAAGTACTTACAAAAATTCTAACCTTCACATGAGATCCTCTGGGATTCAATAATCAACTAAAGAAGTTCTTTTCCAGCTTAGCTAACTATAAAGTTAAAATCTAGAGATTTGAAAGTAGGGTTGCCACCCGTACTATATTATATTTATTATAGAATTGTACTATATTTCAGGCACTTGTACTACCTGTACATGGATATTCGTAAAACACCAGCAACCTTTCAGGGGGTGAATGCACTCATCATTATAAACAACTTTTACTATGGGACCAACTCAGAAATATCAAAAATTAATCAGCTGTTCATACAAAATGCAATAGTCACCCGATGAAAATGTATGAAATAGCAGATATTGTTTTCGACTTTTCAGGGTTGGTCTCATAATCAAAAGTTGTTTATGGTGTTTTATAAATAACCCTAAAATATTACAGAAAAATAATATACCTAGTACGCAAAATACTATATTTTTGTCGTTATCTCAAACACAGAGGAGGATTTTTTTTTAAATCCTATAAAATGCCAATACATATTAGTAAAAAAGCAGTTTGGAGGGGAGCCAAAATTTTCGAGCTCGCTGCGCTCGATCTACATTTCTAGGTTCCATTCAACTTAGTATATTTAGCTGGAATATTCGGTGGAGCGAAGCGAGTTAGAAGTTAGAAGTTAATTTGGCATTTAAGTTAAGTTAAGTTGGCATTTATGTTTTTCTGCAAAACCAAATACCCTGACAGGCTTAGTCCGAAACTTGGAACGTGATTCTGATTATGGTTCTTGCATGCCTCCCAAAAAAGACAAAAGAAAGGAGAATAGATTCTAAAATAAATTTTAATAAAAAACAAAAAAATTAAACTGATAAAAATGGGTATGTACTTACTATTTGTTCCTGAAATTTCCAAAAGTAAGTACTATATTTTTTTAACGATTTACAAAAAATATTATATTTCGCTCAAAAAAGGTGGCAACCCTACTTAAAAGCCCAAATCTTAAAAAAAAAATGCCGTTCTCGTTTGCGATCCCTAACGCTTTGAAGACAGTATAATATAGACAGTGATTAAAGTCTCACGCGGCGGTGTCGACCCGGACCATAAACTGTAACTCAACTTTTGATAGGGCTTTGTTCAGCAGTAGGTGAATGATGGAGGGAGGTATTCTATTCTATTCTATTCTGCTGAGGACCATTGTACGTGAGCCATGGCGGCCGTCATTCAAACCAGCCAACCTCCCTCCAGAAGCAGATCAGTCCTCTCAGTGTGTTCAAGATATCTGTAAGTGAATTAGGTGTCCCTATTGTTTGCCTCCGTATTTCGGTAACGCCTGTGCCATGAGTGTTATCGCCAGGTGCCATAAGATTATTTTTATTTCGAAAATAATAAAACAATGAACGTGCCAACGGGCACGAGAGCAAAGCTACGGGAGAAAAGTTACATTATACTTAAAAAAGCAATGAACTAGGTTAAATTGATGCGTTCGGTGTTATCGTGCGGAATGCATTCCTTCCATACATACATACCTTCATAGACGCCATCAGCGTTGGGCCTAGGCCGAAAACACTGAACGACACTTATGTTCCTACTCCTTTTGCTTCGTTTACGTTCATACATAATACTTTCCTTATTTTATATAAAAATTCCATCTTAAAAATGCTAAGTAAATCAAGAAGCATTCAATCTCAGTAAGTTTGAACAGTTTGAAGAGTGTAAGTCGGGGCGCTCAGCACTTCGCGCTAACCCAGATTGAGATTGCGCGAACCTTTGAACAAACTTAGTTTGCGCGTCACATCGCTCCGTCGGTCGACGCCGCGCGCCGGCGCTTCCTGATGAGATGCCGTCCACTCCTGAAATCAAATGAAACAGGAAATTGCACGTTTTCCTAAATATTATTTAAGTATAGCGAGAAACATTGTATATACAGAGTGATGTTGTGTAGCTGATATACATTAAGGATAAATAGCAAAACTAAAAAAGTGACTGTTTAAAAAAAATCGACTGCAAAAATAAAACCGACAATCAAGTTCCAAATAAATCACTTTTCAAGCAGTCTGACGCAGTTGGCGTACCTAACATCAAACCTGTGATTGAATCAAAATGAATGCCAAGCAACTGTAACAAGCTGCTTGAAAAGTTACTTGTTCGGAACCTTTTAGTTGTTACTTGTTGTCGAATTTAAAAAAGGCATATTTTTTGTTTTGCATATCAGCTACCCAACATTACCCATTGGAGTGTTTACGCCGTACGTCATTTCATACAAACTTTCAGGTCTTTATTTTTCGAAATTAATGACCGATTTTAATGTTTTCAGAGAACATTTTCAAAAATAGTGTTACAGCTAAATTCGACCGATTTTAAATTTTACATAGAAACAGAGATTTCCAATTACTTATCTTTTTTTTAAACAAGACATTTCGAAATGTTCTCTTTTCATTAAAATCGTTTCATTAATTTCGAAAAATAAGGACTTGAAAGTTTGTATGAAATGACGTACGGCGTACGGCGTCATCATCATCAGCCGAAAGACGTCCACTGCTAGACATAGGCCTCGCCCAAGTGTCGCCACAGCAACCGGTCCTGCGCGTCCCGCATCCATCGGCTACCAGCGACCATCACCACCCCTCACCAGAAAATCGGTCCATCTTGTGGGAGGCCTTCCAACGCTCGCACGATCTCCTACGAGGCGGCTTGCGCACTGGCCGGATCTCCGCCCTGGGACCTGGAGGCAAAAGTCCTCGCGTCAATGCATCGGTGGCGCGAGGACGCGCGGGCGCGCGGGGAGCGACTGACGCAGCGACATTTTGAGCTGCGTTGGTCGCAGCTGCGCGAGGTCCTGGTGGCGGAATGGCGGAACAGGCTTTCACGCCCTACCGCCGGCCTCGTCACTATCGAGGCCATCCGGCCAGTGCTTGACCTGTGGCTCGGGAGAAGGCACGGCTCCCTGTCGTTTCGTGCGACACAGGTCCTCACGGGGCATGGCTGCTTTGGGAGGTTCCTGTGTCGCATAGGCAGGGAGCCGGACGCTCGGTGTCACCACTGCGTCGACTGTCGGGAGGACACGGCGCGGCATACGCTGGCAGAGTGTGCCGCTTGGGAGGAGCCACGCCGTGCCCTCGTCTCTGTGGTAGGCAGTGACCTCTCGCTGCCGGCTGTAGTCCGTTCTATGGTCGGCGGTGAGGTATCCTGGGACGCGGTGGTCTCCTTCTGCGAAACTGTCATCGCGCAGAAGGAGGCTGCGGAAAGGGAGAGGGAGATGTCGAGTGCTCTCCCGGCCCACAGCAGGCGCACCGGGCGTCGGAGGAGGGCGTACGCTGCCCTCCTTCGGCCCCCCTAATTGGGTCCAGGGGCGGCGGACTTGGGGATGTCCGTTGCCCCCCATTCATCCGGACCCGAGGTGGCGGCGCGTGGTGTTCCCGTGCGCCCCTCTGACGTCGCGGGGGAATTAAACACCTCACTCCCCCCGCATACGAGATGTGGCCCGCAGAGGCGGGCCGGCACCAGCCGGGGATTACGGAAGTCGCTATGTTCCCGCGATCCCCGGCGTAGGTGGAAGATGGAACACCGGGGTGGTTTTAGTCAGTAAGAGTCTGACAGACCCCTCCGCCCGCCCCAGGGCGGAGGACATCCATGAGGATTTCCCCCCGTAAAAAAAAAAAAAAGGCCTTCCAACGCTGCGTACGGCGTACTTCTGGAACCCTGTATACTAATTTGTATATTTAATCGTTCATCATCTGCCTAGCTTTTTCTCATACGATCCCACTCCGATAAATAAATGACTCTGACTCCCCGGTGCCTGAAAGCATTTCCATTAATTTGCTCTGTCGGCAAATAGCGTGACAAATCTCATGATTGATTCGACGATGAACTAATCATGTACAGACAAGTTCAAGATTATTTATTGCACTAGCTTCTTGCTTTCTTGGTCTATCTAATAATGAATTGATTGGCGATAGCTAGCCTAGCCGAGTACCATAGGTTCCGAATAAAAATCATAGAAGGTACCTTTTCCATCAGTGAAAGAATTTTCGTTACCGTATGAGAACTTCCAGAGCGTTTCCAATCATGTACCTACAGTCAGGGACAAAGATCGATTAACACATTGGTTTTCTAAATGTACGTTTAACATTTTAAAAATAATAATTATTTCAAATCGGAACAGAAGTAACATTAAAAAATAGATTAACCAGTTCACTAATTATGAAATGAGAAATAGTAGTTAAGTTAAATTATATACTTAGGTTGAAGTAGCATTGTCAATTGATTTTTGTCGCTGACTACGATCAGCTGAACCAACAAAAAAAAACTTTTGCCTCTTGCAACGTTTTACAGAATAAACGCAATATCTGAAAAGGGGATTTTACTCCTCATTATGAACAACTTTAACAATGGGACCAACACTTTTACCGCGAAAAAAACAACGAAGTGATCCTATAAAGGGCCGTTTTTCCTTCTAAGGTACCCCTAGAAACACCGAAAATACCTTATAGTGGCTGGCTTTGGCAAAAAAGTAAGACTGTCATTTAGCCAGGCCTTTATACTACTAAGAATTTTGTCATTTATGTCTTAAGGAATACTATAACTAATAGGTAAATAGATAATATCATTACATAATACTATTAGTTTCCAGGCACAATCTTGATACTTAAACATATTTTAGGAAATGATGTACCTATATAAATGATAATTTAGAAACTTTCTACACTTTGAAACAACAGATCACTTCACTACTACACTACTTTTACGACATCGTAAAATGAAGAGTAGGCATCAACACGTAAAGGATGTATGACATAAAGCAATACGTTATTTATCATAAACTGACTGACTGTTTCTTTCCTGAATTTATGGACACAGTTATGTAAAACCTGTCGTACTCCCCATGGGATTTCTCTTTGGCAAAAACCACGAACATTAGTTGAGGAATGACGATTTTCCAAAAATCCTTCCTTAGTCCTCACAGTATTTCACGCAAGCGTTCAAATCTTTAATCATGGAAATGAATGAAACCATTTTAATTAAACTTAATATGCTACTTTTAACACTCGAAAATGTGAAAAACCAGTCAAGAGCGAGTCGGTCTCGCGCACCGAGGGTGCCGTACCATCATGATGAATTCTGAAAAAGTGTACTATTTAGAGATATCGATTTATTTTACCTGTAATTTTTAAATTAACTTCTATCACATAGAATATATTTCAGATTTTAGTCTATGCAAACTTTGGAGGTACGGGGGGGACCACAGGGGGGCGGTATTTTTATTTACAGTTTTTGTCATAAGTCTAAAACTATGCAGCCTAAAAACAGAAGAAAAAATGTTTGAGAATGTGCAAATAGCGCTCTTTCATATATGCTACTCCATATGCCCTAGTAGCCCAAGTTCGAATTTTTAAGACCCCCTTTTTTACCAATTTTTTTATTAAACATTTTATTAATCTTATTAATTGCTAAATAGTTGGGCAAACGTCATCTGAAACTATTCCAAATTTAAAGATAAATAGCATTAGTAGTTCTTGAGATATCCAGCTGTGACGGAGCGACGAACAGACTGAATCGCACCATAAGGGTTCCTTGTTACCATTTTGGTACGGATCCCTCAAAACAGCTTTTGATTGACATTCGCATAACTAGAGAAAACGTAGCGAACAACTTTTATTTTTGTGGTTTCAGAGTAAGTCCTTTTGTGAAAGTTGTTTATATCATGAACACTATCAGTCCCTGAACTATCGCCAACGAATCGAAAACACCCATCCTGTATTTAAAGGAACCCGTGTGTTCATACCTTTATAATACCCAGCGGTTAGGGCTGATATTTATTTAAATATAATAGGCTACTATATTAGGAACTTATAACCTGGATATTTTCTGACTCATCATCACAAAAACAAAACATATTTCATAAAACTGATTAGTGATTTCCATATAAAGTGTGTACCCATATGACCGCTGATGTACAAGGGCATTTAACCCTTACTCATCTGTTATGAAGAGGGTGACGTAACACCAGAGGGCCAGTTCTACTAATTTTAAAGCAACGTTGGTATTCGTAACTCAGTAGCAATCTGTCAGAAAAGCCTCAATTTCCATACATTTTTTACAGATTGCGACTGACATGCCAATGTAAACGTTGCTTAAAAATTAGTAGGCACTGAGTCAAAGTTTCGGTTGAAACAGAACGAAAACTCCGATCAGGGGGCCTAGACAAAAAACTTTTCTGTAGCGTTAACGTCAGACGCTCACGACAAAATGTATGGGAATGACATTAGGTGATGACGTTTTCTTTCCACACCTAATGTCATTCCCATACATTTTGTCGTGAGCGTCTGACGTTAACGCTACAGAAAAGTTTTTTGTCTAGGGGGGCAGTTGTTGTGTGCTCTGTCTCCAGGGCGTTTAAATGTCGTTTTACGATATTGAACAAATCGTCCAATTGTTATAATGGCCAATAGATAAATTAGCAATGAGCGCCAACTCTTCTTCAATCAAAAATTTGACCCTAGCAACAAACAGCCGCAAATAGGATGAATTGAATAAAGATTGACCGTTTTTTAGACTACAGTCTTCACTTTGCTATTTATTTAGTTTTATCTTCACAACAATGAACAATATAGTTATGAATATTCATAACAATTTAACTTGCCACTCTGATGTTTAAACAACACCGTCAATATGAAGGCACCCTAACAGTATTTAAGTACTGTTAAACTAATTTGTTTCTTATGATGCAGAAATGTTACCTAGCCTTGTTAAATTTCATTCAATTTGTTGCACATTTTTTTATTTCTTTATTACGTATTTTTTTAGGTATACACTCACATGCGTATACGATAATAGTAGATTAAGGCGAGTAGGTACATTGGTTCGTGGATGAATGATCATTATTTTCAAATAGACAATACCTTCCCAGTCCCTTCGTATTAGATTCACTAGCACGAAGGTAGTTTCTCCATTATTTTACTTCAACAATAACTTGCAGCCACAGCAAAACTGGAAGTTGATACGACCATAAAATGTGTGGCCGATGATTAATATGAGCTGAAGACTTATAAGGGCGGTAGCATGTGGCATGCTGTAATTTTATGCCATTCCAAATTTTAATTCCTGACCGTAACACAGCACCTAAGGTGAGTGACCTGATGATGCCAAGTACAGTCGAAAATGAGCCGTTATAATTTCTTGGACGCAAATACCGCTTCAATTAAAACATTCCTCTATTTATCTTAAAAAAAGTACGCACAGATATTTCCTCAAAGCAATAAAAGTTTTTTCCCCAAATATTTTACTGCTTTTTCTATCCGTGTCCTAATCTCGTTTCTCGGAATCAGAATCCCCTTTTCCTTGTACCTACTAATCAAAAAGTTTTTACTTGAATCGCCTCCCTAATTTCCTTCCTCGACAAGTTGGCCAGATTCGACCGTTGGTTGCCGACGGCAATAGGAGTACTTGGACTGTGTAGTTGGAAATTCTCGACCCAAATGAGTAGGTAGGTATGACCGTAATATCGATCTTTCTTTAGCATGTCAAGTGTGCATTGACCTCACCTGGCAGTGATAGCTATTAATAGTGCCACGTTAAAGTCGTTTGATTCTGTAATGTTAAAGGGTGATTCTATCAATATACGAGCGCTGACCAGTAATATGTATGAGTGACCCATATGCCTTTTCGGCGAAATCGATCTTTTGAATAAATGACATCGGCATAGCACCTGCAACCTATTGTTGTCAAGTTATCTCGTAACTGAAAAACGTTAAACTTAGAATATGACGTGTTAAACATTATTGGTTCTGCACGGGTGAATAGGCATTATGTACACACGTGCGCGTCTTTATGCGTGCTCGCAATTGTTCGGGACGTCTGAAACAATCACATTATCTTGATGATGATTTGATGAACAATCATCATCATGCCTATTATAATAATCAGAAAATGATGGTGGTTTATTAGGATTTCATTCCATTTGTTTAATATCCAGGACGCTTACAACAGCATCCGCAAGGTCACTCTTTCGCCATCTTTTCCAATAACAGCGACCTCCGATTAAATGTTATGTACATAAATTCTGGCCTCAACTGGAATTAGCCATACCTACCAGTAGTTCTCTTCGTCAATCTCCTTGAACATCAACTAATTTCACTTTCATTAATATTTGCTGCATCATCGCTCGCTCGCACGTGTCAGGCAGCTCATTGTCAACAAGATCCTTAGTACTGACTTCATTCGGCGCGTCATTCAACAAATCTAAATAAGTTCTAGATTCTTTTAGAATCTTCTTCCGTTCTACATCTCTGTCATTCTCCTTGTTGTTGTTCCCATTCGCTTCCGGTTTTTTTCTTTTATATTTTCAAAACTTGGAATT
Source organism: Melanchra persicariae (assembly GCA_947386135.1). NCBI lineage: Eukaryota > Metazoa > Arthropoda > Insecta > Lepidoptera > Noctuidae > Melanchra > Melanchra persicariae. The sequence goes on along the minus strand of OX376644.1, from coordinate 7,025,216 downwards.
CGTAAGTATTTCGTTCTCTTCCTTATCACTTATCAGTCGCTGTTAGCTTTTTGAATATTGGCTACGAGGATCAAATATCGAAATGAGCATTCCTTTTATTGAAATCATCTGTACGGAAAATTAGCAGAGAATGCTTGCGATATTACCGCGATGCCAGGCTCATGGGCTGTGTTTACTAACAGCTGATTAAGCAGGTCAGTTCAGGTGGCCTCTACTGGTAACGGGCCAGCGCTAACTTATCTAATTAAGATGGTCGCCGGCTGCCGGGCCGATGTAAACTGGCCGTAAATAAGAAATACCCGTCATTGGTATTAGGTTAAAATGTCATGTTTGCTCTGTATTGCATGTGTAATTGGTTGTTAACTATGAAACAATCATAAAAAATCGGCCAAGTGCGCACGAAGGGTTCCGTACCATTGTCTATAAAAAAAAAACAAAAATATAACGTTTATTGTATGGGAGCCCCACTTAAATATTTATTTTATTCTGTTTTTTGTTTGATTTGTTGTTATAGCGGCAACAGAAATACATCATCTGTGAAAGTTTCAACTGTCTAGCTATCACGGTTCATGAGATACAGCCTGGTGACAGACAGACAGACGGACAGCGGAGTCTTAGTAATAGGGTCCCGTTTGAAAATTAAAAATTTAATGTTTTGATGTACCGTACCGGTAAATTGACGGTCGTCGTCCCAAGGTAGCACGGTATGCGTTCGTTCAAAGTACATACATACTAACATTTATTTAACTCCCACACTAACAAAGTGTCAGTGACTCTGAAAAAAAGTAAGGTTCTGGGGGCTCTGAGAACTTGGACCATAACAGTTCTATGCCTCTGGAAACCATTGTAGCGATGCCCTTGCTCAGCAATTAACGAGAATCCCGACCTTCAGTTTAAAGATATTAACTCATTACCTACTCATAGTTGTCACATTTTTTGTTTATATACAAAAATAACATTATGTTCTAATGGTGCAAGCGAGGCGCGTCATAATTTACGGTAAATAACCATGGTCGCCGATAACATTAACTCAGTCTGACGATGCTTGATAACGGTTACCGTGTAGGTACGATCCAGACTCCGGAATATTCAAAATTATAAGGAAATATAGGAACTATTTTAAATATACCTACATTTATGTACTAATACTAAAACAATATATGATTGTGCGATTTGGGGGATTTAACATTTATTTATGCTCAATGTTTTATGAAGGCTGTGATTAATAATTACCTAACAACATAAAGTTCAGGTAATTACATTTGTATACAAACATTTTATAATACGACATTGAATCTTTAGGTAAAACATGCAAAACATGGCGTAATATATACAGAGCTGCATGCATCAACAAAATTGTACGAGTATAATTCGTTTTCATGACAAACCTAAATGGGCCAGTAATCATTAGCGTCTTCGTCAGTCCCACATGTGAGGTCAATAATACTGATACGACCAAATAGAGAGTTTATCAAAGAATCTAGATTCAGTACAGGTGCTCAACTGCTCATATCTATAATTCATAGACTAACCTCGGCTTAAGCGTTAAAGGATGCCCGAATCAGTTGGTACTTAACAGTACTAGGGCATCATAGGATATAGGAAATAACACGGAATGCATTACAATAACTAGCCTGTGACTACAAGGTTATACCGGAAGGCTGGCGTCTGCCCGCCGTCTAGATAAACAGTTGTAAAATAATACAAAGTTGCACCTATAAATATTCATCCTCTTCTAGTACATTTAGTCGTGAATGGCTTATGCCATCTACACGTAATCCGTGACGGATGCTTGTACTTAGCATATTAGCTACATTCATAAAATCATGCTTATTACCCCTGACAGGTTTAACAGTGTTTCAGTTAGTGCTGGGATTCTTAGAAACACGATGTTTTTGTGAGGTTACATGGATATTGTCACACAGGTTGGTAACTGTTAGGCTCCAACATTACGGACAGCTGAATATAGTATGGGACTCAGGAGGAAGGAGCTTAACGTCATCTCCGTGACGCGCTACAATTTACTCTGTGTAATTAATTATATCTTAAGTTAATAAAATCATTCTTTAATTACGCTGGATATTAGCTATTGCTCATACATCATACATTTACAACAGTAACCACTTTGACAACCCGTCGGCTCATAAAGAACTGTTGAAATTTTTGTCTTAGTTAACTGTTGCTGTACTACAATGTGTACCCATTCATTATAAAAAAAATCATTAATCAAATAATTCAAGGCGAGGAAAAGTTATGACAAAATCTGTGTTTGAAGTTCATTCATAAGAGTTCATATGAATAAGTTTTATCTCAGGATTTACAAAAGCAATGACTTTCTCAGTTTATATGTCTATGTTGCTATTTGACACACCAAAGTGACATTAGGAAGCGTTCACTATTGATAGCTATCTACTAGTGAAACATTTGAGAATAAAAAATAGGTTAGGTAGGCTACAATATTGATTTAATTTAATAATGTAGCCCGAAACACATAATAATATGAAGGTAACATACGGCAGTAGCTATAGACCGATTGGTCGCAGGCGCGTGGACTACAGCAGGTACGTTCTATAGGTACTCATCGATCGGCGCGAGCTGAATGTACTTACCTGTGTATTAGAACAACAGCAGCATGGTAGCTGTATTGATGTCCCGTATGAGGCCAGATCGCTATCACAATGACAGTGCTACCCAGCCAACCGAGGCGGAATCTCACCAACTGTTTTATTACAACCAGCCTGAAAAGGTTCCATTGATAAACACCATGAATTCGCATTCATAAAAAAATTAATTCATACGAATTAAATGGCGACTATTCATTGCAATATAATAGCTTCATATATTTGTTCCACTCTGCCACAGCAATAAAATTTTACATGCTACGATTCTCGTAGCGATGCAATAAGCACAAACTCATATGTGATCATTATCTGTAAAGGCGGCCTTTTTTCTAAATAGGCTTCAGTTTGGATTAGTAATTAAAACCAATCATAATGTAGGTACCCTCTTTATATCATTTGATGATGATGAAGGCCTTAGAACCAAAAAGTATGTAGCTGCGATATCTGCGAAAGCAAGAGAAAGATCTGAGAGGAGCCGCCAATATAATTGTTTGTCCGAAGTACGAGGGCCTCGGCGAGCTCCTGTTCGATCCCTCGCGACCTTGTGTACTAATTAGTGATTATTCTGCGAACAGTTGGTGCGCCCACTCGCTGCTCCGGCCAATCGACGCAGGTGGCTCACAATTTGTTGTGCATTGACCTCGCCCGCTAGACCCATCATAGATATCTACATCAATTAATGTTGGACTCTTAATCTCCTCCTGTAATTCATGAAGCTGATACTCGAGTAGACGACACTGTATTCATTGACTCATTCATTGCACTTACCTACGCCAACATTAATGCACTTATTTATGCACTTATCTTGTTTGCCGATGCATCGCTCATATTAATCTCGAATTAAATTCATATTACTTTCATTTCGTTATCTAGTGAACTGATTATATTGTCCAGTCATGAGGAAGACATTTGATCTGATTTAAACGTTTCTGCATTGAAAGGATCGTTGTTGATTATAGCGAAGTGTTCCCCTTCGTCGTTATCGCAACATCGGACCACTAACGTATTCTTAATTAATGCCTTTATTGATCGCGTGCAAAATATGGCCTCAGCTAGTGCCGCATGCTCACGTGACCATATGCTGCATGCCTCACCAATTTACCAACAAAAGCTTTTAAAGTAAATACTCGTTTAGAACGGAAGTTCTAAACAGTTTTCAGTTGAGTTTCTTTAAATTGACGTTATTTCAAAAGTTTTCTGGATTCCACTAAGCAAATAAAGATGTCGTTTTTATTTGCTTAGTGAAATCCTGAAAACTTTTGAAGTAACGTCAATTTATAGAAACTCGTGGCTTGCCTACCCTTGTGATTCGTGTCAAGGTGTCGCCCCCTTGAGCTTGTGAACGCAACATATCGTCGCCTATTAAATATAATATGAGAAACGAACGGTAATAAGGTGCCTATTTCATAAAATTGATCGTCCACCACACGCAGTTTCATTGAGCAGTGGTACAATTAGAATTTATGTTCCGATTCATGTATTAGTTGTCTGTTGTCAACGTATAAAAACGTTGAGTTTCAAGTGGTGCTAATTTATAAAATTGCTTTTCGGATATAAAACTACTGGCAACCTACACTAGTAGGTAATGACTGCTGCTGAAAATTCAGGTACCCACTAGTCGCATTACGTATCTTGCTACCGGACTCATCTCACACATGACACTAGGCAGTAGGTTAGTGGCGTTGGTTGCTGGTTGTTAACCGTGAGTTAAATCAAGGTTCGAAATCTAAGACCTCCTTGGTTAATTTTAGTCGCCATCCAATGCCCAATATGTCCTTGTCGACTTTAGTTTCTGGTATCAGCACCAAATAGACGCGCCTGTGTAGGAATATTTTACATGAACGAACTTTAGAAAGAGGACTCCTCTAACGATTGCCATTGTCTCTATCACGGGTCCCGACCAACCCTTTTCCAGTTGTGATCATAATCATAATGCTCACCAAAAGGGGTTCGAACATTTTTCTATGGGAGCTGTAGCTAGGTATAGCTAACCGTCGCCATGTTTTTCTAAATCAGATTATTTTTTTCGATTGCGATGCGAGTAAGTAGGCAAGTTCTTAATAAAGTGGTTTTCACGTGCTCTTATTTTTACTTTCTTCCCCTAAGTGCTTGAATTAAGCTGGAAACTATTATTAAACTTAAAGTAATACATATAAGCACGAAATTAATTATTTATTAATGAAAATTTATAATCACTGTTCGCACATGGGGACTTTACTTCCAAATATCTCGACAATGTGACACTTTAAGGCACCATGTTTCTAACATTTTTGGTTTATTTAAGTATCCTCTACCCTTATGTACCCGTTTAAAAGTGCGCCGCAATTTTGAAAATTTGAAAAAAAAAACAAAATCATGGGCGGGCAACTATGCTACAAAGGTTCTACCCCTTTAAAGAAATTCTGAGATCAGCCTGTCGATTCTGTCGACATCTCACGGTGTACACCTAGGCGGAGTGAACGACAAGTGAGCTGTCATTCCATCTTATTTGTATGGTTTGACAACTCACCTGTCGTGCGCCCCGCCCAAGAGTTCACTTCGACAAGTTTACAGAATCGCACTGCTGAGCTGTTTATCGATATGATGCGTTGTCCAGATTCGAAATATGGGGGCTTTTTAATGAGCTTTTAAGTACATACTGATATTTGTTGTCTTCCGTAGCCATCCAGAAGTCATGCAAGCCCGCCATGCTGGGCCGCATGTGGCAGGCCAGCCGGCGCGCGCTCAACCTCGAGCACTCGCCGGCTCATCAGTTCGCCTGCAGCCAGTGGCAGTCCAGTCCACACCCCTCCACGGCATACCTAGTATACAGGTGAGTTTCGAAAAACCAGAATAAGAGAAATTTTTAATTTAGTGATAGCTTCTTTTTGCTTTTACATAGTAGCTAGAAAATCAACAAAAATATCTAAAAAAATAAAAATCTACCTTATTTAAAAGATAGGTATCCAAACAATGGAGTCTTTTGTTGGTTCATTTCCATGACATAAGAAAAATTGGAACCGTACCTAAGGTCTGACTTTTCAGAACGATAGAGTAGAACCCAAGTATTTAAAACAGATAGTAACCCTGAATAGAGTAGGTACAGGGTGACTTCGGAGACAGTGCGCATTTTTCTTCCATGCCATCAGTATCGTTAAAGTTTCGAAAAGAGTTATTGCTTTAATTTTGATTTATTTGTTCAAAACATGGCAAAACCAAAAATTATTCATTTTTAATGATCTTGCTATACTTACGTAAAATTTGCAGCCTGTATAATTCGTCAAACGACGTGTAAATATTTGCGTGTCAGAGCATAAACCTGATTAAATATTGTTCAGATGGCTGTTCTTCCTCTCGGTGTTTTCAATCGGCGTGGCGAGCTTCGCGTGCCAGCGCCTGCCGCGGCTGTACGACGGGCCCAAGGTGGAGCTCAACTACATGAAGTGGTTCATCTACTTCACCAACTGGGGCTACCTGCTCATCGCGCTGCAGTCTGGACTTGCCCTCGCCGTTGTGCACCGGTACAGAGCACAAAAGTTTGACTCCCGTAAGTTTCTGTTTGACTAATAGGTACTTTCTTTAACGTGCTAAGACAAGGCGCAAAAACAAGACGCGAAAATCAATCGAGTTGGTTAAAAAGATATGTCATTATTTTTATGAAGCGGGAAATTCAAATATTGCAACCAGGGACGGGTCAGTGATGCGACAAAATAATACTTTAAAATTGCATTCCTTCGTACCTACAAGAAAAAGCAGTTTGCTACAATGTAAGAGAACCATTGAACTTGTAAGTACCCCAAGTTCAATGGCACACGCTAGACTTTGGAGCCACTGAGCTTGCTTGGAGTATGCATCATAATGAGATGACGCAAATAAAATAACAAATAGCAAATTAGACAAATAGTGCCTTTTTACTGTTGAATTATAGTTTTATTTCGATATAATTATGTGGCGAAAATAAATGCTGCAATCAAATAAAAGAGCCTATATTTAGCTCTTGAAAACATAAAGAACATAACATCAACCGAAGCTAATAAAAATATAAGTAGGTAGGTACTAGATATTGTTAAAAACAAGTCGTGTTGATTGGGACAGAATTTCAGTTAACTACTCGAATACTAAGAATCTTTGCTCAGTGTTTTTCACAAAGTATCCAATTCTATGTATTGCAAAAATAAACTGAATGAAGCTTATTAATATGAAAGCGAGGGCGTTGGCATATTCAAATCTGATATAATCACGCTTGCTTCATCAACACGGATAAGCAAAACTCTCAGCGGTATGGATTTACTTCGTACACATCCGCTGCTGAAAATAGAGCTCTGTTGAGAACGCGACAATGCTCGGTTATAAGAGAACAACGACTATTAGCACTTGGTTAACCGTTTGATGATTGCAGTATTATTATTTTTTTTTTTATAAAATAAGCCGTCAATAACACCAGCAGCCCATTAGAAAACTATACCAGTACAGTAATTTCCGAGTCACGCATGCCAAAAATAAATATAGACTTTTAAGTTACTAAACATTCACTAAATCCTGAAATCACACTAACTTTGGTTGAGACTTGTTGACTGAATGAAGAACATGTGTAACCAAGCAACGCAGGTATAAACTTGTACAATTACCATGTTTAGTAAACGCTGAACATCAACTTCCGTAGCAAGATGTTGAACCCGAAGCAAATACTTCAATGAAGGTTTCTTATTTTCGTATTTTTTTTTACAAAATTCTGAACTTTACTCACTTTTCTTTTATAAACAGACCTTCCGAATTTCGGTTTCAGAGTGTGAACTAGATTCCGTGCAATAAAGCCATTACCTACTCGTGTTTGCTCAATTAAAAGTCCAATAGCCTAGATCCAGTTTGGAACTCAGTGTCAAAGCTGTCATAGAAAGTGATCAGCACATTCCGGGCAAGCCGAGCCTGTCAATGTCAAGTGCCTTGCGTGGGGGCGTTTATTACACAAAACGGTTTCCTTGGACGATGTAATTCCTCATGTGAATCAATTAATCTAAATCATTGAGTCGCCTGTTGTCGTGCACATCTAAATGTTCGCTAAGGATTGATTGAACACGCGTTTTGTCTTTTTTCGTTCAATACAACCGCTATGCGTTGAGATGTCTAGACTCCTCATCAATTTAGATAAAAACTCCTAATAACATCATTATTGGTTTGCTCACGATACGTACTGTCGAATTCGTTCGCATCGATGCTTGTCAAGGGCATTTATATTCAAATAAAGACATTTAGACATTATTTAGGTGCACGCTATCGACAGAGGTCACGAACGCTTGATTGGTAACAATTTCGCGTCAATTAAGATCATAGTGGAGCGGGTCCGCTGTCCATTGTGCTTCAAATTATCTTATTGGTTCCTCATTCCAACAGAGCCGAGCCCTGATGGAGTGGGTTATTCAGAGGCTATTGTTGAAAATTGGAGACGTTGTCCACTTCAATGGCGGACAATTGTGGGTGGTATAAAAGGATTTATACAACGCTCACTTTCGTTAACTGGTCCGGAAACTTAGCTTGAAATAGACGACATGAATAGATGCATTCATTCATTGAGTAGCATGTTGGATGGTCTTTACCAACTAGATTTATTTTGCTTCGGTGTTCGATTGTTTGCTAGAAGACTCACGTCTTCGGGTCACCCTTAATCGCATTTTGATTTTCAATGCTGTTTTAGGATTTCTCGAGTAGGTAACTCGTAGGGTTTAAATCCTACCTTGGGGCCTCGTTCATCATCTCTAAGTAAAGTGTTGATTTGCTACTTCCTAGTTAACGTTAATTGGCAAGTCAAAGTTGCGAGTATCTTTTGTCAATTTCACAAACAGAAATAAAGCTCCGAGTAACAACTTAAGTTCTGGTTAAGTGAATAACGTAACAAATCATACGTTAGGTACATTCGTTCAGTAATTTTCATTGTTACTCGTCAAACGTTAAAGTTTGGAAAGCGGGTTATTTTATTTTTGTACTTTATTTACCTACTTATATTTTTTAATTAGCATGGATAAAGTTAAAAGTCAACTTTTCTTTATATGATGGGACATTTTGATTTAACACTAAAGAAAGGTATAATAAATAAACAAAGATTAGTAAAATCACTTCAATAATAAAAAAAATAGCACCTTTACGATTAAGGGATTATTTTAAGTTTTATAAAGTTAAGCCAAGTGCTTAACTTTATAAAACTTAAAATAATCCCTTTACTGCATACTTACTTCGATAGACGAAATCTACCAAAAACATCAGTTTCGTATAGGTACTCGTATGTAAAAATCAACACGGAATTTAAATACTAGTACCCGTTGCGTCGTAGAATGTTCTAATTCATCCAATTGATGATCGATCAAGTGTTATTTGATAAGTACCTACACAAAATGATAACGGATAATTTTTAACTGTAATGTAAACACGCTAATTATCGGATGTGACAAGTTAGTGGCGGTTCAGGGCCTAAACCACATTACTTTAATATTACTTCCAGTGGGAGACGGAGCTATACGTCCTGTATAGCTCCGTCTCTTTCCCACTGGAAGTAATATTGAAGTAATACTGCTTTAAGAGTTGGTGGTTAGGCCCCAGTTACTACGATTAGTGCTACTCGAACGTCGTGAAATTCGCACATGAGGTCACGGGTGACTCTAACGGGCGCGTTACCCTACTACTCGACACTTTACTCGAGGATGGTGAAAGAGGCTTTACATTATTTAATGCGAAAGTGAGTTTGTTTGTTGGATGGTTAATTACCTCTTAGATTTTTATGAAGTTTGTTCCACAGACGATGTCTTGGAATAGGACATTTCAAACTTTTTTATCCCAGGAGTATGTCGTGGGATTTTCGTCTTACAAGCGATGAAGCCGCTGATAGCAGCTAAAGGCTGCGCCAGAAAAACTTGCAATAAAGTACATTGATTGACCTTTCCCTAATATCCCTTGGTACATACCCGAACAATAAATGATGAACCGTTTTTCATTACTAGAGTACGTAAAGGATCACGATAGAAGTCGATTCAAGACAGCTTTATGTATTTTTTTGTTTTTGATATTAAGAAAGTTAATAAATGTATGTGGGTCAATGACTTTTATTATTCATTTGGCTGGTGTCTACCATAGTCATGAATAACCTATACCCAAAGTATTATTTACATCTACGATCTTAACACATACTGAAAGTCTACCCCTCGTTACTAGGACTACGTGAACGCATACAAATCTCATTCCTCATTTGGCATACTTAAAAGTCAACCCTTAAATATGCAATGATGGCAAAACTAAACTAACTAACATCATCTGCCTAGCCCTTTCCCAACTATATGTATTGGGGTCGGCTCCCAGTGAAACTGGATTCTACTGAATACCAGTATTTTACGTGGAGCGGCTGCCTACCAGACCACATCCCATTAACTGGGTAACACGATACCTCTTGAGAAGGCTGGAGACAGATTTTTTTCAACTAAGTAACGATTTCCAATTGATTGTGAACTCTATTAATATCTACGAAACTTTTTACCAACCACATTCTAAACCTTGTCTCTTCAAACAGTCAACCTACGTTTTGCAGCATGCGAAGAGGACGAGATCCCCATCCCGCTGGGCCGGCGCGCGCGCACGCCCCTGCTATGTCGCGCCTACTGGCTGGCACACAACATCGCCACAGATCTCGCCTTCGTCATCTCCCTCGTGTACTGGGCGCTCGTCCATGATCCTAGTGAGTGAACCTTTGTATTTTGATAGTAGTTCTTATGATGACCTAGATGCGTACTACGATCTACTGGTTGCTGCATTAACCAAGTGCCCGGACTGAACGGACTCGGGGAGTCCGTTCTTCTCAGGGTGTTTTTGCTCAGCAGCAGTGACTCACTGCATGAAAATAAAGCAAAAACATTTATTTTAAAACTTCTCGAAAAGGCCCAGCATCATATTTTATGTTCTACGTTTTTTTATTATTAAACTATACATCTATTGGTGCATCTATTTCACAAAATGAGTTGTTTTAGCAAGGAGTTCTCGTGGTTCAATCAGTAGTGCTGTTATTGTTTTCTATTATTGTTTGACTCGATTCAGTCTTAAGAACCACATTACGGAGTGTGCCGAATGTATTGTGGGCATATTATATTTTAAGCGAAACTACATTTGGAGCGCCTAATGAATAATAATAGCATTTAAATTCCAAGCTTCACAACTGTTTTACAAAAGGAGCTTATTTTACCCGACTGCCCTAGAAGGAGTTTAATCTTATAAACAGTTTATATTATTATGTTCCGCCGAATCGGCTGAATATACTTTCATATCCTGCTTCATATAGAGCTTTGCGGTTTCGCAACCGTATGGTTTTGCAAATATTTTTTTTATTTTAAATATATCTTGTGATCATGTCTCTACAGAGATCCATGAGATCAACACCCTGAACGTGCTGGTCCACGGCGGTAACTCGCTTGTGATGCTGGTGGAGCTGGCGGTGACGTCACACCCTGTGCGCGCCGCGCATGCGCTGTACAGTGCAGGCGCAGGCCTCGCATACGGCGTCTTCAGTGCCTTCTACTGGGCTGTTGGCGGAACTGACAGGATCGGACTACCAGCCATATATCCAGCGCTGGATTGGAATAAGCCTGGTAAATGAATTTGACTAATTGCAAGAGTATGACTCTAGTCAAGACAAAGTGACGTTCTATAATAAGATGCCAAAAACTGAAAATATAAAAAAATCAATATAATTATTAGGGATTGACCACGTGATTTTTTGGTAGAACATGTCAGCGGCAAAACTCCAAAACGATGAGAATAGTTTGGAATTGTTGCTGACGCTGATAGTTAATTTGTCTTGACCATAGAGTTGATTTTCGTGCATGACCTATTGATTGCTATGAAAAACATAGTAGGAGTTATAAACTTGTTAGCCAAGGCTCGAATCTACGGTAGAAGCTAATAGAAATCTTATTCACATTCGTTCATTATTTATCTACCATGAAAGATGAAGAGTGCTTTAACTAATAATAGCTATGCCATGAAAAGATCAATGACGGATCATGTACCTATTCAAAATTCTCAGTATTTTCCTTATCCTATACTTCACAGGACTGAGCTACAGTCGAATGACAGTAATCAGAATACTCAGTTTCGGCTGCCAAACTGTCAGACTGAGGACTGACAGTTTGACAGGCTACACCATACACTTAAGACAGCCATTGATGGTAATTAGGATCCTTAACTGAAACAAATAGTTAGTGTCAAATTCAAATTCAAAATATTTATTTGTCACACATAGGTAAAATGTTGAACATTGGTGGAGTAATTTATAATTAAGTGTTTCACTATGTGCTGCCTTGCTGGGCATACAAATATTGTACAAACAGGTGTAATAAACAAAAAGCAACAAGTTAAATCTTTACAAATAAAATGTAACGTAATATACTTAGTGAGGTTAGGTTTTTCCCTGTGGGTAACAATAATTATTTGATGGTTTTTTCGACTACAATTTCTCAGTAGTAGCCCAAGGTCTAGTTGTTAAGGTTAAGGGAAACAGGCTCGCGCCCTACTGATTTATTTTTAATCATTACCCTTCACTAGACATATATCTGGAGTATCGTTAGTACATTTACAAACATTTAAACTTATATACACAAACAGCCTGACCCGGAGCAACTATCTGTAGAAACAACTTTTTTTGTTATACAAATATTTGTTCCGTGCGGGAGTGGAACCTGCGACACGCAGCGCAACAGTCAATCGCTCAGCCACTGCGCCGACCGTGCCGTCACTACCGCAAGTACCTAGCGAAATGATGCCGTACTTAGTATAGGTACCTTTTTACCCACCCTGCAGAGAATACAGGCTTGATGTCATGGAAGTTAATTATGTATATTTGTGTCCAGGCTCAGCGTTCGGGTTCGTGTCGCTGTGCGCGGTGGTGATGGTGTTCGCGCACGCGCTGGCGACGCTGGCGGCGGCGGCGCGCGCGCGGCTGGCGCTGCACGTGCGCGCGCGCCCGCTCGCCGAGCGCCTGGCGCTGCCCACGCACTGATCACACGGCAAGCTGCACTAGCATCCGCTCCACCCCCACGTACCGCGCCTGGACAAGACAAGTGCTAAAATCGGACGTAAAAAACAACTCTTGCGCCGGTCGCTTTTCTCGGATGCAGTGTACGCTCGTTCCCAGTGACCTATAAGTACCTACAGATTTGTTTTATTTGGCCGATAAATGTTAATAATGTTCTATAACACGATTTTATTGATCGTTAGTGGCGCCCAACGAGACTTTTTGGGAACTTAAGTAGTGATTTTTCAATATGCGGGTACCTACTCACCGCGAGAAAACATTAATTGATTTAGCAGTTGTAAGGAAACGGTAGGCGAAACGAACATTCGATCGCAAGCACAGCGAATAGGATTTACCTTTGTGTGTTTGGATTCACGTATCTAGGTACCTACTCACTAAGCTCTTCGTTTAACTCGTGCAACGTATGTTTGTAAAACAATTTCGCGAAGCGCATGCTCGCGGTGAGTCCCGTCCTTATAAGTATCGATCATTGTTTGCTGTTAGACCGTCGATCATTAATTTGACCACAATTTTCTGAATAATTCAAATTGGTCTCCACTGAACCATGCGTTCATTTACAAAGATTGATAACCGTACAGGCAGCATAAAAACTAGAAAAATCGGTGCCCAATTCGTTGGTGCTTCTCCACCAAGATCAACGGCAAACAAGAGGTAACAAGAACTCAAGTAGTGTAACATTATACTTTTAAAATATCTAAGTATTGATTTATAGTATTTGAATAGTAGGTAAATTGATTTTGCAATTTAAAAGTTTCTCGGCTCGAGGACGTTTTGAACGTGTTTACTCTACATTTGTGAAAATTTCCTACTACTTTGGAAGTAGTTAATCTTATATAGGTACGTGGTTTATATATAAAAATTGCGAGCATAATAATTATTAATAATATCGTCACTCTCAAAAGAATCGATATTCTTTAAGCTTAGTTATGAAAACTTACGGCTGTAAAAAGAAGCTTTGTCTGAAACAGTGCAACTGACTTCACCACTTTTTGCTGACTTCAAACATTCCCCACTTCAAATAAAATTACATCAAACTCAGCAGAACTATTTAAGTTATGAACTTTATTGTGTTTATTTGCAATGTGTTCTTCTAAATGTAAGTATCTGCCGTGTGCATGCATTGATATTCAGGAGTACCACCCACCAATGGGTCGCAAAGTACAAGAAAAATGTAGGCCGTGCGGAATACACCAACTCGCACAATTTAATTTCAAGTTGTGTGCTCGAAGCGTTTTCCCATCGGCAGAAAATTACCTTTTATGAGATGAATTTTCAACATCCTTTCTTAGCGGTCACCTTGTGTTGTATAATGCAACTCTGATGCGCAATTTTCATGCTTCTAGAAAAATGTGATGAATGCAAACTGATGTCTGTCACTGAAATTAAGATATTTACAAAGTAAGAGATATCTGCTAAAATAAGGATAAATTGCAGTTTCATCTTTCAGCTTAACCGTGCAAATTGCATCTCGCAAAATGGAAATTATGAGTGTGTACTTTGCTGACTTCGATTTAGAGAGTAAGGGAGTCGGCAGTGATCGTTGTAATTATAAGCATGCAAGCAATAATATTGCAATTATTATAATAATAACATTATGCTAGAGTTTGTGAGTCGCTTCTAGATACAATGCCGAGCGAGCGAGTGGTTACAGACTACTGTAATTACTTTTAATTTAAATGGTCGACTTACAAAACATTCCTATTTTTCCAAAGAAACGTAGCAATAAGTCATTGGTATGTGTATTATCTTTAGTAAAGTAGCACCTTTGTAACATAGTGCCTATGATAATTTACTTCATGAGCATTTTGTTGTCATTAATTCATTTAAACACCGTGTTTTTTTTGTGATGGCTACATTTTTAATAGTCTCCGATCTTGTAATTGAAATGCGAAATACCCTTTTTCTATTTCGCATAAAACATGAAAGAAGTTAATTATGTCATGTTTCCACAAATGGAAGTTTAGGTAATTTTTAAGGGCGATTCTCTTATAATCACACATTTTATTTAAAGACACGGTGGTTATATATTTGTATAATAGAAAGCGGTTAACGATGCTAACCTCATTATTGTGAAGTAATTCGACTGCACAATGGAAACAACAACTGTGTAGTTCAGAATAGCGCTGCTCTTCAATACTGAAGCTTACAGCTGTGAAACTTATACAAATATACAAAATAATGTCAAATGTGCCATAAACACTAAAATATGACTAACACTAGTTAATGTCATCAAGAAGCTATTCTGTTCTATCAGGTCTCGGCCCGTTGTGCACCGACAGGGTGGCGGCTGGCTAATAAACGTATAAAGTGCAAGTTTCCATTATAGTATTTACTCGAATTGTGATATTTATGTATTGTTCAATTAAATAGGCATTTTATTATATTTAAATTCGTATCACTAAGTTACATTAATTGTAATTAGCCAATGTTCAAGCTCCCAAAAGTATTTCCCGTACGGGCCATAATGTGGGTAATTAAGTCGGTCCTCAAAAGGCTAAAAATACTCCCAAGAGAGTTTATGCCTAAAATCATCGTTCCAATTTTAGCTCACTCCCAAGGGGATATTTTTGTGGGACATTGTAGACTGCGGATAATTTAATGTTCTAGGAAGGAGCTCGTGGCTAAAAAATAACAGCCGCATGGGTCGATCTTCAAGGTTAAGCGATGCTTGCCGAGGTCGGTCTGTGGATGGGTGACCATCTTAACATAACGAGATTCCTCCGTGCGTCGGAAAGCACGTTAAGCCGTTGGTCCCGGCTGTCATTCGAGATCTTTAGCAGTCGTTACAGATTGTTAGAAGCCAGAAAATCTGACTCCAGTCTTGCACAGGAAGTACCATGCTACGCATTTAATGGGTTGTGGAGATCTGGTACGGCAGCCGCTTCACATGGGTTTGACTGGAACGCGACCCCAATATAGTTGGGAAAAGGCTAGGCAGATGATGAACCCGGAAACACCGACTGACCTAAAATAGCCTGCTATTATATCGATAAGGGCTTTATTATATTGTACAAAACTTCGCCTATAATGTCAAAATATGTAATAGGCACTATCACCTTGGCCCGTCAATGTGCTTGAATTTAATTTTATGCTTGTATGTATGAATGCATTAAATAGTATTTTATAATGTGTCCTTGTTCACCCAATCGTGTTGTTGCATTTGGAGGCGAGAAAATAACCTGACTGCTACAGCGGGGAACTACAAGACAGTAATGTCTGCATTTCTATAGAAATATTAAATGACCGTCGTTGTTGTGGTCGAGTGTTAGAGTTTATGGAAAACATTCCTGCCTTGCTCCAAACTTAAGTAGGCTCAGCATTTATATAAGCGAATATCTGCGTAGAGAATAATGTAGAACTTATATAGTGATATGAATCGTTCCTAGCCCTAATTTAAAATCGGACAAAATGCTGTGATGCGATGTTTCTTTTTAATTACTGTTAATTAAACTAATAAGCAATAATGTAATCTCGATGACATTGTAAGCAATACATTTATAATATAATATTATGAAATTATAATGGACTATAATCTCACTTGAAATAAATATTGTATTTTTTAAGTATTAAAATATGAGATCCCAGTATTCTGGTCTATTTCGGAAATTGGCCGTGAATTTATTTATTTTTAATGTAGTTTTCAATTTTTAATCCCAATTCCACGAACGTTGTAGAAAATATATCCTAAGGGATCTGGTCATATCGTATTGTAATCATTGTAAGTAATTTAATCGTGATAATAAATAAAATATTAATTTTCTCAGGTATAAGGTTTTTTACTCATTCTCCATTCAGTCTACTGACCATGTCATTTATGAATAACATAAAATAAAATCAAGGTAAAATCCAATTATTGCAAAAATCTATGATCGGAATCTTTTATGATGCATTAAGGAGCGTTTTAACTATGGAGTTAGGCGCGATCTGCGCGTGCGACCTCACGCGTGCGCGCAGCATCCCGCGCGCGGCAAGCTCGGCGCTTCAGTTGCGCGGCACTCGCGCGTTGCACCACGCGCACCGCGTGCTCACTCCAAGACTCACCTTAGAACCGCGCAAAACTTATATGAACTATCGTAAAAGCGCGACGTTCATTGAAAATATTTTTATTTATGCAGAATATAAGTGTATCGTGTGTGTACTAAATAAAATATAAGAGGTATGTATATTTTAAATCGCAAAGATAGTTCAAATACGCACTCCCGGATGATTTTCATAGGAAATCTGTCTTGGGAAAAGGAAAAAATCCATCTACCTACTTCTGATAATACCATTATTATTTCATGTCTGCACATTTCAATGAAAACATGTTCGATCGTTTGACATCTCATAAACTCCCTCACCGATCATTGACCGCTACAGTGCAACGTTTTATTTTCAAAGGGATGATTTTAATAGGGTGCTACGAATGGCTACGGGGTTCGTAGCACTCGTAGCCCTTCGTAGCACCTTATTCCAAACATCCCTCATCTTTTTGTAACAGTCATTTCTGTATATTTCCATTGTTTCAATATGAATCATGATAATTATATATAAAACTAAATTATAATAAATATTTTAATATGCGGATAATGAAATACCGGACGTGCAATTGTGTCAATATTGTTTTCGCGATTTTATTTATAGTAATGACGTTACTTCCAAACACACGGGAATACCATTTTTATACACTAGTCATTCTAGGTGTACATAGTGTACATACTTCAATTATTTACATACACGGTACAGTAGCTTAATAAGTAGTTTGTCATCGTAAAAACCTGAAGCCGACGACCATATAGCCCAAGCATTTGCTTAGTAACTTAGGTAGATAAATTCATTCCTTTTATGCACAAATATGCTAGCGTGCCATAAAATTACTCGATTAAGTATTCTTGGTCGCATTAAAACTATAGACAGGTTTACTAGTATTTAAGAGCGTTTACGCGGTACGGCTTTTCATACAAACTTTCAAATCCATATTTTTCGAAATGAATGAACCGATTTAAAAAAAAACTTGGTATGCATACGCTAGATATCTAGGTCTAAATAGTTATCAGAAAAAAAAAACCAAAAAGAGTTCAGGGGGAAGGATATAGTGATTTTTCGCTTTCTATAGAAAACTTAAAATCGCTCTCTCTCCCTCTAAAATCTTTGTCAAAAATGTTTTTATGATAACTATTTAGACCTGGATATCTAGCGTATGCATACCGAGTTTCATTCAAATCAGTTCATTCATTTCGAAAAATAAGGATTTGAAAGTTTGTGTTTTGAAAACCCGTACAGCGTAAAGGCTCTTAAAGAAGAAATCCTCGATCTAATCTGTGCATACTGCATAGTATGGTTGCGAGTTGCTACTCACTCTTCAAAGGCTAGGGACCCGAAGGCATAAACCTTGTATAGGACCTATGTTTTTGGATAATTAAGCTCTTCTAACGGCCGCTTTCTATAACATATCTCAATCCCAATCTTGATCCCGATCCTTGTCTGTAACCAATCAACGGCCGAGTTTGTGTCCTTCACCTCACAATCCTCACCTTTGATTGGTTACAGACAAGGATCGGGATCAAGATTGGGATTGAGATATGTTATAGAAAGCGGCCGTAAATAGATAGCTGTGAATACATTGTATAGGTCAGGAGAGTCGAATATGATAAAGATAGGTCAGAAGAACATTGCACTGTCCGACACAACGTTTGGCCTGAGAGCACCTGACGATATCTCAGCACCCGCGATATAAATATCTCACAAACATTATCTAATTATTAACTGAACGTATGTCTGGAACCTATCTGCTACATATCTGCCAGTTCCACTAGGATCTTGGCGCGTCTCCCAAAAGCTCGCCTAGATATTGGCTAGCAGCCCCAAATACGCTCGCAAGTGTCAGTCCACTCGTAACTCGTAATATAGAACGTAATCATTTTATCTGCATGTGCAGCTCCTGGCTAATAATAGTCTATTTTCTAAATTATTCACCCAGATTTCTTTTAAAAATCTGTACCTACTGGTAACATTTGTAAAACCTAATTTCGCGGACGGTTGAGAAGGTTATGCAGTAATTCTTCATAATGGCAGGAACTCTCTTAATTAAGAATAAAGGAACTGGTTAAGTGTCTGCAAGCACGATCACACGAGATCCTTCAAGTAATGGTAGCCCTGGCAACATCAGTTTCTAACCTCGTTCGTTCACCCGTCGTGGAAAAGTGAATAAATAACCCTCTTTCTTAATCTCAGTGATTAGCCGTCACGGTTTGCTTCCATGGGTGTTACAAGCTGTTCGTTGATATAATCAGTTACTAATATTATAACAAAAGCAGTTCGCGAGTGAATCGGATGTTTAGAAACACGCGAACACCGGTAGGTGGCTGTGTTAGTACCGTATCCTTAATGTTATTACAAACCGTTCATTTATCGTGACTGAGCGCATCCTTAAGGTTAGGATAATGAGCGAGCGTTTTCCTCGGTTTCTAATGCCCCTGAAATGATTTTCCACGCAGTAGCTCCTCGGCTGCCTTATAGGATGTTGTAGGTCGGCGCCTCGGCGCGGACGTAAATAACAAACAATCGACTCAACACAAATATATTTTATGACGTTCGGACAAGGCGACTTGACAAATTAAGCAAAGCTAGTGTTGACCCATAGTGCGGCCTTATTGTGGAAACATTTGCAAAATACTAACAGTTCAGTTGTTCAGTTACATGGTATTGTTCACCGATAGGTTTCACGTCGGACTATTAATTTGACAAAAACTAAACAATACGGTGTTGGACTGTCGTTGCGACGCGACGGACGTCGAAACAAAAGGTGAATTGAGTATACAATTAATTTATTACCGAGGGAAACAATTGAATATTTTAGAATTACTAAAACTTCTGACTCTTCAAGAAGAAAAAGTGTAAATTTTTACTTATCATTAGATTTGTGTGGTGCTAATAAGAGCTCGTTGTGTTGACTGTCAGATAAATACATAGTTGTAGCATTCAGTGGGTACCATCTCGGCGCCAGGTGATTTTTTATGATTTAAGTTTGCACTTTAGTAATGACCTAATTTCCAATAGTATAATTGGAAATTAAATAAGATCTGAATATATAATGATAATGAATACCTTCAGTGCTGCACTCCTACATTTAAGATTAGGCTCAGTGCTCTAAAACCAGGATGTCGGGAAGGCGTCTCCAGAATACCTCCGTCTCGATATTTGTCTCGAAATTATTGTAAATTTTCAGCATTCTGCATCCTATCTAGTGCCAGATACTAGTATTTAACGTTTAGCTAAATGTAAGACTATCGATCGGCTTTTACGAACTCTATAAATTGTTGAGCAGCCAGGGTCAACGGCTCGGCGTGCTCTCATTCAGAGGGGTCTCTATTCTCTATGTGTAAATAAGTACTGAACGGTTACTAAACTTACTCTTGACCGTGGTTAGCGCTATTCAGCCTTGTAAATTGATTGATACTAGATATTTTAAAGCCTTTCAAACACGTGCCCCCAACTACTTATCAACTTATTTAATTATGTAGTTGGCTTATATGTAAGTATGTTTATACGATCAATATTTAGTTATGAAATAAAAATACTTGTTTTACCGACACTGCTTAAAAATGAGACAGACAAAAATGAGACATGACAATCGCAAATATTGAAGTCTCTAAAACAAACGTTAAACTAATCCATATAACTAATAGTCTACTCATGATATTTGTCTATGCTTTTAGGCAGCACGTTACACTCAGGAAGTTATCCTTCATCCGCGTATTTTTCTCAGTAATGTTAACTTACAAACAAACATACGTATTGCTTTAGTTAACGCCACCCAATAGTGAGCGCTGTTTGCTTCACAGTCCGGAGCCCGCGACTTACAATAGACCTTCATCAAATATTATAATTTTATTTAAAAATACGCACATCCATTAGGTTTTTATAATATGTCAAGTAATTAATTAGTCATTTGTCGAACAATAAAATTGCGGCAGTAACTTGTAAGGAAGTTTAACCTCAAAGATAACTTAAAGCGCATTTTTGTTATTGTACTAAAATGTAATGATAAGCGACATAGCCTAACGTGCGTTAACAGTCATTCATAAACATTTCTTAGGCAAGTCGATTCGTTCTACGTAATATATTATGTAGGTCACCAGGTATCAGCGCATGCGCAACTCGCTATCAACGATCTGTTGAACTTGAACTTGCAGTGTGTTTGTTTATACTAGAATTCGTGAAAACCTCTGTAATAATATTGACAGTCCTCCTAATGTAGATATATTTAGAACGAATGTCACGGCATTGTGTAGGCTTGTGAATTCGGTAATCTTGGTAAAGTAACATTTGTCATTAAAATGCGTTTAAGCCTTTTTAATGACAGCTAACAAATGATGTAATGTTTTGGCTTCCATTGGCATTAATCACGCTGTTTGTACGAGAGATATTTTCGTACGTTTTACGTTTCTCGTTCTAGCTAGATCTGCCGATATGCCTACGTTTTAATCCTAGCCAAGTCACAGACTAGAATCTTATAATGGTTTATATCCATGTTATGTTATTTTTTTTACAAAAGTAAGTCATAAAGCAGTCTCATTATTACCACGGGCAAATAGAGGGGCAGTCTTTAAGTATGTTTCATGATTTTCACACATTTCGAACATACGAAGTCAAAACTTCAAATTCCGTGTTTTTTTCTAATTCCATTAAATCGTGTTTCTAAACAAGTAACTAGATACACTTTTTATTTTAGACAAAGGGACAAAGGCTATAAATAGTCAATTTTATTGTAAGAAAGATAAAAACATAATAAATATAAACTATTAATATTGAACTTATACTTTGCCTTGACTTTTCTTTTGTAAGCTGTTATTACGATAGAAAACGCAACAGATAGATTGAGGTTATAATTGCATTTAATAATAAAATAGCCCTTTGACTACAGTTCAATTATATATTTAATACGCCTTTATTAATATAATAACATCATATCATCTTGTTCTCTCAAATCGTAGTTTCATTTGCCAGTCAGGGGCTGGCTACCCTCAGATACACTTTCAATACGTAAGCGCTATATTATCATTAGGTATACAAAAATATATTACCTCTTTCATTACAAAAACCAAACGCAACGCTATCCCAGATGATCGCAGTACCTACCTATCTTCGTCATTTTTTAAGAGCTAGTCTCTTAAAAAATCAAATATAGAGCCAGTAGAAAAGTAGTAAAAATACTGGTATCCAGCTGAATCCAGTTTGACTGGAAGCCGACCCCAATAAAGTTGGGAAAAGGCTAGACAGATGATGAGTCTATTTCCATTCTAGAAACCGCATAAGCACGTGAATCTTAGACTCACGTGTGTGGTGTGATGGTCACTCAACACGCTCAACACGCGAGGTAGAGCGAAGTGCTGAGCCATGGCGGCTCTAATTCTAACTCACTTAGTAGTCGACTCGAACTCACATCCGGCCACAATAACAGAATTATGAATCTATTCACTTATATGGTAATCATGAGCGAACAAGGTGAATTCATGTCATCATAACAAAAAAAAAACTTAATAACGTACTTAATATTCCTATTTTCCGTCCTTGTCCACAGCTACACAAATATACTGGAGGCTCACTCAAGATGCTATAAGCAAACAGAACCGATAAACTACTACAAGTATTAATTCAACGAAAGATCATAAAAAAGACAACGATGCAGTGGTCCTGGAGGCAAGCGTTTTACTGCATCACAGGGGTTCTTGGGAAGGAAGAGAATGAGTCGAGTGAACCGTTCACCAGGTCATGCTTCGGAAGAGTCTCCCCGCTGTACTGGAGGGTGCCCATCCTGGTGTGGGCACTGTTCGTGCTGTTCTGGTCCATATCCTTCTTCTGGGGCCCCACAGAGAAGTTTTTCCTCTACATGACGCACTGGGGCCTGGCATTTATCGTACTGGAGTCATCATTCGGGATATACGTGGCTATAGGACGTAGAGGCTTAACAGGTACTTTGTTGCATTTTAATTAGTGTATCTGCTAATCAAGTGGTAATGGTCGTTTTCCGAGTCAGTCGGTGGTGCGTGACTCATGGCGGTGGTTGCTCCACCTCGTGTTTCACATAGCATCCTGGCGGGCAGGCGGGCTGCCGGGTGCACGTCCCGCGGTACCTGCTCGACCCACACGGTGCCTGACGGACTGACGTTGGCCTGACAACTACAACATTCTTGTATCGTACTCGTGTAATAGATTCGCGCCGACTTAGTCACGCGTGCATGAATCTTTCGCAAAAGAAAACTAGTAAACTGGAAATTTAATCTTTATTACTACCATCAAATATCGATTAAATTATAATTTAATCAAAACTTTGTTCTTGCATACATTTTCATTACAAGCCGTTTACTCTGCATATGAAATATCCAGAAATAGGAACATACTCTACTGTTTTTCCATTCAAAACGTATTTTCAAAGTTATTAATCTACCTGATTTTTCAATCTAACTCTGACTTATTAGTATAACTATGTTTTAGTATCACTCAGTTAATTATTGTCTTGTGCAAGTTCATTGTTATTGCCATAATTAAGATAATAAATCTAATTAAGATTGTTATTAGGCAGTATAACTGGGATCGTGGGAAGGTTAAATCTTGATCAAACAAAAGATAAGAACAAGTCGCAAAGTGTTTTCCACAATTTACTTAACTAAGTTAACTAGGTACAAACGTGTGCAGTTTCGTCATCTAAATAAATACATCTCTTATCACTTCTTAGTAACACTTATAATATTGTTTATGGTTTTACACGTGGTTTCCTATTTAATTGAATCGTTTTTCTTTTAATATCTGAAATTCATTATTCATGTAACTAGCTATTAAAAGTTAAAGCGGTAAAAAAAGTTATTTATTAAATGTATAATATTATTATACAAAGGATTCGCTACATAACTCGAGTATTTGTTGATAAGAAGCACACGAAACAGGAAACATTTCTAATAATGGAGGGGGAACATGTGCAAAAATAATATATATGACCGTCAGTTAAAAATAATTCCGCTAACATTGTATAGTTCTTAAAATGGCTACATAAAAACTAAACATATACGTTACAAAAGTATTGTTTAAAAGGACCCAGTTGATATTCAAACGCAGACTAGATTATGAAAAAAAAGAAGTTAAAGAGCTACAAAAAATCGTTATTGCAAGAAACGATTAAAAATCTATGTCACAAGACCTTGACGATACGATAAGGAACAAGTTCATTACAGACTGCGCTATTACAAGATCAGGCCGTCCTCACGCTTCACTGCTTGCAGCACATTTTCACTGCTTAGTTTATCACTAACTATGTACACGATCGGTCCTATTTAACGCTGCACTACTGAGCCGATAAAACTAAGGTTATCATCGCAATTTATAACAACTTGTGAAGGATCATGCGATCGCACGAACAAAGACCGTCTGGAAATGCGGCTAGGAAGTGATTGTTTACAGTGTTCTTTGTTAGTGTCGGTGTGGTGCGAAGTGTGTGGTAGTGCGGGTGCGGGCCCAGCGACATGCTGTGCAAGTGTGCTGCGCAGTGCGGCTGGCGTTTGTGCTTTCTGGAGCACCCGTCGCCCAGCAACTTCTACGTGAGCTGCTGGCAAGGCAACCGCTCGGCCGCGCCGCTGCTGCTCCTAAGGAGTTTCCTCTTCCTGTTCTCGACGTGCGTGCTGCTCACGTCCATCGTTGTGCCCTTGACACTGAACACACCTTTCGGCTACTGGTTCATATACCTAACGCATTGGGGTTTCCTACTAATCGTTCTCACTACAGGCTTCGGTACTGCTGTATCAGCATATGCTTACTTTAAAAAGCCTATTGGTACGCTTTTAACTATTTCTTTTCTTTGTTTATCTAGGCACGTATATGATATTTTCTGATAAAACCGCATGTAGGTTTGTTATCAAACATAAGCACTACTTGAAACAATCAGTTTATCGCAGGACTGATTTTAAACCTTGATCGACACAGATTTTAAGGAGATGGTTTATTGTTTTCAAATGATATATGGGGGCCAGTTGGTATCACGTCAAAGAATAGTATGTGGCACGTGGCTGCGGATAGTGTCACGTCGCATGCGGGCAGCGACCTCGCGCCGGACGCGTGAGGTCTCATAACATACTGCCTCCACATTATCTCATCTATCACTTGCTAACTCTGCGTAACGCACTATCTTTATGCATAATTATTTAAATAACCGGTTCATGTATCTGCATATGTAAACTAATACATTTGTAATCACGTTAACCATTTTATGGAGGTCATGAATCACATTCTATAGTAGAGCGGATGAATTAGTTATGTTCCGTTGCCGCCGCACCGTGCGACCAATGTTAGCGGAAGATGTGAACAATACGTTCACAAAATAATCATACATTCGTAGTTCGTAGGCCTCATTGATGACCGGAAAGTCAGTCGTTTCTGCTGCATTATAAGTTTGGTATTGGCCAATACTGTATACCAGCAATGTGGAAAACGGTATACTAGTTTTTGTGGGCTATCCATTATCCAAAAATGTCGCAGTTTAGTGGGTTAGTTCACCTTGTCCCAAAATTAGAAACATTTTCTTTAAATTCCAAATCAAGACAGTTACTACACTTTGACATTGAAACTGCTATCCATATTTGAATATCTCTTATAACCTGTGTATAAGGTTACGTTTCGATTGCTATGATATTTGATTCGCAGATGCAACGTTCGGCCTACCATGGTACGTGAAGACGTACTGGATCCTGTATAACATCACCATTCCTGTCGCCTTCCTCATCACAGTGTTCTACTGGGGAATCTTAAGGACTTGTAAGTTGAAAAACAACTTTTATTAAACAACCTTGCTATAATTATATAAAAGAGCTTGTGGCTTAATTATAACAGCCGCACGGGCCGATCTTCATAGTTAAGCAACACTCGCCGAGGATGGTCTGTGGATGGGTGACCATCTAACATACCGAGACTCCTCCGTGCCTCGGAAAGCACGTTAAGCCCGGATGTCATTTGGAGATCTTTGGCAGTCGTTACGGATTGTCAGAAGCCAGCAAATCTGACATCAGTCTTACTAAGAAGTACCGGTAGGCAGCCGCTCCACGTTAAATACTGGTATTCAAATGAATCCGGTTTGACTGGGAGCCGGCCCAAATATAGTTGGGAAAAGGCTAGGCAGATGATGCCCTTGCTATACATCATAATATATCATAACCATCGTGCCCGTCGTAGTTAGTTCCCAAAAAGCCATTTCTCTTTTTTTATCAAGATTCATTATCATTTGGATAATTGGACTAGATAGAAAAATCTAGTCTGATCCACTGAATGATTCTGCAGTCCCCTAAATTTTCGACTTTTACTTCTATCTACCAGGTACTCGTAAAATGGACGTTTATAAGAACTTAGACATTTGTAATGATATTTATAACTAAATTTTAAACTTTTTATTTCTAACGTCTTATTGATGAGATAGCCATGGGGCTAAACATCGGATTAAATGTTGAGGCCTCAAAAACAATTATTTCTCGGTCTTGCAACCATCTCGTTTCAAACAGAATTATTTTGAAAATGTACAACGATTGCATCGCAACAAGCGTTGATAATGTTTGATTGACAGTTACGAAATAGTGTTCATTTAGTTAGAGTTTAATAAATGTTTGCAATAATTGTTTTAATTACCGTTCACGATTTTATACTTGTCCATCATTTAAACTTGTTGTTATTTGGTAATTGTGTTAAAATCCTACAAAATAACGCTTGTTTCTAGCAAAAAGGGCACGAAGCATACTTCAAAGTTGGTAAATTTAGATTTCTAGAGCTAACGCACGCCCTAGATGCAAATATTAGTTCTAAACTCTAAAGTATTTAGATATTCAGACACTCTGATGGAGGATATTCAGACACTCTGATGGAGGTCAGTCCATCCGTAATTTCAAATGAATATAACTAGTTTTAGACCACGACCTCGCTCGCGATATACAGGTCAGGCTTCATTCACACGTACCACAACCACAACACGTGGGCGGGCGCTAATTTGTATGAAAATGAATTGTTTAATTTACACGGACCACATTTCGCCGTCATTATCGACAGCGTGTGTGATTTCGACAACATCGCAGCCACGTTGCAACCACAACGCGACCACCACCGACACCGCAAACTAGCGGCCGGCCACATCGCAAACGCAACCACATTTTGTGGGTACCACGATGCAACCACAAGAAGCCGCAGCGATACTATTCACACGTAACCACAACTTACCACTTTTTGTCGCGACGGTGTGGTGTGGTTGTGTAACCGTATCCGTCTATCTCTGTCCGAAAAAATTGCATTTTTACTATTACACTTAGGATAAATTATACTGTTTTTTTTTTCCAGCGGCCAACACAGTAAACTTCGCGCCGAACCCGGTGCTGGACGTGATGCTGCACGGCGTGAACTCGGCGGTGATGCTGGTCGAGCTGGCGTGCTCGGCGCACCCGTCGCGCCTCATGCACGTCATGCAGCCGCTGTACTTCGCCGGAGCCTACATGCTCTTCAGCGTCATCTACTACTTTGCCGGCGGACTAGACCCGTGAGTCAACCGTTTGTTTATTTACTAGTTTTAACTCGCGCTTCGTCGCGTTTATACAGATTATCGCAAAAAAGTAGCCTTTAACCATCTCTGCACCATAATTCATCAAAATTGGTGCAAGCGTTACAAACAGTTTTAGCATTGTTTTAATAAAGTTCGGACTAAAACTTCATGCGACATATAGCGGACAACTTTAACCTTCTCTACCAGTCAACCAAAGGTGGTGGAGAGATAATATGGCAGGTATCCCATAATATCTCATCTTCTATTTCAACAAAAAAAGGTCAGTCAGAATGTCGAGCACATTTCAACACTTAGATCTGTATACAGAGGAACGTGCATGAAACTATATGGACAGTCTTCCACGGATCCATGGATCTTTCCACTCAAATTGTATTCTGCGATCACAACATAGATCCTACAGTGAAGTTTTGGATAAAAGAGGTCTTCAGTTATGTATTGACAGCTTGTTGTATACCTACTATGTTAAAGACATCAAATAAGACATTCAAAATCATCTATTTCAATCCGAGATCACTCATCTCATAACAATCTCTGAGATTAATTCAATATTCCCGGGTCCAATATTTTTAAAAGACTGTAAAAAAGAAGTAGTCCGAGGTGTTCTGGCTCGGCAGTATTGTAATATAATGTAATTTCGATTATTCATCAGGTCGGTCTCATTAACAACGTTCACAAGTGTGAAGGATACCTTTACAGTTCACACCAATTAATAGATCAATGCTACCTGCAAAAGACCTTAACAAGTTTTAGATAAACATTCTTTGATATGACGAAATCATACGTGAACTACATAATAACTCAATTTGATCTTATAAAGACACTTAACACATACACGTTTTGACGACCTTAAATATAAAATATGAAATCATCAGTAGGTTATTAACTCATGTCAAAGTGACCGGGCATCAAATATTTACACAGAGTGTAACAACTCCTTACATGCTAATATTATATAATTTGAGATACCGATACCACACTCAAATCCGACGTTTTCGTAACCAAGTTACTAAGCTTGCATCAACGTAAAAGTTCAAGATCAAAATAAAATGTTCTAATTGATTGTTCCGCGGGATCGGAGATTGTTTATTGTGATGTCGCAACGAGACCCTCGACATCTACCTGACACATGGCCAACATACCCACTGCGCGAGAGGTCGATGGTCACTCACTTGAGCACAATAATATTCAAGTTCACAACTATTATGTACGGTGACATTGATTTTATAGCAAAAATCGTTGTAATGCCGCAGATACACGCAGGCCGGTGGTAGAGGTGACGCATCTTTTGTGTCACCTTAGAAGCTTTACCTTGTTTCCGATTTCAGGGACAATAAAACAAGGAAACAAACAAAACCAAAAAACTTTTGATTAGTATGCAGATCTTGTACATACGCATGACATGGCTCTACGCATATTTGTTTTATGTGTATGATTTGAGGACATCTACAGTGATGTTACCAAAGACATATTTAAATAGTTGCCCGTAAGGTTCAGATAAATTCTATTAGATTTATTGCTAAACGAGTCTGGGTTTAAGATCGTGCTTGGTGCTCTATTTCTTAATAGTCAAGTGAAGAGGAAACCATTTTATTGTACCTATAAGTATTTCCACTACATAAAACAGATTGTTTGCCTAATTCGTAAATAAGACAACTGTTAATAAAATATAATCGCAATAAATCGAATGGGAACGTAAAACTAACTTTATTGTGATCTATTCTCTACTATAATAAATCTTTTGTTACAAAAGCTGCGCTTGCGCCACGTGAGAAGTACACACGATTTTTGGCTGTAAGATTATGATAGAAGTAATACAATGATCTCACGTTAAGTTTCCGGTCGGTACTCATTTAGCGTCTATTTCCCAACTGAACCGTGAATAGGAGAATAACAATGAATATGTGATGTTTAATATCTCACGCACACAATGCACACAGCTGGGTGTGAAACTGTGAATTTGATAATAAGATGAGGTGTAGCTGAATGCGACATGAGCATTGGAAATACAGAGACTTTTATAGTCATTCATTCCAAATCCTCCTTGAAAAAAAGATTATCGTCATTTTTTTTGTTATTGTTACTATAAACTTCGAGTTATGTGTAACCCAGATAAATACATGAATATAATACATAAGTGCATGTCAAAATAAAAGAAAACTCTTTTCGTTTTGTTCCGAAATTGTTCAAAACAACACTGATTCCATAGCCATAGGAACGTCGAGCAAATGAATGAAGACTGTTACCAAAGCTACGGCAATTACCATACTTATTCATACAAACATAATGCACGGTACTCAGCTAAATGTGAACGACCGCAGGTTTGTACGAGTAAACCAAAGATATACGCATGTGAAGCCTTGGCTTTATTTATCAGGACCGCAAATATGTACCCAAGGAGTGTTTGCTAAACACTAACAAAGCCCTTTGACAACAGAGAGTATTCAATGACACCGTGGCAGTGTGACATATCTAATTGGTATATTTAATAAAAACAATATCGAAATATAATGTTTCCCTGAACTTTGCCGACGTTTAACTGACAGCTGTGTAATTAAAGATGTAGTTCTAATTTTCACCACGCAATTGTGGTGCTATTTGCAAATTCGCGCCATTTTCATATTAGAAACGTCAAAGATTGTTGCGACTTTTCGACTGATATTTATAAACAAAAAGTTGGTTTCATTACCTATTGAACTGTTTTCTCGCAAATGTATTGAAAAACGTTGTATGACATACGTGCGGAAGTTTGATTTTACAAATTCGTGACTATGGTAAGCCCTCGACTTCGTCTCGGGCTTACATTCGTCTACTCGTTCGTAAAAGCACATAACTATTATGGATTTTTTTTTAAATCCGTAAAGGATACGCACGGCGCTATACTACGGAACATGCGGTAATAGTTATTTATGATATTAGTGCGGTAAGTTGGTTTTTACTAACGAGTAGACGAATGTAAGCACGAGACGAAGTCGAGGGCTTACCATAGTCACGAGTTTGTAAAAACCAAATCCGCACGTGTGTCATACAACGTTTTTCGACACATTTGCGAGAAAACAGTACAATAAGTAATTAAACAAACTTTTTGTCTTTTCTTTAGAAATCAGTCGGAAAGTCGTATTCAATCTTTGACGTTTCTAATATGAAAATGGCGCGAATTTGCAAAGGGCGCCACATGCGCGTGGTGAAAATTAGAACCAAGTCTTTCATTTTTTTTTAATTATCTTCTCTCATTTTCTCTATAATATTAAAATGAGACAAACGTATACAGCAAAAGCGCTTCCAATGAGGTTCGATCATTCAGCTTATTTATTCTCGTGATGTGAAACTCGTTGGTGGAATTCTTGTTAATTTTTGTGGAAATTAAAAAAAAAACCGTAAAGAATACGCACTTCGCTATACAACGGAGTTTGCGGTAAAATATGTACTTAGGTGAGAGTACCTATTTTGCCGCACGTTCCATTGTGTGGTGCATAATTTTTAACTTTCGAACGATGCATACAGGCTTCGTAAATGCATTTTTTGAGCAAATGTGTTGAAAAATATATTATGTACTTAGGTGAGAGAACCTATTTTACCGCACGTCCCATTGTGTGACTTTCGAAAAATGTAAACAGGCTTTGTAAATGCATTTTTTTAGCAAATGTGGTGAAATGCATTTTTGAGCAATTTTGATGAAAAATAAAAAACTAATAAATATGATGTTTGTTTTTTTATTGTTGTGTGAACTTTGAGTAGGTGTATAGCTACCTTAACATAGACACTTAAAAAGTAATTCATAAAACCTTAGAAAACTCTTAAATAATGTTCTAAAATTGATGCTGAGTACACGATGAGGTACTTTAGTTTTTTTATTAAATGTTGTACAACGACAAAATGCAGAACCTTAGGTACATGCGAAATATATTCTACTCTCTGCTTCAAACGAGATAAAACATCAATCTCACACCGTGGGAACGACCTTGCTCTGTGTTCTGACAGATAGTCATCAGTTCTGAGATCCTTATCCTAAACACATCTTACTTACTAACACACACACGCACAAAATTATCATACTGCAATTTATGATCTTCGTACACTGACCATCTCGGACACTGCCGTGTTAACAACCCTTCTTCTTTCATTCAGTCCATCCAAAGGTTGTCTGTAAGAAATTGCCCTGTGCGATAAGACACACTTGATTCTATAAATGTTTGTCCGTAGCTTATTATTTGGTGAACAATAAAGTACATAAGCTTTTGAATGGAAAATGTAATATATGCTGCATTTTGTTATCTACATAGGTTCATAATAATTATATTAACATACAAGATCAGGCTATTATGACTAATACTGTAATGACATTCAAAAAGGCCTGCTGAAGATAAGTGTTGGCTATGTCTGACGAAAAATGAGACCACACAACACATCATCTCTGAATGTGAGAAACTAGCTGGCACTGGCCTGGCACACACCAAGCGGCACAACAGTAATGTACAATATATTCTGGACACTAGCCTTTGGCCTTTGGTGATGAAGCCTTAATTCAGTCACAGATAAAAGAAAATGAGACAGGAAAATTAATGTGGGAGATTCCAGTTCAGACAATGTCATAGTAACAACTAATAGACCAGATATAATTTACGTAAATAAAACAGAAAATAAAACGTATTTAATTGACATTACAGTACCATCAGAATAGAGGTCCTATTTTGGAGAAAGAATAAGCAAATACCTTCTGAAAAATAGAGATAACATGGTTGTGGAACACACCTACAGATATTTTATACAGTTACGATCTTAAGTAAAATACTGGGGGGGGACTGTACAGTATTTGTAACCACTTGAAGAGGATTCGAACCTCCTTTTCTCTGAGAATCTCAGGGCGAGAGTACACGAGTAGAAAAACTTTTTTCAAAAATACATTAACTATGGTAAAAAGTGCAAATAAAATATCCAAGTCTAGGTGAATTGAAATGAATAGACAAGGCCGTGTTGTGTTAAATTTAACATTTAAATATCGAGTATCGTTTTTGATGTCTTGCGCAATTAAAGTTCGCGATTTTGGTTAGGTTTTAATAACTTTCTGTTTTAACCTTGATTGTATCGTGGAAATGTCTATGGAAAACTAGATAATTTTCATTACTAACTACATTCTCAAAAGAAAATCTTTTCGTAGCTTTTGCTTTGAGAAAAACGAGATTGTAAAAGGTTCCCTTCAAAAGATTTGAATAGTAGTGCCCATTAGTCGCAATTGTAATTTTTTTTTTGTTTTTATGTTTTGTATTGTGACTATTTGTTATGCATAGATAAACACGTAGTTCTATTTATCCCGGAAATTATTGACAAGCCTATCTACTGATTTATGAAATCCGTCCATTTATCAGCTGCTTATCAAATCATCCGAATAAAAGTGGCCTCAAAAATCCTTAGATAACTGTATTGATTCGGACTCGCTTATTCACACAGAATAGTTAATCAGGTTGTGTTATTTTTCAGATGGGGTAACCCGTTCATCTACCCCGTGGTGGACTGGTCCAAGCCGGAGCAGACGATGGTGGTGATCACCCTGACGGCGCTGTTCCTGGTGCTGATGCACCTGCTCACCGTGGGCATCGCCGCGGCGCGCGACGCCATCGCCAAGCGACGCCTCGCCGTGCCCTCCGGCGTCTACAACGATGCATTCACACCTTAACACAACACACTTACCAAATAAAATCTGCTAGATGTAATCCTAGCAACACAGGCCATGACACCTCCCAAGGATGGGCTGGATAACTACTCCCCCTTGTAAAGGTTTAATCAAGTTGGAATGTGTGAATGTCTACTAATGAATAAACTATTCTGGGTGTGTAGTGTATTAAAATGTGATATAATTTAACGAAATCAAAATCTAAGCTAGTTTTAACTTTTAAGGGAATATGTGGTAGGTAGGTCTAGGTTTGTTTATTGTTTGTACTTAATTAGCGCTAAACAGATTACCATTTTGTAATCGTCAGAATGATTGTTATGTAACTAAAAAGAAAATTAATGTTTGATTTTATGATCTTCATTTTTTTGCTTTAATCAAAGCGCACTGTGATTTTAGTTATTTAATATTTGTAAATAGGCTATCCTGTCTTTTTATAAAAATGTTTTGTAAATAAATTAGAAAGTAGAGATTGATTTCTATGGTCTAAACTCTATACGACGAGCGACGTTTTAAAACATTTCAATTAAATATTTTAACGCGTTTAATGCTATTATTTAACCCCGTTTCGCCTAGGCTAGGGAGGGATGACATGAGAAGAATCATACCACTTGTACTAATAGATCAGAGTGCCAACTCTACCAATTTTTAAGCAACGTTCGCATTCGTATCTAAAGACAATAGAGTAGCAATCTGTCAAAAATGTATGAAAATTGAGGCCTTTTTGGCCGATTGCGACTGAAATGCGAATTCGAAGGTTGATCAAAAAATTAGTATCTAGAATTGGCTCTCAGATTAAAGTGGATTTATAAGTCAGTGTTCAGTTCTGTTCATTAACGTATGAACAGAACTGAACACTGACTTATAAATCCAAAAGAATAAGGAATGCCTTATTCGGATCTGAATCATACCTGTAGGTACACCTCCACTGTCGTACCCGTCCAGGATTTGGGCAATCACTGGCTTATTTCAATATTTAATACTTATTTGATACTTAGAATTATTTTTTTCTTTCTTTAAATTGTTCTCAAATACTTATAAAAGCAACAAGTTACAATGTAACCAGGATTTTTGTAAAACATAAAATGGTGTAAATAAAATTGTTTGACCATTTTATTAATTACTTTTCTTTTGATATCTTCCTATTAATAGAAAATAGTAGTAAAATATCGCCTACTAAGTCATGATTACACTATCAAAAAATACGCCATTTGTGTACGTTTTTTTTATGGATGGGAAATCATCAAATGACTTGACTTGACCTTGTAAAGTGTGTGTGAAAGAAGACACGCTTGGTTTTAAGGAAAATGTTGACAATGGGGACTTTATCAGCGCGCCTAGTTGCTAAAATTTAAGTGAACTGTGTGGCCATTCGTCATAGAAAACTGAGTGCTTACTCTTATACCAGCAAAGGGACGTTCCCATACCTTCCTTGATACTTTTTTGTTGACTAAGGTTTTAATGTAATCAAGACGTCATTGTTCTATTGTTATCTACTGAAACGTATGGATCACCGAAGGCACACAATCACGAACTAATCAGAGATAACCGCGCCGGTCCGCAGTCGATAGTCGTCACACTCGCTCGATATCGTCTCGATAAATTGAACCAAATATTATTTGCGAAAAATGGCCGAAAAAGTGAAAACTTATTTTAAAAAAGAGTTTCGATTGCATATGTTTTCATTAGAACATGAAGATGCATCAGACTTTTATCTTAGTTGTTGGCAAAGGAATCGTTCTTGTTGGCCGTTATTATTAATTAGAACTTTATTATTTATTGGTTGTTTTAGTACTTTAGTGTCTTCCATGGTCCTCATGACCCAGGGACAAATGAAGTTCGGACACTGGTTTATTTTCATGACACATTGGGGGCTGCTTTTCAACACAATATCTGCTGCATTGGCGTGGACTGTTTCCGTCGTGGAGTTCCTCAAAGGACCGGGTAAGTCCAGAACATTGTAACGGCTAAAATTTATTAGGCAAACTGGTTTTTATACATTCTGTTTGTTTTAAGCTGGTCAAAACTACGCTTTACTTTTCTCGACCCAATTTCCTGTAGACTACTCTATTTATAACAATTAGGCTATGTGTTTGAAATAGTTTCTGACTTTTACTCTTTCTAAGCACTTCGCATTAAAATTATAACTGGTGACCATTACGGATCAGAAAAAGTAGATAGCCAGATGTTGGCTACCAATATCCCCAACATAATGTTCTGTCCTCTCCCAACATAATGTTCTATCAGGTCATCTTTATCACTGCGTTGCTAAGTGTAGGTAATATTTCTAAAATTTGGAATTTACTCTTTATAATGAATCATACAGATAATTTTCACTATTTCTAGACATGAAAGATAACGTGGATTACATTCATTGAACCGATAAAATTTAAATAATCACAATGACTAATCACAAAATATACCTATTAGAGGCAAATGTTAACGTAATCCTCAAGTAATTAAAGATATCTTCATAGGTTATTAAAGAGATCTAAAGTATAAACCTAACATGCAAACTCAATACGCTTTTCTTAAAAAACGTTGCCCACACTATGTTCCTTTCTCTGTAGGTAGGTCTGGCTGTTTGTGTATGTGACTTTTATATGTTTGTTAACGCGTGGGTGTGTTTACAAACATCCCCCCCGGAACAACTATCTGTAGGTCATAAAATTATTTGTTCCGTGCGGGAATCGAACCAGCGAAACGCAGCGAAGCAGTCAAGCGCTACCACAGTACATGATGTATTTCCAAAAGTACCGAAAATAATGTTTGCCCATAAATATTTTTACATACCAGTAACGAACATGACATGAAATCTACCAACATAATTATCTAGCATGGAAATAACCAAGATTATGTTGTATGTTTAATAATGTTATCGAGTAAAGTACTACCCAAGGATTGTAACAAAATCGTATGGCAATAGTCGATCAATGTATTTGGGGAAATACCAATTTGTTGAGATACTCCTAATTTTACGTTACCTGTTGCCATAGACAATAAGGGTCACGTAAAACATACCTAAGTACTTAATTTAAAAATTAAAACAACGATTATATGAGTAACATTAATATAAACAGGGGGAGAAAAAGAACTCATTTGATTTCGAAAAATTAGTCCGCATCGTTTTCAATGAGAAAAGTGCCCAAAACACTGGCAGCATTGCCACGTTTCATGGTTGATTTTTTTTCCGCTTTTTATTCCGCATGTAGGTTACATTTTTTTCCTGGAATGTATACTACCTATTTAATTTAATAGTCTGCATTTATGAACATAAACTTGTTTGGACTTTGGATTTACGGCTTGCCGAGAACCTACCTATACAGAACCAACGAAAATATTGTGAAAAGATGATGAGGAGTTATCTGCGGACATGACGAAGATAAACACTCTAAACGTGGCCTCTATAAACCCAGGCCAAATAAAATTTATATGTCACCAGAAAATTGCAGACTCCGTAAAATTGTAATATATCTTTATTAGATTATAATTTATCGATATATTATGAAAATATCCTTTTGTATATAATAAATCCCATTCAAATTCAATGGTTTCCAATATATCTTATTAAGAAAAACTAATTTACAATTTCACGCGATTTTTTGTAAATTTTCCGGTGACATATACTGTATATGTCACCGGAAAATTTACAAACAACCGTGGGTGACCTTTCGCTTTTATATATTATGTATATGATATACATAATATATAAAAGCGAAAGGTCACTCACTCAATCATTGATTCATTCACTCACTGTATAAAAATCTTGAAAACTACTTGGCCGGGGAAGATGAAATTTAAATTGGCACGAAGGTAGATTATGAATGGGAGACGTCAGCAAGGAAAGGATTTTAGGAAACTTCACCTGTAAACGGGGGAAATAGATGGTTGAAGTTTGTATGAAAAATCTAATTCCTTTTGCCAATATACTTGAAACTTGGTACGAATACTGACTTCAGTTGCGATTATTAGTTTTTTTTTATAACAACCCCCAAAATCCATTAAAAGGGTGTTAATGTTTGTAAAAATCGTCTTTCTTATGGTGTTACCTACTACACCAATCGATCGATTGTCGATCGATGCCATCGATCGACGTTGATTAACATAACTTTTAATAATTTAAAACATGTATTTGTAGTGGATAAGTCAGAATATGTAAAAGTGAGGGTTAGGCCACTTTCGCGCTGACGGCCTCAAACCTGAAACTTTGAAGTAATACTTATCTAGGGAAATAATATAGATTGTAGTGATTAATATACTTAAAAGAGGTGAAGGGGTGTTGAATTTATGTATTTAGAAAATCTAATGACGTTACTGAAATTCATTATGCGAAATGGGTAAGATCCCGCATTATTATCACTATAGATATTATTAACATATTGCTTCACTTTTCCTAAACTAGAACTATAGAGGGGGTGTTTAAGTTCGTAGAAAATACTAAATCTGCGCGAACGAAGTCGTGGACGAAGTGCTAGTAGCTATAATTATAACGTAATATTGATGCGCAAAAAATGAGCAGAACGAAGACCTCTCTTCACACAGAGAAGTAAGCCAAGCCTACTCTATGTTGCTGTGCTAATAATCAATTCCATTTAATAATCCCAGATTCTGCACAGTGATTTCCTACATCGGAGGTCTTAAAAATTTCATATGAAAAACTATATGAAACTAGAAACAGGAGGAGGAGACACAGGAGTATACTACGCTAACGCTGCGATATTTAATTACTTCACTGTAAGCATGTAAGCATGGCATAATCAGCATATGTAGTTCCAATTGCTGTGTCATAGGCTTCTTATATGTCTTTGAATTTTTGTTTCCAGAATAGCAGATATTCATACAATGTCTTCCTTCACCGATTTGAGAATATTGGTAATCAAATAATCACAACAGTAAAGTGCCTGTCCGGGTTCAATAACCGCGACTTGCGTGTTGGATATCCAGCCTAAATTTGAAGTAAAAAACACCAGCTAAATAATTATACGATCTCCATGATTTCAGACTCGAGTCCGACGTCACTGGTGAAGCTGTACTGGTCAGTCTTCAATGCCACCATCTCTGTAGCGTTCTTCATCACAGCTTTCTACTGGACCATGCTCACTGACATGGACGGTGAGTGCTTCGATTATATCGAAATCATCATCATCAGGAGTTATGTTCAAATAGATAAGAACATTTAAGCAACCTAATTTTATGCCGACTGATTTCTTATAAAATGTTGCAGTTGTGCAACTTCCATGGCAAAGTACCGATGTAGCTTGTGTTGTATTAATTAACGAAATCGAAAGTACACATGTTACGAAGGGCGAATTATTTCATGTGTAGGCAGTTGTAAAATTGTCATGAACACAGTAATTTAGCATTAGCAACAAAACCACCTCCAATGTTTCATTGACCAAAAACTGTGGTATCGTATTTCTAACCAACCGAATTTATAACTTACCGAACTTATTATGCCTATTTTAGTGGAAGCCGACTACGCCCTGGACCCGGTGCTGGACGTGTTCGTGCACGGTATCAACTCGGTGATGATGTTCTGTCTGCTCATCACCTCGCGCCACCCCATCCGGCTGCTGCACTTCTACATACCCCTTATCCTCGGAATCATCTATATGCTCTTCAGCGTCATTTACTACGCAGCCGGCGGACTGAGTCCGTAAGTATTGTACATAATATGATTGTGATTTCTTTCTTTGAATTTTAACCAAGAACGAGCGAAGCGATCCTGAAAATTGAAACACCCTATCTTGGATAGTTTAGATTTCACTCTTGGCTAGCTAGACGTTACACGGTGGCCGACTAGAAAAGTACAGTAAACTCTTATTTTTAAAAAATACGACATGTTCTGCCCCGTGCCGTGATCTTCGAGGGCTCAGGATTAATATTAATTAAATATACCTCTGTTGACAGCTTTTTAATTTTATTGAACAACCAGTTATGTATTTACCTAGCATAGTTACTTTTTTTGCTATGTGTTGTTACAAATTATAATCATTAATCATCATTGCCACAGAATTGTCCTGTTTTGTCTGCGATGTTATTTTGCTATTTTAACTAACACTGTTTTTTTTTTTGTTTAGCTTCGGCACGACCTGGATATACCCAATGCTGGACTGGTCAGATCCTGGTCCAACTATACTGTTGTCGGTGGGGTCAGCGGTCCTCATCATCGTGATCCACTTCATAGTCGTGGGCATGACCCTCTGCAGAGATGCGCTCACCAAGGGTTGCAGGGAACCAACAGTTTTATCTATATCTGGTCAAAACAATGGAATGTCCAATAATTATTTTAGATAAACTAAAAATATTGACTGAATGTATCATGAAACACTCGTCACTAGTTCATTTTAGCGATGCTGTATGTTTCAATCTGATACCTAGCATTAAGATTTACATGTATGTATATGGGTAGTTGTAAATTATCTAAATAAATGATTTCTACTAGACACTTCTGGGTTACATTTTTTATCCGACTTAAAAAGCAGTAGTACTCAATTGTACTAAATATTTGCTGTACCTTATTATGTTGTTCGCGATGTTTTCCTTCACCCAAGGTGTACATGTTATTGCATGACCGGATTTGAACCTAGGAAACACAAAAAGTGATTTTTACAGCACCAACCTTATAGGTGCAACGATATCCGGCCGGCCGCTATGGGGTATGGTCTGCAGATTACGGACTTGGGGAGACTGTCCTCTGAGTAGACACAGGCTCGAGACGATACCATGGCAACAGATAAGAGCTATTAAATACATAGAAACGGGCAAGAATAGTGCCTATTCACAAAAACGATAAATCAATCAATTTCGATTCTTTGTACTTTGTCTAAGGTCTTCGAATCACTAGTGTACCCTATATTTTACAACCATTGGTCTTAGTGTGAGTTTTTAACGTTCTCGATCGCGTTAGCGTAAACGTCAATTTGTATTGAAACTGAATTAGCGCCGTCTGGTGACACTCATTGAAAACCTTTTTGTTCTATACAATTTGACATTTAATAAGCGAACGTTTACGTTAACGCGATCGAGTACGTTAAAAAACTCGCACTAAGCCCTCTCGTTAAAAGCTACCTAACCTTAGGTCAGCACGGTTTCATGGTTAAAAAGTCTACGGACACAAATCATGTTACTTATGTCACTGAGTTAATATCCGCAGTTGATGAGGGTCTACAAGTAGATACAATATACACTGATTTTTCGAGTCCCTGGGTTTCGCCGGTGCCACATTTGTTTGGTGTAGGTCATACCTTAATAATAGGCCATCTTTAGTCGTCATGGAGGGTGATGAGTCGAAACCTTATTTTGCAACCTCAGGTGTACCACAGGGGTCCAATTTGGGGCCATTGTTCTTCATTACGAGTATATTAAAATTTGTGAATGATATTTCAAGCATATTTAAATATAGTATGCCGTACCTATTTGCTGAAGTTAACACGCATAATTCGGACTGAATCCGATATTCAGTTGCTACAAGCGGACTTAGATAACTTGACTCAGTGGTTTACGAAGAATAAAATGTATCTAAACTGTACCAAATGTTACCACATCAAATTTACCAGAAAACGAAATAAAATTCAGTCGAGCTACAATATTCAGGGAAACACATTGAATGAAGTTACAGTTGTCCGAGATTTGGGATTGTATTTGGATAGTAGTTTGAGATTTAGGCATCGGAAGGACGTGGAGCGAGGTGAAGCGTGAAGCTCAAGACCGCTCGCGATGGATTACCACTGTGGATGCGCTCTGCGTGCAAATTGCGTGCGCGTAATAACAACTTTTCAAACTATCGGTACACCGAGGTGCTGAAGTGTTTTTACGAAAACGCCACCATGTCAGTCCGACTTCAGGATCAGACTTTGAAACTTATCCTCCTGCAGGCAGGCAGGGAGACGTCATTTCGTTGGAACTGTTTACGGCTGCAGTGGAGAATGTCTTCAAGGTTTTGGACTGGAAAGGCTAGGCATTAATGTCAATGGCGAGTAAATCATTCACTTTCGATTTGCCGACGATATAGTTGTCATGGCTGAGAAGGCCTCAGTACAATGCTCGATGAACTCAGTAGAACTTCCGAAAGAGTGTGTCTTAAAATGAACATGGACAAAACCAAGGTCATGGTAAATCGAAGTTGCTAAAAGTCACCCAAAGGGCAATGGAGAGGGCAATGCTCAGATTCCTTGCCTGATCGAATCAGGAATGATGATATCTGCAAGAGAGCCAAGGCTACCGACATAGCCCGAAAGATCGCCAAACTGAAGTGGCAATGGGCAAGGCACATTGCTCGCAGAATAGATAGTCGATGGGACCGAAAAGTTCTGTTCTCAGTTTTGAGTGGCGACCGCGTACCGGAAGACGCAGCGTTGGAAGGCCTCCCACAAGGTGGACCGATGACCTGGTGAGGGTCGCT
The DNA here is from genome assembly GCA_947386135.1 of Melanchra persicariae. Classification (NCBI taxonomy): domain Eukaryota; kingdom Metazoa; phylum Arthropoda; class Insecta; order Lepidoptera; family Noctuidae; genus Melanchra; species Melanchra persicariae. The sequence goes on along the minus strand of OX376644.1, from coordinate 6,983,918 downwards.
GATAGACAATGGATGCAAGACGCACAAGACCGGTTGTTGCGGCGACTCTTGGGGGAGGCCTAGGTGCATCAGTGGACGTCTTTCGGCTGAAATGATGATGAATAACAACTTTTAACTGCTATGCATAAGAAACTTATTTGCCAAGGGTGCCAACCATTGTTATCTTATATCTATCAAACACATTATGTACAGGGAGAGGTAACCTAAATTAAGTACTAAATACTTATAAACAACTATACTAATAAAGTTGTGAAATTATATACAAAAGTGTATAAAAACAAAAGAAATAATTGGGCATCAAAAAATTCATCTACATCGCCTTCAAGGGCCCAGAACACCAAATGCTATCCAATATATCAAATAAATTAACTTATATCATTAAGTTCGATAATTTGAAACAAATGATTTGACTTTGACTGAATGTATTTGTTCCTTATTGCATTACTCGCGATGTGTTCCCTCAATGATATCCATCTATATCCATCCTCCCAGTCCTCTCCAAAGTCCTTGAGAGTGTTGTTCAGCAACATCAATGTTATCTGACCTGTAATAGCCTGCTAAGTCCTTACCAATACCAGACCTGGCCATGGCACTGTGACAACACTAGTCAAAATAACTGACGATATAAGGCTGGCTATGGAGAATAAGTGTCTACGACGATTTTGGTTTTACTGGACTTCAGTAGTGCCTGTAACTCAGTTTAATTTGACATCCTCCTAGGAATCCTATCCTGTCATAATGCCTCAGTAATTGAATGGGTCAAATCTTATCTTCGGGGCCGCTCGCGGTCTGTTCGATCTGATAAATATTCCTCTGAATGGTGTGATTTGGCTGCGGGTGTTCCTTAAGGTAGCGTCCTCTCTCCTTTTCTCTTCTCAGTTTTTATAAACGCTATCACAAAGGTCCTAACATCTAACTATCATCTCTATGCAGACGACTTGCAGTTATATCAACATTTTAAAGTAGGTGAACTTTCTGAGGCTGTGGCTGCCATTAATGATGACCTCGAAAATATCAACAGGTAGGCTTTTGGACTCTTACTGAATCCAACAAAATCTCAAGCGCTCTTTATTGGTGGCATTACCAGATTTTGCCGCCAGTAGTCTGCCGCAAGACTCAGTGCCCATTTTATATTCCAAGAGCGCGTAAAACCTTAGGGTGTATATTGACACTAAACTCTCTTGGGAGGTTCATATTGGCGAGGTTAGTAAAAGAGTCTTCTACTCTTTTCAGTCTCCACTTTAGTGTGCAATGGTAGGTTTTTGAAGACGTTTAAGCTTCTCCAAAAACCTACCACTTCACACTAAGGTCAGCCTTGCTCAATCTCTTCTTGTACCGCACAAAGACTATGCAGATGTCTGCTTTTTAGATGCAACGGAGGTACTCCTAAAGAAACTCGAGCGGCTGCAGAACTTGTGCATTCGCTTTATTTTTGGCCTCCGGAAATACTACCATGTGTCGTAGTTTCGGACCAGATTGAAGTGGCTGCCAATTCGGCATCGGCGAGATACCCATATCCTATTTCTTGTCTATACTATCCTGCACAATCCTAATTCTCCTCAATATCTTCGTGAACGCTTTGAATAACTCATCCCGAGGGGTGAACCCTGTCGCACTGCCACTTCTCTTCTCCTTCGTACTCCGCGTCACACTTTCAGCCGCTATGATGGCTACTTCTCAGTTACTGCAGTGCGGCTCTGGAACTCTCTTCCACACTCTCTACGTCAAGCCCTGCTCTTGATTTCTTCAAGAGGAGAATTTAAGAGCATTTCCTATCGGTTTTGACATAATATTCATAGTTTATTTTTATGTATGTGGTTACCTATATTCATGTTTTATAAAATATGTATTATTTCAATGTGCACTGGATCCTACCCTCTATTGTGAGCTCTCTCTCACTAAACTAAAACTAACTCAACTTTGAGTTTCTAGCTCGTCTTTGTACATGAATTTTTCTTCACAGTAAAATGTAAAAGTTGCTATGGTGTACAATAAAGAATTAAGAAATGATTTCAGTAATTTCCAAAATAAACATAGAAAATTCATGTAAAAAACTCAGTACTATAGTGCGTTTCAACAAATAGTACCTATGGCGTTATGATGGCACACCCTGTCTGTCAAAGTCATTGGCACGAGAAGACGCTCCCGCAGATTTTGTTTACTTTCATTTGATTTCCGACTGAAATCATGCCCAAAACTTTGGAAAGTGGTGAAAGAATGATGGTGTTAAAGGTGAAGAACTTTTGTGAACGTGAAAAACGTAATGATGCCTCATTAATTCGTTTAAGATGTGTTCAGGCTCGTGTTGCCGCCCTTACAGTGAAAATAGGGTTACCAGTAGCAGATAATAAAATTTACAACTTAAATGCAATTTTCTATTGAATTTATTGGTTTATGTATGATTGTGACAATAAACCGAAATATATGTTTTAGGTGTATCCGAAAAAACCGTGTTTAAAATCACCAAAGAAGGTGAAGTCGCAGCCAGCACGTCGACTAAGGTTTCAACACCTCGCAAAAGCGGTCCCCGGCCTAAAAGAATCGAACTAGATGAAGAATGAACTGCAGAATGTGAGCACGTGAAAAAAGTGGAAGAAAAATATTACGCAGATGGTCCAGTTATTGATAGCGAGATGGACAGGTTTATCATTGAAGTGGGAGACGATAGTGACACTTTGATGACGAGGATGATATGGAAGATGAAGATGACGACGACCGCTCGGGTATAAGTCCGTTGGATGAGCATAACTACTCCAAACACAATTTTTTTTTTTGAGCATTATTATAATAAAAATAATTAAATTATCATTTTATAACTGTGCTGATTTTTAATATGATAAGAATAAAAAAAATTGTAAATATGTAAGAATCTAACTAAAACATACAAATCACCCTTACTTTGAGGTAGGTTATTATAGGTAATGTGGAAACACTGTAAAACATTGCTGCCAACATAACGACATAGGTAATATACGATGAAACGCACTATAGCCGGGATTTGAACCCAGGACAGTAAAAAGGAGAAGGATTCACTGTCGAATAAAAACTCATTGTAGTGTCACTTTTCAAGTATTAGGTATCTCTGTGTCACTTTGGCAATTACAAACAGAGTAGTCCGGGGTAATAATATATCAAATGAAACTTGAAAAAACATTTTAATCATTTATTTTGAAGTGTTCACTGATGATTTAATTTAAGTAAGTGGTTTACGTAGGTACACAGTACTAACCGCATAAAAATCAATCATATTTAGGTAGTGATAAATAAGATAAAATTGGATTTTGGATGCTCGTTGCAAAAAGCTCATCTGAGTGAACTGTATACTTATGCCAGAAAAAGGAGGTACACCTAACTAGTCCAACGGCCGCTGCAATGAAGCTTATGCCTTAGCTTACCTCATCGACTTAAAGAGTATCCAGTACTTTTATTTGTCAGGCTGGTTACTAGCTATCTAATTATAAGACACATTAAAATCGGTCCATCCATTTGGGAGCATTGCTACACAATGATGCAATTGTCTTCACAATTGCGGGCAGACAGAACGACATAGGTAGGCACGTCGTGAGTTAAAAATAAAGCAATTATACGGAAAATACTAAATTGGCAAAAAAGGCTAAACAATTAGTTGGTTGTTAAAGGGATGAATGAAAGACAACTACATGAAGCTCAGATGATAATGCTAAAAGGAATTTGTGTTATTCTGCAAATGGATAGAATAAGAAATGAGTATAAGAGGTGTGGATATCGTTTTCAGAGGAAGACCAAAAAAAATATGTATGGATTGTTTGATATGGAAGAAGAAATGCTGCGCTGCTCCGAATGAATTGGGATAAGGACAGGAGGAAGATAATTGTTCAATCGGTTGAACTGCAAGTTGGTCTGCCAGCTCGCAACCGAATAGTAGGTTGCGAGTTGGCAGACCAACTTCTAATATTTAAAGATAGATTTATCTTTGGTAAGCTTGCTTCCATCCTATAATAACTCGATGAGATATGTTAGGCATCCACCCGAACCCCTAATAATGGTCAATATACGGAAGCCTCCAACACAAGGCTCAGCAGACATTTATTCTTACAAAACAACAGATAGAGCCACCCTTCATATAACTATTGCGAAAGATAAACCCCATAACACGGCTGCTATAATATTAAAGAGGTTACGTCTAAGGTTATTTCTTAATCGTCAAACAGGGCGACACCTGTACCCAAGAACCGTGGAAGAAGTATTTTAGAAACTGGCAGCAAAATGGGATCAAAAAGGTATTGTAATTGGGGAATCGATATTTACTAATCTATACAACGTGTAACAAAATAAACGCAATACCTCTTAAGGGGACTTATTGTACTCATCATTATAAACAACTTTTACCGGGGCACTAACCGAAATCGCGAAAAAATCAGCTGTTCAGTACATTTTGTCGAGTTATGCATAAGGGGCAGTGTAATTTTTTTTCACGGTTTTAGGGTTGGTCCCATAATAAAAGTTGTTCATAATGATGAGTACAGTGACCCCTTACGAGGTATTGCGTTTATTCTGTTAGACGTTGTATATTGCTGATGACATTGTCTTTAACTCTATCACAGCTACAAGACCTTAGTGATGCGAGGCTGAAGAAGTCCATGATCCTGACAGCCATCTCCACTGGGAATACATACGTAGACGGGGAGAAATACGATATGTCCATAAAGGAACTATTTATCAGAACTCTGCCTATCTCACTGAAGCGTATGCTTAGATTATTTGGATTCTCCTCATCATGACTTAATACTGCATAGACCTGGGGCTCCAGATAAGTGAGATTCTATCAACGGTGGCGTGGCGAGGGCGATTGTCAACGTCAAAAACGTATGGGATTGACAGATGCTATCGAAATGTCACGTGAAATTTCTAAATTTTAACATTTCGACAGTCACATTCGCTAATCGAATTACACATTGTCTAGGGCCTCTGGTCTTTGCCTAACATACAAATATCCGAACTCAAGATTGATGGATTACGTATGCCTTCTTTGAAAATTGGAGAAGAGTAGCGCAGAATGAGGTCTGATAGAAAGAATGGAGGGAGTCCTTTGCTCAGCGGTAGGAAAGTGCGAGCTAATAATATTAATTATTGCTATAAGGTTTAAGAATCATCAAGACGTCATTTTCCTAAAGTTATCAACTGAAATGAATTGGAATTTATGGAGGAGAGAGAACACCGCTCCTGTCTCCAGCAGATAGTTGGCACGATCGCTTAATATCGCCTCTCTTTCTTTTTAGACAGGTATTTTAGAATATTTAAAAATAATATTTGCGAAAAATGGCTGGAGGTTTTGAAAGTTATTTCAAAAAGGAGATTCGATTGCATATGCTTTCATTAGAATATGAAGATGCATCGGACTTTTATCTTGGTAGTTGGCAGAACAATCGTTCTTGCTTGCCGTTATTATTTATAAGAACGTTAATATTTATAGGTTGTTTTAGTATTTTAATGTTCTCGATACTCCTCATAAAGCTTGACTACTGGTTTCTTTTCTTGACGAATTGGGGGCTGCTTCTGAACACAATATCGTCAGCATTGGCGTGCACTGTCTCCGTCGTGGAGCTCTGCAAAGGACCAGGTAAGTCCAGAATTTTGTAATAATATTTATTTCGTATACCTACTTACTTGTGTATTGCGAGATTACCTATCATGAAATCGTGTTATGACATTTCCTTGTTGAATTAAAAAAAATAGAGTCATAGCCCGGAAAAAGAGTTTACCTACTATTATTTTAAAGAATCGTGCCAATGAATTTGCTAAGGCTTTTCCCAACTACATATTGGGGTCTGCGTCCACTCTAACCAGAAGTAGCTGGGTGGGTTGGTATTTTCTGGCTTCTGACTACCCACAACGACTGTAAAAATGTTCAAATGACAGCCGGGGCCAACGGCTTAACGTGCTTTCCGAGACACGGACGAAACTTGGTAAGTAATGGACTCATCCACAGACCCACCTTAGCAAGTATGGCTTGACCTCGACGTTAGATCCGTGCGGCGGTTATGACTTTGCCATGAACTCTCCTCTTTTAAAAAAACTAATTGCGAACAATACGCTGTGAAGGTATTATTATTATTATCAGATCTTCCCTAACAAATGGACTCTTTCGCCCCCTTTTGCTTAAGAGCAAAAGGGGGCGAAAGAGTCCATTTGTCTGTTGTACAAAAAATGGCTTTGCTAAGGCAAAGCCATTTTTTGTACAAGAGACACCTGTCCTACTGCTACACTTGAACCGTTTTCTGTCCTGATAAGATTTGAATAAATTAGCATAAAATTAAATTAAATTAACTAACTTTGAGCGAATAACTAAATTAAATAGAAAGGATAAGACATGTCTTGGACAATGAAGAAGTAATAATTTTGTATTTATCTGTGGAGGCTTGTAATCAGCAATTGAGTTAGTATATTATTGTCATTATAATGATATTAGTATGTAAGTCTTCCGAATCTAAATAAATATTTCAAATAAAAATGTATCTTCCAATTTCCTCCAAAATTTCAAAGATTGGGAACAAAGTCATCAACATGACATGTTGTGGAATTTGTTCGGAAGAGTCACCGCGGCCCTGGAACGCAAAGGGCATTTTGAGGGACACGGATGGGTTTTAGTCAGTAAGAGTCTGACACGGTTCCCTCCCGCTCCGCCCAGAGCGAAAGGAGTTGTTTGATGAATTCCGATCACTAAAAAAAAAGTTACCTGACATAAATTAAACACTCCTACTACGTTTAGGTGGAATTGAAACGTTTTAACTCGATAAAAATAAATCACACGTCTTTTTTTCGCTATTTCTCAGATATGCATTCATTGAGCTGATAAACATAAATAAGTAGGTAATGACAGTGACTAATTAATTACGTAGGTATGTCATTATCTTTAATTGGGTATCAGAAACCTAAGATAATGTCGATGGCTCCTAAATAATATACCTACTGACTCAACTGTACTTCTAATAACTTTACAGGAAGGCGATATGAGCGAATGGTCAATTTTAATACAATCAAGGAAAAAAACGAATCATAGTGAATTAAATATAATAAGGTCTACTGTGCAAAATTAATTTCATATTATTTTATTCATATACGAGACAATGTAGTAGGTACACTAGTATACATCGATTATTTGTATGTCAAAAATGGATCACCAGTTTTGAGGAAATATAATTTAGTGAGTGTGGTTAACAAAATTTCTATATTCTTATTTGATTTCTTATGTTTTTCTTTCATGAATTTATATTTTGATAAAATATAACAAGTTGACTCACTATGTACTCGTATACACGGACATAACTTTAAAAGTGAACTATAAGGATGGTCTATGTATTATATATTGAGTCAAGTGTGTCACGAAATAGGTAAAAAAATCTAAAAGTTATTTTATTTTTTCAATTTTAAATTCTAATTAAAGATTTTACATTTAGATTTCTAGAAAGACTCGGTAACATCATTTATTGCAACTGTAACTATATACTTAAATAAAAGACTCAACTAAAACTAAAAATAATCTAAAACATGGCGTCGAAAAATTCCTCCGCATCGCAGGCCACTGATAATGTACCCAAAAGGCTGGCAGCATTGCCACGTTGTATGGCAATGCTTATCCTTTAAAGAAAAAGAAAGACTTAGGTAGAAAATATTTTCTCATATCAATTGCATTGCACTTTAGAAAAATAATAATATTATTAATTGCTTGTACTATACTAGTATGGTACCTACACTTGACTCAGAGTACTAGGTGTCTACACTAATAATATAATATATATATATATATAAAATAATAATAATATTATAAAGAGGAAAGATTTGATTGTTTGTTTGTTTGTTTGTTTGTTTGAAATGAATAGGCTCCGAAACTACTGGACCGATTTGAAAACTTCTTTCACCAGTAGAATTCTACATTATCGGTGATGGTCATAGGCTATAGAATATTTTCAAAAAAGTTAGGGATCCGTATGAAAACTTCGATAATGTGACCCAAGGTGTGAGAAAAAATCCTTATATCGCGTACGAATCTATTGACAATAGAGCAAAGTGATCTACTACAGTTTTATAGAGGTCATCAATATCTACAAAAAAGTCCGCGATACCATATGTCTAACTATTATGGATAAGTCACCATGACCGCTTTTTGTTAATATTAGTCAAGCAAATCCCATGGTGAAATAAAAAATGGTGATTATAGTACCATAATATTAATCCTTATCCATTTAAATGGTTTGATAATTAAGGTTGATTATGTCCGTGTAAATTACACTTTAAATCATTCAAATCGGACCTTTCGTTCAAAAGTTACGACGGTAATAAACATGCTCGGAGTAAGAAAAATATCGCGGCTTGAGCGAACTGGGGAGAATCGTATCAATGCTTGGTCCGATGAAGTTGAAACACCACGGCATTTAAATGTTTTCGATAAAACAATAAGAATAACAAATGTTTGGATTTTTCGAAAATCAACTAGGTACATACATAATAAGGGATGAAGCAGGGGTGAATAAGTTTTTAGGGGAGGAAATTATAGCTTGCTTCAATTTACGTCGGAATTCTATGAACAAACTAAAAGTGGGATAATTGAAACAGATCATGTACCTAACAATTTTTGTATAATCAACCCCTGACGGGCTGAACGGGGTGAACAGTTGCGCTGAACCAATAATGAGAATCGTTGTGCTTAATTTTCATAAACTAACCTTTATAATGGGATATGTATAGGGGCGTTGCAGTTTGTGGAGTACCTACTATCCCCACGCAGACGAAGTCGCGGGCGAAGTGCTAGTGTAAAATAAATAAATTGTATAATTGATCCAGTATACGCCATTTTTTAGGATATTTTTTTTACACATATTGTTTGATTCAATTTTTGTTAATATACAGCAATTGTCGAAATTTTTAGTTGACTCAGTATACTTAGGAGCCATCGATGTGGTTCTTTTAAACTCCTGCCCATTGGACCTACAAACAAATAACAAATATTTCAAGAAATCAATCTACGATTCATAATTCATCCAAAATCCATGCGTTGGACTTACGATATTAAACAAAAAAATACGGAACCAAAACTATCGTAATCCATTTCAATCCATTACAGTCACCATACATTTTATCTTGTCAGCGCCTTGCCCGCTTTGTACATCATGTCCCTTAGCTAATAATAAAAAAGGGATACATCAAATACGGGTATAAACAGATGAAGCCGAGAGTCAATTTTTTTTTTCCCCAACGCGTCGTTATAATTTTTGAATTGAAAACTAATTTAGCGGCGTTGTGCACTTTTTGGGATTGGTAAAAAATGTTAAACTCGCGTGACCTGATCGAAAATTCGTAAGACGGAGGGTGGTGTTTAAAATATGGAAATTGAACAAAGTGCATGTTCAAGTTTTCACTTCTGCCGGCACTCCCGGAGTGCAACCCGTTGTTTTTTTTTTTGTACTGGACCATAACTGGAAACTTTCTGGTTACGAATTTACGATATAATATCGTCGTAGCTAACTAGCTTAATCAGCCGTTTAATTGACTGCCTAGCCATTTCATTGAATGGCGCCGTTTAATCAGCTGCCTAAGTGATATTAGGCAAATGACTTGGTTCAAAATCGTTTTATGACTTGGTTAGCCAAGAAGCGGAACATAGGGCACAGAGAGCTTAGGGCGACCCGACAAACCGGTTCATTTAAACCCTGCAGACAGAAATAGGAGACCCGCGCAGCGTGGCTCCGTCACGTCACCGAGGTTAGAATGTTGTAATTGATTGTTGTTTGAATTTAGAATTCCCAAAATTAAATAGTCCAATTATGAAGTTTCATTCTTGTTTCCTTGTTTTGAGATAATTGCGTTTCAATTGTATTAGTGGGCAATACGAGCCTGTTGCCATAAAGACCTCAAAAGAACTTAGGAAATAGACGTAGGTAAATGACTTTGACTTTGACTGTTGAAGGGCAAGTCGCAGTTTGAATTGCGAAATTGATTTTGACTTAAGTCGGAACTCCTTAAGCCTTCTCCATGATTTCAGATTCGTATCCGAAGACGCTGGTGAAGCTGCACTGGGCAGTCTTCAACGCCGCTGTATCTATAGCGTTCTTCATCACTGCCTCCCGGTACATGCTATTTGGCATAATACGTGAGTGATTCGATTTAATCGAAATAATTAATTAGGAGTTATTTACAATTAGAATGGGCGCTCACTCGGTGGTCACCTATTTTGAGGGAAAAATAATATTTCTTTAAGAAACACTATTTTAGAATGATTTATAATATAAACCATTGCAAAATTACCGCAGCCCAAACGAACTAGCTATGAGGTCGCTAGCTAGCTCGTTTAGGCTTCCTATAAGCTACGAAGTGACGATACTGCCTCTATAAGGCGCCTACGTGCCTATACGTGGTGGCTACGCAGCTTCCACTTGGTGACTTGGCCACTACGAGGTGACTTTATACACTACCTCTATCTTTCCATCTAGGATGTGTAAGTAGCGGTCCGTGGTCTGGACTTGTGGCAACTGGGTGATGGCAATAACCTCACAATCAATTCAAACCTCAAACCAAGACATGGAACTTAAACATAACTGGCGAAATGTGGGAGTACTACAGGCAAATGTGGGTCCACCTCTGCCTTACTCTTCCCTTGTAAAGTTCCATAAAAGCACACATTGTTTGCTATTCCAAAAACGTATTATATATATATTTTTACTCCTTTTCGTAGAGAACTTAATATTATTTGTGATGGACGTGTCTGAGCACGGTATCAACTCAGTGATGATGTTCTGTCTGCTCGTCACCTCGCGCCAGCCCACCCAGCTGCTGCACTTCTACATACCCGTTGTCTTTGGAATCGTCTACCTGCTCTTTACTTTCATTTACTATTTAGCTGGTGGACTTAGCCCGTAAGTACTGTCCCTAGATTATTTATTTAGTTTAGAGCGAGTAGAAAAAGATTTCAGAAGAAGGATTCTTGTAAGAACTACAAATTGACCCAATGATAAAAGCCAAAGAAACTAAAAGGCCTACCTATTTCTTTACACACGTTTCTCGAGTCTCTGTTTTTGCATATTCGAGAGAGAGTTCGAGATCTCGCCATAACTACCTTTTCTATCAAAGCTGCGCTATACGATCCCGTTGATGGGTACCTCATCTCTCGCTACTCGTCCTCGGTGGAGACGCCCCCGATAATCTGCAAGGCCCGTGATATAATGGGGTGTATAAATCATACCTCTTTTATGGGGTTATTTTATCATAACCTTATAATCCTTTTTCTTTGCCTTTCATAATTATACCTAACCGTACAATTTTCTTTGCTTTAGCTTCAATACGACTTGGATATACCCAATGCTGGACTGGTCGAAACCTGCTGGAACGATATTATTGGCAGTAATATCAGCATTGCTCTTGACTGTGATCCATTTCATCGTCGTCGGCATGACTCTCTGCAGGGATGCCCTCACCAAGCGATGCAGGGAACCTATAGTCATTTCACTGAACGTATAATTAAACTTAAAAAAGTTAGGTTTCGCAATGCTGTATGTTTAATTCTGATGCATTAAGATTCGTTTGGTAGTTTTTTTTTTGTACCAGCATGTCGCCACCCTATTTCCAACAACTGTAAAACAACTCTCTGCGTTCACTCCAGATCGAACATTAAGCTTCTGGCTGCTCCGTACCAAGGTACGTGATATGTGAGGATATACAGCTTAAGACCATGATTGACCCATTTGAAAACGTAAAGGAGGCTTCAAACTTGTTTTTGATAATGTTTAAATGAAGATGCCTGGTTAAGTGGGCATCAATAGCCTAGATATTTTCTGACGAACTGAAAATAAAGATGGACACGGATACACACAGTGAGATGCATTTTGGCATAAGTGAATTTTTGGGGGCGAGAGCGAGCTATATAGGCGGCATGGGTGATAGGAAGACCAGGAAGTGATAACCATGGACTTGTCAGTATTCAGTGTTGATCCTTTTTGTTAGTAATAATAATTAATTAGTAACCATAAAGATTCTTCTACCAAGTGTGACATGATTTATTATTTTGTATCAAACTAGCTTCTGCCAGCGGCTTCACCCGCGTGATTCGTGGAACATATTCCCGCCATAAAAGTATCCTATGGCCTATTCTAAGACATGGTCTACGATAATAAAGAGTGAATTCTGAAATAGGTGTTTTATTAATTATATCAAAATGCTTTCAGATCAATTTTAAAATTAATCTGACCGCAATAATAATAAACCGTATGATTAGGCGGTGTAAGCGAAAGAATGCGAATGATTTGAAAATTTGGCTGGTTCAACATGTGACAAGTGTAAGGATACACATGGAAACATTAACGCGTCTAATGGATGGTTCGCACGATACCTGGATATCCTTGCCGTAGTCACCTGAGCGTTGACGCATCACTTCACTATTTACGAATTTTTCTATCGAGAGTGATATTGAGTTCAACACGTCCTGTCAGCCATCGTCCGCCATTGAAGTTTTTCGAATAGGGGCTCTCATAAGACGATTGCGGAGATCACTCCTCGCTCGAAAGGAATGGGAATAGGATAAACCAACCAATAATTATAATGCTGTCAAATTCAACGAGTTCCGCCGCAAATAGAATCCATAGAGTATATAGGGTGACTGGTAATTAGTGACCGATACTTAAACACATGATTATACTCATGATAACAAACAACTTTTTACTATGGGACCAAACCTGAAATCGCGAAATAAAAATCAGCTGTTCCATACACGTCGACGAGTTATGCGAACATGAATGTATGGGACAGCTGATTTTTTTTCGATTTTGTCGAACCTTCAAGACTTAATGCAAATTTTACGAAAACTGTTCCATACGATAATTAACTTTTGCAATGTAAACTAAATACCTATTTTTATTTTGGGCTAGCTCTTGACCTCGATCACGCCTGATGGAAAGCGATAGATGAAACCGAGCGTGCCCAGATTATTAGAAATATTAACTAATTTATAACCTAATCTTGAATTACGAACTTGAATTCTATTGGTTATTGTTAGTAATTGGCAAAGACGCACGGCGGGAGTAGGATGTAGTCACTGTCTTAACCCAAGCGATGCGAGTGACACCGGTGGAGTCAGGGAAATCTTCCTCCACGACACCTAAAGGCAAGTGTAGTGGAAGCGACAACGACTGGATCGAACGGCGCGGCATGTTCCATTTGCGACGCGATCGGCACATTGTCTAGGGCCTCCTGAAACCACAGAAATGGCTAGATAATCAAAGAAAATCGTTGTGCTTAATTTCCCAAAACTAACCTTTAAAAGGGGGTAGAGGGGGCGTTGGAAGTTTGTGGACTACTACTAAATCCGCGCGCACTAGCATTTCTCCCGCTACTTCGTGTAGCGGGAGAAATGCTAGTTGCCTATAAAAATCACACGTTCCTGTTGTAGGTGTTGCCACAGGTCAATGAAATATTTTACCCGCCTTTTTCATAAAAATCATAAAGTCAAAAATACTGCGGGTGTGTAAAAGCAATTTTCGTTTCAGGGATCCGTTTGCAAAATATTAAGATAAAGTGCTAATTATTTAATGACAGATTGTGCCCCCCTATGCCAGCTAAATGTTTGTTTTAATTTTAATTTGACCCTTAAAGAGGTAATGTCATGGTGCGCTGGTAACACTGCACGGGTGGGTGAGGCGCGGGCTGGGATTTCTTTTGGACACAATGTGATTGAACACCCTTTCTGGTTCGTTCAGTATTCTGAGATTCCATTAAAAGTAAAACGAACGCAACAAACAGGTGAGTCCCTCAACCATTATCTACAAGCCCTTGAAACTTCTCACAAAAGAATGAAACTTAAAACAAGAGACCGCTGAACAAAACGAAAGTAATTTTATTAGAGACACTTTCATGTCTGGACTTTCGTCGTCCATAGTTCGTCAAAGACTGTTGGAAAATAGCACTCTCACATTAGATGATGCATTCAAACAGGCCCGCACAGAGATGGCGCGAATACACAATGATGATTACCAGAAACCTAATAACCTTTGTCAATGCCAATGGGGACCCCATTAACAATATCAGAGAACACACATCCAAGAACTATGCTATTTCTGTGGAAACGAGAGAACCCAACGAGGGAGTTTCGGGACACCCTGTATATATAATCTGAATCTCGGAAATGGCTACAACGATTTTCATGAAATTTAGTATGCAGGCAAAAATACCGAGCCAAGTTCGGTCATCCAGGTACTAAAACTTAAATAACGGGTATACTCTTTACTACAGTACAATACAACGAAAATAAATATCATTGTATTATTTCAGTTTTATGTTACGTATTATTTTTTAGTTTAAATGTCTAACAAAACTACAAACGAATCCTTTACGCCTATTATTTACTCCGATCCTTCACAGTTCACACCCAAAGTGTACAAGCGTAAATCAATGACGGTACATACAACGATAAGAGACTTATATTTTGGCACCGCTCTTAGATAATGTTTAAAGTGAGTCATCGATAACCGTCGGTACGATATCGATAATCAGTTCCGTGTTATCGATAGTGTTGGGTGTGCTATGTTTCGGTTACTACAACAATATCAAGATGAGTGCCGTAAAGACTTATTTTGTACAAGAAGTGAAGTGGAGTATGCTCACTTTGGAGCATCCTAAGGCGACTGACTTCTATCTCAGTAGTTGGCAGACGACGCGCTCAGTCGTGCCACTTCTAATTTGGCGGGTGCTGCTGTTTCTCGCGTCACTAGGAATAGTGCTAAGCTCCGCGATAATATACATGGTGAATGGTAACTTCGCGTTCTGGTTTATTTACCTGACCCACTGGGGGTTGATTACCATCCTCCTCGCCACCGCATTCGCCACTTTGGTGTCAGCGCGATGTTACCTATATGGACCAATAAGTAAGCAGCAAACATTTTTTTTCTTGCCTGATAATCTATATTAAAACGTTATAATTATAAGCATAACAATTTCTAAAATAAAAAATGTTACATAATTTTATTGTATCTATTCCTTCAAGATAATTATGAAATCGTAATATGTTTTTGTTATCATCAATGTTTTATTGAACTTGGTACATTATTATCATGCTTCAATTTATATTTTTAGGGATGTACGTACAATATTACTCTGTCTAGATGTAGAAAAATGGTAACGCCTTCCCGAGTAGATACAGATTGCTCGTCTAGTAATATGTTGCTTATGAAACCCGCCAGGCACCGAGTTCAAGCTGCCGTGGTACGTGAAGACCTACTGGACGCTGTGCAACATCGCCGTGCCCATTGCCTTCATGATCACTTTATTCTACTGGACTGTACTATACGAAGGTTAGTGCTAAAATTTTGCCGTCTTGCTAAAATTTCTCTAATTTATCTCATTTCAAAAGTTATTATACATAAAGTAAGTAATATTGTACATAAAGCATTCTGTTTAAATAAAAAATATTTTCATTTTCATTTTCAAAAGTACCTCAATGATAACGTTTCGCAATACGCTCAGCAGTGCGATTCTGAACGGTTCACCGAGTAGGTTTGGATGAAGTGAACACGTAGTGATCGTTAATCCATACAAACTAGATGGAATGACAGTTCACTTGGCGCTCACTCCACATACGTTTACACTATGGTCTTTTAGTGCTAGTTTTTTAACGTTCTCGATCGCAATAGCATAAACGTCAATTTGTATTAAAACTGGGGCTTTAGCCAGAGACACGAGAAAAATTGTTGTCTCCCGATTCTGTGCAAGTTGGAGCAAGATAGAAATAGTTAAAATAAACAAAATATGTCAAAACTGACGGAAGCCCTAAGGGATTTCGCCACAGTCTAAGGAAAAGCCGCAGTGGCCTTCTCAAAAAATGAGCTGAAAAGTGCCGGTGACAGTAACGGAAAAAAAACCATACAATTTGACATAAGTAAGCGAACGTTTACGTTAACGCGATCGAGTAAGTTAAAAAATTGGCACTAAGCCCTCTGTTTGCTGTTTTTCTTCGATACTATATCTTATCTACTTAACTTTCTCAAACTGATGCTGAACTAGCTTAGATACTTAGGGACAGATGGTCTGACTTATAAACCCTAATCACTCAGTAAATGTCTTTATTATCATTCGTTGCGTTCTCCAATGCATGGCGTACTACTAGGTAGGTACATTACTGGTACACTCCTCTTCCCCTTTGCACCAAACTTCCCTGCATGTGTCTCCTTCGCAAATGACCAAAGTTCTGTTCTGTTCTGTTGACAGCTGGTATCGAGGAGGAGCTGAACCACGCGCTGGACATGTCGGTGCACGGCCTCAACTCGTTAGTGATGCTGCTGCTTCTCATGAGCAGCGCGCACCCAGTCCGCCTGCTGCACATCTACCAGCCCGTGCTCTTTGGCATCGTCTACTTGCTGTTCAGCGTCATCTACCACATCGCCGGCGGCACAGACCAGTAAGATTGCTTTGCTAACGTACATAGTTCATAAATATTGACTCTCCCTTTTCGTGGAGGGCCTCGGAAAGGTTTTGGAGTCTCAATGGGTTGAATATGCCATTTATTTTTTTCGAAGTGGTTGGTACTTAGGCTGACTTAATGTAATAAAGCATTCTGTACCAGTCAACCTTTGAGATATAAAGACTACGAGTACACACACAAAATCCGAAAACAAACTGCTAACTTTATGATGTTTTTAGCATATTAATTTTTCTCATACCTTTCTGGCTATCAATTCTGGTGCGTACCTGTTAAGCAAGTCACAAACATGTAAACACTCTCAGTTACGTCCGGTTGACTTGAGAACCAATGGAATTGTACTTTCAAAGACTCTTAGAAAAAAAATCTCTGACACATCCCCCATACACATGTACCTAGCCAGTCATTGTTTGCTGCTTGGATGATGGATGACTCAAGTTTGAGTGAAGATTTAAGCCGGTTTTTATGTCGTATACAAGATCCAAAGTTCATATGTAATTAAATTCAGATGTATTGACAACGTTCCACTATTCTCAGAAATGGCAGAGGTATTCATTCAATAAAATATTCAGGATATATTATATCCCTCGACAATTTTACTATCACAATTACGGAATTTATTTTTAACATTATTTTTTAACATCAACAATACAGACTACGAAGATAGATGAGTACCAACTCAGGCACAGATAAACAAGTAGGGAGATAAAATTAATTGTGTTTATAAGATTGAGAACGAAACGTTTCTATTTGAATCTAATATTTGTAGTAACTATCAAAATAAACTACGGAAACGTGTCTAGGAATCAGACGGAATGCGCTTGGACTGACTGCCTACGGAGCAACATTCTTCTCAGAAACTTGCATACCTCAGCCAAATAAAGTCGAACAAAACGAGTTCGATACAACGCGTTTAAGGGGTGTTTGCAGGCGTAAAAGACTTACAAAGATCCTGTTATACAGTGTACAATATCTATTTTAGATAGAAACAAGTTTTGCTGCTGAATGTGTATACAGGTTGAATTTTTAAAGTGTGCGCGGATGGCCAAATCCGAAACTATGCGTAAAACACAGAAAAGAGTCTCGAGCCCAATTTTGATGAAAACTAAAATTGCATCATTGGATTGTGGAAAAATCGTTATTTCTAGCCGAGAATCGAACCATTTGATTTTGAAAAAAACTCCCCAAGGAAGCTACATTCCAAATTTCAGCTTTCCATGCCTGTAGTTTCGGCTGTGCGTTGTCTGTCAATCACTCAGTCAGTCACTCAGTAACGGAAGAATTTTATGTATATTGATATACAAGTATGGTAAATAATTATTCACAGATGGAAACATGAGAGGTTTCACAGTAAAACATTAATTTAGTAGGTAGTGTGTATTTTTTCATAAAAGGTGGCCAGTCCATATTTAACTCGAAAAGTAGGCAGAATAGAAAAACCCAAAAATGAGTTTATTTACTTTTTCCATGGCTATAAATCTATGGTTCTAATTATTTTATTGTTGGCATACGGTGCCGAGAGAACAAAATTTGGTTACATTCGGCTTTAACTCTCATTAGAAACTGCTTTTTTGCACCAAATATGTATTTGCTCCGCTCTTCTACGTTATGGAAGCAATCTCATCTCTTGGACTAAATTGATCAAATTATTCGATGCACTGTATCATCAATCTTAAATTTTTGGATAACCGAGGATGGCAGCAAGCCACATTACCCATTCGTATTGGCGGGTTCGGCATCCGCAAAAATTCTAGTTTAAGCCTACCTGCCTTCGGTCCGCAGCACTAAAAAGTTAACCACTAGTATTTTAGCTCCTAGACAGTGGGAGCTGCTCTGCAGGTACGGAATAACATCAACGTCAACCAATACTGCAGAGCGTGCCCGCCTGCTGACTGCGGGTGAATAGGAGCCGGGCCTCTGGCTACAGGCATTTGTCGCAGGGTTAGCGGGGTACTACCTGCTGCTTTAGAACCTAATGGCTTGGCGCATGCCGATGGGAAGAGACTAGACGGGATGACCATAATGCGCTGGAAATTGGGTAGGCCTTTGGTGTGGGATGCAACATGTGTCAACAACCTTAAATTGTGCCATCCCATCTTTCTTAGTACAGGGTGCTGTGCTGGGGCTACACACTCTCATATGTAATAACATTTGAGCCGTTTTGGTTTGAAATTTAGAGGTAGCGGAACAGAGAGTAAAGTCCCGCAAACCTCCATTGAAAAGGGAGGATCCTCCGACCAGACGGTTGTTTGTGTCTGGTGGGCAACTGCCCGAGAGTTGATATTCGGGCTTTGCATGTGTTCTAATCGCACGGTAAACTCTGATATCGCGATTTAGGATTTTGCAGTTAGTTCGCAGCTGTCGAGATAGATGGCGCTGCGAGTCTCATTTGTTGTGATGTTGATTCTGCTACGTTGATTTTTGTGGCGGCATGAATGCCGCTACATCACTCCCCTCCGGAGACCGGAGGTCGATAGTGGATGAGTCGTCCATACATCTTGAGATGCTTGCCAGGCCAGTGGAAGGTTGGATCCAGTGAGTCGGAACCGGAAGTCGCAGAGTTCTCGGTGAGTCGGAACTGTCTGCGTCGCAGAGTTCACGGTGAGTCGGAACTGTCTGCGGCGCCCCGATGCTGCTGCTGGCGTGACTGCTGGCGTCGACCAGGAGAGGTTCTTCAAGGCTCTTCATGTGACTGGCCGAAGGAGCAGTGTGCTTGCCAAGGTGGGTCGGAGCTGTGCGATGTGCTGACGTGACTGCTGGCGTCGACCAGGAGAGGTTTTCAAGGCTCTTCATGTGACTGGCCGAAAGTGCAGTGTGCTTGCCAAGGTCGCTGATGACGTTGATGATAGAGGCTGAGGATGCTGACCAGGAATGCGCGTCCGCTGCATGCTGGTGGTCAGGATACCCGTAGAAGCCGAGGGTTCTGGCTGGCTGTATGACTCGCTGCTCGAGAGCTTGAGGTCAGGATGAGGAGAAGTGATGATGATGATGACGACGTCATGGTGAGGTAGCTGCACGAAGGCTGCGCTGACGTCCAATGTCGAGGGTCACCAGTTTGGAGGTAGCGGAACAGAGAGTAAAGTCCCACATACCTCCACTGGAAAGAGAGGATCCTCCGACCAGACGGTTGTTTGTGTCTGGTGGGCAACTGCCCGAGAGTTGATATTCGGGCTTTGCATGTGTTCTAATCGCACGGTAAACTTTGATATCGCGATTTAGGATTTTGTAGTTAGTTCGCAGCTGTCGAGATAGATGGCGCTGCGAGTCTCATTTGTTGTGATGTTGATTCTGCTACGTTGATTTTTGTGGCGGCATGAATGCCGCTACATCACTCCCCTCCGGAGACCGGAGGTCGATAGTGGATGAGTCGTCCATACATCTTGAGATGCTTGCCAGGCCAGTGGAAGGTTGGTTCCAGTGAGTCGGAACCGGAAGTCGCAGAGTTCTCGGTGAGTCGGAACTGTCTGCGTCGCAGAGTTCACGGTGAGTCGGAACTGTCTGCGGCGCCCCGATGCTGCTGCTGGCGTGACTGCTGGCGTCGACCAGGAGAGGTTCTTCAAGGCTCTTCATGTGACTGGCCGAAGGAGCAGTGTGCTTGCCAAGGTGGGTCGGAGCTGTGCGACGTGCTGACGTGACTGCTGGCGTCGACCAGGAGAGGTTTTTCAAGGCTCTTCATGTGACTGGCCGAAAGTGCAGTGTGCTTGCCAAGGTCGCTGATGATAGAGGCTGAGGATGCTGACCAGGAATGCGCGTCCGCTGCATGCTGGTGGTCAGGATACCCGTAGAAGCCGAGGGTACTGGCTGGCTGTATGACTCGCTGCTCGAGAGCTTGAGGTCAGGATGAGGAGAAGTGATGATGATGATGATGATGACGTCATGATGAGGTAGCTGCACGAAGGCTGCGCTGACGTCCAATGTCGAGGGTCACCAGTTTGGAGGTAGCGGAACAGAGAGTAAAGTCCCACATACCTCCACTGGAAAGAGAGGATCCTCCGACCAGACGGTTGTTTGTGTCTGGTGGGCAACTGCCCGAGAGTTGATATTCGGGCTTTGCATGTGTTCTAATCGCACGGTAAACTTTGATATCGCGATTTAGGATTTTGTAGTTAGTTCGCAGCTGTCGAGATAGATGGCGCTGCGAGTCTCATTTGTTGTGATGTTGATTCTGCTACGTTGATTTTTGTGGCGGCATGAATGCCGCTACAGAAACACCATGCACCGAGGGATCCGCCATGGGATCCGAGTGCTCATCGAGATTTTAGTGAAATCAGCTGCAGTTAATGAATTTTTCACGTACCCAGAAGGCTGGATGCTGCCAGTGTCCAGCAGTGGCACTTTTCTCGTTGACTCTCGATGCCCTGTGAGTTCTTCCCCTCCCCTTTTTATCCCACTAGTAAATTAAAACATGTTCTTTATTAGCTTGTATAGACCTCAATTTTTAAAACAAGGATTACCATTAAGCAGAACGAGTCAAAACTTACAGGATCACTTAAACTATTTCGATGAAAGAGCGATAGCAAAAAAACACATTTGGGCATAATCATAGTGGAATTCATAGGTATAGGTACTACTGTTTTCGCAATAAAGTGCAATTACTGATTAACTAACTTACATGTTTTTACACCACGATAATTAAAATCAGAAAAAGGCTGCCCAGCTGTTACATATTTTGTATGTTCGTTTGGCAAGCAAGTCAGTAAAATTTTCATACTACGGAAGATAAAAAACACAATACAAATATTAATTTAAATTCAAACCAAAATAATAAATTAAAACTAACTTAACCGATTATCTGCTCATTATTGTTGAGATTACCACGTACGAGTAAATAGGTGGGAACTTGTTAAGAATACTAATAAGACATAATTATAATAAATGTGTGCTTTCGAGGATTTCTCACGGACTAACTCATCCAATTGAAGAAATCGAAACACTTAAGGCTGCAGTCTTGCAAAATTCACTCGCGGCGAATAATTTGCGCAACTTTAAATTCTTTTTCTTTACAAAGTAATGAAATAACATGAAATATTTTTATTGCCCATAAATAACCATAATATAAGTAATAGGTAGTTATTTTTTTTAAGTTCTTCTAGGTGGATTATGTTAGGTAAATCAAGTGTTAAATACAGCTCTCTCGCGCCCAACATCATTTCGAGTTCTGTTTGGGCGCTCAGTCTATGGCAATGAAGAATTAATTTACAAATCTGTTCAGCGCATAATTAGCTCAATATTCTCGTCTTCAAAATGCGCTGATTAGTTTTTTCTAGTTATGTTTCATTTTCTTAATTCAGAGGTCACACTTTCATCAAAATTCTCTGTTTTCATCTCTTAATAAACGGTTTGTTTCATTATAACTATGCATTGTATGTATGTAATAATTTGATTATTTTAATGCCAAGAGTTCATTAAGCAAATACTTAAAAAAAAATAGCACCTAAATCACATTACCCTAACAATAATAATAATCTCAAAAGACCTCCAAAAAACGAGTTCATAAACAAGAATTGAGAGAGAAATTCCTTAGTGGCCGCTGCACGGGCGGAGCGTTCGGACGTGTGGTCTACGACAAATTTTAATTGTTCCCTCTCGCTCTAACATTGCTCCTGCTCTAACGTTGGTTACGCACTGTTATGTATCTAAAGTTGCTCTACTTTATTATTTTTTGTATATAATTTTTCGGGTGTTGTAAATATTTGTGTTTTAGTAATAGTATTGTAAATATTTGATTTCAATATGGATCGTAAACGTAAAAAAAAATATGCATGCACGAAAAAAAAAAAATTGGGCTCAAACGTAGAAGTGATGAAGAGAAATAGAATCCAAAGGTAAGTAGAACTGTTTACAGTATTCATGTTTAGGGCCTAACTAAAAGGTCAAATTCAATTAGCTAGCGAGACTCCACAGACTTGATGGGTGTACGATTTTATCAACTCACACTTCAAGTAACAATACTACCAGCGGTCCCAAACAAATCATCAAATCTTTACTGTTTTTATAAAATTGTTATAATATTGTATACAGGGTCGAATTAAATTAGATAGCGAAAGTCCGCAGAAGTGATGGGTATCAATATATAAGTATGACAAAACAAAAATTAATTAATATGATGTTCATGCATGCTGTCAGAAGGTATAAAAGAGTGTGGTTGGGGAGGGCGTGAGTGCTTGTGTGGGCATGAGTGTGTGGATGGATGTGTTTGTGGGTTGGTCGGTGTATTTAGTGTCTATGTACATACATAAATAATAAATACACACTACTACTAGCGACCAAAATCGGATCGGCTAATCGGCTAATTTGACCAAAGTCGGATATCTTTTAACCGTGGAATAAAATTAATTAATAATATGACTAATTTATTTTCACAGGTCTGCTGCTGGCTCTCGTCAACCATTTTCAGATGTTAGCAACCTGTCAGAAGCGCTAAATATTAATCCTACCTCTTCTACTATTGGAGTACCAGTGATGATTGAAAATATTGACGGAACTGAAAATGTAACAAACTCAAATAAGAAAATGAACCGGAAGCGAACATTTGAGGAGGCTTTTCCTTTTCGCCGAATTTTCGGAAGGAAACGTCAACAACCTGTAATTGTTAGCGACGACCAACAGCTGCAAATTGATAATGAAACAGAAATGACCAATGATGAGGAACTGTTTTGCCTAGAAGGGCGCAGAATCGTATCGATCAAAAATTTTTTAGAAATTTTGGGGAAGATTGCTGATCATAACGAAAAATCTTTTGGATGCAGGTATACAAATTTGAAATGTATCGGTGAACGACGTAAAGGTTTTATATCAAAACTGCATTTCAAGTGCGAACTCTGTAATTCCGAATTTGACATAAGCACTGAAGATCCGTCTAACACTTGTGATGTGAACCACGGTATAGTTGCAGGTATTATTAGTATTGGCTGTGGGTTGGGAAATTTAAATGAATTGGCAGGTAATGCTGATATACCTGGCATGTCAAAAAATTTATATGCTCAGACAAGCAAAAAAGTTTACGAATGGTTCCATAAGACGGCAGTAGAAGAAATGGCCAAGGCAGGCATCGAAGAGGCAGAACATGCGACAGAAATTGGCAGTGTCGATTGTGATGGTACACCAATGATTGATGTAATAGCTGACGGGTGTTGGTCCAAAAGATCTTTCCGTAATAACTATTCAGCATCATCAGGTGCAGCAGCAATAATCGGTGCATACAGTGGTAAAATTTTATATCTTGGTGTAAAAAATAAATACTGCATAGTATGTGCAAAAGCTGAAAATAAAAAAAATAAACCTGCAAATCATATTTGCTACAAGAACTATTCTGGTAGTTCTTCCAGTATGGAGTCAACGTCGCTTGTTGAAGGATTTGGTAACTCTCTTGAATCTCATGGTTTAATATATGCTAGACTAATATCAGATGGTGATTCAAGTACTCATAAAAAAATATTAGAAAGCAATCCATATAAAAACTGCAAGGTTCAGAAGATCGAGTGCAGAAACCATCTGTTAAGAAATCTATGTAACAAACTGAGAGCACTTACTAAAGATACTCATATTCCTATTCAATTAAGGAAACTTTTAACTGACTTCAAAATCATGAAGTTACGCAGATACACAGTGCGGGCTATAAAGTTGAGGAAACACGAAGACATTTCTGACAGTCAAAAAATGGTAAAACTTCGTACAGATATTTTGAATGCATTACACCATTCTTTTGGTAGTCACTCTGATTGCGATGACGCTATATGCCCAGCAACTGATAAAACTGACCGAAATACGGCACTTGATGTAGCTAACACAGTTTTGTGGAGGAAAATGAGTCAAATTGTCTTGTTTTTGGCTGCAAACGCTAAAAGTCTAATTTTTGACGTCGATAGCAATCCTGCTGAGACATTCAATTCAGTGATTGCCAAATATGTGGGGGGGAAAAGAATTAATTACACACTTAAGAATTCATACCAGGAAAGGTGTTCCGCTTCAGTTATTTCCTTTAACACCAAGCGACCAATAAACGCTATCCATAAATGCATATTTGGTAAACCTACTGGCAAATACACAAATGTATATGAGGTACAAAAAGCGAAAAGAAAAGTTTACAAAAGATTATTTAGAAAAAAAATCCGTAGAAATAGGAACGATCCAGATTATGGACAGAAAGCTCAAAGACCAGATATGACCGATGAAGATTTTCAGATAACAAAAAATGAATTTCTTAAACAAACGGAGCTTTCTGACCAGCAAAGAGACGAACTACAGAAACAGACGATAGACCAAAGTTCCAGTCAAGAATGGTTAGAAAACAGAAAAAATAGATTAACCGCGTCTATGTTTGGAAAAATATGTAAACGTAAAGAAAACGTTAGCTGCGCTCCTTTAGTGAAAGCTATTGTGAAACCACAAAAGTTGTCAAATGTCCCATCGATCACATATGGTAGAGATTATGAACAAATAGCATTAACCCAATTATCTCTGCAGGAAAACGTCACAATTACCCGCTGCGGTCTTTATATTCATAAAACACTCCAATATTTAGGAGCAAGTCCCGATGGTATTTATAAAGACAAAGATGGAAAAACAGGACTGGTAGAAGTAAAATGCCCATTTTCTGCAAAAAATATGCAAGCTGAAGAAGCTATAAAAGCAAAAAAAATAAAATTGTGGAAATGTAACACTAAGAAAAATACGTTTGTGATTGACAAAAACCACGATTATTATTTTCAAATTCAGGGCCAATTAAACATTACGGAGATGGATATGTGCTTATTTGCCGTATGGACTGGAGAGGAGTACTCAATGAAAGTCGATTATATAAAAAGAGACCCTACGTTCTGGCACGAAAAAATGGTAGGCCCATTGTCTAAATTTTATTTGCATTGTCTGCTTCCTGAGTTAATTGATTCCCGCCTTGAACGCTCGATGCCAATAAAAGACCCGCCATATATCATTCAAGCTATTGAGAAAAAAGTAAAAAAAAATAAGAACGCGTCCACGTCTTCTACCGCAGACGCTGTCGTTCAGGATAATTAATTCCTGAAAGAAAAGAAAGAAGGAAAAAGTATTTGTTGTGACTCGTACAGGAAGATCTAAACAAAACAAAGTCAAAAATAAAAAACCGGCCAAGTGCTAGTCGGACTCGCGCACGAAGGGTTCCGTACCATTAACTACAAAAATCACGTCTGTTGTATGGGAATAAAATAAATATTTATTTTATTTTGTTTTTAGTATTTTGTTGTTATAGCGGCAACAGAAATACATAATTTGTGAAAATTTCAACTGTCTAGCTATCGCGGTTCTTGAGATACAGGCTGGTGATAGACAGACGGACAAACAGCGAAGTCTTAGTAATCGGATACCGTATTTGCCCTTTGGGCACGGAACCCTAAAAAGTAACAAAGAAAAAGAGTAATCGGTGCACAGAGTTACGTATAATTTGAAAAATAAGAAACAACAATTTTGTGTTTAATAACTTTTTATTTATTCAGCCATTTTTTTGTCCCACTGCAGGGCAAAGGCCTCCCTTCCCTCCTTCCACTTATCGCCAATCCTTGTGAAAAGGGTCGAGCTCGTCCCGCCATCTCATTCTGGGCCTGCCGCGTTGTCGTTTGCTGCTGTTTGGGACCCATTGTGTGGTTATTTTAGCCCATAGCCCCTCCGGCATGCGACAGATGTGACCAGCCTTCCATTTTAGCTTGGCAGCCGTGTGACCTACATGGGCATTTTTAGTTTTAGAACGCAGTATCGAGTTCCTTATACGATCAGAAAGTTTAACTCCAAGGATACTGCGCTCCATTGCTCGCTGACAGACCCCGAGTGCGGACTTTTGACGATTGGTTAGTGGCCATGTCTGCGCTCCATAGGTGAGGGTAGGAAGAATGCACATGTCCATGAGTTTTCTCTTTAGTGAGAGAGGGAGAGTTCCTTTCAGTATTTGCTTCATCGACCAATAGCTCTTCCAGGCGTTCTCGGTGCGTCGAGCAACTTCTTTATCGTATCTTGCCTGGAAGGAGACTATTTGGCCGAGGTATATAAACTCATGGACATATTCAATACCCGCACCCCCAATTCCTATGTTACCTTGGTCTTCGTCATATTCATCGCGAGTCCAACCTCGAGGCTGGCACTGCTCAGTTGGTCGAGCATTAGGCCTAACTCGGCTGCCGTGGAGGAGAAAAGAACAATATCGTCGGCGAAGCGGTGATTAGTTAATCTTCTATCGCCCACGACGATGCCCTTGTCCCTCCAATTGCTTTTTAGTTTTCTAAAGACTTCTTCAAGCGTGGCTGTAAAGAGCTTTGGAGCAAGCGGGTCGCCCTGTTTAACCCCTTTATGGATAGTGAATGATGGTCTTGTGGTTTTTATTTTTAAAGGCTGCTGTGCTATTTTGGTATACCTATTTTTTGTAGTAGGTTAATTTATGTAGGTTCGATATCTTGGTTTTGAAGAGATTTAAATATGGCGTTGTGCGATAAACTGACAAATGCTTTAGAGTAGTCGACAAATGCGAGGTATAAAGGTAAGTTGAATTCTAAATGTTTTTCTATAACTTGATTAAGGGACTGTAAATGGTCAGTAGTGGATAGGCCATGGCGGAACCCGGCTTGTTCGGGAGTTTGATGTTGATTGAATTGGCCAGAAATGCAATTTTCAAGAATTTTTATGAATATTTTGTAAAGGTGTGAGATGTGGCTGATGGAGCGGTAATTGCCGATGTCGGTCTTATCACCTTTTAATGAAGGATGATAACATTTGAGTGGCAGAAACTACTCGGAAAATCACCTTTTTGTAATATTGAATTAAATAAGTTCCTTATGTATGGCAACAAGATAGGCTCCGCGGCTCGAAGTGATTCGGTTGTAATACCATCTTCGCCGGGACTTTTATTGTACTTCATGCCTCTGAGAGCCCGGTGTACTTCATAGCCAGATATTACCGGGACCTCCTCAGGACATCAGTAAACTTCGGTTGTTTTTTGGGATGTTTGGTCGTTGGAATATAGAGATTTATGCAACTCGGTACTTATCCCAAGAATTTTTGCCCTATCTCCTTGTTTAACACCATTTACCATACCACGCATAGCTGATCTTAGGGATCGGTTGTTTGTCAATGCGGTAGCCAGCAGATTGGTACGTTACATTCTGTCGCTCTTCTATAAGACGTGTTGTGCTGTCAGTAAGTTTTGTTTTCTTTTTCTTGAGGCACACAATTTTTTGACTGGCGATTTTAATAGCTTCCTTTATGTTTTTATACTGTACATGTACGTCCTCTGAATCTGTGTCTAATAAACTGAAAGTGTTTTTAATATTTATGTCAAACTGTTCTTTATTTGCAATTAGTGTACATCTATCTGAACTTTTGATTGTTTTTTGTTGCGATGTAATTTCAAATCAAAATTTGCTGTCCGGTGATCGGAGCTGATAACTACTTCATAAAAAATTATAATAAACTTACTTTACACAAAAATATGGCGTATTCTTTTAACACTCATTGGCTGGCCCCACTATCATTTTTTATGTCTACTACGATACTACGGAACACACAAAAACACTACATCCAGACCCAAAGTACCATTAAAATTTAAATAAATATTGAATAATACTTAGTAGAGCAACTTTCCGACCGTGTCAAATTTTGTTTTAAATTTTACGCTAGGTAGGATGAATGCGGGGACTGCGGGGAGCCCGGGTGCAGACGCTCGGCGCGTGGACTCGCTGCACGCGATTCTTATATTGTGCACTAGAAGACTAAGCCCTTAACAAGAAGTGTATTCATAACTGAATCATATTTAATATGACTGACAGAATTTCATTTCTAAAATTTTAATTTTAATTCTATTCTTAATCTTGAGTTTGAAACCTGTGAAATACGTAAAAATGTGACGTACTGATTCGTCACATATTTTTTTAAGTATTTCACAGGTTCATCATTCATTCTTCAACCATACGATGTGAAGTAGAAAACATCAGAATCCTTCATGTAGTACACTATATACTATCAGAGCATGCAAACAAACGTGTATGTAATTGGTTTGACTTTGTTTTTTTATATTGCTTATATTGTGGTATGTAGGCAGTGATGCCAAGGACGGTTGTTAACACCGTGCCGACGTCTTTATGATTACTAAGTCGTGATAGATAACAACTATTATAGAAACATGAATAGAAGAAAACTAATTGTAGTTTGGGACATCCAGCTATCTTTCAAATTGTAATGTCACGTCCCAACATACATATTCCTATCAATGAGAACTACAGCTCGCTGAAATCGTAATAAATAGAGTTCTACGAGTGCAACTCTATTCATTACAAGACCACATCTACAAGTCTACAACACAAACACGAAACAGAGTTTTGGAAAGGAAACTATACTTGATCCGAGCTTTTACGCTGCGCTACTGTGTGATTGGGGATACTTGCGTAAGCTTTCGATAAGACAGACCATGTGTTGCTTGCCAAGCAGGTGTTCAGTGGCGTTCATGAAAATCGTCTCTAGTTAATGCATATACACAAACTAATCAATAAATTGCTTAGTGATGAATTAACCAAGTTTTATTAATCCATTTCAGTACCTTGTGGTGTGCCTCAGGGTTCTATTTGACGCCTACTTCTTTTTATTACTTTAATAGCATCGAAAGTACCTGCTTATTGAATTTAAGATAATTAACTTTATGCTAATTATACCCTGTCGCACACAATTTCTCAACCTCCATATTGTTATACAATTCGTTTCAAGAAAGCTCACATTATGCGCTTTGTTTCAGAAAAGGTAACGCCTACATTTATCCAGTGGTGAACTGGTCGGTACCGAGTACGACGATTCTAGTGGTGTTTCTCACCACCTTATTGCTGTTAAGCCTGCACCTGGTGAGTCTGGGCCTATCGGTGGCACGCGACCAGGTGACCTCGCGCTGTGTGCGCGGCTCCGTCACCGCGCGCGCCGATGAAAGCCTGCCTTTGCGACAACCCGGAATGACAAATGTTTGAACGGTTATGAGGTGGGATAGCGACGAATGAAGTGGCGTGTTTTGGATAGTAGATACTTTTGGGTCCAACGATGATGAATCATATGGGAATTGTAATGAAGTTTTTGGAGCACCCACGCAAACTGTAGCAATTTATACCTATCAGGTTTTTACCTCATGCACATTTTTTATTGCTCAATATTATCTTGTGTTTCCCCTCATAATCACGCACTAAACGAGGACATAGCGAAATAAATAAAGAATGAAAAAGAGTTGATTTGCGTCAATCGCTGCTGCTGTCCCAATTATGCATACTTGTCGTTCCAGTTGTAACACAAGAATAAAAAAAAAGACTTCTTTTTAGTGTTTTGGAAGTAACTATGTTGCTGATTAAGTTAAGATTTATTGATGCAGAATCTTAGTTACATAAGTAGTTTGATTTATTTATTCGTATGGGGACAACCTAAATACTTCTGTGAAGTTGTGGGTATACCCATACACTATATAGAAATGAAATCCCAACCATTTTATATTTATTCTTTGGTAAATGCATTTTTGCCGGCCTACTCAGGCACGCCACATTAAAGAGTTTTAGCAAACAGTAGGTATTAAGAAGACCAGGGTCTATGGGATTTTTACCTCACTAAAACTACCCCGGTGATCACTATTAGCGAAGGGGCCTCGGTTTCTCTTAAAAGACCACTCCGGGACCCCCCCCCCTCTTTACAACGCCTGTTAGGGCACATCGCTGGGAGACTGCAAAGGGGTCTCCCCTGAGCCTCGCCATGCACGGCAGCACGTGATCACTGCGCCACCGTCTATCCTGGGAGCACTCGGTTGAACCTACTAAAATTAATTACGTGACAAAGTGGTTACAAGATCGCTATCGATGAAACGCGTGGGTATTCCCCCTGCTCGAATGTTTTTCCGCCAAAAAATCATACAATCATCATTACGGGACAACATATTAGGTATAAATAACTATTTGGTATAAAAGATAAAAATTAACAATTTTTCACTGCACTGCCAATCTTTTTAAGCTTATGACATACCTGTGCGAGTGTGGTGTACAATTTGTCTACTGAGCACACTCAAAACATTGTTCAAAAGTAGCTGCAAGTTAGCTGCCTGCATACCAAATAGATTTGTTGACTGTACCTTAGTAGTAAGAGACAATTTATGCACTGTTGACAATAAATATTTAAACTGTTTATTTCGTCTTTTATTTGTAAAAAAAAAGCTTTCAGAATAGACGGAGACAGCCGACAAAAAGAATTTGATCACTGACCTTCTTGACATCCTGCTGATTAAACTAACTACTAGGTAGGTATACTCTACTAAATAATTCACATTTTGTTTACTTAAGTAAGTATCACTGTTAGTTCATTGCAAGGCTTTTGTCTGGAGTTTTAGTGAACAGAACTCTAAAGTCCATCGAAGCGGATACTGATTATTCTTACCTTCCAATGCTTACCGTCCTGGTAACAAAAAGGAGCGAAAGCTTTTCAGCCTTCGCTCCTTTACTGGGGGCACGAGCTACGGGGTTTCCCCCGTAGCCCGTGATGATGAACATCGACAGACACTCACTTAGGTCTTTCGTCTGTGTGCTTTCTTGGGCAACACAGACTGACCAAACAAGACGTAATATCTGCGGGTTTTAAAACTGGCATGTTTCGATGTACAAGTGGCCTTGACTCTCCTACCCACGGATGCCGGACACCTGCTCATGTGTTCCTCTTTAATAATTTATTGAGTTTTTATCCCATTGTTTCGAAGAGTTTTTATGTCGATCTCAATGTCATCCCACACGTCAACTTGATGCTTATGAAGTTCACAAAAAACTTCTTTAACCTCGAAATAAAAATCGTAAACTGGTATTTACACAGTGTAAACAATGAGTTTAAATGAACTTATTATAACGTAAGTAGTACGTTAATATGCATACTTAATATGTTCGTGAGCAGGAAACTATAAAAGGTTACGGTATTTAATTTTAAACCGAATAAATAATGTTCAAAATCATGTTTTCCCCAGAAATGCTTTTAATTGGGTTAATAATAACAGGTAGGTATGACCTTTTAGAAAGTCTCCTTATGGGGATTTTAATACATCCCAAAACTTACTTACAAGACACGTAGGTATAAGTATAAATATATTGTGAAATGGGCAAGACATAGGTAGGTAGGTACCTACTAGAAATAATGTCTTTAAAAAAATAATAAGTAGGCACCTACACGAGTAGGTATCGGACAAGAAGAACGCCAAGCCTTCACCCGCGTCTGTACTTAATCATGTAGTCAATCAACATGACTCGCGGTTTTGACATAGGTACCTAGCATAATTACCAGTTCACCAGATGTGGTAACAAATCACTTAGTTTACAGTTCAGTTTCCCAGTATACCCAGCAACACATTAAATACATGATACAGGTTAATTATATTCTTAATAAACATCTTGACATTTCGAATCTTTAAAGTCACCTTATTCCTTAAACAGATATTGACTAGCGTAACTTCTTGTTGAATGAATCATTCTGTTGTTCTGAGTATTTCAAACTTACCAAAATATATTTAATAAGGATTTTACCTTGACTCAGATCTAAGTCCATACTGATTATAATGAATAGTGATTCCACTATATATGGTTACCTACAATAACAAAATCTTTTAACTCCAGACAGTTTTTAGAACATCACTTCGGTATAAGAAACTGCTACGAAGATAACCAATTTCAAAGACAGTAATTTTAAAGTGATTTATTACTATTCTGCAAATATTATAAATATTATATAATTATTACTAAGCTTCTAATAAAATATATATAAAAACATTAAGTAAATAAAGACGTAAAACAAACGTTCTACGGGGTACGTATCAAAATCCCGAAAGTTCATAATACCTATGATTGAAATATCGACGTCCAAAACACCGAAAGTTTTAAATGCCGATAGTCGTTATATCGAAACACAAAATACCGATGTTCAAATGCCCGAAAGGACGAAATCCCGAATGGACGAAATCCCGAATGGACGAAATCCCGATGGATGAAATCCCTAAGAGCGGCGACTTAGTTCCCGCGATTACTCATAGATGGCACTACAACACAGTTATGACGGTGGGCATTCTGCTTAACATGCTTTAATGCCAAAATTTAGTGAGTTCGGTTGTTTCCAGTTTGGCTAGGACCTGATTGTCTGATAAAAAGATGATTCCGTGCTTCGGAAGGCACGTATGCCGGTGGTCCCGGCCGCCAAATGGCGGTCGTCAAACCATGTCCGAGTGTGTGGGTTCGTTAGACCTTACTACCCACACGAAGAAGAATAACATTTATGCTAAATAATTCGCAAACAAAATACCCAATTATTTAATAGTACAGCGTTGACACAACACAACCCAGTTTGGGTTTAGAAAACAAGTAATAGCATTACATAAGTGAGGTTATAGTTTACGCAAGTTTCGAGCGGTGTTGTAGGAGCGCGTAGTCCGCCGCGCCCGCGCCGGCCGCCGCACCAGTCTGCATCTGCGTCTGCGCGCCCGCGCTGCGCTCGCGCACCCTCACTCACAGCAGCCGCGAACAATTACATTTATCACAATCAAATAAAATCCCTTAATTTAATTTTATTAAATTAAAATTTTTAAATTATGAAATTGTAGCCTTCGAAAATAGAGCTTTATGCGCTATTGCATTTCTTCCCCAATTCTATTAAGAGATTGCCTGGAATCAAAGTTTATGTATCTGCCTTAACAAAGCTAATTGTGAGATACACATAGGATTAGGATAGTGTTAAGATAACGGCCGATCCGCAACGACTCTACTCACTCTCTTGAGACAGCCACGTACGGTTTTCAGCTGTGGAGCGCGTTTCAAAATATTTATAGTATCTGAAGTGATTGAACTTATCTTAGTCTTAATACCTACTTGCCGCACAACACTGTCGAACGCAGGGAAAAGTGTAACCTTAATTAAATTCTAAAAGTGACTGTGTTACTATAAAAGTGATCAAAATGGTGAAAATTTATAGGAAAAGTGTATCCCTTTCGGCCCTATGGGTGTCGTCGAACGAAAGGCTGAGCGATTTTTACGCGTCGTCATGGCAACGGGGCGAGTCGCCGCTACCGATGCTGGTGTGCAGGATGGTGCTGGCGGGAGTGGCGCTGGCCATCCTCGTGTGGTCCCTGGTGGAAGCCCCCAACCCCTACTGGCTGATATACCTCACGAACTGGGGACTGTTGCTGGACGTGGGCATGCTCGTATGTGGAATCATTGTTTCACTCGCGGCTATTTACAACAAGCCATACGGTTAGTCGGAGGAAGTTATTCCTATTAGTTTGTTTCAACCATAAAAACATTATATTCTGATTCAACCCACTGCTGAATATAAAATTGACCTCTTCAGTGAAGTGTCTATCATTTTATTTTACAAAACAGGCAGCATCCAAAGCAAATAAGTATGATCTCAAAACACTACTACATAAAATTCTGTCATTCTTAGTTAGGTCTTCGTCATACTTACCTAATTATTATGAGTTCTCGTTATCAGAAAGATTTTCATAACATCATAATAATAGGTGTTTATTATTTTAGTATATTTGTATTTTATTAGTATTATATTATATTATTTGTGTATTATTTCCGAAACAAAATTCAATTTCTATCAGTGTAGTCTTTTAAACCCAAAGGTTGACTGAGAGAATGCCTTGTTGCATTATGTCCGCCCATGTACCACTATTGTGCATAAAGTTTAAATAAATATAGCATGTCTCATGTCTGCATGACTTATCGAAGGTACCTACTGCATGGCTTGCATACCTTCGTTATGACATGCAGTGTTAATTCTGAAACTGCGCGCTGAGATGGTGATGGTGTTTATGTACCTAAATAATTCATGTAGAAAATCATAATGACGCGATATAATTTTAATTAGTGGCCTATCCATCTCCTACTTCAATTCACTCTCATCGTTAATAATATCGTTGGTCGAAAGTCTTCGCTTATACAAATATAAATTTGGCTCAAAGTTATGCATGGACTTATGGAGCTACCAAGATTTTCAACAGTTTAGTACTTAGTCACACATATTCTACCAATGAGCGATAACATATTATAAGATTCGAAACAATATTATCAAGAAAGATAAGGTATATTAAAAGACTCGTTATCGCCTTCGATCTTGACATTAAAAGTAGAAACCTTTTCCATAACGATTTATTTACAGAAAAAACTGTTAGAAACCTACCTACCTAGTCACAGGTAGATAGGTAAGTAGTAGGTAGAATGGTTTAACTGGCAGTAAAAGAAAACTCGTTTGTGATTCAATGATTGGTTGTTAAAGACAAAGGCTATTAGAAGACTTACTTCAAATAGCCTTTGTTAACTTTTTTTATTCATTTTTGAGCTATAAAATATGGAGAGTGTTATAAGAGCACAAATATGGTTCTTAGATATAATATTGCATACATAATATGAGATGTGGGAAATACGATTTCGATTATCTACTGAAATACCAAGAAGCACTATGCTTATAATTACAGACAGTCATTCAATAAGCTAATATATTATTTACATTTATCAGCAAAGAACAACAGGACATTCTTCGTGATTTCAATTCGAAATATAAACATAATTATAATATAAATATTTTCTGGTGTCAGTCAAGAAGTAAAACAAACCCGACCCAGTGTTATATCTAATTTCATAACAACATATTTCAACTTCCAACATTTAAAATACATCCATTAATCAGAAATTAACACTCAACTTAAATTCATGAATGTCCAAGTTTACTTTCCACTGTCTCTCAACTGTATTTAAAATGTGAAACACGATTAAAAATAATTATCGACTCAACCCTTTTTGCCGCTTGCTCAAGAAGGTGATGCATGTTTTGACGGCCACCAGCTGCAATCGCAAATATAGGTACCATAGATAACTTCCGCGTACTATTTAATCGCCATTCGCCAGTAACTTGACTAATCCTTTATACAACAAAGCCACGATTGTTCGTGTTACACGCAAATCCGCTCATTGTTATCAAACTCCTAAATCAACATTCAATAACATAATTTATATTAACGCTAAGCTATTGTCACACAACTGTGATGGGAATTTAAACATTGAGATTAGATTCATTCGTAGCAGACGGTTAAGCAGATCTGTTGTATCCGGTTATTCCCGCTGCACTTATTGTTTTTCGGCTAGAACTACTCGTGACGTCACGCTAACCGGTGGGACCTGGCTGTCAACGTCGTCGTCGAAAATTAGATTAACTAGACTTTGTTGGCATCTTTGTTAGAACGACTGTTTATTTATGTCACAATAACCTTTCCCGGCGTGGCGTCGCGTCGCGTCTACGCTTGCGTAGTTAGATAAAAAGTACATAGGCTGTAGCAAGATTCAAGTTACCTAATATGCTTTGGAGATTAGCAGTAGGATGTCTGCTTGGCCTAGATTGCTGCCTATCTTTATATTAAACTAGCTTTTGCCCGCTTCTTCATACGCGCTTATTTCGTTTTCTCCCATTCCCGAAGGAATTTCGTTTGCTACACTCTCCAAGGAACCTACATGCCAAATATCAGCTTTCTACGACCAGTAGGTAGTTCCAGCTGTGCATTGTCTGTCAGTCACTCAGTAACGGAATTTTATAATATTGATGGTTGATGATAATTCTTCTGTACGTGTGTGTATGCCATTGAACTCCTGCTACTCGGCTGGACCGGTTTGATGAAATTCTTGTTAGTTTCAGTGAGTTTGAATGGTTTAGATTCTCAATATTGGACCCGGTACCAACCGGCCCCTGGTGGCGACCGACCACCAAGTTCTAGCAAGCCGTCGTCTATTGGGTTCGCTGGTACTCCATCCCAACTAATAATATTACCGATGCATACGAAAGTGAGTTTGTTTGTTTGTATTTAACGCTTTCACGCTAAAACGGCTGAACGGGTGGTCGTCATGAAATGTGGAATGAAGTTATATTATTGTTATAGCTGCTACGTATCCCGATTGACATACCTACTTATTATTTTGTTTTGACATCATTGTGATAATTTTTACTAGCGTAACCAGTCCGACATTTTTCAGATTTTAAACATGACATAAGTATCTACTTAATTATTTAACGAAATTTGACATCTATAATCGTATTGTTATTTTTTAATTTGATTCATTGAAATATTTGCATGCCTATTGTATGCGACGGTAGACTATGGAGGACTTGATTATGTAAAAAGAACATCTAGGTATGTACCAATTTGATAATTGATGAAGATGAATAAAATATTTGATTGATTGATTGATAAACTTGGTATACGGGTAGAACATGTGCTGGAATCTGGAATAGGACATAGGATACCTTTAACCCTGGGAGTTTGTTCCCTTGCGATATTTTTTTCTAACGCGCGGGCGAAGCCTTTCTTAAAAACAAATAGGTAAATTGTCATATAGGTAGGTACTTATGGGTACACGGCATGGCTACGATGAAGCTACTTTATTTTCTAAAGGTAGGTGCAATGAAACTGTGCCGACTGCCTGCAGAGACTCAGTTTAATGTCGTAATTTCCACGATGTTGGCGTCTGGTGGGACGACCCCATACGCAACATAGCATTATGTCTGACGCAACTATCACCCGCCATTAACATTCACAACGATATTGTGCCCCTTAAAATTGCCATTCGTACTTGACCTTGTTCCTTCAAAAAATTTTCTAGAAACTTGACACAGTTAATTTTTTTATTTTTTTTTATTTATTTATTCAAAATCTGTTAAACAATAAAATATAAAAAGTCTGCCAAACTGCAAAACAGTTTGTCGGCAGATTGATTGTTACGAATACAATATTATGACATGATGACACAATTTCACCAAACTCTGTTAATTGCTGAACGCGTTATGATTTGCATAATGAGACCTACCGTAGTACCTAGGTAAGTCAAAATGCATAATGGAATAGTTTGATATTTATGGTGAAACCGGGTCCAAAACGAATCCCAATTCTCTATCATATCTTTATTATTGGTAGACAGGTGAACATCCATCTGTAACTACGCTCGCGAAGTAAAAGGAAAGACGTCAGCAATAAGTCGTCAGTAGAGCACAGAATGACGCTGTGGCAATTCTACATTATTTTGTGCCGCTGCAACTCAGTTCCTATAAGATTACGTAAACGTCTAATTAACAGCAATTAGCACCTTTTTGTAGATAGGTACTTGTTGTAGACAGCGTGTTAACTTTCTCATCACTAGTTAATCAAACAATAGTAACGACCGATCCCCACGACGCATCAAATGCCACTATTGTACCTACCCATTATGTAGTGTCGTGGCAGATGGGCAAGTTTTTATTTTGAACTATTTTTAGTCTATCTAGCTAGGTAGTAGTCCTTAGGTACAATTACATAATTAAGGTACTAAATGGCTGCTAGGTCTAAATTTCTTCAAAATTTTATAAGTAGGTAAGTATATGCCTAGTGCAAATAAGATACCGAGCGACCTAAAAAATCTAAATTTATACCACATTATTTAAAAGTAAATTGTATAACTGGCTATATCCACTAATAGTTTTTATAGCATAAAAGAGTTTTTTAACAAAAAAAATTAGATGATCAAGTACGACAAATTTGCACGCTTATAATGTTAAGCAAAAACATGCATGCTCTGTATTATAATTTTTGTACCATGTTTTTATGCAAATAAATTTTGTTCTATTCTATTAAAATAAGTTTAGTAATAAATTCAAAAAAATGTAGGTATGGCCTAATAACTTCACACCTGCTACTGTACGTGCGTAATCACAATGTTTTATAGTCGCCAGCAAAAAACACTTAGGTACACGACTGCGGTATAAAACTGTTAGGTCTATGTACTTACATCTAAAACTAACAGAAAACTGACACACGGTGTCGACTCCTACGATAATATTTTCCTTTCTAAACATGACTGTCATTCATTAACTGTTAATAGAATGCTAAATATTTTGTTTGAAATCTATGAACCATAATTATGAGCTATGTACAAATTTATATACCTACAGTAAGTATAACTAAAAATTAATTGCCTTGGTCTGACAGAGCACTACCTACTTGAGACGGGCTCGGCCGATTTAGCAAATATTTTTGCTGTGTTCGTAACTGTCAGACCAAGGTTTGTTTAAAAGGAAATTTTGGAAAACCGTGAGAAACCGGGGCGGGTCGCTTGGTTAAAATACTTAGGTACCTAAATGAATAAAAGTTCGTTTTGACTTTCCTTCTAATTAAGCATAAAATGCAACCAGGAGGGTGCATATATCTGTCTCCTTAGTACCTACCTACTTACCTACTACTAGTAACAGCTTAATCAGTAGGTATCTTGAACTTATTTTCAGAGACAAAGGAGCTGCCGTGGTACGCGAGTTTGTACTGGGCCGTGTTCAACATCGCGGTCGCTCTCTCCATCATGATCACTTCGCTATACTGGCTGCTGCTGTATGATCCTGGTAAGCATGAAACTTGGGTCCACGACATCACCAAAGTCGTGAAAGATACCTGAGCCTGAGCATGAGGGACGCACAGACCCGAGAAATAAGGCTTAAAGGAAAAGAGTGCTTTACCCCGCAGTGGCTGATATATAATGATAAAGTATTAAATCCTGTCTTGTTTCACCTTGTAGGTACCTTGTTTACAAAACTGAAAGAAGTTTAGCTTAGTAACGTGTATGTTACCGAGTATCAATCATCATTAGCGTCCGTGTTTCCTGCCATCAATAGTGCAATTAGACCTGCACTGGCATTAGAAAATTAAGACGTTTGCAAGAACATCTTTATTCCCAAAAAGTGGGACTTTCGGGGTTCACCTTTATATACAAAGAGAAACCTGGAAGTAATGATGATTAAAATGATACTTAATACTGCTTGAAAATCATATAATTGTTCTACTGCAGGCAAAGATCCTTATACGATCGATAATGACTCATGCGTGTGCTGTATTCGCACACACAAAGCCAAAGCAAATCCACAGGATGCAAGTAATCCAAAACAGATTTCTCCGAAAAGCTTCGGGCGCCCCGTGGTATGTACAGAATGAACGACTTCATGTCGACCTTAAAATCCCGACCTTAAAACAGTTTATGAAGCGCCTTACAAAGCGTTTCTTCGAATCCGCTGAAAAGCACCAAAACCCTTTGATTTCAAAGGCAACCCAGTACCTACACTCCCTCTCACATTAGTAAGATTCGCCGTCCTCGGCATACACTCGTCGAGTCCGACGACGAGATCACAAAGATTCAGGAAAGCTGTAGGGAAACCAGCACCCTTAGAAAATACAGAAACAGAAAGCGTTCCGTATACCGACCTCGCCGCCGTGGTCCGTCGGTTGTTGCCTTGGCTGGGGGCCTTAAATTCATTTGAGGCCACCACAGGTTAGTCCGGTTAAGCAGTTGATATCCCAAGTGTGTTAACTTGCTAGTGGTCATACCTAAAAAAAAAAGAGTGAGTTTAAAATATTTCGGACCGTCATTCTTAGTCAAAAGCAGGTGACATTAGGTAATAATTTTGCCCTATAGGTAAGTACCTAAATTTAAAAAAATATGTACCTACACATTTATTCTTGCCAAGTTGAACAATTGGGACCCGCGGCTTATTCTTTCATTGTTACCGATTCCAGACTTACGAGAGGAGATGGGTGCGCGCGCATTCTGGCTGGACGTGTCGACGCACGGCATCACGTCGTGTGTGGTGCTGGCAGAGCTGCTCCTAGCGCGCACGCCCGTGCGCTTGCTGCACCTTTACCTGCCGCTCGGCATGGGGTTGTGGTACGCCGCCTTCTCCGCCATCTTCTATATGGCCGGTGGCACGGACATGTAAGTACAACTATGTAACAGCGAAGTCAATGACGTAGCGCAGAGATCAGCGTGATGACAACGACAACGTTCCTTTTAGCGTCCTGGGTTACACCACGTAGAGCTCTGCGTATAATGTTACGTAGTGTCCGATTTAGGGCTATGCTAAATCGAAGCATCTGGCGTATCGCTCCACATAGCATTCGACGTTGCTTTGGGTGTACCTACCATTCGGCGTAGCATTCAGCGTAGCGCTCTACGTAACATTCGATGTAGCTTTGGGCGTAAGGCCTCTGCCTCGAATCTTGCGGGCAGTGGGGCGGCGGCAGCGGCGCGGGAGCGGCAGGATCTAATGCGTATTTAAATCAAATGGACCGGCCCTCGAAAACAGCGGCGCGGCAGCGGCGCGGGGGCGGGCAACGAGCGGTGCACTCCAGTTAAGCGGTGACCGCCCGCGCGTCTGTATTGCAGTGTTGTGACGACCGCCGAATGGCGGTCGTCAAACCATGTCAGAGGCTCTTGAGGCAGTTTAGAAACTCTGACACTAGGGTGCGTGGGATCGTTAGACCTTACTACCCACACGATAAAGAAAGAAAGTATTGTGCAATTTATTTGTGTGATGTGTCGAAATGTTCTAGGACGTGCTCTAGCGTCAAGTATAATTTTTCTGCTGGAGAGATACCTCTATATCGTTTTGGATTAATTCCAGACTCTAAATCGC
Source organism: Melanchra persicariae (assembly GCA_947386135.1). Classification (NCBI taxonomy): domain Eukaryota; kingdom Metazoa; phylum Arthropoda; class Insecta; order Lepidoptera; family Noctuidae; genus Melanchra; species Melanchra persicariae. The sequence continues at coordinate 6,943,006 of OX376644.1, read as the reverse complement.
CCTTAATATCTTCAAGAATATAGTCAAACAAAAGTTTCTACACTCATTCTGGTGTACTTAGTCGTAGAATTTGTCAGGACATTGTCTCTGTTCTTCATAATATTGATAAAACTCGCCTTTTCTTTTCCTTGCCATATAATAGGGATTCTTCTTTTGCCCAATAAATCGAGCGTTAGGAATAAATTTGAATCAAAAAGATGCTGTCACCGTTGTTCAGATATTTCGTTCGCGAAAGAAAAACAAATATCTCGACGACACAACCACGAAAACAACGCTATAATGCCGCGCGTTCTGCCCGCTGGTTTCGAGAACAGGTCTCCGTTGCCCGCTCCGATCCCGCGCCGCCGCCGCCCCGCTGCCCGCAAGATTCGAAGCAGAGGCCTAACATTCAGCGTAGCGCTCTACGTAGCATTCGACGTAACTTGGCGTAGCATTCAACGTAGCGCTCTATGCAGCTTTCGACATAGCTTTAAACGTAGCATTCAGCGTAGCATTCTGTTTATAATTCTGCGAAGCATCTGTCTTATATCTGAGATTCTATTATTTATTTTTTTCAATATTGTACCTACCTATCTGAAAATGCACTTGCAATTTCACTATTCTATTGAAACTGAATTATAACCTACACTATCGTTTCAGAAACGGGAATCCTTTTATATACGACGTGCTAGACTGGTCCCAAGGAAGACGCACCAGCATCGTGGTGGTAGCGTCCATGGCGGGCCTCATCGCCGTGTACGCGTGCGTGTGGGGCGCGGCGCTGTGCCGCGACCGGCTGGCGACGCAGCTGCTGCGCCGCGCCAGCCACGACCTGCCCGTGCCGCCCGGCGCACACATGAGAGGCGTATGACCTAGCTCATTTATTAACATTTAAGGAATCAAGAAACCTCATTGAGCGCAAAAACCAACAATATTGCGATGCAGCTATACCTATGTATATTTATTTCATAATTATTAAGTGTGTATTATGAATGTGTTTTGGTATCTCTCTTCTATGACTGATTATGGCTGTTTTTTCATTTCACTTGTTTTTAGCTCAAATCTGATATAAATAGTGTAAAGTTTAATAGAGTTATGATATTAATGTTATTGTGTTCAGGATTCAGCAAAAGCTCAACTAATAGTTCTTAAGTACCTAGGTTACATTGAAGCTACAAAATGTAGTACAAAATATATTAGTTTCAGACATTTTATACAAAAGAGACCTTTGATCGGGTATTACTGGTTTACTTAGTTTAGTTATACTTACGATAAGTCCTTCATTCAATTTTATGGAAAATAAAATGAACCGATAGGCTTTTTAACTATGTGCGAAATGTTCTGCCCATTGTGTTATACATTAAAGTTTCGAATTATGAATTCAATGTAAATATAGTTTATAAGAGTTGCACATATTAAACTCGTTTGTGTGTGAAATGTGTACCTTATTCCAGTGTGTATCATGAAGCATGTGTGCGTGTCGTACGATATTGCTCCTGTGCCTGGTCTGCCACGTGGTAAGTATTCGTGTGTGGCGCTTTCAGTGAACTCATTGGGTACCTACCTTACCTCGACTTGCACACTTACCCTAGTTACAGTTCTCGTCACATAACTTTGCTCCTCTGAAGTTAGCCATTTGCAAAGATCGCACAGGTGCAGTCACGTAGAGGGAGCAAGCGGGACGCAAACATGCATCGAACGTAAACGTAAGACTGAGACATAAAATCGCGCCGCCATAATCCCCGCCCCCATGTCTCTTGCGCATGTGCAGTTGCAGTTTGTTCGTAATTTTGACTACTACGCAGCCACTCGTAGCCAACTTCAGAGGGGCACAGTTAAATAACTGTGCCCCTCTAACTAGCCACACAGCCTCTAACTAGTACAGTTCTCATCAAATGATGAGAACTGTACTAGTTAGTTTAGACAATTAAAACACTTGATGGGTTTCCAATAAAGCAATAAATGTAGTACAAAAAACATTTATTAGGGGCTGATATATAGCAAAATCTACAAATAAACACAAAGCAACCAATTAAAACTATGATTAATATAACAAACTAAATAATTGATATGTGATTAATTTAAATTTGACTTAGTACATCTATACTGTGCGGACTGTGATAGAAAATTTTCCACTTATTCGTGACATATTAACTAATTAAACAAAACAAATATTAACATCCAAAATAAAATTCGTTTATAAAAATAATTTTGAAATACATCTAAATCCAAGAATACAATTTCAACAAAAGATATCGTGATCATAATTTGGACAACAGTCTCAAAAAATAAGCAATCTCGCATTTACCTTGTATATCCAAAAATATAACTTCTTTTATACAATCAATAGGTACGTCGTAAGACTAAATCTGAGCCGCTGGTTGCAGGCAGCAGGCAACCGCACGGCCATGCAGACATACAGACATACAGCTTCATTATTGTGAGCCGTACTGCACGCACTGCTGCGACACGAACAGACCTACTCGTCTGCATACACGGCTATCTCACTAGCTACAATGTGTTATATTCGTTCAAAAATTTATTGAAAATGTCAATTATTTATCTACATCACAATAGTTAGAAGTTATTACTGTGTAAGTAACATGCTCCGGTTAATAAGACCGTGAGTACTTAACTTTTACCGATTAATTAATTGTATCCAACATTAAACTGTCTCTTTGTACAGTAATCAATGGTTCTTGCATAAACACTCAATATCACAAACATTCAGTATTACACTAATATTCTACTCAATTCTTAAATCTAAAAGGCATTTCCAGAGATCATAACTTACATTATAAAATTTTGAGTGAGCAAAGTTTACCCAATTAGTAGATTAAAAAGTAGCATCGAAACATCGTATATTTAAGTGAAGACAATATAAATATTTAAGAGAATTGAAAGGGGATTGTAACTATGGGTCATGTTATGATTAAACTTCGTCAAACCCAATGTATGGTTGAACACTGCAACACGGCTCTACGTTGTTGAGTTCTATTCCCCAACGTTCGAGTAGCATTGTAGTATCCTGCTTATCCATACTTTTAGCAAAACGTCTACTTATTATTAACAACAATAGTATTGTACATTTTGATCCTTGTATTACTTAACTATTATAAATCATGATTATTTTATCCGGAAGCCAATTCAAATGTCAAAAACATCAAACCATGTGGCTTAAGTTCAACAAGACACATTACAGTTTTAGTAAATATAAAATATTAGATAATATTGCACCCTAACATTAAAAATTCATGTCTTTTGTATATCAGTTATAATACACCGTAAACATTTTACGGCATATTTTACATTATTGAGATCATCGAGTAGTTGACAAATACATTCAGACTTTGTATCACAATGTTGGAAGAAACATTTGCATAACATCAAATTATTACTTATGCAAATGTCAAGTTGTAATAGTTATAAGTTTTGGTGACAACAAAGAACTGATTCAGTATAATAACTCCGATGAAACACTTACTGAACTGTACCTGACAACAGTATCACTCACAGTGATATAATACGACTAACATACCTAATATAACAATGACTCGCTTGTAGCAGCAGTACGCGTGACCCATAAGGTGCGGTCACTTAGGTGAGCTCCTCGCCGTTCATGAGGAACACCCTGAACGAGGACTCGTCAGCGGCGTCTTCGTACATCAACTCCTCCTAATTAATAGACACATTTGTTAAACAACGGATGGACTAGTCACCGAGATAGAAATATTACTTTTCTTGTCGAAGAGAAACTGGGCTCATTATACGCCATATACTTGTTGCTAATATCGCAATTTTAAGATCTACACTCACAACGTAATGTTCCAAATATTGTTTAAAATACTATTGTTTATACACGAACTTTTTTTCCTGGATAGGTAAAATTGAAGAAAATAGTAGTTTATGCAACGGTCATATAAAAGGGGTTATCTAAACACGAGTGTGGGTTTATCACACGAGTGTTTTAATTCCTAATTATATGCCGTTGCATACACTACTTAATCTTCACTCATAAAGTTGAAATAAAACAAAAGCGGAAATAATAGTTTATTCACAACTCACAGCCACGGAAAAAATATGTGGTATGGCGGGGTATTCTCATTGCGTATGACTGCGCATCCATAACAATGATAGTACATATTTTTTCTACATTAAGTCAATGAGCCCATACGCACAAAAAAAATAAAAAGTTATTTTATGACGCAATTGCTTGAAAATCGAAAAGAAAATGTTGAACTGTAATGGGTTTTTTTTTAATTTTATCTATCCACGAAAAAAATTACGTGTTTATATAATAGTTTTTGAATTCATATTTGGAACATTATGTTGTGAGAGTAGATAAAATAGTGTATGCAACGGCATATAATTAGGTATCAAACACTCGTGTCTATTATCATTATCACACTCGTGTTTTAATAACCCTTTTTATATGACCGTTTCATAAACTTGTATTTGAACAGAAACCCCTGATCAGTAAATTCACTGTCAAATCTCATAATAAAGTGAAGTAATTGAGAACATACGCCACAAACAATGGTGGGATGATTATCTTGTTTTATTTGAACTCCCGGGACGTTACATGGTGCACCTAAACCTGTAAAGTTGTGACTTTGAATGCAATGGATGCATACCTGCATGAGATCAATGGTGGGATGCGCGTCGATGAGGCACAGGTCGGCGTCCATGCCACTCGCCTCGCCACTCAGCGCCGCGCCCACGATTTGCCTGCATACAATATTTGCCACTCAAATATCTACTTTAATCACATGGACTCAAAGATGAGTATTGAATAACAAGTCTATTTGTAAATAAACAAAAAAATAAGATATTGAACTGTGTCTCGAATAACGTTGACTTGGATTTAAACTGTAGTGGCGAAATATTCTAAATTTTTGAATTGTCAATATTTCGCCACTACAGTTTGAGAAATAATTATAATATTATCGTTCGTTTAATTTCTTGAGCGTGTAAGTATACTCACTGGCTGTCTTCATCGATAGGCACGTTGCCGTGGAGGAACAGATCGCTGCGCACCGTGAACACGTCGCTGACAGAACCCTCTGCTCGACCCACCTGAAAGTACAATTTTAGGTTAATTAGGCACGATTTTGCGACCTCCTGGAGTGGAGTGGTACCATCGGAGTGGATATAGGGATCTATTGTCATTTGCTTTAGACAGTTTTAAAAAAAATACTCCAATTTGTGCGAATCGCGCCCCTAGTGCGAGTGCGTGTTTTACGCATGTTAAAAGAAAAAATAAAGAAGGAAAAATTTAATTACTAATTTCAAAACATCTTAAAAGCGTTTTTTCATCATCATAAACAACTGTTACTACGGCCCAAAGCAGAAGTCGCGATAATAACACAATAGAAACATGCGTTGCGAATGCCACGCACGCGGCAGAAGTTGCATCTACCGTAGGCGTCCGTGGGCGACCCGTCGCCCGCAAGCTGCAACGTGAGAGGTCAACTGTTGGTGCAACAAGACTGGTGCTGTGTATCCCTCCGCTCTGAGCAGTCAGTAAAGGCACCATCTCGGTTGCGCGGTAGGCCTGTAGTAATGTAACATACATGCACGTCGTCGTCCAGCACGTAGTGCGCGCGCGACAGCGGCCACGTGCAGTGCGTGCGCGCCGCGTGCCACTCCGCGCTCCCTGCAGCTACATACAGTAGGTAATGTAACATACATGCACGTCGTCGTCCAGCACGTAGTGCGCGCGCGACAGCGGCCACGTGCAGTGCGTGCGCGCCGCGTGCCACTCCGCAGACGCCACACTGGCCGCGCTGCCCGCGCTGGCCGCGCTGGCCGCCCCCTTCGACTGCTCCCTCTCGAGCTCGGCGCTCACCAGTGACACATCCTTCGAGTCTTCCTTTTCCACCACGACGACATCCGGCTCACTGACCTGCAATTTGAAATGTATGGTTAACTCCACAGACAACGTTAATAAACTGAGCCAATGCCTGCACAAAATTGACCACTTGATAGAAAGGGACAAACTATGCGGCCAATATCTCTTTTTTGTAGGTCTTGGAACGTGTATTCGTATTAAAATGATATAAAGCATTCGATTTAGCATTACTTTTTCAAATACCTAGCTGAACACTGGCAACACTGTGTTGTTTTGGTAGGTATTGTCCCAAGCTATCAGCCCCCGCACTATGTCGTACTATTTACTGGACACTCTGTATAGTGCCTTAGCTGCCTTACAAGTATTTTTATACATTTTTGAGCAGGTAGCTACATACTTATTAAAAGTTTCAGTGTTAATGCAAACAGCTCATTGAGTCTTTCCCTACTTTTACTGAGTCATTTAGTCGCCCAGTCACTAAATAAAAACTTAGGGCAGATAGATTTGGCCAGAGCCTGCCAGAGTTGCGGATTATGTTCGAAAGAGTTACCGCGGCCCTGGAAAGCAAAGGGTACTAGGAGGAGCACGGATGGGTTTTAGTCAGTAAGAGTCTGACACTCCCTTCCGCTCTGCCCAGAGCGGGAGAAGTCATTTGATTTCCCATCCATAAAAAAAAAGGGCAGATAGATTTATTTTTATTTTTAAAAGTATTATTAAATTCGGTTTGGACTTTGGAGAAAAAGTTCTGTATACAAATTATTATCATTGTTCATTGTAAGGTCCCAATCACTTAACTTGCTTATTAATTATTTTTTTTAATACCGGATGATCAGATAGGGATAAAGCTAAAATATTTGCGGAACACCTTAGTGAAGTGTTCCAACCCCAGCAGAGACCAGCCAGTCGATTCTGTCGACATCTCACGGTGTTCACCTAGGCGGAGTGAACGACAAGAGCGCTGTCATTCCATCTTATTTGTATGGTTTGACAACTCACCCGTCGTGCGCCCCGCCCAAGTGTTCACTTCGACATGCTTACAGAATCGCACTGCTGAGCACGACACTAAGATTAAAAACTATCTTGAAAGTGCTGAACAAATGTGCCTTCCAATAAAACACGTAAGTCCTACCGAAGTAGCCAGTGAAATAAAACAACTAAAAGATGGAAAGTCTCCAGGATACGATTGTATAGACAGCATCCTCCTGAAAAATCTTCCAAAAAAAGGAATTGTTGCAATAGTTAATATATTTAATGCTTGCCTTCGGCTTTGCCACTTCCCAGGACAATGGAAAATAGCGCAAGTAATAATGTTGCTTAAACCTGGAAAGTCACCTAATGAGGTGGCTTCATACCGACCCATTAGTCTGCTTCCCTTAATGGGTAAACTATTTGAAAAGGTATTGCTAAGGAGGATGAAAGCTCACTTATATGACATAATTCCAAATCATCAATTTGGCTTCAGGGAGAACCATAGCACGATAGACCAAGTTTACCGCATAGTTGACGTAATAAGCAGATCGTTGGAGGAAAAACAGTTCTGCTCTGCCGTCTTTTTGGACATAAGCCAGGCCTTTGATAAGGTTTGGCATGAAGGACTCTTATATAAAGTTAAAAAGATGCTCCCACACTCTTTTTACAATATATTGCACTCCTATCTCAACGGTCGATGAATCCGATATTTCCTCATTGAATTTTACTTCAAAGTAAAATTCAATGAGGAAATATCGGATTTGCACGAAATTAAGTCTGGAGTGCCTCAGGGAAGTATACTCGGTCCGGTTCTTTACACCATATTTACAGCTGACTTACCAACCACAGATAACACTTTGGTTGCAACATACGCGGATGATACTGCCATAATATCCGCACATGAAAATCCAATAACAGCTTCTGAACACCTACAACATCACATTGACAAAATTGAGGAATGGCTTAAAACTTGGAGAATGAAAGCTAATCAAAACAAGTCAGCTCACGTAACATTTGCGCTCAGGAGAGACACCTGTCCTCCGGTGACAATTTACAATGACGAAATTCCGCAAGACGATCAAGCGAAATATTTAGGTATGCACTTGGATCGAAGGCTGACCTGGCAAAAACATATATGGGCAAAACGAAAGCAACTCGATTTAAAACTGCGGAGTATGTACTGGCTTATAGGACGCCACTCTCAAATGAACACACATAGCAAGCTTACAGTGTATAAAGCCATCTTGAAACCTATATGGACCTATGGAATCCAACTATGGGGTACAGCCAGTAACAGCAATATTGAGATACTGGAAAGATTCCAAACAAAAACAATCAAGAGTCATCTTCAAAATTCCACAGTACATCAGTAATAAAATTATATACCACGACCTGAAACTACCAACAGTCAAAGTAAAGTATAGTACTAACTACCAGAAAAGGCTTGCAAAACATAAAAATGAGCTCGCCCTCGGACTGAGCGGAGACAAAAGTCTACGCTATAAGCGTTTAAAAAAACATAGTGTTCCTACGCTACCGGATAGATTCGTCAGGATGGAAGTAGACACCCAATGAGAAGTGGCTCACCAAGCTAAATTACCCAACCAGATAAAGTGAAATCGGACAGAGAAATGGCTTATTGTTGTGAACAACAGATTGCCATGATGCAGAATATAACAAAAAAAAAAAAAAAATACCAGACGTTATTGGTCTGGATTGTACTACAATCCAGATCAATAACGTCCGGTATCTGCACTTGTTGAATTGGTATGTTGGACTCAAAAGATACTAGTAGCCCGCTGTGATCAGAAGGGTGGGAACTTATATCTGTACTATGATTAACACAATAAAAAGGTAAAAATATTGTAACATAGTCATGTTTGCCATATTCAAATATTGATGACATTATAAAAGCTCACCAGTGTGCATGGTGCATGCATACCTGTAGAACATAGTAGTGACTTGATGAATACTCACCAGATATACGAAATCTCCGTCTTCACGAACAGTTGCGGGCGGGTCTTCGGCCGCCACTGCGATGGTCACCTCTTTAGCTTCCCTGTGGACCTTCTTCATGTGCATGTACAGGCTGCTCATGTTCGTGAAGGATTGCTCGCAACCTGATGATTCAATTTATATTTAGAAGTAGATTATGCATTGGTGGGATAAAGCAGTGCTTTATGTCACGGAAGTCATATTGAATCCCAGCCATAATATAGGATTTAGTAGAGAGAATTTGCTTCACGAGTTTTTATATTTTTTATTTATGAATGGGCTAGCTCTTGACCTCGATCACACCTGACGGAAAGCTATAGATGAGGTCCATGATGAAGCGAGCGTGCCCGGAAGATGCCTTGAGGCACTAGTACTCCTACGCGTCGACGAAACACAGCAGGCTGCTTGACGCCGAACTCCGGTGGGAGGGTGGTCGCGAACCAGGCGGGCGTTAGCCCTACCACCGCAAGGGGAGGATTGGCCAGTCTTATAAGGTGTTAGGTTAGACTGTCCAGGATGCGCCGAGCGAGAGATTCAGTTGAGTGTCTGATGGAACAAATTGCACTACACGAGGAGGCCTTCATGCATCACGAGTGAAGCTAAAGCATGTAATACTAGATTCCTGAGTGCAGCAAGGGATGCAGCAAGCGGGCGCGTGGTAGCGCGCGGCATTGTCGCGCAAGTGCTCGCCCCGCAGGAAGGCGCGGCCGCACGCGTGTGTACGTACCTGCATGCGTGCAGAGATGCGCGGTGCGCTTGGCGGGCGCGTGGTAGCGCGCGGCATGGTCGCGCAAGTGCTCGCGCCGCAGGAAGGCGCGGCCGCACGTGTGTGTACGTACCTGCATGCGTGCAGAGATGCGCGGTGCGCTTGGCGGGCGCGTGGTAGCGCGCGGCATGGTCGCGCAAGTGCTCGCGCCGCAGGAAGGCGCGGCCGCACGTGTGTGTACGTACCTGCATGCGTGCAGAGATGCGCGGTGCGCTTGGCGGGCGCGTGGTAGCGCGCGGCATGGTCGCGCAAGTGCTCGCGCCGCAGGAAAGCGCGGCCGCACGTGTGTGTACGTACCTGCATGCGTGCAGAGATGCGCGGTGCGCTTGGCGGGCGCGTGGTAGCGCGCGGCATGGTCGCGCAAGTGCTCGCGCCGCAGGAAGGCGCGGCCGCACGTGTGTACGTACCTGCATGCGTGCAGAGATGCGCGGTGCGCTTGGCGGGCGCGTGGTAGCGCGCGGCATGGTCGCGCAAGTGCTCGCGCCGCAGGAAGGCGCGGCCGCACGTGTGTGTACGTACCTGCATGCGTGCAGAGATGCGCGGTGCGCTTGGCGGGCGCGTGGTAGCGCGCGGCATGGTCGCGCAAGTGCTCGCGCCGCAGGAAGGCGCGGCCGCACGTAGCGCACGCATGACGTCGCTCGTCCGTGTGGCGCCGCGCGTGCCGCACTAGCTTGCTCGCAGAACGGAACGCCCAACCGCAATCCTGTGAGTCACATTCACAGATTTAATGAGGAGAATGTCGTCGCGAAAGAAATAGAGAAACACTATGAGTCTTGTAAAGTTTTTAAACAAATTTTAAAAACTATGTGCCTCTTTGTTATGAAAATATTTGCATGCCACTAGCACTTTACATCCTTTTGAAGGAGAAATTAGCAGCAAAAATTTAACAAATAGTTAAAAGAGTACAGGGGTACGAGGCTTGTGTAACCGTGTTCCGAACCGAAGTGAAGCCGGTAGGAATTGCCTTTGTAAGTAATCCTCGCGTGTGATAGTGTCGAGGTACTGGTTTGAATGACGGCCGACATGGCTCACGCACAATGGTCCACAGCAGGACTAAGTGCGATACCCATACTCTATAGATAGATAGATAGATAGATAGTGTCGAGGTCGAGGTACGTACGGGGTAGCGACACAGGTAGGGCCGGTCGCCGGTGTGCGCGCGCTCGTGCTCGCGCAGGCGGCACGGCAGACGGAACACGCGGCCGCAGCCCGGCCAGGCGCAGGTCAGGCCGCCGCGCGCGCACAGCGACGAGCCGTGCGCGCGCAACCCCATCGCCCAGAAGAAGCGCCGCCCGCACACCGAGCACCTAAGCCAAAAGACTTTATTAGTCTCACGTCATAAAGTTCAAAGTTGGTAGCATCAATAATTCAATTTAGCTACACAAAGACTGCAAATCAGCAGCCCCATATTCTCACAGTAAACTAGTACCTAATTGAGCATTGATTTATGGGGCATTGCATGTCTACCTGTGTGCAGCTTCATCCAGGGTATGGTCCTCATCCAGATGTTTCAGTAGATCGCTCCTTACTTCAAAAGTACGCGGACACTTCTCTTCTGTTTCATCTGGGGTTTTTTTTTTCACAGGACACTCATATGTTATCTGTGATGGAGTGCGGTATGCCTGCCGTTTGTGCGAGTTTTTGTGCTTCTTTAGTTTTTCCTCGCTCCAGAAGCCTTTTTTGCAATCAGGTTCATCACACTGCAAGCAATTTACTCAACTTTACTTTTTATTAGTGTTATCAAAATAATGACCCAATGACTGGGTGTAATATGATTCTTACCTTAAACTTGACAGCTCTACTAGAGTAGTTGGCAGCTATGCTTTGTGTTGTATTTGTTGAAGCTGCCTGGTTGTGCACTTGCTCTGGTTGTTGCTCTGATACTGGCTCTGAAGGCACTACAATTACTGAATCTAACTTTTCTTGAAAATCCTCCAACTGATGATCCTTAACTGTTAAAGAATTCATTGTTATCATTTTTATTATTAACCTTACCCAAGCTCTTCATTTTGGAAAAGCAATGTATTTACAAATGCTTCTTTATGCCAACAATTGTATGGCATTCAGCTTAAGAAGCATTTGTGCTGAGCTGCATTCAGGTGAGGATGGAAAAGCATTCTCAAAGAGATGAAAATAAACTAAACATAAAATCCTGTCCAGTGACACTTTCCTACCAATTATTGTCCACTAAAAATAAAGTTAAGATACCAGTAACATACAAACAGAAAATAGAGACCATTGATTGCATAAAACAAGTATACATAGCACATTTTTGGAGTTCCGTACCAAAATGGTAAAAAGGAACACTCCTTATGGTGCAACTCAGTTTGTCTGTCTGTCCGTCTGTCACAACTAGATATATCAAGAACTACTAATGCTATCAACTTGAAATTTGGAATAGTTAGATGACGTTTGCTCAACTTTTTTTTGAAATAAGAATTTTTTTTTGCAACAGTGACTGAAAGGGGTCTCAAAAATTCGAAGTGGGGAATTTCATATGAAAGGGCGCTAATTGCACATTCTCAAATATTTTATGTTATTTTAAGCTGCATAGTTTTTTTTTTTTTAATATTTCCACTTATCTCCAAGTTCATACAGAAAAATCTGATATTATTCTATGTGATAGAAGTTTATGTAAAGATTACAGGATAAATAAAACAATGTCTCTAAATAGCACACTTTTTCAGAAATCATCATGATGTTACAGTACCCTCTGTATGCGAGTCTAACTCGCTCTTGACTGGTTTTACTATAAACACTTCTTCAGCTCCGCAAGTGTGGATTATTAATAAATAAGCATTTATAAAAAAAAAACCTGAAAATCTAGGAATAACCAAACACAAAATTCTGGTGAGAGTTCTACTGTTTTGATAATGAATGTAAATGTTCAATCAAATATTAATTCAGCACATTTCTCTCACTTTTAGAAGCAATATTTCATTGTTTACTTACAATTATTTAATGATGAAAAGTCCAAAGAATTGTTACTGATATCAAAACACCATTTTGGTTTAACATCAGTAGTTTTCTTTTCTGTTGATACTGTGACATCATAACACAAAGGCTGCTCCTGTCAATGTACATAGAAGTGAAAAGGAGTGAGGGAATGGAATATGAAAAACTTTGTCACAAATTACTTTTTAAAATAGTATGAATGTATATAATGAATGATAGAGAAGAAACAAATGTACCTTTGAAATACTGCCTGCACTATTTATGAAGGATTCAATGTTGAGTGAATTCTGTTCCAAGCTTTTACCTCCACCTGAAAATATTAAAATGCAGCTTATTATTAAGTTGCAGTTCACTTGACTTAATTGTTTATGCAATTGTAATCATTGTTATTTTTATAACTAACTAACTTATCTTTCAGCTCATATACAATAAAAATATCATTTTAAAAAATAAGTTTTTATGAGTGCTCAACCACAACATTTTTTCAAATTCTACCACAATGTTTCTATTTTCTGAGGTTACGATTCACACTTAAAAAAAACTATTTCAGTACTCACTTTTGATTTCTGTAATTAAAGATGCAGTATTTAAATTAGCATGTATATCAGTCTCCTGAGTTACAAGTATATTATTTTGCTTATCTTCACAATTTTCTAATGTTAATCCCCATAATGTTCCACTTACATAAGTTAACTTATTACTTCTTTCCAGTTTTGTGATGTTTTCTATTTGATCAGATGAGTTTGTTGTTTCCATATGAGAGGTGGTGACTAGAGATATAGCTTCAGGAGATTCATTAATATTGGTTATGTTTGCTTTAGGAACAGAAAGTTTACCTTTCCGTCTGAGAATATTAGGTTTCTGAAATGATTTTTTGCCAACATTTTTTTCATTTGATCCAAACATAATTTTTAAGTTTTCCTCTTCATTGAAATTGAAACCTGAAAATGATCAGAATATGTCTATGAACCACTCTTAAACATTAGAGATCTACATTCTTGTTTTGGTTGCTACTGCCATTTCTTATAAGAAATGGCAACAAAAACCAAAAGCGTGCATTCTTTAAAAAATATGTGTTCAAATAAATTTACAAGAAGCCAGCTGAAATTCTTTAAGGAGGTATCTATGTATAACTTCATACACCTAAGCTCAATGTATCAGAATATTTGGATATCCCAGCCACTTATTCTCAAACAATCCTTAAATTCCAAAAACTCAGTCATTTTAGAATCAAACTAAACATGTGCTCAATAAATAATAAATTCCTAAGCAAAGCAAAGAAAATAAAACATAAAAACTTACGATTGTGTCGAAATTCTTTAAAAGACGCGTGAATAAACGTAAAAATAACTCTTCCATTTACTCCACAACACCTTCAGCCAGCCTCAAGTTCAGTTAGCGACTGCAGTAGTTTTAAATTCACTGTTGTAACTTTTTAATACCAAGAACATTATTCTACACGATTAAAAAGCGTCGATATGTTTGTCTGAATTCGATTTATTGTGAATCTCGTTGTACCAACTCGTGCTCTCCGTTTTTCAATCTGATTCCGTAATTTCATCACAACAGCTGCAATTTTTCCGCACACCTTTTTTTGGTTAAGAATATCGATAACTTATTAACTAGATGCTGGTATCCTGGGGCCAATAGATTTCGATTTCTTTATTTTGGATAATATGCGTAAAGCCTTCTTATGTTCGTAGTAGCCCGTTACATGGCGGCGGCTGCTTGATTGATATCTTTTATCACAGATTATGCAAATGTCAACCTTCAGTTGACAGACCATGTCAAATTTGAAGTTTTTTACCTGTATTGAATGAATGTGTAAATGCGGCACTATGCCGCATATACACATTCGTGCGAATCGCGAGGTGAATGGCGAGGCGAATAACGATCACGCGTATGTAAACAGTGCGCTCGCTATTTGCCTCGTGGTTCGCCTCGCGGTTCGCGCGCTCGCGTTGGGAGCGGTTTTTCAGACGCGAATCAAAGGGTACGAATGGCGAACACGAACTAACTGTTCACACATTCGCTTGCATACAGTTGACAGCTAGCACCCGACCCAACAGGACGTGTAGACAAAATGGAGTGGAGGTGGAGTGAAGTTCGAATTTTAGAATTTCTAAAACTTTATCAAAAGGAAGAGCTCATTTGGAACCCAAAACATGCAACCATAAAAATAGACAAACGATGCATGCAATGGAACTGGTATATCAACTGGTTTGGGATTGCCAGTCAGCAACTTAAAATGAAAGAAGAATAAATAAATGGCCTGTTTCCGCACCGCCCCTAGACTGCGGCCTATACGGCCTATTGACAAATCCAGGACTGAGTACAGCTACACCTCAGGTGTACAAGGATATTTGTGTGTTGGAATGAATACCTCTAGCAGTACAGGTATTCATTCTGGACTGATGGACTGGACCGATTATACTCTGGCACTATAATATGGTGCTAGTCGGTCATACAACTCATACATAGTGTGACTTCAATATTCAGTGTACATAGACTATGTACTATGTAGGACGAGGATGAACCAAAGACCTAGAATAATTTTTCTATACTCTAAGGGATGAACTCACAGACTATGTAGGAGTCTAGAAGTAACATAGACAAGTAATACTGTTGTCAGTGTCACTGTCAAGCTTATGTGTGTTTAAAAATCAAAATGTTTACATAGATCTTATTCCGTAAAATAACCTCTAAACTACATACCTAATTACCTACAAGGGATTAGATAGATTACACAAGTGGCCGACAGTTTTGCTAGCTACTCTAAAACATTGAGATAGATAATTTATATGTCTATGCTCTAAAATGATATCTGAGGATGAGAGATCACCTACCAAAAAGAGACAAATAGAAATTAAAAGCGAAGATAAAGATTCACCTTCACCGGTTAAGAGAAAAAGGATGGAAGAGGACTCTGACAATAACAATATGGATTCAAGTAGTGGTGATGAGGAGTTACCAGTTAATAGGATAGAGAGACAAATAGAATTTGGTGATATATTACAGGACTTTGATGATTTAAATGAACCAGCTTGTATGGATAGAATACTTATGTATTTAGAAGAAATGAAAGACGAAGACTATTTTTTCATGGAGGTAATTCAACTCATATTTAAGATAGTTTTAAAGCTTCATGGTCTATCCTTAAGCCAAGTATCTAAATCTAAACACATAAGCACGTTTGATTTCAATTTAATCATTTATTTTTAAAGTGAATTTTATATATCTAAATATTCTGTGAATATTTCTTGCGTCTACCTATTGCCGTTATCAATATTGAGCAAAGACAAGCAAAAAAAATCATGTTTATTGTATGGGAGCTCCCTAAAATATTTATTTTATTCTTATTTTTAGTATTTGTTGTTATAGCGGCAACAGAAATACACCATCTGTGAAAATTACCACTGTCTTACTATCACGGTTCATGAGATACAGCCTGGTGACAGACGGACAGTGAAGTTTTAGTAATAGGGTCACGTTTTCCCCTTGGGTTACGGAACCCTAAAAACGTGCTTGCCATGTCTAAAAGTGAACTAAAAAATGGAACAGACATTGGACACAAAATTTGAAAACTGAAAAGTTTCTTGCAGTCTAGGGACTTACTTGTGTAAGAAATGTTCCAGGGAATCGTCCCCCGACTGAAAACAAATAAACAAATAATTAAAAACACGGACATAAGTTTGGCCCTTGGCAAACATTTTAAGGGCCAAGATCTATGCCGACTCTGTACAGTGTAGTCCCTTAAAACTTGTGCACTTTCACAGCCTGACATAATATCAGTGGTAGCATATGCCGCTCGATTTTACCTAGACCCCTAGACTAGTCACTGGGACCTCCTTTGAACAATCGTTCAGGCCGAATTGTACTAACGTGTAAACAAGTCGAATCACCGCAATGTGTTAACAAATGAGACTTATGTGATTTTCATCACTAACTTTCCTTCAATCGCTGATCACTTTGGTTCATTGAGACATTTACAATCTTGACTTTACTTACATTGACGCATTGGCATTGAGATCGATCACTCATATAACAGAGTCATGGGACAGTACTATCTGTCATGGGAAACTAAGCCAAGCGTGGATGGTATTAAGCGGAAACGATGGAGATCGGTAGATGACCAAAGACACCTAACCCACAGGCGATGAAAGGTGAAACAGGGGTGTGGTAAGGTTCCGGGAGGCGCAGTACAGTTACTTCCATACCCCGATTGGCATAATTATTGTGCTTGCAGCGGCTTACTAAAATACAAAGTCCTACTTACCTACTGAATTTCCATTAAGACACTGAAGAGCGAACGGACCGATTTGATCTTAAAGATTGGGTACTTACCCTCAGGGAGTCACATACGACAAGCATCATATTGTCGTATATGTAAATCATGAACGACGGAGACTGGGACATTTTGGGCTAAGAAGTCATTTAGAATGACCTTAAGGAATCTCCTTCGGGATGCGTCTGATAACCTTTTATTTTTCAGTTATTGGTAGGCAGATTGAAAGGTGAAGAAATAACATGGGATCAACCTTGGTATCAAAAATCAAATTCTCTCTCAAGACCACTTAAAACTACTGATAATGAAAATCATCCTCAACCTTATCGAACAGACACCATTTGCAAAGCTGAATGTGAAAAGATACAAGATAATTGGAGTGAATTCATGAAGGTATAGTAGGTGCACTGCTTACACTGGAGACTGGTAGAGAATGCCTATGATGGCATTAAGTCCGCCTCTGTACATTTATGTGCTAAAGTGTGAAGTGAATAAATAAATCTCAAGGGGTCGTCCATAAATTGTTTTTTAACCGACTTCCAGAAAAGGAGGAGGTTCTCAATTCGACTGTTTTTTTTTTTGGATGTTTGTTCAGCGAAGTTTTCGCCAATTGTCAACCGATTTTGATGATTCTTTTTGGTTTGGAAGAGTATTTTCCCAGACTGGTCCCATTTCAATTTGGTGAAGATCTGATGAAGAACTTCGGAGGTAGGTAACGGAACTCTTCAATAAATGATAGCAAACCTGCCGGGATTGCTGAAATCGCATGTCTGTTTATTGTTTATACCAGTTCATTTCATAACATAACATCACGCCGGTACGCTGTGAAGGGGTACGCAGATGTGTACAAGTCAACCATGGTTTTGGGGTTATCTATTCGAGGATAACTTTATTGTTTATGAACCGATGTTGATGATTATTTTTGCGTTGGGTTTAGTTAAAGCTAACCACTAAAAATAAAAAACTTTTTTCAAAAAAATGCAACCGACTTGGAAAAAAGTTTTTTAGCAAAATTTTGGGGGAGTGGGGGGTGTATCAACTTTAGTAAATAAAAAACATATTGACAAAAAAAAATACAACCAACTTCCAATTAAAAACACTGCTAAGAAAACTAAATACTTAACTTTAATTTCGGAAATCGATATTTTTAGATTTCTTTCTCCGTTTTTTGACGAAAGTTTGTAAATTGTATATCGGTTGTATTTTTTTTGCTAAAAGTTTTTTATATTTCACTTTTTAGTGGTGATACCTACTCTAAAACTAAATTGACATAATGTGTACCTATAATGTCAATTTAGTTTACCTACACATTTCACAGGCAGTCTACATATCTGCGTTATTTGCCGTTAAGGAGTTAGTTTACATGCTCCTGCAGTCAAAGTTCAGACCAACTCATAGTTAATATCTACTTTGGGATTGACATAAACCTTACAATATCTCACTTTACATTTCTTAGATTTTTAAACCCCCGACGCAAAAAGAGGAGAGTTATAAGTTTGACTGCTATGTGTATCTGTGTGTCCGTCTCTGGCACCGTAGCTCTTAAACGAGTGAACCGATTTCGATGCAGTTTTTATTAATTTGAATTTGAGGTCACAGGTATATCTTCAAAGTTCAGCGTCCAATGCAATATTATTAGCTATAAGTAACTAAACCCAACGCATAATAACCAATAAAAACATCACACACAAATAACCCAAAATACATGTAAATTTAACATAATTGGTGAGGTAAGGGTCACCTGTATACATGTGCGTACTCCTTCACAGCGTACCGGCGTGATGTTATGTTATGAACTGGTGTAAAAAATAAACAGAAATTGTGATTTTAGCACTCCCGGTCCATTTGCTATTTATTGAAGAGTTCTGTTGCCTATCTCTGAAGTTCTTCATCAGATCTTCACCAAATTGAAATGGGACCACTCCGAGAAAGTACTTTCCAAAAAATACCCAAATTGCTTCAAGAGTCCCTATAAAATTTCCCTCGATTTCTCCAGGAGCCCATCATCAGATCCGAACCTGATGACCGTGGGACCACCTGGAAAGTATATTTCAAACAAAAGAAGATTTTTCCAAATCAGTCCAGGAGTCTTTGAGTAATCAGGGAACATACATAAAAAATAAGATTGCGGTTAAAAATAAAAACACGTGATATAGGTATATCTCACTACTTTTCACTGACTTTTCCCAACCCCTTCCCCCCCTTTCGAGCCTCACGTGATTAATGGACGACCCCAAGTAGCATGAATTACCCTATTGTGGTTACACATTTTTTTAAATCATTCAATGAAAGTATAACTTAGTATAACTATATAATTTTAATGGAATTATGTTAAAATTAATGATGTGAGATAAAAATGATTTCCCCAAATGAGATTTAAATTATTTCATTTGTGCAATCTGGTGACCATGTAAAAATTCCTATGCAAAATCTGTTTTTGGCAGCTATATGATGTTCCTGATAAGTTAATATGCTTGGCTCGCTGGAGAAATAAAGATAAAAGCAGATTACCTAATACACCTGAAGAACGTGCAAGACGTTTTGTTATTGCTTTTTTGGCTCGTGGACTACAAAGAACAATGTTTCAAGTATTCAGGCATGTTATGACCCACTTTGGAGGCTCTGCCAAAGGCCCCTACTCTGCAGATGAAGAAAAAATTATGAAAGTGTGTTTCAAGCATCATCCCAGCCATTCAGTGACATTATTGTCAATGGTTTTGGGCAGAGAGCCTAGAGGAATATACAAAAGATTACAGCAGTTGTTTAATGGTGTGTACATTCAAAACATTGTTATTGCTTTCTTACAAAAAAAACAGCAGCAATTTTTCTTTTTTTTAATTTTTAGGGAAGCCAGAAAAGAAGAGAATTAAATGGACTTTAGCATTAGCAACTAGATTTTTAAGACTACTATTGAAGTATACGCAACTACCTCTAGAAGAATTAAAGTATAGAAAAATAGATAAATCTGTTTGGTTGAAGCTTGGACAAAAATTTGATCATCATTATATTTATTTACAAAACTTTTGGTATGGGAGTCTCCATGTACAAGTTTTTGTAAAAGAGAATTTAAAAATAAACAAACTGAGAAAAAAAGTATTCAAAAGGTTGGTGACCCATCTGCCTCAGAAGGAGGGAAATGATTTTTCTGTGATTTTTAGAAATAAATAGTTATTATTATTGCAACAGTGGTGAACATTCTGAAAAAAAAACCACAAATTTTATGAATTTTGCTCTAGTTACGTTTGTTTTTTCATAAACTGATTTCGTATTTTCAGCCTTAAGTCGTCATCATATCAAGTCTGGACTGACATTCGATGGAAAGATTTAGTGAAGGAGTTCCCTGATGGATTAACACACAGATTTCTGTACCAAGTATCTCGCGGAGTTGCTTGCAGAATCCCGGAATACTTAAAGAAACCTTTATCGGAAGTTGCAGATCAGGCTATGGACAAAGTAAAGAAACAGAAATATCGTAAACGTCGTTTGAAAACCCTACAATTAAATGAGGATGGAGACTTAGAAGCTGTTAGACATGATTCATAAGAGAGAGACACAGTAGGTATAATTATGTAGAATCGAGTTTCTAGTTACAAACTTCCGAGACTGAGTGTTGCTATTCATTTGAAATTGCATCTCTATGTATTCACCGAATTCGTATTTAATTTAAAAATAATTGAATTATTGATTAAACTAGGTAGGTACTACTATGAAAATTTAATTGTTTAACTATTTTTGTTTTATTTCTCATTATGTTGTCTTCAACTTACCTATTTAAATAATAAGTATGAATTTTGTTATCTGAGCTTTCGAAAACCAAACCACCAAACATACATTGATTTTCTTGTTTAATATGTTTATAAGTTATTATTTGTGCTATCACAAGTGTTCACAAGCTTATAGAACGCAAAGCACCGGACCGGTCACCTCCGGCCTCCGTGCAAGTGCATTATTAACGCCACTAATAACCGATACCGATACTTTTGTACTCGATACTTTTACGATTTATGACTGGTATCGCATCGAATAAATCTTAGAAATTATCAACTTACAACTAAGCTTTACGGCTTATATTTATGGCGACACCATCTCGTCGAACTTTCCTAAGCACTAGATTGCGTTCAAAATCGTTTTTTAACCGACAGAAAAGGAGGTTCAATTCGGTTGTATTTTTAAGTTTGTTACCCCACAATTCCGTCATTTATGAAGCGATTATATTTTATTTGAAAGGATGTACTTACCGATTGGTACCATTGAAATTGCATCAAAATCGGTTCAGTAGTTTGGTTTTAAATCCAAATAGTTGGAAAAAATATGTCATCCAAGTAAACGAAGGTCCCGGGTTCGATCCTCCAGACTTTAATGGTAAACTTAAAATTTGTTCTCAGATCTTGGTTGGTTGTGTGGCGTGTGCTTGTCCATGCCACCTGCGACACAGGGAATCCATATGTTTTTTCTACTGAAGCTAAACTGACGTCACTGACTCACATTGATGGCATGACGTGCTGGTAGTTGTGTGCATACGCACACAACTGCACTAGGCTCTAAGAAAAGTACCTACTCGAAACTGAAGTTTCGATACTTTTGTTTACTTTTCCTTTCGAAACCGATACTTTTGTACTCGATACTTTGTTTTCGATACTTTTACTCAATGAGAACTTCTTGACTGGTATCGCATCGAATTATTATAAGCCCGTAGTGTCCCACTGTAGGACAAAGGTCTGCCTTCTTTTTTTCCACCTCAATCTATCTTGAGCAATCTGAGTCCAATCCTTTAGGTAGAGTCCAGTTCGTCTTCTCCGAGTATACTCCGTTCCATTGCTCGCTGGCAAACCCCGAGAGCGGACTTTTGACGTTGCGTTAATAACCACGTTTGTGCTCCGTAGGTGAGGGTGGGTAGGATGCACATATCCATGAGTTTTCTTTTAAGGCAGAGTGGAAGGGGTTCTTTCATGAGGTGTTTCATCGACCAATAGCTCTTCCAGGCGTTTTCGGTGCGTCGAACAACTTCTTTATCTTGTCTCGCCTGGAATACTACTATGACTATTTGGCCAAGATATACCTAATGTAGGTACTCATGGACATATTTAACCTCAACACCCTCAATGTCTACTTTACGCTTCGTGCTGTTAGTCATTAACTTCGTTTTTGTCATATTCATTTTGAGTCCGACCTCGAGGCTTGCCTGGCTCAGTTGTTCGAGCATTAAGCTTATCTCAGCTGCTGAAGAAGAGAAAACGACAATGTCGTCGGCGAAGCGGAGATTAGTCAATCTTCTGTCTCCAACGACAATGCCCTTGTCTCACCAGTGTGAGTCTAGTTTCTGGAAGACTTCTTCAAGCGTTGCTGTGAAGAGTTTTGGAGACTGCGGATCGCCTTGTTTGACCTCTTTTCGGATTGGAAAGGATGGGCCAGTGGTGTCTAAGCGTATGGCAGCTGTTCTAGTAGTTTAACATAAGTAGGTTCAATTTCTTTTTTATAAAGTGTTGTAAAAATGGCTTCGTGTGTTAAGCTGTCGAATGCTTTGGAATAGTCTACGAACGCAAGGTGCAACGGTAAGTTCGATTCGTAGTGTTTTTCTACCAACTGGTTCAAAGAGTGTAAATGGTCGTTGGTGGATAAACCGCGGCGGAAACCAGCCTATTCAGGAGGTTGGTGATGGTCTAGTTGGCTGGAAATGCGATTTTCGAGGACTTAGACGAAAGCGTTGTATAAGTGGGAGAAAATGCTAATAGGACGGTAATTTGTTATATCGGATTTATCTCCTTTTTTATGTAATAAAATAATATTGGTATGACAGAAGTTACTAGGAAAAATGCCTGCCCTACATCGTCAGGGCATAAGTAGTCATTATTTCGAAGTTGAAAAGTAGTATCGTCGTCTGTTAAAGTTTTGTAAAATTGTGTGCAGATTTGGATTAATTTTGCCTTATTATCACTCTGTCTCACACCATTATTGTCCTTCAAGTGAGTTATGTTATGAAAGACCTGCCAACATCCATACCACGCATGGCTGATCTCAATGAACAGTTATTTGTTAAAGCGTAGTGAGCTAGTCAGTTTTGTACAGTCTGATATGATATCTTTTCGGATGCTGCGCTTGACTTTTCGGTCCAGCTCTCTATACTCAAATGACTGATAATATGCTAAATTCTGTCTCCTCTTTCGTATCGCATCGAATAAATCTTAGAGATTATTTACTTACTACTTAGCTTTATGAGCCACAACGCGCACAAGCTTCACCACAGCTCTGCCTGCGCAGGCATCTCGCATGAAAAAACTGTACACAGATGGCGTTATCTTACCGGTCGTTATGCGATCGTTAACTATGTGGGCGGGAAGTCTCGACATAGTTATAACGATCCCCTACCGACCGAAATCAGTCGATAAGTTATAGTCGCCCGTATAGTGTCAATTTTGAACGCGAACCACAGATAAGACTCACGAAGCGTGAGTCGTTCGAGCGAGAAGGAGGGATGGAGCTATGTATAGCTCCATCCCTCCTTCTCGCTCGAACGACTCACGCTCTAACACGTCATGGTAGGGCCCCTGATCATTGATTTTGATCGTGAACCGCGTTCAAAATTATGTCCGTGACTACGGCAGGACCCCGAACCCCAATCGCTTCCATATTTAGTAAATAATTAGTACCTATCCATCTCAGTAACTTCTGTACTCTGTAAGAGTATGGAACGCGTGCTGAATGGTAAACTCCTGGCATACCTAGAAGCTAACGATATCCTTAGTGACCGACAATACGGCTTCCGCCGAAATCGGTCCACTGGGGACCTTCTAGCGTATGCCATTCACATCTGGAGTGAGGCCATCGAGAAACACGGGGAAGCACTTGCGGTCTCTCTTGACATCTCGAAAGCCTTCGATAGGGTCTGGCACGAAAGCCTTATTGGTAAGCTTCCTTCCTTCCGCCGGATTGTGTGATTGGATTGCAGACTTCCTGAGGGATCGGTCTATTCGAGTGGTCATAGATGGCTGCTCGTCTGGACTGCTAGATATTAATGCCGGGGTTCCTCAGGGGTCGGTGCTCTCGGCCGGTACCTTTGGGTATGCAGACGACAGTACTGTTGCTGAGAGATACGTGTCTAACGCACAAGCTGGTGGGTCGCAGATCCGGTCTCTCCGGGAGGCTATGGTTGAGCGCCTGAACTTGTCCTTACAGGCTGTCTCAGAGTGGGGCGATGCCAATCTGGTCAAGTTCAATGCGGCTAAGACCCAGGCGTGTCTTTTTTCCGCTAAAAGGAGCCAATTCCACCCAGCTCCATCTTTCCGAGGTGTAACCGTGCCGATAACCGACCAACTTGACCTTCTTGGTGTCACGTTGACATCTACCCTCAATTTTGGCACATTTATAGAGGCAAAGGCTCAAGTGGCTGCCAAAAAGTTGGGAATTCTGGCAAAGGTGCGACGGTACTTCACGCCGGAACAGCTGCTCAAGCTTTATCAAGCGCAAGTTCGATCGTGTATGGAGTACTGCTCGCATCTTTGGGACGGATCTGCCAAATACCAGCTTGATGCCCTTGAGTCAATAGAGAAACGAGCCAAGAGGATCATCGGCAATGATAGGCTCGTCGAGTCGAAGCTCCAAAGTCTCGAGCATCGACGCCGAGTTGCTAGCCTGTCGGTTTTCTATCGGTTGCATTTTGGAGAGTGTGCAACGGAATTGCATAGTTTGATTCCGCCTAGCCCGTTCCATCATCGGACCACAAGACGTACGGCGATGCGCCACCGGTACATGGTGGACATCCCACCCACACGCACAAAGCGTTTTGGGAATACATTCATTGTGCGTACCGCTAAGGAGTGGAATTCCCTGCCGGAATCTGTGTTTCCTGATAGCTACAACCTGGGAGTCTTTAAGTCAAGAGTGAATAGGTTACTTCTAGGCAAGCGTGCTCCATCTTCGACCACATCGTCGCTTACCATCAGGTGAGATAGTGGTCAAGCGCGTGCCTATCAATAATAAAAAAAAAAAAAAAAAAAAAAAACCTACTCAATTGGCACTCGAACAAAATTGGTACCGCCGGACCACCTTCAAAGTCAATTTTCATGATAGCTTTCAAGAAAATCGACTTTGAAGGCGGTACGGCGGTAGTCACGCTCCTTTCAGCAGGACCACCATGACCGCAGACAAAGGGGGGCATGCTACCGCTATTCTAAGTATGCAAATAAGTAGTACTTACCCTAAAATGTGGTTTATTTCGTAAAAAAAAACAGAACTGAAACATTTATATTTACCGAGAAATCAACGATGATAACTTTCGTGCGGTCGTTCAGCAGAGAACCACGACTTTGAATGTTGATTGCAAGTTTCAGGAGCTTGTCGCTTTCCTCGAACCTACATAGAAAATCCCACCAAAAACATTTCATGTAAAATGTTGCCAAGACGACCACATAAGGTTTGCCCTGTGAAAAAGATATCAGATCTCATGTAGAGCCAAGCTTCTGAATCTACACGGCCTAACTCTACCGATCCTAACTTCACAAATTCTACATATCAGTAAAAATGTATGGCTTGGCTGTTTCGTTACTTACTTCAGAAACTAAATGGGTAAAAAAGGTTTTTGGTGGGATTTCAGTTCTTTTTGTAAGTTGCCAGGCAGTCTTTTTAGTGTTTATTTTTTTCTTCTTTTTTGGGATGTATTTTTTGTCCCCCCCCCATTTTAGGGGATGGGGGCCTAAATTTATAAGTTTATCTGACGGCACGGTAGTGTTTTTTTGCATACTGAACTTTGTTTACATACCAAATTTCGGCATTCTAGCACTTCAGGAAGTACCCTAACATTTTGAAGTCTCATACAAACTTCCACCCCCCATTGTAGGGGATGGGGGGCGAAAGTTATGTTTTATGATTTTTTTTGGTGGTTGTATACTAAACTTAGATTACATACCAAATTTCAACTTTCTAGCACTTCAAGTAGCCAAACATTTTGATGATCATCAGTGTGTCATTGTCGAAATCGGTGTATTTTAGATATCAATAAAATCTAAAGTATTAGAGCTATTCCATTGAGACTTTATTTATTTTATTTATTTATTTAACAATTTATGTACACACATTAAACAAAAAAAAGAGTAAATAAGAAGAAGGAAAAAGAAAAATAGGTACAAAGGTAATGCTTATTTCTAAAGAAATCTCTTCCAGCATACCTGCGAAAGGAGAGTCCAATAAAAGAGATGTAGACACCGTGTGTAAGAGTTAAAAGTAGAGTACCTAAAACTTAAAATATAGCATACAATACATAAATATGACTAAAATTAACAACACAACTTTATGTTTAATTAATCTATTATTGACATCATATTTGTTTCATTGGTGAAAATGGCACTTAACCACTCTGCTCGACCAGATTTTGACAAGTGACACACTAGCTGAGTCGACGGGGTGTCGCGTATTACGTCATTAATTTCAGAAATTTCGTCAACTTTCAGCAATCGAATTTACTATGAAAAATTTGTTTCCGTAGTTATTTCATACAATATCTTTGTGAGAAATATCTTAAATTATAAGTTATGATTATTCATATTGCGCTAGTCTACTTAAAAATGTGTCTTAGGCCTAGCGCGCACTGCCTTGCGTTTTTTAAACGCACAATCTGTGAAGTATGGAGTGTCATAGAAGTGCGCGCACTGCGGTGAAAAAAAGGCATGCGGTGGAGTCACCGTGGTCCTCTCGCTGCAAATTTGCGGTGAATCTACCGCAAATATGTTTGTATCCTATAGAGATCTATGAAGCGCCGCGCACTGCGGTGAAATAAACGCAGTGATGCCTACTTCATAGCTAGATCTGGCTATTTTTCGGTGTCAGGCGCTACTATTTAATAAAACTTGTAGCTAAATTTTTTAGCTACATTTCCAGAAACTTTTTAAATGACATTGAATGTTTTTGAAAAGGGATAAATGTTGCTATACTTAATTGCGTTTTGCCAAAATAAATACTTAAGAAAATGGGTACCTACCTATTGTAGGAAAATACTCCAACTCAAAGATCAATAATGAACCTCAGCCATCGACATCTTCCTCTTCAGTTACATTCATTGATTAACGGCATTGTTATTATTAGATTAATTTTAATTACCTGCTACGTTTATCTTAAAAATAATTGTAAGTACCTACTGATTTTTTTTACTTCTGTGTTTGACTTAATATATTATTATGCAAAACGTGATTATAATTTGACCACATATTGTTACCTCCCTTTCTACTATGTAGTAAGTAGGTACTAAGTAGCGATCAGCTACTTTTAGCAACTTTTTTGGGTCAAAAAATTTGGCTATTTAGCAATTTTTTACAAACTGTCTAGCTACTGACTAAAGGTAGCAGTTGGCGCAAACTGTCTAACTACTGACTAAAGGTAGCAGTTGGCAACATTGGCACTGAGACACACTCAGTTTTTTTTTATTTTTTTATAAAACGTTGCCCCACACTAGGGATTTCTCCTGTATCGTGGGTGCGTTTACAAACATACAAAGTGACATACACAAACAGCCAGACCCGGAACAACTATCTGTAGGCCATACAAATATTTGTTCCGTGCGGGAATCGAACCCGCGACACGCAGCGCAGCAGCCGATCGCTCAACAACACACAGACCAAATAGGTTGTGCAGTTGCTGTTGGTACGTGGCACAGATACCTATGTCGTTACCTGGTGTTTCACCGGTGCAAATATTGACATTGAACTTTCAATTAATGCAATCGGAGTCAGACCAGCAATATGGAAGAAACATGTACCTGAATATTCGGACAGAGTATTCAAGACAAGGATATGGGAGGAAGTTTATGATATTGTTATTTATAATTGGAGCGACTTAACTTTATCAGAAAGAAAACCATGAGTATGTTTAACAATTCGTTTTTAATTTCTTAGGTTATAATAACAATAGGTATTCGAGCTATAATCTAAAATATAAAAATCTTGTGTTACGGTGTTTGTGTTCGTACGTACTCTTTCGAAACGGCTCGTCCAATTTTTAGGAAATGATGTGTGTTTGGTAGGTATGAGAATAGTTCGTAAAGTCACGGTAAAAATATCTACAGTAGGTACCTATTCTATCTTCATACAAACGGTCGGAACGCGAGTCATACCTACAGTTCGCGTCAAATAACTGTGCCCCTCTGAAGTTAGCCATTTGCAAAGATCGCGCAGGTGCAATCACGTAGACGGGAGCAAGTGGGACGCAAGCATGCATCAAAGAATGTAAACGAGCGACTGAGACATAAAATCGCGCCGCCATAATCCCCACCCCACGCATGCACAGTTGTAGTTTGTTCGTAATTTTGACTACTACCAAAGACTACAATAGTATACTGACTACTACGCAGCCACTCGTAGCCAACCTCAGAGGGGCACAGTTATTTGACGCGAACTGAACGCGCCTCGAGTTCAGGGTGAACTCAGGACACAACCAGTTGCGAATGCGCCGCAGTGGCGAACGAACGGTGTGATGATTTTGTAAGCAGTAAGCGTGCGACTTGTGATTATCTTATTGAAATAAGTACTTACCTACAAGTTCTTACTTAAAGCTTAAGTATTATAGATAATGTGCTTTTTTTGGTTGCTTGAAATCATCAATAACGCACCCGGAATAACATTTTAGATTGCCTCTAAACTCCGAAAGTTTTTAAATACCTAATAGTACCTACGTAATGGGTTTTTTTTTAATAGGTAGGTATTTCGCGTTTTTCACCGAGTGAAATACTTGGATTAATAAATAAATAAGCAGAACGGGTGAAAAAAGTGACACGAGTAAACTACCTACCTAAGTACCCGCTCGGGTTAAAAAAGAACTAATAAGTACTTAGGTAGTTTCCTAGGCTAGGCTATGATCTACTTACTTGTGTACTCAGCTACTTACATATATTATTGAATTAGACGAAATATCATTGTGAAATGATTACCTATGAGACTAATAAAAATGGTAGGAAAGTACCTACCTAGTAAGATTTTGTAGTAGGTAGATAGAGGTTTTGATTGCTGTAGGTAGCGATGAGATGGTTGGTTTGCAGCGTTTCGACATAATATTACTGTGGTAAAGTATAAGTACATATTTCATACCGCGCTAGCATACATGCGGGCGAAGCCGCGAGCGGCAGTTAGTGTAGATATAATCAAGGTTAACCTAACTTAAAGTACCTAAACAAAACAATTAGGTGTATTAGTGTGTTTCAGTTTATTTGTACTTAGCTGTTTTTTTTTGTTTTACTCAGATTTGAGATAGGTATGTATAAAGTAATTTTAGAGACGAATCTATGTTTTTTTTTACCTTTTGTTAGGTAACCTTTATTTAAACTACAAGCTGCTGCCCTTCGGCTTCGCCTGTATGTGTGTTCTTAGCGGTGTGAAACAACATGATTATATACTAAACTTTACGACCTATTCTCATACCTATCAAATACACATAAAAATAACCTCCTTCTTTTTATGAAGTCGGTTAAAATATAATATAAATCGATCGAGCCGTTTCGGAGGAGTATGAACACAAACACCGATTACATTTAACCACAACCTATTTAAATTGTATCATACTGCCATGCAACTGAACCTCTTGCTGAATTAAAATAGTTGGCAAAATAATCCCTATTTTGAATGTTGTTCATGCTAGATCGCGTAGATGTAGCTCGCAGGCTCCTTAACTGAGTCCCATAGAGTTTATCACGAAATCTGATCCCATCGTGTTTGCGTACGTAATTATGCAATACGCAGCAGGCTTTTATACCTAATTCGTTCACAAAAACTGATTTTCACGTCTAGGGCTCGGTGTAGGTAATATTCGCCATTTATTGGTCAGAATCCCAAATGTACATTCCACGACATTTCATATTGCTCGTGTGAGTCTATAATTGAAAACTTTTTGTGTTTCTGATAAATTTCGCCGTGGATAAGGCCGTATAATATGCTCAGAGAGAGCGAAGGCTTCATCGCCTACAAATACATGGCATCTCTTTGTCTTCGCTATCGTTAGGCAATTTAGTATAAATGGATGATTTTTCCAACATAGGTACCTACCTATTTTTCAAACTATTTGGATTTGAAAACCAAACAGCTGAACGGATTTTGATAAAATTTCAATTGTATTAATCGAAAAGTAGGATATCCTTTCACATAAAACAATATTTTGTTAAATCGGATCATATATTATGACGGAGATATGAGGTAACAAACACAAAAAAACACGCCCGAAATGAGAACCTCCTTTTTTGAAGTCGGTTAAAAACGTGCGTTTGTTTCACCGCAGTGCGCGGCCCCGTGAATGCGTTTATTCTACCGCACGGTAGAAAAAACGCAACGCGTTCCACCGCAAGGCAGTGCGCGCAAGGCCTTAGATACGAATTACTAAACCTTTCAAAAAGGTAGTCAACTTAGATTCGCTGAAAATATATATTGTACGTAAACAACCTTCTCGCTAGCTGAAAAACTGCAAAAGGGCAAAATCAAGATATAATCATGCTATTTGCGTTCTGAATTTTGTCATTTTTCTCAGATTAGTTTATTAAAAATACCTTAGAATAATAACGCCATTTTTTTACGTCTGTGGCTGTAATTACATACCGCTCACTCACACATAAGTACGAAAGTTGTTTCATTTTTTGGTAGGGAGCGTGTATGAGACTCTCCTTCTAGGCGTTATTATTCTAAGAAAAATACGATCAAATATTGACAAAAAATAATTATGTTGCAATTTTCGTGGCCCTGGTTTTCGAGGCTAAAAAACATAAAAATTGTGGGATTCGGACACCCAAACTCCATTATAGAGGTAGCAGTTTGCTTATCATTTGATTATTTGACGAATTCATCCTTATTTCTAATGCTATATGTAGCGGTAATGAACTTTTTTGATACCTATCCAACGTCCAAGTTTCGCGCCAACTGTGTTTGTTTGCGTTTTTATTTTGCACAAATAAATGCAATTTACAAACACAGATCCAATAACACGTAATATTCATTACCGCCACTTTATTTTTGTTAAAAATCGACAACCATTTTGTTTTTTTTAATTGTTAGGGCGTGCCAAAACGATTATGATAATCGGTATTTTTTTTAATTTTGAACGACTCGATCAAATGAAATGAGTGATTATAATAAAACGATTCTTAGAAATTAGAAAAATACGTTTAAGGTATAAAATACAATAAGCACTTATGATAACTTTTAATTTTGTGCTTCGTTAAGTTATTTTAAATAGTTTTCGGATATCAAGAAATAAATCCAACTCAACAAAAAAACTTAAACAACAAATTCATCAGTCCCGCGCGGATTTCGCGCCCAATTGTCTTTATTATTCAAAATTTAAATTCAGAATGCGCTCGTGATTCAAATTTGTTTTTTTTAATCTTTATATTGAGTAAAATAATTATGGTATGGTTACCTAGTCATTGGATCGAGTTTAGTTTTTAAAAAAATATTAAAATCGAAATCCAACAGATAATTTTAGAAGTTTTTCTACCCTGCCCCAAAAAGAGGGTGAGAATGTTTTTCGACAATATGTCATAGGTTCGTCTTTTTGTGAGAGGTAGTCATGCATGTCTGCCTAGCCTTTTCCCAACTATGTTGGGGTCAGCTTCTGGTATACCCGGATGCAGCTGAATACCATTTTTTTACATAGTGTGACTGCAGCGTGCTTTCTGGAACACGGTAGAAACTTGATATGTAATTGATGGTCACCCATCCACGGACTGACCTCGGCAAACGAAGCTTAACTTCGTAATTCAATTTTAGCGACTGTTTTTATTTACATTATACAATAGTATCAAATAACCTCTTTTTGAAGTCGGTTAAAAAGTATCAAAAAACGCATCTACTCACACATAGCTACAGCTACATACCGGCTATGTAAGGGAACATGCAATATTTTCAATTAGCTTTAATTTTGAAGAATTTCATGTAAAATAGACCAACAAAGTAAACAATTAAAACGCTTCAATTTATTGTCAAAATTGTGGTTTTAAACTGACAGTTTAAATTTTAGCGCAAAAATGGTCATAAACTGTCATAACTAGTCTGTCGACTTTTTGGTGTCGTTTTTTTTTATGAATGGGCTAGCTCTTGACCTCGATCACGCCTGATGGAAAGCGATAGATGAGGTCCATGATGAAGCGAGCGTGCCCAGAAGATGCCTTGAGGCACTGGTACACCTATGCGTCGACGAAACACAGCAGGCTGCTTGACGCCGAACTCCGGTGGAAGGGTGGTCGCGAACCAGGCGGGTGTTAGCCCTACCACCGCAAGGAAAGGATTGGCCAGTCTTATAAGGTGTTAGGTGGGACTGACCAGGATGCGCCGCGCGCTCGGTTCAGTTGAGTGTCTGATGGAACAAATTGCGCTACACGAGGAGGCCCCTTCATGCATCCCAAAACAATGAAGGAGAATGTCGAATTTGAACTTAGTAACCTAAATAATCTACATTTTTCATAATTTTGGTATGGTATGAAAAAGATAGTTGTAGAAGTTCAATTTAAAATAAATATTTTTTTAATTAATTTAATTTAATTTGAATCACCCAAAATTAAGTTATTTAATACTTCCATACGGCGATGGATACCTACTATGTCTTAGGGGCAAGGTTGAGGAATTTGTTCGAAAGAGTCAACGCGGCCCCAGAACGCAAAGGGCATAAGGAGAAACACGGATGGGTTTTAGTCACCCAGAGCGGGCGAAGTAATTTGATGATTTAATATCCATTTAAAAGTGTCAGGATAAAAAATTCTTAATAGTAGGTATATATGGCGATATTAAATTTTTATATAGGGCCCTGTAGGTATACGTTGCCCGAGAGCGAGCCGACCAACAGGATAGGCCAACGAGTATTATAACCGCACACTTAACATTTAAACTTTGTTTGACATCGGCACGCTAAAGTGTGCAGTACATGTTGGCCGAGAAGGCCGTTTTCTTTATAAAAAATATTAGGTCACACTCAAATTTACTCAAAATAAAACGAAACGAATGAAACGTTACATCATTAAAAAACTTCTCTATTCTACTTCTACTTAACACAAATAACTTTTATACTGGGCATTCTGTAGGAACCTGCCGAAAGTATCAAACATCAATAATTTTTCTGAATAAAAATATTTCTGAATTTATACGACCACATTCTGAATTTAAATTTTGAATAACATGGACAATCTAGCGCGAAATTAATTTACTTGATAGGTTTTATCCCTTGATGTCAAAAAACCTACTTCTAACCTTTAAATAAATTACACAATGAAGCAGTATTATTATCATCAGTGCTCATTCTATTTTATGCCAACGTACCTATTTTTTCTAATTTCTAAGAATCGATTTATGAAAATCACTCATTTCAATTAATCGAGTACATCGAAATTAAAAAAAAAATCGTTTTGCAGAATCGTTTGGCTACACCCCAACAATAAAAAAAAACAATATGGTGGATGATTTTGAACAGTTCATCACGTTTTACACTTTGATTTTATTTTTGAAAATTATTAAACTTGCAGGTTAAATATGAAAGAATTATTGGAGCTAACATTTGACCTATTTATCCAATTATTTTAATTAATGCCCATACATAGGATTTCTTAAGTAGCTTTATCAATAACAACATTATTAATTAGGATGTCGTATGACGTAAATCTTAGTACCTAAAGTGGGTGCCCTGTTGGTCTAGTGGTTAGTGACCCTGACTGCTAGGACGGAGGTCGTGGGTTCGATTCCCACACAGGACAAATCTTTGTGCGATGAGTACGATTATTTGTTCTGTATCTGGGTGTGTAATTTATCTATCATATGTATGTATTTAGAAATATATAGGTATGTTTATCAGTTGTCTGGTTGCCATAGTACAGGCTCTGCCTAGTTTGGGATCAGATGGCGGTGTGTTGATTGTCCCAAGATATTATTATTATTATTCTCTTTATTTATTGGCATACACATATATTTTACATTTTTAAATATTTCTATAAAAACAATAAAAAAAACATTTAAAAATATAAAAAATAGTAGTCCGCCGGTGTCAGGAGCGAGGTCCAAGCTACCGGTGGTTAGGGCTCCAGAGAAAGGAACCTCCTCACAATACGAGCCGTATCGAGGAGTACTGCCTTCTGTATCAGGCCCTTTACCCAACTGCGTAACGCCAGCTTCGACAGGTGGTCGTCGAAGCTTTTGGCTATCAAGCCATTGGCCGTAACGACTATCGGCACAATGACAGCCGAGTCCACATTCCACATGTCGACAACCTCGTGTGCTAAGTCAAGATACTTGATTTGTTTCTCTTTCTCAGCTTTCACGAGGTTCTCGTCATGTGGAATGGTAACATCGATTATCATTGTGCGGCGCGCTAATCGGTCTATCACCACTATATCGGGCTTGTTAGCTATGATAGTCCTATCAGTGATGATAGACCGATCCCAGTACAACGTGACATGGTCATTTTCGAGAACTGGGTCGGGCACATACTTGTAATACGGTACCTCAGAATCCACAAGTTTGTATTTCAAAGCAAGTTGCTGGTGAATAATCCTAGCCACTTGGTTATGCCTGTGCAAGTACTCGCCGTTAGCCAGACGAGAACAACCAGAGATAATATGTCTGATGGACTCACCCGAACGGTGACATGCCCGACACACGTCAACCGTCCCGTCCTTCATAATATGCCTCCGGTAGTTGTTCGTTAAGATAACTTCGTCCATAATTGCACAAACAAAACCTTCAGTTTCTCCGAAGAGATCACCGAAACGTAGCCAGGCCACGGACGCTGAGAAATCTACATCGGACCCATAGAGAGCCCGATAGAAGCGCCCGTGAAGCTCCTTGCCTTTCCATACCTCCTTGCGGTCATCTGTAGTAAGTATCACAGGTTTGCGCCAGTTCTCTTTAGCCATGGACAACGGGGTGAGTCCCTTGTCCACTGCGACCACATCTCGGTGCATACCCACATCGACTTTGAGAAAATATTCTCTGAGACTGCACATCTCGTGGTTGTGGAGAGTCTTAGCATTTAAAAAGCCTCGACCTCCACACTTCCGCGGGATGTACAGTCTCATCACCGACGATCGTGGGTGATGCATCCGGTTTGCAGTCAGCAGTGTACGGACCCTCCTATCCAGGGCGTCGAGTTCAGTTTGAGTCCATTTGAGTATGCCGATAGAGTACATTAATACTGGCATGACCCAACCTTTGAAGGCGCGTACCTTATTTCCGCCCGACAAAAGGCTGTTCAAAACCTTTTTTAGGCGGCCAAAGAAGCACTCCTTCAGCGATTGTTTCATGTCAGTACCGTTAATGCCCAACGCTTCCGACATACCCAAATATTTATAGGTTTCGGTCGAGCTGAGGGATCTAACCTGTATGGAATCCGAGAGTTGAATTCCCTCAGATTCCATAATCTCCCCTTTCTTTACATGCATGACTGCACATTTGTCCACACCAAATTCCATCCTGATGGCGCTACTGAAAGTTTCAGTTACCTTCAGTAGCTCCATCAGTCGCAAATTGTTGGGAGCAAAGAGTTTCAAGTCATCCATGTAAAGAAGGTGAGATATGGTTTGACCACCTCTTCTCAACCGATAGCCTAGACCTGAATCCCCCAGCAGTGTGCTAAGAGGATTCAGAGCTAAGCAGAACCAAAGTGGACTCAAACTGTCGCCCTGAAATATTCCCCGTTTAATCCATACAGGCTCATCGTTCCCTTGAATCGGTCGACATCCTGGATAGCGAAGGACCGTTTTCCAATGCCTCATACATGACTCAAGAAAGGTGCGTAGAGTTGCATCTATTTTGTACAACTCCAGCACCCTCATGAGCCATGTATGTGGCACAGAGTCATAGGCCTTCTTGTAATCTATCCAACATGTCGACAGATCCTTGCGGGATCGACGAACCTGTTGGCTTATGGCCATGTCTATGAGGAGTAGCTCCTTAGTGCCGCGGGACCCCTTCCTACATCCATTCTGAGAGGCGGACATAATTGAATTAGTGTCAATGTGATCATTAATTTTCACTCTCAGAATGGATGTAAGAAGTTTATAGACCGTCGACAAACAAGTAATCGGTCTATAATTCTTGGGTTCCGCGGGACTACCTGTCTTATGGAGCAGGTGGGTAACGCCAGTTGTTAGAAACTGTGGTAGCGATCCAGACTCCAAGGATGACTGGAATTGAGATGCCAGGAGCGCGTGTGAGCTGCTATACCACTTAAGCCAGAAGTTGTGCAGTCCGTCCGGGCCTGGACAACTATTATTATTATTATTATTATTATAAAGGTACTACTACCGAGCCGGCGGAGGTCCGACTGTCTAGTACCTCCCTTTAGGTACTAGGTACTACCGAACTATACGGTTAATCTCCGCGTATAACCCGACCAAATTAAGTTGTTGACCACCTTCAAAGTCGATTTTCTCGAAAACTACTGAGGTAAGTACCAATTGTGTTGTTCGAGTACCAATTGAATTATTTACCAAATATGGAAGCAATTGGGGTTCGGGGTCCTGCCGTGGTCACGGACATTTCAAAATTGACTGTGTACGGGCACCCTTAGGACTTAAAGACTGAATCCGGTCGTTAAGCGATCGTTAACTTTGTCGAGAATGCAGGCCCTGGATTAGAGATTACGATTAGCCCCAAACCCGTTGGACAGTACCTAGTTCGGGTTCGGGACTAATCGTACTTAAGTCCGTAGGTGATACGGAGTAGAAAACGCCCGACACTAAGGCTGAAACTACGTACTTCGGGCTTAGAGAGTACCTAAACCCCATTGTCAGAGATTACTGTAATCTGTGCCCTGGGTGTCAAGTTAACTCGCACGTGTTGTAAATTCCCCAAATAAATAAACTAAAGAGTTGCCAACTTTTTCAAGTCCAATTTTACCCTTCAATTGCTAATTTTGTCATCTTTATTATGTTTGTAGAAAATGGTGTCGACTAGGTCGATTGTACTAATTCTAAATCTTACAATTGTGTTTTATTCATGATATTGTACGTGATTATGAAGGTAAATCTATATTTTTCTCTTTTAATTTGTATCTTGAATCATTCATTGGTATTTGCTTCAACCTGTTTCGCATTGTCAGTGTTGCGAAACTTACTGAAATTTCTACTAAATCCGGAATGCCCCTAAGTTTTGACTGTGGCGGAATGTTTTTATTAGTTTACATATGTACTAAATTAATGACTTGATAGTGTACGTAAACTGAAAAACCATATAAAGTGATTTCGAACTTAAGTTCTCATTTAACTTATTGCTATTTATATAAATATAAGGACTAAGGAGGTTTTTTCACACTCAATTCTTTAAATGGACCTCGTCATTATAAAATAAAATTGTGACCAATCTAAAAGATTACCTACAGGAACGGCCACCGGTAGTTTCCTACTAGTAGAAAAGAGTTGGCAACACTAGGTACCGTGTTTTTCGGTCACCAATGTCACCATGTTATTTTGTGTCATTGTGCGCTAGCGCAGCGTCACATTGCATGGTGTTTACCAAACTTCACAGAATTAGCATTCTAAACATAAATAAATAATTATTATTTTACATTTTCAATTATTGAACATTGTAAAGATTACTGCCATGAGGAAGAAATCATCAAAGAATGCAAAGAAGTCCCCCAGTTTGCAAGATATACTTGATAGTGATGACGAATTACCAAGTAAGTTATTTAAAGTATAATACCCGTTTTCACTAACAATAGGAAACTTATTCAACTCGTGCGAGTTAACTTGACACCTGGCTCGCTCGACACATTTCGAATGGCGTTTTAATTTAAATTGATCAGTTCGATTTCAATAAACGCGTTAGCATCACTGTTACCGATATATTTTTAATATATTTTCATCGAAATCGAATTGTTTATTTTAAATTAAAACGACATTCGAGCCAGGTGCCAAGTTAACACGCACGAGTGATAAATATTTTGCATTATTTTTAGCGCCGTGAGTTGAAATTCAAAATGCCATTTTTTTATTAACGCCTAGTTTTAATGACAACGGACATAAACGCAATCAAACAAATTTAGTGAAAGGTCTCATCATTATAATACATACCTACTATGCTTACAGCTGAATACATCGACCTACCCTTTGTTCCTGCCTATCAAATGGATAATCGATTCGAACATATTGAAAAGGAGAATGCTGAAAACACAGTAATCAAACAGAATAAAGAATTATTATGTAAAGGTGCAACTGTGGTAGCCCGTGGATATTTGAACAAGAAAGACTCCTTCTGTTTCCAATGTCTTGAATCTAATACTTCTAAAAAAACACAACAATGGTTTTTCAATTTTCTTATGATAAAGGATTTAAATGCAAAATACACATTCCTCAATACCTGTTTAGTCCCTAGCTATGAAGATGGTTACTCTCGTGCAAACAGAAACTTCTTCAAGGACTATAATGATATTTTTTCTAGATATAAAATCATAGCTTTTATTATATAGAGTTTATTAAAGCAGTATTTTATAACAGTTTTTTTTTTTAATTTCTATGTAACGTAACAAAATACACAGTATTCAATTACTTGTATGTCACGGGAAAATGGCAAACGTCGTCAGATTGTAAAAAATCGCGAGAAATTCTTACTACTTTTTCTAAATAAGATTGGTTATATTGGAAACTATTGAATTTGGACAGGATTTATTGTACTTCTACAAAACGATTTTACATAATATATCGAAAAATTAACAAATCAAAATTTATTACATTCCTGCTATTGTCCAGTGACTGTAATTATATTACTCTTAATTAACATTTACACTTTATACAATTGAAAATAACCCAGATAAGACCCAGTATAATGTTACTCTGATTTAAAGTGTGAAAAACATATTGATTCAGTTGTATGACTTGAACTAACATTATGTTTGGAATTCCATATCACTTCTACAAACTTTCCAAAAATCCTTTAGAGCACCTTACTGACTGCTGGTAACACTTCTCAAATCCTACCGAGTCGCTATCCTGAAAATTAACAGCAATTTAACGTATATCCTAAGCAATGCAAACAACTGTACCTATTTAAAAGTATTTGAGTAAGACATACATAATATGGGTCTCTAATAATTCTTTCACCCTGAGGATCAAAGTCTCCAAATAGAAGGAGTTTTGCTTTACTTCCTTTTGGGGCTCTTTTACTAAGATCCTTCATGTTTGCTTCATCCATTCCAAATATAT
This sequence comes from Melanchra persicariae, assembly GCA_947386135.1. NCBI lineage: Eukaryota > Metazoa > Arthropoda > Insecta > Lepidoptera > Noctuidae > Melanchra > Melanchra persicariae. The sequence goes on along the minus strand of OX376644.1, from coordinate 6,904,062 downwards.
AGTCATAATGATTAAAGTCTTCTGACACAATCTGAAAAAAAAAACTAACTAAGTATTTGTATTTAAGCAGGTGTTAATGTCTTCTAAGCAATCAATGTATTGCGTTTTTGCATAACATTTTTAACCCGACAGATACTTATATAGTATTAAAATAATATAATAATGTGTAGATGGGGTTGTCACACTACTGTACTGCTTCCAGCATTTCGCTGAGGTGGCAATTGATGGTTTTCAAGCAATAATGTGCAAGCACTGTGCCTCCATCATGTGCCGGGTACGTGCCAGCCCCAACAGCATCCTGAAAACCATAGCGGACAGGTGGGATAGCTCCATACAGGGACATTGGATATGCCTACATGTTAGTGGGGGTGGTGTAATTGGATATAGTAGATAATTGTATTTTTTCTGGTAGCTATAAGTACTAACAATATGTTAACTAACCAATCAATGGGCTCTGTCTGAAATATAAGATATTTTTTATACATTTTATTAATGTATCTATTATCTTGCAATTTTCCAATTTGAACAGAACATATTTGCTGTGTCAAAAAAATACCTGTCTTGCATGGTTGCTATATGGAACATCATGCTTTTTCATAGTGTCCAAAGCTCTCCAGTCTGGTGGATTGCCCACATGCCAGCTGCCTATAGCTGCACTGTCGATTTCCCACTGATTTCCCAAATTCATGTCATTCACAGTTTTTTGAAACACACCTTCTGCTATTGGTGATCGACAAATATTACCTGTAAGATAAACTCATTATTACTTCTATCACTAGTTTACTTTTACTGTCAGCTATGAAGGAAAACACTGATAGTGATTACAGTTTCAGTCATTTTAATCTGCAAATATTATGAAATCCACATGAATAAAACAAAATTCGCCATCAGCCCAAGGAAATAATGTACCCAAAATGACCCTAGAAATGCAGCTTTCTATCACTGAAAACCATGCTGTAGGCCCGATACTTGCAGAGATTACTCTTAAAAATAAACAAAACTTCGGCTTTCTAGTACCTGCTCAGGTAGTTATTATCAGATAAATATTTTTAATACATGCATGAATGGAGCTCGAATGGAGTTACAGTTTATTCATAGTTTTATTTTTTTATATAAAGATTTAAATTAAAACATACCGAGGCAAATGAACAGTGCTTTTTTCATTTCCCCTGACATTGTATGATTCAAAACAATAGGTACCAAAAAGAACGAATCGGTTTGTTGCTAATACACTATTACTACTAAACTTCTTTCAACAAACTTAAAGTGTCTAAGTAGAAGAGAAACTTAGAAAGACTCGAGTTGGAAAAGAAGTTGGTTGAGTTTTTTTTTTTTTCTTCTTTGGCAGCTAGAGGTTTGCACCGGAGCAATGAGTACCGGAGAATCACCGGTTATTCTCCGGTGAAATTGTTCGGTAAAAACACCGAAGAAAAACCGATTGATCACCGGTTTTATTAGAGCAGTATTTTTTTAAAGGTGATTTAAATAAAAAGAAGGTTTATTATTCAATATTGTTCATTATTTTAAAATATTTAGTTATTATTTCTTATTGCTTCTTTTCTATAACATTATTTCGGACATTAACTCAAAGCACTGACCAAATAGGTTACTCAAAGCGTGCCTGTCCATTTATATGATTCATTTCACTTCCTACTAATTTCCCAAATAACTCGTTGCAATGTGTATGATTATTCCCCATATTTTCGGTTTAAGTTCCTATTTCCCTATAAACACACATCGTCGCACACAAACATCGTCGTTTGCGGCAATTAATATAAAAATGTACACAGAAACGCAATTTTCAGATAATTTCGTTTACATGGATGATTTTTCCACATATTTTGTCCAGCTATTTGGATTTAAAAACCAAACTACAAAACCGATTTTGATAAAATTTCAATGGGACCAATCAAGAAGTATATTCTTTCACATAAAACAAAAATTTTTCAAATCGGTTCATAAATGACGGAGATATGAGGTCACAAACACAAAAAAAATAATCGAATTGAAAACCTCCTCCTTTTTTGAAGTCGGTTAAAAAATGAATGGAAACTGTATTTTTTTATTAGCAAACCCATTCAGCAAACAATATTCATTTTTGTCATAGGTTTATAATTCCAACGCATCAACCGGAGATCACCGGTAAATCACCGGAGATCGCCCAATCACCGGTGAATTTCACCGGTACTCAAAATTCCGCTCAGATGCAAACCTCTATTGGCAACTGACAACTGAGCCGATGACGACTATTCTGCCAATGTCATGTGGTGACAGCAGTGCGGTGAAGTGAGCCGTCGACTTTGCACATTGCGGTAGATGTAGTGTTAGTAGAGCTGAAAGGACACTTCTTTTTGTTTTTTTTAGCATATTTCTTTTTTTTTTCAATGCTTTGGTTCGGTTTTTTGGCTTGGCTGACTGTTTGACAGTTGATTGACTTGCGTTGAGGTTGAGCCCGAGCCGTTTACCCACAGAACACTTATAGCCGTAACAGACGCTCGGATTTGGTACGGCGGACTAACTCCGCCCACAAAATTCGATCTCGCAACACACGACGGGATCTGGTCCGGCGGACCACGCGGCGGACTAACTCCGCCCACCACGCCACAGAGTATATATACTATACTGAATTGTGCGCCTTCAAGTACACAAAAATTATGGCGGTAGAAGCAACAATAGCAGCAACATTACAACCACCATGTACCAACCACACCGTAAAAAGCGGAAAAAAAGCAGAGGATTGGCTAAATTTTATTAAGAGAAATACATTTTTTAAATTTTTATGGTAGTCTGTGGTAGTTTGGTACGGCCCAAGCGTACACACGTCCAGATTTGGTACGGAGCGGACCAAATCCGCTGTGCAAACAAGCGGACCGCGGCGGACTCAATTAATAATAATAATGTTCGCGGACCACTCTACACACGGGCGGATATGGTCCGGGAGCGTACCAAATCTTGTGGGCGGAGTTAGTCCGCCGTACCAAATTCGAACGTCTGTTACGGCTATTATAGCTAGGTAGGTTGACCGGGTCACACTTCACCGCTCGAGAACTGACATGTGAAACTTCCAAAATAAAAAATAAATCTAACGTAATCCTACTAATATTATAAACTAGCTTCTACCAGCGGCTTCTCCCGCGTGAATATCGGAAATAGCAAGGTTTCCTGATTTGTATGGTACATTTTTTACTCGGGAAACACCTACCCTACACTACACTACCCTACCCTACACAACCCTACCCTACATTACCCTACCCTACCCTACCCTAAACTACCCTACCCTACCCTACACAACCCTACCCTACCCTAAACTACCCTACCCTACCTACATAATTTATACCAGCCCAAAAAATACTATGACATGTTCATTGATCCATGCTACTTACCGGGATAAAAAGTAGCATATGTCTCATTCCAGGATATGAACTACATGTTTGCCAAATTTCATTCAAATCCCTTCAGCCGGTTTTGCCTGATTGTTACACAAACATACAAACATACGAACGTTCACGTCCTACTAATATTTTAAACTAGCTTCTACCAGCGGCTTCGCCCCGCGTGTAAATCGGAAATAAGGAGGTTTCTTGATTTGTATTGTAACTACACCTACTCTACACCTACCTACACCTACCTAACACCTACCCTACACCTACCCTACACCTACCCTACACCTACCCTGCACCTACTCTACACCTACCCTATACCTACCCTAACCAGCCCAAAAAATACTATGACATGTTTCTGGTTGTGAATCTGCAGTGCGATTCTGTAAACATGTCGAAGTGAACACCCGGGCGGGGTGCACGACGGGTGAGTTGTCAAACCATACAAATAAGATGGAATGACAGCTCTATTGTCGTTCACTCCGCCTAGGTGAACACCGTGAGATGTCGACAGAATCGACCGGCTGTAGTACTAAGGCAGCAGCGGCTCTGAATTTCCACTTCCTCCTCAGTCTTCATTGATCCATGCATGCATCAATGCACGCATGGATCAATGAAGCCACGTTGAATGGCAATGCTAATTCTTTGGGCAAAGAAAGAGCCAGCCGGTCACGCAGTGTCGGTCAGTCGGCGAGATATATCCTTGAAAAGGAGACGTGCACTCTGACCCCATGACCCAAGCGTTTCGACCCCAAACGGCTCAAAACTGTAATCCTACTAATATTATAAAGGTGAAAGTTTGTATGTTTGTGTAACTATCAGGCAAAAACGGCTGAAGGGATTTGGATGAAATTTGGCACACATGTAGTTCATAACCTGGAATAAAAAATAGGCTACTTTTTATCCCGGTAAGTAGCATGGATTAATGGAGACTAAGGAGGAAGTGTGAATTCAAAGCCGCTGTTGCCTTAGTACTTCAGATTCACAAGTACCAGGAGACCAGAAACATCAAGTACCAGTAGACCAGAAACTTGTCATAGTATTTTTGGGTTGGTATAATTATGTAGGTAGGGGTAGGTGTAGGGAAGGTGTAAGGTAGAGGGTAGGTGTAGGGTAGGTGTGGCGTGGGTGTAGGGTAGGTGTATCCTGAGTAAAAAAAATACAATACAAATCAGGAAACCTTCCTATTTCCGATATTCACGCAGGGTAGAAGCTAGTCCTACTAATATTATAAAGGTGAATGTTTGTATGTTTGTGTAACAATCAGGCAGAAACCGCTGAAGTGATTTGGATGAAATTTGGCACACATGTAGTTCATATCATGGAATAACAAGTAGGCTACTTTTTATCCCGGTAAGTGGCATCATGGATCAATGAAGACTGAGGAGGAAGTGGAAACTCAGAGCCGCTGTTGCCGTAGTACTTCAGATTCACAAGTACCAGGAGACCAGAAACATCAAATACCAGGAGACCAGAAACATGTCATAGTATTTTTGGGCTGGTATAATTATGTAGGTAGGGTAGGTGAAGGGTAGGTGTAGGGTAGGTATAGGCTGTTTATAATATTAGTAGGATGTGAAAGTTTGTATGTTTGTGTTACAATCAGGCAAAAACGGCTGAAGGGATTTGGATGAAATTTGGCACACATGTAGTTCATATCCTGGAATAATACATAGGCTGGTCAGTGGGCCATCTTAGGGGCAGAGTTTTAAGAGTTGGAGTATACGCTTAGGGGCACTATGAGCAGCAAAGAAAAAAAATCAAATAAAAAAACGAACTTTCGGTTTTTTTTTCGGATATTTGATTTTTTTTTGCACTTTCGGGATAACCTTTACCATAGAAACCATTTAAGTTCTGAGAAGCATGGCCAGCCGTCGCACTGTTTTAGAGATAGGAGCTTTCTTTTTTTTATTTTTTTTTACAAAACGCTCTATATTTTCAAAATGGTAGCTCGGATGAAAATCTTTTCTGGAAAGAAATTGTTGCTCTAGTCAAAAACCATGAGTTCATGACATTATGTAAAAAAACAACGAATAATCGAGAAAAAGAAAACTATAAAACAATTCTAATTGTCGGTCGATCTTTCACCTTGCGTATCCTTAGGGTTAGGGTAGGCTTAAATATGGTTTAAATCCATTGAGATATTGGTCTATGATTAAATCTGTTAAAAAAAATATCCGAAAATTTTACAAAGTCCTCTGCCCCTGTATGGATACGCAAGGATCGACCGACATTTAGAATTTTTTTTTAAGCTTTTTTTTTCTTGATAGTTCGCCGTGTTTTTTACATAAAAACATCATCGGGTACTTCTTCAGAAGCTGTATTCCGCAGGGATTCACGGTGATCTATTCCCGTGGTTTTCGTCTTACATAGATAACCGAACGCAAGCTGTGGTTTACGTGGATACATGTCTGGGTGGAAAATTGTCCCATTAGGACTGCCCCAAGGATCAATTTTAGGACCGTTATTGTTTACAATATTTAGTTTGGGCATAAAACTGCTTTAGAAACTCACATATCCTACTATACGCAGATGACATGAAGGTCCTAAAGTCCGTACGTACATTATCTGATACTGAGTTACTTCAGTCAGATCTTGACAGATTCGTACAATATTGCAAAACCAACAAATTACAACTAAATGTATCCAAATGTTTCCATGTAATATTCACTCGCCAGAAATCTATTATCGGCCCAGGCTATGACACTACATCTAGTGTATACCCTGGGCCTATAATAGATTTACTTACATTAGTAAAGAAACCAGTATCAAGGATCTAGGTGTAGTGCACGACAGCAAGCTACTTTTTGACGATCATATAGAAGCAGTTGTCAACAAGGCGTTCAAAGCCTTGGGCTTTATTATTAGAACTTGTTCTAGCTTTCGTTCCCTAAAACCACTCAAAGTTCTCTACTGTTTTCTAGTGCGTAGCCACCTTGAGTACGTTTCTCAAGTATGGAACCCTCAATATGAGATCTACAAATCCCGTATTGAGTCTTTTCAGAGGAAATTTTTACGGTACTTGGACTTCAAGGCTAAGCAATTCTCAGTTGCCTATGAACACCGTTGTAAGCGATATCATTTCTTACCGTTGGAAGTAAGACGTAATATCAGTGATATCTGTTTCTTAGTGAACATCGCAAACGGCTCGGTTGATTGTCCCGAACTACTCAGCAAAATACTTCTCCGCAGTGATCAAAACAACTTAAGAAAACGGCCGCTACCTACTCCTTGTTCCATTCGCATCGACAAAGTACCTACAGGCGCAACGCCTTCTGCATACGTAGTGTTATAACTTTCAATAGTTTACCATCACACCTGGAAATCGATTTATTTTGTACCAGCGCACATAAGATTAAAATGATTTTGAACAAGGAGTATTTTGGTGACAACCTGAAATAGCTTTTAATTTTGATATTGCACAACTTGACATAGGTACCTAATATCTTGAGTTCTTGACATACCTAGTATAATTTGATTAAATTGTAATCTGTTGAAACCTAAATTGCTGTAACTGGTCAACGCAAATAACGCGCTATATGTAGATACATACATGTGGAAGCTTGTTATTAGCAAATGTCCCTTACTTATGCATGATATTTAAGTTTGTTATTAGTCTGTAACCTTTCTTTAAAATAAAATAAATAATGTCATGGTTTTCGACTAGAGCAACATTATTTCTCTCCAGAAAAGAAAGGTATGTCGTAGGGCCATGCTTCTCAGAACCTAAATGGTTTTTATGGTCAAGGTCAACCCGATACTGCAATGAAATTGGGAAATTTCGGAAAAAGTCCTCGCGCCATAGCTTCCCCTACAAGGCTACACTCCAACCCATAGGCTCCTTCTATCCCAGTAAGTGGCATGGATTAACATTTTTTTTTGGTTTCTTCGAAACTTTCGTCGTTTTTGTGATCTTTTTTTGTCACACTTTTATGTTACGAATTTTATTCTTCGAACTTACCTACACATGTCAGCTACCCAACATCATCCATAACATGACTACGCACTTCTGAACATTCTGTATAAATAAATAATACTTTTTGTCGATTGATCACGAGTTGCGGGTTTGCGGCTAGTATTAATCTGTGAAAGTACCCACTAATTCCATGTAACCATAAGTAGCATACAGACGCGCACTGTTCCCACAGACATATATTATTAGGGCCATACGGCTGTCTTTTGCGAATGACTTTAAGACCATATGACATTATGTTGACACTTGACAGCTTGCTTGACTTTGACTTATACAACAAAGTCACAAACAGCACAACAACAAAAAGGTGCAGTAGAAACCTAGGAAGGTTTCAAGAATAAGATAAGATCAATAATTGAATCAATACATACTCGTCAATACCTAACAAAATAATCTAGTTTTATCACAATCCGGTGGAATTTGTCGACGTTGTTCGCGAGTTTAATAATAAAATTTACTGAACAAAATACCTACTAAGAATCTGAATGGCTGTAAACGTAAACCTATTGCTGCAGACGTACTGATACGTAATAAATTTTGTATAACCCTTGAAAAGATAACAGATCTAGGTCTAAGGTCTAATATTCTATCTATTGACTTATTTTAATCAGCTAGATATTGATTGGGGTGAGATACAATACTGCTGTGTTTACGTGAAGAAGAACTGATGCTTGAGCTGAAAATGAAGCATGAATTTGTAACACTCAACCATGTGCAAACACATTTAATAACTTACGGAAATCCTTTTGATTGTAATGGAAAAGATGTGATTGTTTGCATTACTGGAAACCCAGGAATACCCGATTTCTACATAGAATTTGCTGCTGAATTACATAAGTCAACTGGATTACCTTTGTGTGTCATAGGTAAGACATCACAAAAATTTATAAAACTAACAAATAAATAAAGCAAAATCCTGCTGATATTATAAATGTGGAATTTATTATGTTAACAAATGTTATTATTTAATTGTTATTATTGATGTTCGTTTATGATCTTAAAAAACCTATAATGGCAGAACTTTTCTATTCTGCTCTGTGCAGGCCCTTACTGCTCCATCGCAAAACTATGTTCCATTCAATTTACGGGTTTTTCGACTGGCCATCTGTTGCGGAATGTTTAAGCTATAAATTGTTAAAATTAACGGCCGCTTTCTATAATATATCTCAATCCCAATCTTGATCCTTGTCTGTAACCAATCAAAGATGAGGATTGTGCGGTGAAGGACACAAACTCGGCCGTTGATTGGTTACAGACAAGGATCGGGATCAAGATTGGGATTGAGATATATTATAGAAAGCGGCCGTTAATATAGCTTAATATCAATAATTTTGCTATGTGTGTGTACCTATTTGCTGTAATTTCGCAAAAAGCAGACCCCCAAATATGCACTTGCCTTTTTTTACTATTGTATTTTTGTTAAATCTTGACACTGTTTCTATGAAGCATAATCAATATTTTCTAAAATGCCTAAGTTAATTTGTTTTCAGGGCATGCTGGTCACGATGTAGTTCCAGATGAACAGTCAAATGTTCTGAAAGGCCAAGAGCATCTGTTTAATCTTGATGGTCAACTTAAACACAAGCTTGAACTTATCAATAATTATGTAGATAAGCAAAGCAAATTACATTTAATTGGCCATTCCATTGGATGTTGGTTAAGTTTAGAACTACTAAGAGATAATGAGAATTTAGTAATGCAACTTAAGTCAGTCAATCTATTATTTCCAACATTACAAAAAATGGCTGAAACCAGGAATGGTAAATTTTTAAATAACTTTCTTAGGAAGTTTCATAGTATCTTACTAGTACTATACTTATTGGTGAGTCTATTGCCAACTGCAATAGTCACCTTCTTAGTGGGAATATATTTGAGAATATACTTATTGCCTTCACAATATTTAGGATACATTCTGAAGTTTTTAAATCCAAATGTTGGAGAAAAGATATTGTTTCTAGCTTATGATGAAATGGATACCGTTAAAAGTTTAAATATTGAAGTATTAAATAATATTAAGCATTTAACAAATATTATTTACAGCAGTAGAGATAACTGGGCTCCAGTCTCATATATGGAAGACCTGCACAACAATCAACCAGAAATCCCTATGAAAGAAGTAAATATTGATCATGCATTTGTCTTAAAATCATCAGAAAGAGTAGCTGAAATGGTTACACAGTTTATAAATACGAAACTATAATGTGCTTGTTATTGTAAGGAATATGTAGGTTGTAGAAATCAAATCAAAGGCATTAAATTATCCGAAGCCGCAAGATATTGTATTTAAACAATTGAATGTATTATTCTCACGGTTCCGAAAATATAATTGTTTGATCCTACATCAGTGATAAAATTAATAATAGGTACTTTGTTAGAGGCTGCAGCGCTACTGTACATATGGATCAATAAAATTGTAATCCTTCATAGGAATATACTTTCAAATCGTAATTAGTACGACTACCCAAGTGATTAAATAAAAATGAACAAAAGATTTTGTGCACTCCTTAGCACCAGACAGGCAATGCCAGACATGGTACCAAAACCTAGTTCAGTGTCTTTTTTATAACGCAGGGCAGAAAAACGCGCAAGAGTAGAAAAGAGCGTATCCCTTGTGCGTTTATTAATAAAGTGCACTGTTGAATTATCGACTCTCGGCGCTAGGACGAGCGTTGAAATTCCAGTGCCCAAAAAAATACCCAGTGTGAATGTGGGTTAGATGGTTTTTATCGAAACATTCCAAAGTTGTTGTTATTATGTTTGATTATCGTATTTGCTATGTTAGTGTATTGCAAATAAACGAAACGTTCCTGTTTTACCCATATGCTGTAATAATTATAATTGGATAGGTAATGTGTACTGTAGCTCTAGCAAGACTAACTACAATAAAAGATTACTTTTAGGCAGTAGGTGAGTAGTTCGAGTTATTCCGATCTGTCACCCTGCTATGTCCTCCCTCCTAAGGGGTCAGATATTACAGATAATAGGTACAGATTTTATACTTTTTTATTTTATTTGATATAATTACAATCAGTCTTCTGATTTGACTTCATATTAGTAACCTAGTAACAAATGAAAACTTTAAAATGTACTAATATTAAACAAAGGGCGGCTTCGACCAAACTGGAATAAATCTTATTCTCGGAATAAATCGATACTTACTCGAGAGTAAAACAATTTCACGTTTAACCAACGACAATCCGAGGAATAGCGAGTCTATTTGGGAATAGTCAGTGTCACTATACCACCGACTAGCATGGACTATGGAGTTGTTCCAAGAATAATACAATGGCGTCCTATTGATTGTTTTGTGCCGTCATTTCAAATCAACAACAACAGGAATTATGGTTTTAAATTATCTCCAGTGCGAGAACAGTGGGATAAGGTATGTCTATTATATTGGGTAGCAATAATTTTCTTATTTGTAATAAACTTGCAAAACCCAAAAATAAACACCACATGAACCAAACCGAAACGACAAACAAAACTTCATAGTACAGGATATGTGGAAGATCGACCTTCAACCATCTGATAACCAGATGGGAAATTATTTTTTATCAAATTTTATTGATTAAAAAAACACGCTTATGATAGCTTACCTATCGAAAAAAAAAGTTTGTTTGGTTATCAAGAGAGGTTATGAAAAAAAAAATTAAATATAGCCATTTATCTCTTTTGATAACCAAACAAATTTAGTTTCAACTGATAGTTTTTAACATGGTAAATATGGCTTTGCTAGGCTTGCCTGCTTATTTCTGGTCATGGCTACCTGGCGAGCAGGTATGAAAAGATAAATCAATATAAGTAACTACACCGATCTGTTAACCAATAAAAAATGGTACCTATCGAAAGAAAGATATTATACCTAATTACGAAAGGTTGGCGAATTTTTTTTATTAAAAATAGCCATGAACAATTTTTGATAAGCGTGTTTATAAATCAATAAAATTTGATGAAAAATATGTCTTTTCTGGTTATCAGGTGGGTGAAGGTCGATCTTCACCGTATCTTCGTTTGTAGAACCACGATTTTTAGCTGGGTAACATTCGTTCATCACTCAGCTGTTTGCAGATAGCTGTTCCAAGTAGGTACCTACCCTATAGCTAAACATTGGATTGCGTGGAAAAACGAATGTTGATTTATTCGAGAATAAAATCGTGGAATAGAATGTTCTTGGTATAGTTATTCATGTATAAATTCGGGTTTGGTCGAATCCGCCAAGTTGTAAATACTATCTGTCCACCTAAAGGGACAAAGTAGGATGGCAGATCGGAATAATCCGGTAGTTCAGTGAGCTTACCTACTGAGTGGGTTACTGGGGTAGCCATAATGTAGAACGCTGATTAGAAAGGTCAAGGAATACACTATCATCATGTTTAGGTACATAGGTCATAGCGGTATTTATATTTAGGTACTTACGTAGGTTCATAATATGGATGTCACCGGAAAATTGCAGACTCCGTAAGATTGTGAATGTGATAAATCTTGAATTAAGTAGATTATAATTTCTCGATATATTATGAAACAATTGTTTTGTATGCAATAAATCCCATCCAAATTCAATAGTTCCCAATATATCCGTGTCTTATTTAGAAAAAATAGTTTACAATTTTACGCGATAGGTATAAACAATCTTACGGCGGTTGCCATTTTCCGGTAAAATGTACCGGTTTTATAAACTCTAAATGTGGTTTTCGGGAAGAGATTAAATAAAATACTTTTAGCTAACCATTCTTTGTTTGACCAAGTAGGTACCTACTCTACATATGCCATTGGCAAAAGGTGGGTTTAGACCAAACAAACCTAGAACAAGAGGATTCAATACAATTTGATCGAATGGGGATGGTGTGGTCCGCGTGGTGTACATTCGCTCGTTTGATCTAAACGCTCCAAACGGCGACAAGTTATTTTGCAGTCACATTTTAAAATCAAGTTAAAATAGATTCGCAACCCTAAGTTCTTTTTTTTGGTAGGTAGGTACCTAGGTTGTGTGATATTGATGAATGGTGAGAGTCAAAATGGCGGGTGTACCATAGCGAATTAAATTATACCAATTACCAAACAAATGTACCTAAAACATACTTATTTTGTACCTAGCTCTAAAAAATCTGTACCTCCTTCAGTACGAAATTATTTCGAAATTAAGGTACACCCGCCATATTGACATCAAGATGGCGGGTGTTCTTTAATATTTTGTTATTTAAGGCGAGCCTGACTTGCGCGCGTAGGCATCTAACGCTTACCTCAGGCCCCGCAAGGAGTAGCAATACGTAATAAGTTACGATGCGCGGGAGACGCGCGCACCAAGCGCACCGCTCGCTCATGAGTTCACAGACTCGGGTAGGTACTAAGTTCCGTCACAGGATAAAGTAATGCAGTAGATCAACTTGAATTGATTAGTATAAGTTTATTTTGTTTTATTTTTCTATTAAGTATTTTTTAAGTTTATAGATGGATTAAGTACGTATTGTACAAACTTGAATCCAATTACTAATCATTAAAAATCAGTAAGAATACTTATTGATTTTAGAGTATATGGTGGATTTAAAATTGACTGACACGAAAATTATGAATACGAGTACGATACAAAACTACGCGTCGCGCGCTATTTGGCTTTGGTGCGATACCTTCGTAAAAATCAAGTAGTAGGTAGGCACACTTACTTTAGGAAAATTATGTTACAATTCTTGAATATTATAATTCAAAAAAGTATTATTATATTAGTTACATTCATGGGGAAGGCTGTACGGCTATACGGGAACGGGAATTCCTACGGGAATGAAGAGTTCCGTTACCTATCTCCGAAGTTCTTCATCAGATCTTCACCAAATTGAAATGGGATCAGTCCGGGAAGATACACTTCCAAAAAAAATAGAATCATCAAAATCGGTTGACAATTGGCGAAAATATCGCTGAGCAAACATACAACAACAAAAAAACAGTCGAATCGAGAACCTCTTCTTTTTTGGAAGTCGGTTAAGGATATACAATACAATAGTCAATTAAAAACAGTTTAGTGTTTGTAATTTATCATTTCTATGCATTTTTCCTCTTGCCAATAAACACCGATAAAGTTACGCATTGGATTAAAAACTATCCAAACTGACCACATAGTTTTTTGTATGTCTTGTCATAACTTGATACATTGTTAGTAATTAGTAAGAGGATGGACTCTAGTGTACAGCGCATAAATGAGCTGGTCCGGTAGCCTAAACGTTACCAAAAGTATGTTATTATAATATTTTAATAGGAAATGGTCATACTGTAACACTTTTACACTATGGCACGCGACTCACGAGTGCGCTGCGCGTATTGGTTGGCATAGACGAGACCTACACAAACGTTGCAGACACCATACATATTATTATTTGTTGTGTTGTGGTGGCTGTGATTAGGTACCCACCTAGCGTATAACTACACTTATATTTCTTCTCTACATGAACACCAAAACATTATTGCACCGATATTCAACTCTCATGTAGGAAATACGAGCTATTATTTTGGCATTTGTTTAGGAGTAAGATAAGTGAAAACGGACATTTCTAATAAATAACAAATATTATAAGACTTGTACAAACTCTCCGAAACCATCAAGACTAACGTAACGGGGTGAACTACCTATTTGACATTTGAAAACAGTAAATCATTGTATCATGTGCGCGCGAGGTGGCTTTATGCACTCTGAAATAGGGTTCAAATTCAATTGTTTTACATACTTGATGCGGTTGGTAAATCTATTTCGCGCGAAAACTAAACCACTAAAGCGCACGTCTTTATGCGTATTGAAATAAGGTTTAAATTAAACTGTTTACATGTTCGCGGTGTGTAAATTTATCTGTTCCGTGTTGGTACTTACCTAGTTAGTAAAGTAAATTATGTATAATATACCTATATACCTTTTTGTTTATTCAGCCAAAGTTTATAAAAAAAAAGTAGTCACCGCTGCAACGAAGAGCCGTTGATGACAACTTTTATTCCCCCATTTTTTTTTACAAAGTTATAGCTACATCAAATAAAAACTAACTATATTACAACTGTTTGAACACTAAATTGTATACAAGTATTATTATTTAACCACTCGACACGTGAAAATTCCAAAATAAAAAATAAATCTTACGTAAATAAACATAAACATTAAATTCGCGGCACACCGGTGTGCCGGCAGTGCTCGAGCGGTAATCAATTTAGGCTTAGCCAGTAACAGAACTTAGCGGGGGTGGCGGGATCGCAAAAATTGGCACACGTCCGACCTCCAACACGTTCCGCTCGGGACTAAATGACACGGGGCGCGCGCATGAAAAGACAAAATCACTTGATTTTGGAATTAGTGGGATACGTATTTTCATATTTCACATTATGACGGCCGATTTTTATCACATTTTTTACGACCTTTATTGTGGTATAAGTTTTATTACTCAAAACCTTATATAACTCAAATGAAATGATAATTACATCTTGATTTTGACTTGTCTTTGCGGTTTAATTGGATGCAGTAAAGTGCAAGTAATCGTGTATAGCACGGCCGAAATATCTAGATCGAAGTGTGAAATATGTAATATATTTTTTTCAAAATTTAAATCCGTGTTCTTTACGAATAAAACACAATTTTACACAATGCAAAACAACGTTTTTCCGGATAACCTGGCCTTAAGCATTACTCATAAAATGTGATTACACCAAAAAATTGTACCTAAAAAGTACCTCAAGTAAACAGAAACACACACTTGATCAGTGGGATAGTTCCTGAGAAATAAAACAACCGTGTCTCGTTTACTTAAGTTTAGGATTATTATTATGAATTATTCATCCAGGTACATATTATTTATATATATTTTAGGGATAATTATTAAATTACAAACCATGAATTTTAATAACGCGTCAAAGTTATTAAGTACCTCTTTATTTTCGTCCATACAATAAATTATTAGTGTGCATTTAATTCGTAATCAATTATCCGTAAAACATAAATGTATAAATAACTATATCAATATATCATGATAATTATCGTGTTTCCTTATACACAAGACACGGTTGTTTTATTTCTCAGGAACTATCCCACTGATCAAGTGTGTGTTTTTTTACTTGAGGTATTTTTTAAGTACAATTTTTTGGTATAGGTAATTATATTTTATGAGTAGGTAATGCTTAAATAATAAAATATTATAGAACACCCGCCATCTTGATGTCAATAATTAATGATTAAACGAACTTACCTGTAAGTGAAGTTCTATCCTAATTATACGAAGAGCTTTGTCCGAAGAGATTAGCATTAGGTATACATGTAGTAACACATACGGTGTCGCCTATTCGCACTGATTTTTGAGGTAGATTATAAAAAAAGAAACTACCCTTCTTTTTTTTTTTTTTTTTTTATGTGGGTATCCCTAGCTTACTAGTCTTGCCCGGGCGCAGTACTCGTCATTTAGTTCAGAGCATGATTCATGTTGATCATAGACTATACACTTGATACTAATGTTGATATTTGAATGGCCAGGGGATGGGCCCTATGTCCCGGGAGGGTGGGATGTATGCTAATCTCTTCGGACAAAGCTCTTCGTATAATTAGGATAGAACTTCACTTACAGGTAAGTTCGTTTAATCATTAATTATACTCGAGCTTTGTCCTCGAGATTAGCATTAGGTATACATGTAGATGTTGAGACTTAATGAAAATATCAGCACCTTTAGGATTAATGCCAATTTATTTAAATACTTATTGAAGTATTTAGAAATAAGCATACATAAGTAATATCAACTAGAACATTATGTTAAATGAACAAAAAAGGTACCATACTTTTGGTAAATTATAAAGTAATTTAGGTAATTAATTTTACAAACTTAGTAATTAAATATTGGTAAATATGATTGACTAATGCATGACTCTTAATCAGATAAAATGCTATTAGCAAAAGAGTTTTGATTCTCCTGTTGCTCTCTAACTATATACCTATTATAGAAACGCCCGAAAGTATTGGAGTTACCGCTCCAACCAGCTGTCTTCCTAATTAAGTCCAAATTGATACCCATTTTATGAGCTCTAGAGGTGGCTGCATGTCTAGTACTATGCGCGGTAAACACAGAAATGTCTATACCACAACTGCAAAGAACACTCTTTATCCACCTACTCAAAGTTTGCGACGTTACAGTCTTATGAGGCTTTTTAAGGCCAATAAATAAGTGAACTTCACTGCCACGTAGTGGGTTCGTCATCAGCAGGTAAAAATTTAGTGTGGCAGCTGGACATATGGCTGGTTGATCTCTAAAAAACGGGAGGATTAGAGTAGGCTGAGTAGCGCCGATACGGGACGTTTTTATTAAATCGGGAATTTTTATTTGAATTTCATTTGGAAGAACTTCTATGTTATTAATATTTATTTTTGAAATGGTTTGGACTCTGTGTGCAGTAGTCAAGGCTAGGAGCGTTGCAAGTTTTTTGGAGATTTTTTCTAAGTTTAGATTTTCATTAGGATACCAGGATGTTAAATAATTAAGGGCCAGGGAGGTATCCCAAGTAGTATTGTACTTGGGCAGAGGGGGTCTTAATCGGTAAATTCCTTTGAAGAACCGTTTTATCCGGTCGTCGTTCCCTAGGTCTAGATCGAAAATTAGAGAGAGAGCGGACCTACAGCTATTTAGAGTTCCATATTGAGCACCAGATTCGTATTGCTGAGTAAGAAAATGTATGACAGTCGGAACAGAAGTTACGTATGAGTCAGTATGATTTGTTTTACAGAACAAAAACCATTTTTTAAGACAGGTGTCATACTGTTTTAAGGAGTTGTCTGATAGGGAGGCCATCATAATAGGAATTGAGTCTGGAGGTACACTTCTCCTCAGGAGCGACGTCCGGATAATATCCCGGCAACCAGGGTAGTCTTCTGGTGAACATCTCGGTTGCTGGAATGGGAAATTATTAAGTTTTCATTGGGTTTAAAAAATAAAGTGTCAGACACAAGTAATTTTTGAAACAAGGGAAACCATGGTTGTGTAGGTCAGTGGGGAACTACAATTATGCCCTCTGCGTGGTCATTCTCAATTTTCCTAAGTGTTTTTAATATTATGGAAAAAGGTGGAAATCCGTAAAAATAAATTGTTTTCCATGAGATGGTAAATGCATCTATTTCACAGGCGTCGGGGTCCCGATGCCAGGATATGTATTTTTTACATTTTTTGTTTAACCTACTGGCGAAAATATCTATCTCGGGGATACCGAATTGCTTTGTTATGCGTTTAAAGGCGTGATCTGACAGCTCCCACTCGATGTCTGGGTGAACGCGACGAGACTCGGCATCCGCGATGCTATTATCCGTGGAGCTTATGTATGAAGCAAAAAGTATTATTTTTCTTCTTTCGCACCACTGCCAAATTTGTTTTGTAACGTCAGTTAGGTGAGGAAACTGAATACCACCCATTCGATTTATATACGATATGGCAGTGGTATTATCAATTCGTAATAAAATTTGGCAGTCATAACAAGATTTAGCAAAAACTTTTAGTCCAAAAAAGGTAGCGAGGATTTCTAAATAATTGATATGTCGCGAGCGTTCGCAGTCAGACCACATACCACTAGCCCGTTTCTCCCCGCAGGCCGCCCCCCACCCCGTTGTTGAGGCGTCGCTGTAAATAACCAAACAAAACTTGTTTTGTTTGATTTTGTTCACAGAGTTATTAATTACTCGTGACCACCAATCTAGATCTGGCAATATCGACGGGGCTATAGTCATATACTTATCATAATTATCATCATCTTTTATGTTAAGATATTTACAGCGTTCGAGTTCTTTAGTGTAAAGCCAGCCGTATTCGACGGCAGGGCAGGCGGAGGTAAGTAATCCTACGAGGCGGGCAAATTCTCTGACTTTACAACGTGTAAGTATTTTAAATTTTTCTATTTCCTTTTTAATTTTTTGAATTTTTTCGTTAGGCAAAGAAACGTGTAATTTCTCAGTGTCAATTATAAAACCCAGGAATTTACAACTTGTTTTAGGATAAAGTGTGCTTTTTTCTTTGTTGATAATAAAACCTAGAGATTGTAATAAGCTTATTGTGCAAGAGACTTCTCTCGCGCATGACTCATATGTATTTGAAATTAGCAAAATGTCATCTAAATAGATAGTAGATAAGAAGCCACACGACCGGAGTAAACTAATAACTGGTTTCATTATTTTAGTAAACACAAACGGAGCAGTATTGAGGCCGAACGGCAAAACATTAAACTGAAATAGTTTTCCATCGAATTCAAATCTTAGGTATTTTTTATGATCGCTATGTATAGGGATCAGAAAATAGGCATCTTTGAGGTCAATAGTGCTCATAAAACAACCCTTGTTTATAAGATTTATAGCTGTACGTAAATCTTCAAGTTTAAAATGTTTTGTTGAAATGAATTTATTTAAGGATTTTAGATTTAGAATAAATCTAGTCCTGCCGTTCGGCTTTGGTACTAAAAACGTAGGTGATATGAATTGACCATCACAGGGATCGCATTCTTCGACCGCTCCGATCAATAAAAGATCATTTATTGATTGATTAATTTGTACTTTCTCTGCAGGAGTTAGTGTTTTTGCCATAGGCGGTGAGTGTTGTATTACAGGTTGCGAGAAGGGAATGCGATAGCCTGTGACCCAAGACAGTATTGTCTTATCATTAGTGATAAGGGACCACTGGTCAAGGAAATTAGACAGCCGACCGGCGTACATTACCGTGTCTAGCGGCGGCCGCGGCTCGCTGCTGGACGCGATGACTGTTTCGAGGAGGTCTCGTGCCGATTCCTGGGTGCAGGTTCCTTTCTCCTCTGGGTTCCCTTCGACCTGCGGCTCTGGGGAGGGGCTCGCCAGTTTAAAGGATTTTTCTGTACTTTGGGGTTAGTCACTTTTTTAGCAGGTTGATTGGGAGGTGTGGGTTTCATGTCGTCTCCCGTTCTAGTTATAGCTTTTGCAGCTTTGAGCGTTTCTGCTAGCTCTGCACTAAAAAGATATTTATCAATTTTAGTCGCCTGAAGCTGATCTTTAAATTCTTTTTTCATATTGAAAAGTATGAAGTTCCTTCTCACAAGCGAATCAGAGTTTTGGCTATCGCATAATATTTTTTGTGCGTCCATTAAAAGCTTAATAAGCTCTGTGGGCGAGGCGGTCTGCTCAGGTGATATAAGCAAGGTGAGAGCTTCGGCAATACAGGTTATAGCAGACGCGATTTGCTTCTGCTTTTGTTCAATACCCTTGTCCCTTTTGTGGACAGCTTCGGAGACGGCAACCTTTACCTCTGGATTCAGTAAGGGTGCGTCGATCAAGGTGCAGTTGGCGGGAACCAGGTATTTATCCAATAGTTCCTTCCGGGTTTCCTTGGACAGACCCGAAGTAGCCACATGCTGGAGACGTACGGCCAAGTCAGGCTGGATGTCATTTCCATAGACTCTTTTTTGGGAGGGGTCCTCACCAAGCAGTTGCATAATCTCATCATTGATTTGCGGTGTCACCTGCGCGTCTGGGGGCGTGGGCCCTGTCCCTGCGACGTCGATGTCGACGTCGACTGTCGACGGCGCCGGCGGCGATTTCGTAACATCAGCGACGGCGAGCGGCGGCACGGCAGGTGGCGGCGGCGGCGGCTCGGCGCGCTGCGGCGGCGGGGGTGGTGGAGCGACGTGAGGAGCGGCACTCGTCGACGGTTCAGGTATGTATTCGCTCGTAGGTACACCTGGGATCGACGTGATTCGTGATAATATTTTCGTCCACACATTACGTCATATGGGTTAAGTGACAGTCCCTAAGACTGCCCGCAAAACCCTGACAAGGTAGGTATTTAGATGTAATCAGTGTTTATAAATTGTAAAGTGACAGTCCCAAAAACTGACCGCATTACTTGAGCTACGTATGTAGTAGAGTGACATTCCCATAAAATGCCCGCAACACCACATTTATATAGCATAATAATAAGAGGTAATTTTGTGAAGTGACAGTCCCAAAGACTGCCCGCAACACTTATTTTTTACGCATGAAATGAACTATGTATTCGGTAAAGTGATAACCCCACAGGTTAACCGCAGTACCAAACAAAATTATCACGCGTTAGATATACCTACTAACCTTCAATACAAAACAAGTGTTCCTGGTAGGGCTGCGGGCGCGCGGCGGGGCTGCGGGCCGAGCCGGCGGAGCTGCCGCTCGACGAGCACGAGGTGCACGACGACGACGACGACGTGGAGGACAGGCGGCGGCGCGGCGCGTGTTGTCGTTCTTTCCGGCGGGCGCGCGACAATCTTTCTTCTAACTTTTTAAACTTTTTAGCTAACGACTCATAGTCGCTCGGCTCGGTACGAGAGCGTTTTCCCATTTTGGCGCACGACTTGAGTTCACGTGCGAAGCGGCGGAGCACTGAACTGTGAATGACGAGTACTGCGCCCGGGCAAGACTAGTAAGCTAGGGATACCCACATAAAAAAAAAAAAAAAAAAAGAAGGGTAGTTTCTTTTTTTATAATCTACCTCAAAAATCAGTGCGAATAGGCGACACCGTATGTGTTACTACATGTATACCTAATGCTAATCTCGAGGACAAAGCTCGAGTATAATTTCGAAATAATTACCTTAATTTCGAAATAATTTCGTACTGAAGGAGGTACAGATTTTTTAGAGCTAGGTACAAAATAAGTATGTTTTAGGTACATTTGTTTGGTAATTGGTATAATTTAATTCGCTATGGTACACCCGCCATTTTGACTCTCACGATGAATGTTACTTAGAGTAGGTAAGTTTTTTCTTATCTGTGATTTTAATAAGATTAATAGTTGTAGTATTAACTCTCAATAAAATGTAGGTATGTGCGGTAACTGGTGGGTGTGACGCGCCTCTCCAGAGTAGGTAAAATCATTTGTTGTAGTTGTAGACCAGACGTAACCACCACCAAGTGCTGTGTGTACCAAAATACCTAATTAAACTGTGTATTATTTCTTAGTGTACCTATGTGATTTGAGCATTTCGTGATGATCAATGACGATATCGATCAGAATCGATGTTTCTAGCTTATAATAGGTACCTATACCTACTGTAGCAAGATTTGCTACAAGGTGAAGTTTGAGTTTATCAGTCTGGCCGAGTTGGAAGTTGGAATTGTTTTTTGTTTTTACTTTTTAAAGTTCGATCGACGAGAATAAGTTGACAGAATTTGATAGAAAAAAAAAGCTTATAAAAGTATAACTTATCCTATTTGTACGCTTCTTGGCATAACATAGCGACCTATGAACCTTAATTAAGAACTGTATTAACTACCTACCTACCTATGTATCACAAATAAAAAATGATTATGAAAGGCAAAATTGTTTAAGAATTTGTGTAGGTAAATTGACTTCTGGGCGGGAAGTCTCGACATACTTACCGTTCGCCTACCGACCAAATTCGGTCTATAAGTCCTAAGGTCCTCCCCGTGCACAGTCAATATTGAAAGCGGTAGCTACGATCAAAATCAATGATCTGGTCAGTGGATCGCGTTCCGGATTGATTCTGTGTAGGTACGGGGGCGGCCTATCGACCGAACTCGGCCGGTAGATGATCGGTAAGTACCTATGTCGAGACTTCCCGCCCTGGTGTGCTGTCCCTTATAAAAAAAAACTTCAGTATTATTTATTTGACCAAACTCCGTTTTTTTAGGGTTCCGTAGCCAAGTGGCAAAAAACGGAACCCTTATGGATTTGTCATGTCTGTCTGTCTGTCCGTCCGTATGTCACAGCCACTTTTACCGAAACTATAAGAACTATACTGTTGAAACTTGGTACTTAAGTAGATGTATTCTGTGACCCGCATTAAGATTTTTACACAAAAATTTAAAAAAAAAACAAAAAAAATGGAAATACTTAGAACTGAAACTCAACATTTTTTTTTCATCAAACCCATACGTGTGGGGGGTATCTATGGATAGGTCTTCAAAAATGATATTGAGGTTTCTAATTTCTTTTTTTTCTAAAACTGAATAGTTTGCGCGAGAGACACTTCCAACAAAGTAGTAAAATGTGTCCCCCCCCCTGGAACTTCTAAAATAAAAGAATGATTAAAACTAAAAAATATATGATGTACATTTCCTCCGCATCGCAGGCCACTGGTAATGTACCCAAAAGGCTGGCAGCATTGCCACGTTGTATGGCAATGCTTACCTATACTTTGTCCGACGTAAAAGACGCTTAGTTGACACTTCGCGTGACCGACTCGCACTTGGCCGGTTTTTTATCCTACGGGTTGAATGCCTCAGGCCTTTGTGGGCCCGCAAAGGCAAACATTCTGGTTCCGTGCTTACATTGTGCGGGCTTGAGGCGAGGGTTCTTGTGTAGGTACCGACCGGGCCGAAGTTCCCGAACGTCGGTATGGTTTAGACTCTGCTTCAAGATTTGCGAGTTCCATCCTGCCTGTAATCCAGCATTGGGGCGCTATAACGGAAGCGGGAACCGCTGAAGTGGGGAGCAGAGGGGGCCATATGCCCCTCCTAAAATCAAACTTAGATTTTACTAAGTAGATACCTGATAAATGTTTCTCTGTACTAGCCTTCACAGAGCTAATGTTAATATGCTCAATAAGAGTCTGACACTCCCTTCCGCTCTACCCAGGGGATCTACAGTCCGTAATCTATTCCGTATCACATACGAACTTACGATTAGTCCCGAACCCGAACTAAGAACTGTCAAATCGTGTTTTCAGTTGTCATTTTTAGAGAGTAGAAAACGCTCGACACTAAGGACGAATCTACGGACTTTGGGCATAGAGAGTAGACCCCCAGGGCGGAAGAAAAAAAAGGTACTTACCTACAAAATATTTATGTAGGTAGGTACCTACTCATAAATAAAATTACTTACTGACGACCTAAGTACCAACATACTACATAGTAGAAGTAAAAGTACCTAGAAGAAAGAGAGTTTATCAAGAATGCAGAAATCGCTTCGCTATCTCTTGCATTCTACAGTCTCGATCGTTCTGGATCTTTCCTACATTTGGAAAAAAAGTTTTTTCTATTTAAATATGAATGGTCAAAAGAAAATCTAACCTATTCAAGGTGGACTGCAAGTTTTTAAATCGAGATGAAGTGTAAAAATTTGCTTCGCTCGATCTTGTATTCTTCATTAATTGCTTGATCTTTCCTGCATCAGTCAATAGTTACTTTTGTAGGTACCTATAACCATGAATGGTTAATAGAAAGTGAGGGAGGAGGGGGTACCTACTGCATTTCTCTGCGCTTATTTTGTTTTAGGAACGCGAATGTACCTACTTACATTTTTTTTTGTATGGATCATCATATATATCCTTCCGCTCTGGGTGGAGCGTGAGGGATTGTCAGACTCTTACTGACTAAAACCCATTCCGTGTTCCTCGTATTGCCCTTTGCGTTCCAGGGCAGCGGTGACTCTAAAATTCCCCCCCGTCGAAACTTTTTGCACTCCGCCTCGGATGATTTTTAAATTAACTAAAACATTAAATTAATTTTGTTGACTGATGCAGGTAAAACATGTTCGTGCTCGCTCCGCTCGCTCTTGCAATCTACCGTTAGTTCTTAGTTGTTGAGCTTTTGCGTTCCTGGGCCGCCGCCGCCGTGCCGGTGACTCTTTCGAACAAATTCCGCAACCCTAGCAGACTCTGCCCCTAACGGGCCCCGTCTACTATGCTGACATCTCTTTGA
This sequence comes from Melanchra persicariae, assembly GCA_947386135.1. Lineage (NCBI taxonomy): Eukaryota > Metazoa > Arthropoda > Insecta > Lepidoptera > Noctuidae > Melanchra > Melanchra persicariae. The sequence goes on along the minus strand of OX376644.1, from coordinate 6,880,061 downwards.
GGCGCGTGTGGAACACAACACGCCGTCGACCCGGGCATGGTTTTGATTGGACGGTGAGCCACGCAACGGCACCCAAAAGTGAATCGCCCTGCGACTCTCGACGCCCGGAGCGTCTTCTTCTGTTGCGGCTGCTGGGGCGTAAGGTTTCACTCTCCCTCATGAGACTGGCCTCCTCTTTCACTAGCATTAGGTACTGAGAAGGACGAGACGGCTTCCCATGCCTCCTTGCTCCGGACCATGGATTGAACCAGGGTCGGAAGCGAGACGTCGCCGCCGCCGATCGCCTCAACGAAGACACGCCGGTGCTCCGCCCCCAAGACTTTCACCGTGTCCTCCAGCCGATCCTCTACTACATTTATTATATCTTAAAATTAATGATCACTTTAATGTGATATGTACCTAGTGATTTAAATTAAAATTTATAATTATACGAGTAAAACAGTATTTATTTTAATCGCTGTCGTTTGCATTTATCATCATTGATTGGAACCCCTTCTTGGGTATAGGCCTCCTCCAGCTTGTTCCAGGCCTCTCTGTCCATTGCTCTCTTTCTCCATTCGCTTCCTGCTTTCGCTTTTATATCTTCTATCCACCTTCTTCTAGGAAGCCCTCTTCTCCTTTTTCCTGTTGTCCTTCCCACGTAGTTGTCTCTAATGTCCATCTTTTGTCTGTGCATCTTGCTATATGTCCTGTCCGCCGGTACTTCTGTTTTAGAGCATAATGTAAGGCATCTATAACTTTCGTTTTTCGTCTTATCTGTTCGCTTTTTACTTTTTGTATTCTTCTTAATTTTAGTAGGCTCCTTTCCATTGCTTATGCTACTAGTTTAGATTTTATTTTTGTAATACGTCCGTTTGGCATCCGTATGCGAGGGTAGGTAGAATACAGGTATTCAGCAGTGTGATTCTGCAAACATGTCGAAGTGAACACTTGGGCAGGGTGCACGACGGGTGAGTTGTCAAACAATACAAATTAGATGGAATGACAGCTCTATTGTCGTTCACTCCGCCTAGGGTTAAGGCCCATTTACATGATGCCATTTTCTTGTACATACAAGGGCAATAATTGAATGCAATACATTACGCGCAATAATTGATCTTCAAGAATTGTAAGGAACTGTTTACACGCGGGTATAAGTAAAAAAATGGAATGCAATAATTGTATAAAAGTCTTGACAAGAAATTATTGCAAATGTCATTTGTTTACACCAATACAATTATGTTTAGGCAATTATTGCTTACAAGTTTTGACTTGTCTAAACACTGACTTGTATGTGCGTGTACCATTTTCTAGTGGGTTGCTTCAAGTATTGCACGTATTTGCGTTGGCGAATTTTTCATTCTAGTGTTGAACGTCAAAAGCTACTGTGTTTATTAAAATATGACCCAAAAAGTGTTAAAATTCGGTTCTGCTGATTTAATAAAGTTCATTGAGATTTATCGCAATCATGAGTGTTTATGGTATACTGAAAATGAAACTTATAGGAATCGTGATGCATTTAATGCTGCACTAGCAGCATTTGCACAGGAATTTGGAGTTGACGGTTATGGACTTAAGGAAATAACAAACAAAATAAAAAAATTAAGGACGCAGTATCACGGGGAAAGGAAAAAGATAAGATTCAATGGGCAACGGTTCCGGTACTGCTGATGTTTACAAGTCCAAACTTTCTTGGTTTAATTTAATGGATTCTTTTTAAAAGGAAATGAGTATTGCTTATGTGCTGTTTACACCAAGAAAAGTTTTGAAGCAAAACTTGTATCACAAATCAAGAATGTTACGTGTTGTTTAGACCATACAAGTCATTAATTGCTTCAATTTAATTGTATGCAACAGGCAAGAAACTTGCGTCGTGTAAATGGGCCTTTTACACTGTGAGATATCGACAGAATCGACCGGCAGGTCAGATTAAGATATGGGGATTAATTACTAGCTAAGAAGTGTAAATTTTGCTAATCTGACGATTTGAGCGTAACCTAAGGAGGAGGAAGGGTAACAAAGTTGCAAAAAAAACGATGTCTGGACTTACTCGAGCGCGGTTGTTTTTTTTATTTAATAACAAAAAACATATAATCTGACGATTTCCGCAAGCCGAAGGTCAATTAAGTTCAGACCGTGGAGTAGGGTAAAGCATGTGCCTCTCGGTCCCTTTCACTTTTCCCGTTTTTTTGTCTCTCTCACACCTTCCCCACACTGTTTTCCGACGCTATGACAACATTACAGCAGTTCATCATCATCTGCCTAGTCTTTTTCCCAACTATATTGAATCCGGTTTGACTGGAAGCCGATATTACGTGACGAACCAGTACCTACCTATATTACGTGAAGCGGCTGTCAACTAGACCACCACAAACCATTAACTGGGTAACACGGAACTTCTTGGCAAGACTGGAGTCAAATTTACTGGCTTCTGACAATCCGTAACGACTGCCAAAGATCTAAAAATGACAACCGGGAACAACAGCTATTCTCGTTTAAAAAAAATATATTTTTCTTTGTTTTAAGTTGTCAGATTACCAAAACCCCTCAAAATAATTGTCAGATTTTTGGTCACTGTGGCTGGGACAATTAGTTTTCGGTAAAATGAAATTCGAACAAAAAAAAAATCGGAAGTGATCGGTTCCCAATAAAAATAGTAATAAATTGGTATCTAATAAATTAATAAATTATTAAAAAATAGTAATAATAGACAGCATATTTTTTAGATATGTGCAATTTAATTAGTTTATTAAAAAGTATTTTACCTCTTATTTTACAATTTAGAGATAACATTTATATATAATTATTAAATAGCTGTCGAGACCAATTAAACAACTCCGTTTCCTGTACATTATTAAACCAAGAAGGTAAATGTGTATTTCTTATTGATTGGATGCGCACATAACGAATAAATCATACATTACACACGCTAGCTCAGGATAGGACTGCCATTACCTAATGAGTATGAGTACATAATAATGCTTTGTTTTCCTACTAACTGAATGTAATAGAATAATTTAATACTTTTAGGGTTCTCGACACGGCATTTTCATATTTAGGTATATTAAATATTTTTAAATTCAGGGAACGTAATAGGAACGTATCCTAAGTTGAAAACAATTTCTTGTATTTTGAAATTACACTTAGGCCGAAAGAAACTGTTATAATAATGAAATTAGAACTTGGAGCGAATTCTAACATTTTTAAGCAGCGTTCGCATTCGCGTATCAGTTGCAAACGATCAAGAACATCTCTAAATGTCCCTACATTTTTGACAGATCGTGAATGCGAATCTTGCTTATAAATTAGTTGAATTGGCCCTCTTGGCGTTTTGAATTATTCCTTGGCGAGACGTTATTTTATATGCACGCCGTCCAAAGCGACGCCATAATCATTAGAAGATGGCAGATCTACCTTGATCAGGGATGTGTTCAGACATAGAAATTTAACTCATGAACTAGAGAATGGCACTGAAATGTAAATTTAATTTTGGGCCCTAGGTAGGTTTTACTTATATCATTCCAAAGTAGTTTTAATTACATGAGTGGTACAAGTTCACTATTACACGGATCATATAGATAACTGGCGAAACGATAGTGTGTACTATAAGTACACCTCTGCCTAACGCGTAGGGGAGTAGGTACAGGCGTAATGTTACGTTATGTGTAAGTTTTTAGTGCCTACATACATTTACATAATTATCCTATATCTATTAATCATATGAATGTACCTACATCGGCAACGTTTGATTGTGTAACTTTCCTGGCCGAATCAGTTCAGTGTGCCCATATCCATTAAGTCCAAAATTTTCGAGCTGTTTCAAATTGGTATCTTTGTAAATACATTCTAAGTACAATTTATGTTTATATATTTCTATAACCAGAATACATTTTGCAATAGCGATTGTTATTTTTAGCGTTTCACTAAAAATAACAATCTATTGTTAATTAATACCAACATTTTATATGTAAGTAACGATTTTATGACAGGTATTCAGATTTCTATAACATTTGGCATTGTAACATTAAAAACAAAATACAAAAAACTAGGTACTTATCAGATCACAATAATTTGCTTGGTCAAGAATCGCCCTTCAGAAGAATCTCAACCCAATTGGGGGTAAGATTGGAAGAGGGCGGTTTGAATCGAGTTTCAACAACAAATTGTTTTAGTCTCGGTCTGTGTTACAGAATATTAGGTATGCAGAAACTTACATTCCAGCTCAAATTACACTTAACACATTTAAGTACTGGTGTTCTACATTTTAAAAATAATTACAGAAATAATGGATAAAAATTATTAAGTAAACAATTAAACGACCACATAAAAAGAAAGACTGCAAAATGTTGCCAGGTACCATTACTGTCAACTGTGGCTTTGTTGTTACCGAATTCACATAACATCTATTATAATAGTGACACATAGGTAGATCATTATTCATAATAACATGCTATTGAGTAGAATGAGTAGGTATAATTTAACTGTTAAGTTATGTCTAAAGCAGTTTGTTATCTATTTGAGATTACTATTCTAAGATTTTCATTCATACGGTTCATAGGGTAAGCACAGTCTATACATTACTAATTCGTTTACAATAATAACTGGCATTTTAGCAGAAACGAGATGTTTTCTAATGTAATGCTGAATCAAAGTGCTTTTTAAAGTTTTTTCTTCTTCACAGCAAATTTTAAAATGGCACTTGCCAATTGAAAAAAATTGGAACCTACCGACCAACTCACCAACTACCCAAGAATTGTTCTATGATTTTTTTCTTCAAATTGATACATTGATTGACCTCAATAGATACATTTGAATCATCTAAGAGGTCAATGCATAAAGAACGGAAGTATAAAAATAAAGTAGCGATAAATTGATGCGGACTCATTGAGCTTTTGAAATTCATCTCAGCAACGGTAGCAATTATATAATAGATGTTTTGATAATGTTTGTGTATAATTTGTATTTAAATAAATAAATCTTGGCAGTTGTTGAAACACTAGACAGAAGGAGTATTAAAAAAACCATTGGAGGTATCCATATTCGTTTTAAACCATTTATAGCTAGTCAGACAATACATATCAGGATTAACAGGGACCTGCAATAAATAGGTAGGTTATGCATGCATGGTACGGAACCCTCCAATCAGGCTTTTGAAGGCATAATTACCGAAACAGAACCGTGTGATAATAAAATTATGTACTTAGATGTACCTACCCAGCGCAGCACCCACCTAATGCCTATTATGTTTTATAAAAAATAAACTTTCATTGTAGCTCCAATTGAATAGCAGTGTATGCGCAATAATTTGGATTATTACGAAGTAAGTTTTTTACATTTATTCTTTAGCTAACGCAAAATAACGCACAAAAACTATGTACCTATCTACATTCTCTAAAACTGTTAATGTGTGGTTATGAAAAACTTTGAAAATATATTATTAATGAAGCATTACTGCATTACTGAAAAATCTGCTAGTTTGATTATCATGATTACATGTTTGTGGAATGTTTAGATAGAAACTGATCATACCTATTTATTAATAATGATTTAATCGTCCAATATTGTAGAGTAGTTATTCATAAATTACATTCAGATTTTGATTTACCAACTATAAATATGATTACTTCATTTCTTAAAATATTTACATTAGGTATAATATGGAAGATGCATGGATGGGTGACATAATTACGAAAGAGAATTACCATGGTATTGTGCGTTAAGTTCTTGGTGTACAATACAAAGTATTCTAATCGGAACTGGATCAACAAAAATTTTGCGGATGTCACAACAAGTGTTTTAAAAATTGAACTATAAATTAAACTATTTCTTTTAAAATACCCTCAAATGATGCAGAATTTCTAATTACGCACAACCTCCCGAAGTAAAAGATAATTATACAATATTCATGAAAAACATTCATATTTATCAATTATCATATCATAACACGAGCATACTTTTTATATTTATCAAATAATTATGATACAGTACAATAATAAATTTTGAAATCTTAATCACTAAAGGGATACAAAATTCGCACTAATAATACTCATACATCAAAAGGGACAACACACACCGTACACAAAACGATTCCTCCCTACCAGCAGACGCGACGCGGCGCGCGGGCCGGTCTCCAAGTCGCACTATCGTCGTCCGTCATCTTAGCATGTTGTCTCCAAAAGAGGATCAACGAGCTTTTTCCCTCGATCACCATCGATTGAAGTGCATATAATCTTTTGCGAGGCGGACTTATAAAGACGTCGCGGACGATCTTCGTCGTCCGAAAGAGCTCGAGGAGCGAGCGGCCGCAGGCGCACGGGCGAGGGCCGCGGCGAGCGCGCCGCCACCTCGCACGTGCACTGCGCGCCCAGCGAGCGGGCCGCGCGCGCATGCCGCGCCCAGCCCGTGCGCCAGCACTCGCAGCTTTCGTTACCGCACGTCTCGCATACTACCGGCGACCGGCGCTCAAGCTTACCTCGTTTGAAAGAAGGCACCTCTCGTTTTTGCTCAGAGTCAGACGCCGCTCGTCCTACATCTTCTCGGGATGCAGGTAGGTCGGTTTTCTTATCGGAACGTTGAGTAGCTTTTCTCACCCAGGGATCGAGCGCTCCGCGACCGACAGCTCGTCCGCGACTACCGGCTGCGTTCAAATCGACTTCGCTCATTTTGCGCCACGGATTTCCCAGGACGGAAACTGCGTCGCTGCCAGAACGATCGCGGCTCCGTAAACGAGGTTCAGCGCCATCGTTGAGTACAAGCGACGACGCATCGGGCGAAGAGCGCTCACTGCGTACAATGCGCGGCTTCAACACACACGTCATAGGCGTGGGCGAAGACGGCGTGTCCGAGGTGGACAGCGTGTCGGTGGGCGGCGGCGACGCCACGTGCGACGGAGACAGCACTCGCGGCCGCTCCGAGTGCGAGCGAGCGCGCGGAGTGAGGATGCGACACGCCGGAGTCACGTCGCTATATGATCGAAAATGTATCCGCCTTCGCACGCATGTCGGCGAGCTTGTGTCGATCACGTTTATGCTGATATTAATACGCGTCGCGACGGCGAGTTTCGGTTCGGCAGAGCATTTTTCGTTATTGTCTGTTTTATTTTCCTTGTAATTATGTGGACTCACAGAGCCGTTAGCGTTTGCTGAGTTTTTGTTGGGGCCGGCCCGGCTGGGCCCGGCCCCCGCTAGCTAGAGGAGTCTCTCTGTCGCTGAACTAGAGGTGCCGGAGCTCAATGTCGATGCGGGATTTTGGTCGTCACCTAGAATGCAGAAATTTAATTAATTTAATCTGTTCAGAGCTTTTTCTCAACTATGTTGGGGTCGGGGTGGCAAGTACCAGTATTTTACACGGTGTGACGGCCTATCTGACCTCCACAACTCAGTAGCTGGGTAACTCGAAACCTCTTGGCAAGACAACTGTCGGAGTTCTCGGCTTCTGACTACCCGTAACGGCAGTCAGAGATCAACGGGTGTCAGCCGGGATCAACAGCTTAACTTTCCAAGGCACGTTCACCCATCCACAAGCACGGCCGCACGGAGCAACCTCGCCAAGTAATGCTTAACCTTGTAGATCGAGCCGTGGAGCTAGTGGCTGCCATAATCTAAACACGAGCTCCTTGTGTGCTACATTTCTAGTTGCTGCATGTAATGTTTTAAAATACGTATATTTTACCTTGAGTAGTCTGGCCTGGGGCCGGCAGTCTTTGTCAGTTGAGCAATTCCACTGAAACGAAACGCTTCAGTCTCTCTAAATATTGGTTGAAAAGTTCAACATCATTATGCCCAGCACCCTGAAATTAAAAAGAATGAGATAAATCTAGCGGAAATACAATGTAAAAATTATAGTTGTAGTGTAGAACTTTATTTAGTTACCTCCACCCATAGTGGTTCGACAGCACGAGGGCAGCGTTCATATATTGCTAATCCATGTGAAAAATCTATTACCTCATCTTCAGTTCCATGAATAACAAGAACCGGAGAGGTCACTTTGGGAATTTTGTCGATACTGCAACGAAAAATAAAATATTCTAATTAAACAACTAGCTATTTCATAATTTTAGGTCTCAATAAATCCATACTAAACATTATTTCATTTTAAAGGGCCTATTCTTCTATAAAAGTTACCTCATTTTCATCTCACTCTGAGATCGGAATTATTGACTGTCATTGTTCGAAAAAAAAATGATAAAGCAGTAAAAAGCATAAAATAAAAAATAAAACTATTTTTTTAGGATTATCATTTTTCTTTGTAAACGCCACTGAAACGTCAACTCACAGGAAAGCAAAATTCGCAATTTCGTTAACTTGGATGACAAAATTATTTTTTCCCAAACTACTGAACCGATTTTGATGAAATTTTTATAGTCCCATAGTTTCATCAAAATCGAAAAGTATCCTTTCACATGAAAAAAGAATTTTTCAAATTGGCTCAGGCACAACAGCCAAGCCCTCTGATTCTTTTTAAGTGTGTGTGGTGCCTGTAAACCCATGTCAATTTATCTACTCATGACTGTAGACACCTATACTTATTTCGATGATAGGCTTGTAACATAATTACATTTATTGATTTTCAATAGAGAATTTTCTAAAAAATGCATCAGCTGTTGTTTCTTTGAATATTGAATAGAATTTGTCGTACACATGATAAAATCAAGTTACTGATGAAACATATCGTGGCATAAATCATCAGTAATTGAACGCATAATGGATATCGAGGGCTGACGGCTGATTATGTAAGCATTACAGTGAAAGCAAATAAGTGGGCAGTTATAACTACAATGAATTAATTCTTCATTTCTTAAACTTTTAGCAATATGTTATGTATTGAATTGATAATTTCGTGCGTGTGTCTATAATTTAGACAGAATTCTGGAGGCGATAACAGCGGTGGCGACGTTACAGTTGACAATAAACGAAGGGGACAATGACGTGCAGTCTTCATTTGAACTTGAAATTGGGCTTTTTAGGGTTCCATGCGTCTAAATGAAAAAGAAGAAACCTTTTAGATAGAATCACTAGTATCACACTGGTGATCCAATCTATTTGACGATCTACTACTAATCTAATGAATCTACTGGACCAATTCAGTTGAAAGGGGTTCAAACATTTTTGTAGGGGCGCTGGCACTTGGCCGCCATTTTTTTTTCTTAATATCGCAGCGCATGATGAGGTCTTTAGGTGAGGTCGTAGGATTATACCTGGTCCCATAGAAAAATGTTCGAACCCCTTTGGAAAAAAAGAATTGTTTGCTTTTTTCCTTTACAGGAACCTAGTTTTTGGTTTTAATGTAACATGTATATTCGGCTCAGGCGCAAAACGTCTCTTTCGCAAAATGTCCCCTGGTCGTAAAACGTCTCTTCCGCAGAATGTCTCTTTCGTAAAATGTCTCTTTCGCAGAATGTCTCTTTCGCAGAATGTCTCTTTCGCAAAATGTCGCGCCAGGGACTTAAGAATAAAATTTTGATTTTCAAAACAAAAAATCATTTATAAAAATTATAGTGCAATTATGATGTTAAAATTTTGGTATTTACTTAAGTATGTATTCCAAATAAAAACAATATCAATAGGTATCAAACATTTTACACACATTCAAAATTTAGATCAAAAGAATCAATACTGTTAGTAAACATATCCACAGATAATATAATAGGAGCTATTACTAATAGTAACTAAATATTAACTAAGTATTGCAAATGAAAATACTTTTTATACCATTTTTAAAATGACATGAAATTGAAATGAAAATGAAACTCAAATTCACTACTGTTTTTCAATAAAAAGTAACAGACAAAACACAGTTCGGCAATAATGAATGACACATACATTTATAAGTTTTTTTCTAACTACCCTCACATATTATTATAAATGTTGCCATCACTAAACTTTAAATTGTACCAAAATATTATTTTTAACTGTATCAAAATATTTATTTTTTTATTTGGAATACATTCTTAAGTAAATTTAAGTAACAAAATTTTAACATCATAATTGCACTATAATTTTAATAAATGATTTTTTGTTTTGAAAATCAAAATTTTATTCTTAAGTCCCTGGCGCGACATTTTGCGAAAGAGACATTCTGCGAAAGAGACATTTTACGAAAGAGACATTCTGCGGAAGAGACGTTTTACGACCAGGGGACATTTTGCGAAAGAGACGTTTTGCGCCTGAGCCGTATATTCATAACATACTACCTTCTGCCAGTGGCTTGGGAGAGGTAGGCGTGAATATCAAAAATTATCCCAAGGGAACATACTCCCAGGATGAAAAGTATTCAGCTTTTATTCCAGGATATAATAATAATAAAAAAGATTTATTTTTCTCCCACAAAGTACAATTACAATATAGAGGTGTTACAAATATTGGAGGTACAAATGTGGGAGTCAGGAATCCAGACTAGGATACCCTGTGCTAATAGACTCCTGGGCTTTTGCCGAGTTTGGGATTTTAACAATAATTGTAGAACATAAGACATGTAGCACTATTGTAAGAAAAGAATAACAAGAAAAGGCACTAATGAAATAAAACAAAAAAATAAAAAAGTGTGTGTTTGTGAGTGTGTGAAGTGGAAAGGGTTTTCCTAAAAAAAAAATTGAGTCTCCCATACAAATTGTGGTCAGTTGATGACAATTTTGTATGGGAAGTTCAAATTTTTTTTTAGGAATTGACTATGGCTTTCTTGGGGAAAGTTGTTCATTTACATGGGCAGAAGTGGTTCTCAAAGTTTGCGCACTAGAAAAAAAGTTATCCAGTATACACAAACATGTTTATTAATTTTGTTATAGAGCTGAGTTGAGCGCTTATTAAATTGTTTGCATGTAAACAATTTAATAAGCGCTAGTTTTTAGTTTGGGGAACTTGGACAGCTAAATCTTTTCTCCTTTTAGATTTTTCGATATCATTATTATATGGTAGGGTTTTATGTTTTTGTAGTATATGCAGCTTTAGCCCCGGCTTCGAACCAACCTCATACTCATTTTTAAATCCTTCCAAAAGTTGTCTTTGAAAGAATGCTTTTAACCCTTTCAAAGGTAGTACTAATTATGCCGCTAATTTCTGTTCTGAGTATTTGAAAAATTTATAAAGATCACTATTAAAACAATGGCAGTCAATTTCAAACCCCTAAATACCTCAAATGGAACATGGCAATATACTTCGTCATTTGGTAGATTACAGGTAAAATTGTTGCATACCTATCTGCTTTAGAATTTAAGCGAGAAGACAGCCTACTGTATTACCCTAAATGGTTTTCTATATGGGTGATACATTAGGGTGATACACTTTGGTTGACTACTCTTAACCGCTCCAGCCCTGACATGTTCCCAAATAAAAAATAAATCTTACGTAATAGAAAATAAACATTAAATTCGCGGCACACCAGTGTGCCAGCAGTGCTTGAGCGAGTAAATTTACTCTATGAAGAGTCCCTCAAAGTGGGTTTATATTAGGTATAACATTCCTTTGTTATATTATAACAAATGTTTTCCATTCAGTAATAAAATCATGAAAAACAACTTCGACACAAGCACATATTTGTAATTACTGTGCTCATCACGTTATCTCTGATAAATAATGTTATCAAGATAAAATCATGACCAACTTCCAACATCACTGATAACAGTAATGATTGTAGGTGAATCACCACATTTCATTATTATCTTTGTTTTTAACTCATTAGATTCAAATATCACATCCATAATTTTTACTCAGGGTTCAAGAATTCAAAGATGATACAAAGCTTTCATGAAGTGATTCCTGAGGCTTGATACTTGAACCCATCTGACTGGTTTATCATCATCATAACACATAGAGCCATTTCAAGAAAACCATTCCACAATGTTAACTTTCACAGCTTAGTTCTTTAAAAAAAAAAATTCATTTGTTGATATCTTTGATACCCACTATTCAAATAAATCAGTAATTTTTTTTTAAAGATATGTTTCATCATCATCATCATCATATCAGCCGAAAGACGTCCACTGCTGGACATAGGCCTCCCCCAAGTGTCGCCACAACCACCGGTCCTGTGCGTCTCGCATCCATCGGTTACCCGCGACCCTCACCAGGTCATCGGTCCACCTTGTGGGAGGCCTTCCAACACTGCGTCTTCCGGTACGCGGTCGCCACTCCAAAACTTTTCGGCCCCATCGACCATCTGTTCTGCGAGCAATGTGCCCTGCCCACTGCCACTTCAATTTGGCGATCCTTCGGGCTATGTGGGTAACCTTGGTTCTCTTGCGGATATCATCATTCCTGATTCGATCACGCAAGGAAACTCCGAGCATTGCCCTCTCCATTGCCCTTTGGGTGACTTTAAGCCTTCTGATGAGGCCCATTGTGAGCGACCACGTTTCGAGTCCATAGGTCATCACTGGCAACACGCACTGGTCATAGACTTTCGTCTTGAGACACTGTGGTATACAATGTGAGACGAGAAGATACCGCGCAACTTCCCGAACACCGCCCATCCGAGTCGGATTCGACGGTTGACTTCCTTCTCGAAGTTAGCCCTACCTAGCTGGATCGTTTGTCCCAGGTAGACGTACTCATCAACAACTTCGAGTGCAGAGCCTCCAATCTTGATAGGAGTGGGTGCTACATGGGTATTTACCATGACCTTGGTTTTGTCCATGTTCATTTTAAGACCCACTCTTTCGGAAGCTCTACTGAGGTCATCGAGCATTGTACTGAGGTCCTCCGTGGTCTCAGCCATGACGACTATATCGTCGGCAAATCGAAGATGAGTGATGTACTCGCCATTGACATTAATGCCTAGCCTTTTCCAGTCCAAAACCTTGAAGACGTCCTCCATTGCAGCCGTGAACAGTTTCGGAGAAATTACGTCTCCCTGCCTCACACCCCGCTGCAGGAGGATAGGTTAATATTCGTGCTAGGCGTACTGATCCTGAAGTCGGACTGAAATGGTGGCGTTTTCATACAAACACTTCACCACCTCGATGTACCGATAGTCGATCTGGCACCGTTGGAGAGACTGCAGCACAGCCCAAGTCTCGATCGAATCGAAGGCTTTCTCGTAGTCCACAAACGCTAAGCAGAGAGGCAGATTATACTCTTCGGTCTTCTGTATAACCTGCCGCAGCGTGTGTATGTGGTCTACATAAGTGTAGACACATAAGTGTCTACATAAGTGTGTATGTGGTCTAAGATATGTTTGAAAGTTTTTTATTAGTTAATGAAAAAACCAAGCAATATTAATAAAAAAAAATGTTGCCTACAATGTTTTTTTCCTCGAAAAGCTTGATTTTATGTATGTATGATGTTTATTTATATAAACAGATAAAAACTGAAATATTGTTTGCTTTAAAAACAAAGTGACTATTATAGTAATTTTTATTATTTATTGTACAATTAATAAAGAAGGTGCAATTTAAATTAAGTTAGATTCAATCTGAATTATAAAAGAACATAAAATGAAAGAAAATTGAGAACAATAATATTGATTAATGATAATGACTATAATGAGTCACTGCAAGGTCAAAATAACTGATTGGTTTGAAACAATAACAAGATAGGACAATATGTATTATGTTATGTAACCTGTTAACTTTATTATGGACAAACAGGTAAAATAGGAATTAACATACATCATTAATACAATAATCTATCACATTCTTCCTTTAAAAGTTACTGTTGATGCTTAGTGAAAAGTATACTAATGTTGTTGTTACTAACAACAACATTAGTATACTTTCTGCCAACTAGCTTAATCAGCATCAGCCGTTTCATTAAAAGCCTAGTATTTTCATTGAACTGCACCGTTTAATCAGCGATATAAGTGACATGCACAAGTCATTAAATGATAATAAACAAAAATGTCACTTAGGTCGCTAAAAAATCAGCACATTTAAATGAAATGGCTAGGCCACCAATCAAATGACTGATTAAGCTAATTGGCTTCGACATTGTTATTAATAATTCATTATATAATATTTGTTTAATGAACATTATATAAGTTTTCTAAGATTGCAAACCATATCAATATAAAATTGTTAATTGAATTGAAAATGCAAAAATGTATGCTACCCACTTACTTGTCTAAATAGCTAATAATGGGATCGCTTATTCTTAAATTTTAATTGGATAACCAGAAGTTCAATCCAATTACATACATACTATATTATTATAATTATGGCAACGTACGCATCATACTTGCAGATGAGTCACCGAAACAACCTATACATGGGCAAAACAAAATTATGAACAATCATAAGACAACACTTACCTCGGGAAAGCATCAAAGAACCATGTTCTTTTAGTGTTGGGGAAAGCCACCCGCATACCAGACATGAGAGGTGAGTGCAACACAACGGCTCCCACCTCATAGCGTGCAGCCAAGTCCACAGTTGGTACTGTTCCAATGCTTTGTCCATACAATATTATATTTTCTGGGCTAATGCCATAACGAGTTCGCAGCGCCTGCCACGCTGCATCAATGTCAGCATACAAATTCTTCTCTGAGGGCTTTCCACCACTCACACCATAACCAGAATAATCATAGCTGAATATATTACAGTTTATTCTAGTACCTAATCCTAAGTAAAAACTGCTCATCTGACCGAGATCTACGGCGTTTCCATGTGAAAATAATATTGTAAAACGGGCATTAGGACTACACCGAACAAAGAGGCAAGCTATTCTGTTGCCTCTTGTAGTTCTCGAGTAGAAGCCTTCGATGTTCTCTTTTTCTCGTTCTGAATATTGCCATTCTGCTCGTTCGGTCAGCGTCAATGAGAATTTTGATCCTGTTTCGTCAGGTGTGAATGCATACGTAGGTTCTGGAGGCAGAAACGCGAGCTTAGCCGCAATTTTCCCCGGGCATGGTGGACAACAAAACAGGCAACAGAGTTCACTGAAACTTAACCCGTTCATGATGAATTTTTGCAAATACTCATGAGAAAATTATTTTACACTATCCATTACAAAACCACAACTCACAAATTTCTATTCCTGATCATGGCGAAAATAAAAGATTTCACAAAATTGACAGATAGTCAACAGTTTCGTTCAGCCATGACGGCAATGTTGCCAACGTCATTAGTTTTGATTTTTGATTTGCACAGACTACATTATGGTAAAAGGAAAGTGTATACGTATGACTACAATCAGCCAGGGCTTGTTAACGTTACCAAATAACAAAATAATATTTGTTACATAACGTTAATTTCAATTGTGATACCATGGTAACGTTTCAAAATTGACCGGTATTTGATAACATTACCAATATAACGTTAAGTAACATACGAGAATTATCGTTTTAACGGTAAAATAATTAGTGTTAAGATAGCCCGCGAACTTTCTTGTATTTTTTCCTATTTGAAGGTTGTAATTTATTCAAAATGTGATGGGTAACAATAACAAATATGTATTTACATACACGTAACCATAAGAATCATTTACTCATCATCATGAACTTAGATTTGATGTGTATAATAACTAGATTTCCGAAATCTAGCTAAGAGAAAAAAAATGTAATTATGGTTATAATTATGTACCTACTTACATATTTTTACTATCGTGAATCATATTTTGATCAAGATACAACCTGACACTGCACCACCTCACAGAGATAACCGTTAAAAAATAATAACGTTAAAATGGTGCATAAATAACGTTAAACCTATTACCGTTATTTTAATATTAACGTTATCTCCTGTCAATGCAAGGTAACGTTGTAATTTTTTACCAGTATTTAAAGCCCTGCTGCAATGTATCCGAAGCGTTACGACGACACAAAATGTCGAAGACATTTTTGTTATTTACAAGCACCATCGGAGTTCGGCGTCAAGCAACCTGCTGTGTTTCTTCGACGCGTGGGAGTACCAGTGCCTCAAGGCATCTTATGGGCACCTCATCTATCGCTTTCCATCAGGCGTGATCGAGGTCAAGAGATAGCCCATTAATAAATAAAAAAAATAAAAAAGCACATATTTTATGAGCGTGGCTCAATTAGCGATATTTGAAAACAAAGACTGACATTCTGCAAATTATTTCTAAAGGCTTCGCACGATGCGACTTGAGGCGTGATTTGAGATAAGCGAAATGCCATGACTACGGCATGAAATCGCATATTCTCCAAAATAATTTATATTTACTAAAAATAAACTCTAAGCGCGAGAAGAATGACAATTATCTTGTTTACAAATGAACAACATCGAACAACATTTGCCGCGAAAGCAATACGATTTAAAATTATTAGAAAGAGCGACTAAAGTATTGCCCACAAGCAGTGGGTCAGTCGCTACATGGTCGCTGCAGTCCAACCACAGAGTACTTTTATATTTATGGAAAGTC